>CM064551.1:556265-1163336 GCA_032716605.1 Paralithodes platypus
TGTTAGATTAGGCTAATGGTCCTTTTCAAATCACTATTCCAGGGAGCGAGCCGTGTCTCAACATCGATCGATAGGCCCACTGGGGAAAATTGGTTGTCCCGAGATTTCTAATTAATGTCCAACCACTATATATTGATGCAAATGACCAATTTTGTTTATAAAAAACACTCGGAAAACGTGTGGTATTTAAATTAAATTTAAATTAAATTTGTTAACTACAGTAGGATACATACCGGTATTAGCTAGTACAGTGCTGTATTTAGAGTGGTAATCTGACACATTTTGTAGTTACCGGCATGTCTTATACCAGTACAGTGTTATATAAATATACTGTTCCTGTATTCTATCCATTCTTTAACCACTTCATGATTTATTGTTACCATGAATTAAAGAACCTGACAAGTGAGACAGCTCCCAATAGAGCTGTCTGGAGCGCCGCTAATAGAGCCTAATACTGGGACCGCGCTCTCATGTGGATGATGTGGACCCCTCAGTCTATAAAGTCTTAAGTATGTATATATGTATCTAATATATGGTTTGGACCTGGTTATAGCTGCCGCGTTTTGTCCTCCAGACTGGCCCGTGAACATGTTCTGTATCGTTGAGTTCCCCAAAAACCAATGACATAGCTTGGAATCCCCTCATCGTGGCTGGGTTGGAGAGGAAGAAGCTGTTTGGGCCACCATATAAGTTTCCCAACCGACTAACTTCAGCTGTAAAGTCAAGAGAAATTCCCAAAGATCAATTGGGAACATTTTACCTGGAAGAATACTGTACAACTCAGAAAGTTACTCAAAGGCACGAAAGCGATGCCACAGGCTGTAAACGAGTCTGACCCCTGCAGACAATGGATTCAGATTCAGATGGAGGAAGCAGTTTGCGACACTCAAAAAGGACAAAAAGGTATTTTTTGTTTACTTTATATCATTATTTCCACCTTTGGGCTCTTTAATATAGTTTGTCACGGCTCTGTTTTACCAATTGTCAATATCTTTATGCTTGTAATCAGTGTGTTTGTGACTTTTAAACCAACAACAACAAATGGAACCTTAATTGAGGGCATGATGTAGAATAGAATTGTTTTCAATTTCCATTATATTATGGTAACTTTTATGATTTTTATTCAGCTTAGGAATGGCACTCTATCAATTAAAAGGGTAGAGACTATCTTATTTAATCTGTTTAGGATTTACCGTACCTTATATCTTTTAGGATGTACCGTATAACCGTATATCTTTTTAGGGATGTACCATAACCGTATATCTTTTAAGGATTTACCGTACCGTATATCTTTTAGGATGTACCGTACCGTATATCTTTTAGGATTTACCTTACCGTATATATTTTAGGATTGACCGTACCGTATATCTTT
This sequence comes from Paralithodes platypus, assembly GCA_032716605.1. Classification (NCBI taxonomy): domain Eukaryota; kingdom Metazoa; phylum Arthropoda; class Malacostraca; order Decapoda; family Lithodidae; genus Paralithodes; species Paralithodes platypus. The sequence continues at coordinate 557,638 of CM064551.1, forward strand.
TCAGGATGTACCGTACCGAATATCTTTTAGGATGTACCGTACCGTATATCTTTTTAGGATGTACCGTACCGTATATCTTTTAGGATGTACCGTACCGTATATCGTTTTCCTAAGCTTCATAAAATTGTCCTAAATGTAGCTTAAATCAAATAAAAGAGACGTCCACCGGTACTGTAAGGGTTGAAACGGTGATTGTTTTCCTTCTTAAGTGCATTTGCACCATTCTGGCGTTTGCTGTTAATGCATCATTGTGTGGTATATTTACAGTAGGCTAAATCAGTCCTGGAACAAGATAGTAAAGTTCCGTATATGGTTATTTGGACATCACCGGCCTTTTTACCCCATCCAGTCCATCGCTTCTTGGGCTGCTTAGAACTTGCCAACACTTCCAAAAGTGCAAGATTTTGGAGGTACTGTACCTTACATCCAATGTCACACATTCTAGCATGTAATCAATTGACCAAACTGGCTAATTTGTTGGCAGCTATCTTATGTGGGCTCAATGGTGTAGCTTATGGTGGCTTTAGTTCTGTCCTGATTAAGACTATGCATATTGTGAAAGGGTGCATGTGGAATGTATATGTAGCCTACAGTAGCTATTAAATACCTTTGTATGTGACTTTGTAAGTTGTAGTCTGTAACATACTTCACTCCAGGCTGAAGATAATGATGTACAGTGTATATGCAATTATTACCTAAGCCTTGTATATTGATTGCATTGCTTTGCAATACATATTGAACTATATTAAGGCTTCATTCTACATTTGCTTTCTTTTTTGGTTATGGAATAGTTTATCTTGATATGGTACAATAATATCTTTTTCGTAACTTCAGTCAAGGTCCTTTAAGCCAGAAATTCCCATTGTCTGAACTTTTGAATGCCAGAATTAGTTTCCCCACAAATGATAAAAGTATAAATGATAGCTTTAATGGTTGTGCACTAGGTTTATTAGTGTAAATTCATACATACCGTAGTTGCTGAGCTCTCATTTCTTCATTTTGATTTCCACTACATGGTTTCCCAACTTCCACGGTGTTTGGTGCCTTAAAGGTCAGATTAGGCTAAAGGACCCTTGTGACTGTTACTTTGTTAGTGGGCTACTCAGACCTTGTAGATATACTGTAGATCTATAGCTGAGAATTAAAGAACGGTAAGAATATCGATGTGTATTTGAGATGCTGTAACTACTTGTACCTATATTGAAATTTCATTATATTTTTTATGTATTACACCAGATCTCCCATAAAATACAACCGATGATGAGCGTGCTGCTTAAGTATCCCATACCGGGGGGGGGGGGGGGGGGGGGGAGTGCTCCAATGAGACTGCTTGACACAGACTCAGACACTGACTTCTGATAATGAATGGGTTTCGACGTGTGTGCCGATAAAGGCCTGTGCCCCCTAAACCTCCCCAAGCCAGTATAAACCTGTAATTACAAATACATCTACACTTCTTGCTCTGAAAATGGTAAATATTGAATTATTTGTATTAAGTTAAAAATATATCCTAATGTTTCATGTATGAATATCGAATGTTCTGCATGTGCTTCATTTATCCATTCGTTATAATTTTCTGATAAGATGCGGACATCAATGCCTCCAGGCTACTTTGTCCAGACAAGCTTCTTTGGTCTGTATACAAGTTTCAACTGTGTGCAGTTTACCACAGAGTATTGTTCCACTCTTGTCTCTAAGATACCCCAACCTCCCTATACAAATGAATTCTACGATGGACTGCAAACTCATTTAAAAAAAAACATTATACGGCATCTATAATTATCTAGATTAACTTGCCCTCAGACGATATGACGCGATATTATCATATTGGAGAGTGAACCAAAAACTCATATGATGCGATCGCGTCATATGGACTTATCTCCATTCCTCTATAATAAGTTATATGACGCCCTAGACCGTCATCTGGAGCTCAGTAAGTCCGATAAGTTACCTTACTATAAAAACCGTTTGGTGGCACCCTCATCCACCTCCGATAATTCGTAACGGCCGCAGTGGTGTTGTGAGTGTAGTGCTTGGCAGTGGCAATGATCCCGGCGCTCCCTCCTCGCTCGGACTTATTGTAACAATAATCTGTCTGAAGGAGTTAATTTAATTTTTTACAATATACAGTAAATTGTGCACGTTAACATTGGGGTTACCCAAAGCGTGTAACAGCTAACTCCTCATTGATTTTCAACACAATATCTTAACTTACATTTACAGTAACCAATAAATTAAAGAGAGAACAACAAACAATCAATACCATCTTAATTGAATAACAATTATAAAAGATACAAAGGGTTAAGTAACAAACGTGAATTTATATTTTTGTATAGAGCCGATGTCCTTGCCAGGAAGCAACGAAATTAAACCATCAATAATTAAAACTAACTATTTCTAGTATGTTAATGATCTGAGTTTCATCATAGCTTAGTCAGACCAACTGACAAAGTTGTGGTGCTTGAATAAGATTTTTTTTTTGTTTTTTACGTTCCTCACAGCATATTTACAAAGTTGCAAATGATAGAGCAAAAGTGGAAGCATTTCCGATCGAACTTTGGAACCAGAAAACTACTATGCAACCGCTTTCCCAGTTGGCTTAGCCACCATTCTGAGAAACAAATTCGGGCAATAATTCCTGGTATTGTATGTACCCAGGTATTGTACTTATATTTTTTATTGCAGAACAATTCCAGTGGATACCAGGATAATGATTTGATGGAGGAAATACGTAGCCAAGGTGCCGGTATGAATCCAAAATTTATCAATTTACTGCAGATCCAGGCAGTACAACCGGAATACTAAAGTTAACCTGTGGGAGTCCCTTTTCCACTGAAAGAACTGTCTGAGTTTAACTGACCTAGAATTGAAACTTCATGGACACAGAACACTATAAGAAGATTGTAAGGTTTTATATTTTTCGGCACTCTTTGTAATACTATAAGCATTATTCGTGGAAAAATGAAAGTTTAGTGTAGAGTACTTTTGTTTTATGGGGTAAAAAAAAAATTAAAGGATAACATATTTACCATAGGTATTTGCCGACCCCATCAACCATCACTCTATGGCACAGATAGCCCTTGGAGGTTGGGAACTGGGAGTACTATCTACAGAATTGACTCATTTACTCCCCCACTAACATACAATACATAGCCGTTTAAGACCGAGTGCTTCCACACATACGTGCCTTTTCATTCTCTTGTCCTAATGGCGTATGGATGCTGTGACCTCACTGCCCGCCACTCTCTGTGGTGCAAGTCATCTCTTGGACCATTGGTCCTGTGCTAGGTATTGTTGTTGTTGTTGTTTGTTGTTGTTGTTGTGCCCCAAGCTGCCTGGCCGAACCCCCCAAGGCCCCGAGCAATTTCAACCAAGGCCATAACTTAGTGCCACCACAGAACCCGCCCCGCCGACCAGCACTAAAGCCTGGGTGACCGAAGCCACTCCATGGCGGGGGCTGAGTATGGTGGCGACACGCCTGGGAGACCAAAGCCCGCACCCAGTGCCCTGTGCCCCTCAGCACTTATTAAGAGAAAAGTTGAGGGGCACGGGAAAAATGTGACGCTTTGGCTTCCAATCTTGGTAGATTGGGAAGGTCAATCCACGGAATAGACCTTCCGTCACTTGAGATCTAGAAAATATATAAGTTTAAAGGAAAAGTCAGAGTAAGCTATGGATATGGCAAGAGTTTGCTCATGCTCTCACTCTGATATACCAGTCCATCACCACTCCTGTGCTAGAGTCGGCCACTCCCGAAGCAATTGGGTATGTGCCTGAAGTATATACATCACGTAACACATATACATACATACAACTGTTAAATGGACCCATAATGGTACTCAAAGATACGCTGGTTTTGTATTAATATAATATTTTACAGTGATGTTATTATTTTGTGATAAATATTTTCTCTTAGAAACGAGATTATCAGGCCACAAAACTTTATAGTTGTAATGGTACAGGTTATAGTATATTTCTTTTTGTTTCAGATATTAAACCTGTGTGTAATTGGAGGCTCATCTCTCTCTCCAATACACCGTACGACGAATACTTTCGCCACATCAGGATCAACCCCTTAGCCATGAAGTAACACCTGGTCCGGAAAAGGCATGAAGGAAGGTTTCAAGATTCTTGAAACTCAAGGATACCATCATTAAGTAATGTAAAGCAATTGTGCTGTTATTTGTTGATACATAAATGTTATTGGTATAGTATCTTCTATATTTGAGCAAAGGATAAATTAATATAAAGACACATTGATAGTATTTCCCTGACCTTTGGCTATCCACCTCTAACTGTCTAACATTTGAGCTAGCCTCACCAGTCCCCAAGAAGTAACAATTGTTCCTACTTCATTCCATGTTTAGATCCCCATATTCTCTGACCCCCTCTAGTTTTCTATCACTTCCTGGTTAAATTATCACTTCCTGATCTCTGTATCAAACTGTTTGTATAATTACATTGAAAATGTCCCCGATCTTACATCCTGATGACACTAGTCCTATGAAGCCACTTCATCTGGTTGGAGATAATAAAATTTCACTCACTACCCCTTCCAAGCCAAGAGGCTCCTGCCGATTACATCCAATGGCTTGTCACTTGCCAAACCCAAATACCGTAAGCTTCCAGTATGATTGATAAGTGTGTATGTTGTCCAGGGATTGTGCATTATGTTAAGTAAGGTAATTGGTTTGTGGCCTACTTACATGATACTGTACTTTGTTCACAGAGAGTGTCCGCAAGCAACACGAGTACGAAGAATGCGACAGCAGCCTCAGTAGAAAAAGTCATACGGGAATGGCTGCGAACAGCTCGAGACAGGGATGGAGGACGGAGAAGAAGAGAAGAATAGATAGCTCCAGGTGTTGAATAATTAATTTAAGTTGATATGCTAAAGTATGTGTCAGAGAAGAATTTATGACTACCTCATTGCTTCTAACTGGAAGAATTTAGTGTTCATCATCATGTTCCTGAGATCTTGCTCCCTCCTGGGAACCTTATTTTTTTTTTCTTGCACTATTTTTAAAGTAAGTTTCTAAGTTTTAAAATAATAATACTTTTGTTATATTTACTATGAAAGGCTTAACCTTCAAATATATAATTGAATAGCTTGTGTACTGGGTAATTTATTAGCATTATGTAGTTTAGCTTGTTATGTAGATGTTCTGCCCTAATCATTAACAACATACACAGGGATATCTACATAGTGGTAACAAAATACTCAAAAACTTTACCTCCAAAATTTGTATCACCCTGTTTCTACAACTTGGAGCATAAAGAGAGATACAGTAATTACTTTATACGTGATAATGAAATTTGGAAGTTATACAAATAAATTTTAATTTTGTAAACTTTACACCAGACTTGTTTGATACCAATTACAGTACAGTATGCAAAATAAATCTTGGTAATTTTTATATATTTGTTATGGTAATGCTTAACTTTCACTTATCTGTCCAAGTTGGATGAAACATTTTATTAAGAGTATTATGTAAGTTCTTAGCATGCATTCACACTACCGAAAACTGGTACATTTTGAAATTGGCCTCTATAATTTCCCCTCAATGGAAGGCTAGGCCTACTTGGCAATTTGACCAGGGGAACATTTTAGAAGTTTTTGTTAGTTCTCTGTGTTATTTTAAGTGCCTTCCAATTTTTTCCTTCTGACTTTTCAATATATATACAGTATATATTTATGAACAAATTATCTAAATTTTTGGTATTTCAATGGTAGGCAGAATCTAGCAGAGTGAGGGTTGGTGTCCTCTATTCCCCATAACCACATCCGACTACCTTTCTCAGCATTCTTGTCTCTATCTTTTTTATTATTTTTTTCAGAGTGGTGTCCTATCGAGAGTGGGTTTGGCATCCTCTACCCAACCTTAGACATTTGTGTCCGTCTCTTACTTTACTTCTTTTCCTTCTAGGTGCTGGCGAGATCGCCCGATTGAGTGGGCTGCGGACGGTGGGGGCATTGGCCCTGGGGTGCAAGCCCATGGGCTGATGATCCCCTCCCCTGCTGCCCTCTCAGAGACATCTCATCTCGATCACCATGGCCCCTTTGTGGGCCTGAGCATCTGGATGGCTTTTGTCTACCTGACTCAGGATTGCTCGGTCTGACAGTCAGGGAAACTACAACAACAACAACCCTGTCATAGGCTTTCTCCAAGTCTGTAATTGCATCATACAACTTCTGTCCTTTCTCTATATATTTTTCCACAACACATCTTAAGGTACAGATATGGTTTACACATCCTCTTCCCGTCCTGAACCCACCTTGCTTTTCTCCTATCCTTCTCTCCATTATGGCTCTCACTTTCTCTATCCCTATCCTGCAATACACTTTCCCAACTATGCTCATCCACTTGTCCTTTGGGCGGCATATATCTAAACTTCTAAAGTCACCCTGTCGGGCCAGCTTAGTTGGCCTGGCTAGGTTGTTGGCTCCTGACCCGATTTGTCTTTTCGACTGCTAGTGAGGTCGAGCGGACTCGATTCCCCTCCGTATTGCCTTTATTTTATTTTATTATTTTTTTCTTTGCATCTCGCTGTGATAACTATTTCCTTAGTCCTGATAGCGTAATGCGTAAGTGCGCGAATTTTGATGCGAGTATCCTGGTTCGAGTCCTTGGAGTGCCACATGTATTAGTTGATTTCATTAATTGAGTTTAGATGTGAAGTTGGTTGGTGAAAAAAACATATTAAATCTTCGCCCTTGATCACTTCTTCTTAGTTGGTGATGCAGTGTACAGTTCTTGCCTCATCCTTCGGCCCTGCCCTATAAGAGTTCTGCTGTGGACCGCGTCTGGTTTGGCTGAACTGATGACATATGGCGTGAAATGTCTGCGTGTCTTCACCTTCATAGATTTGTTCACCTCCTGCCCTACCCTATATATCTCGTCTTGATTTGTTATCCATATTATAATCCTTCAGGCCAGCCCTATGAGAGTTCTTTTTGGAACTTGGGTTTCTGGTTAAAGTGATATATTAACTACAACAAAAGTCGTGGGATTTAGGTAGGTCATAATTATTATTTACAAAGTCAGATATATTAATTAGATTTTCCGAAAAAATAAAAATGTGTTTAATCTATCAAATAATTACACCATGCTTCTAATTTCATTGCTTGTAGTGCGTTGTACTTAACACTTTAGTTTTTAGTCTCCTAACTGAAAATGTAATATAAATTGCAAAATGTTTAACTACTTCTACATTACGAGTTACTATAGGACATATTGGACTATACAGGTATACAAATATCTTCAGAAAGATTATCTAAAACTATTTGAATTCCAAATAATTGATCCAATAGGCTTATCAAAAGAGTAAACAATAAATTGATTGAAACCTTAGGCCTATATTCATCTAGTAATTTGGACTTAATATTTTTAGAATTATGACACCATTATTATTGATTTTGTCTACAATTGTAGAAGGCAAAAACAATGTTTTTATATTTAACTTAAATAAACGTACTCTTGTTTGCAAGAATATTCTTTATTAAAGGTGAAAAAAAATTCTTTAGTAAGCTTTCAAGTGAATATTTTAGCTAATTTATTCCAAAATTATGGTACAGTATACATAAGGCAAATGAAAAATTATATTAGTATTGTACAGTATCTTATTTTATAGAAATATTTATGAATATGGTGCTAGATTATGTTACAATATTTTGTTTGAATAAAGGAATATATAATAGGTATATAATTACCAAGTGTATGAATTTATTTCCTCAATCTTGTATTAAAACATATAGGTAATAATTGGGTAGCTGACCTTCAAAGGAACTGAACCAATTCTTTCCTAATTTATCCCATGGATATTTTTGTCTGCCTTATGGGGTGCAAGAACCTGGGAGCGGCTTTGGTCGCCCGGGCATTCATGTAGATCCCTGGCTCCTCATGGGGGTCCATGGTCGGAATCGGGGGGGGGGGTCTGTAGATGTGCCCGTTTCCAGCCGTGGCCTTCCTCATGAACGCAGTACTATTTGGCCAAGCAGTATATGGAACAAAACTATATCATCTAACAAAAAAATCCCCCCCCCCCCCCCCCCCCCCCCTTCCGTAGCATCGACGGTAATAGTGGGTATTACTGCGGTGGCCCGCTGTCAGGGCCCACCAGTATAACGTATGAGCAGACCGTTGGCGGGCCGCCAGCGGCTGCCCTCATTGGGCCGCCGGTTTGACGTGCATTTGGCCTGCGATGGCCCGCTGCCTTCGTGTTTATAGGGTAGCTTCCACTCAATTCGAGCTTATAGATAGAGCCCACCCACATTGTCGCTCCGTCGCCACCCACGCCAACCCCGTAGTACCGGCGCCAGACACGGATGCCCCCATACCTCCTCGTGCTACCACACCTCCTCGTGCTAGCACTTCGTCTTCACCACGTACCACCAGGAGTACTTTGGCGTCATTACGACGTGACTTCTCTTTTAGGGGCAGGGAGGAGCGACAGGAAAGGCAGGCAGTCACAGCTGCCATACAACCCTTCACCCACCCAAAGAAGGCAGGACTACCACGGCAACGTAGAAGGCCTCCCTCCAATTACGACAGTACCGACGATGAAGAGAGTGTGGATGACCTGCCACCCTCCACACCTGCGCGTATCGGTGGACCGCACGCACCTGCCCGACCTGTCACATCTTCCACACCTGCCACACCTGCCGCAACTCTCAGGGGCACTACCCGATCACCTGACGAAGCTGCAAGAAGTCTGTGTGGGTGTGGTCATCACCAGCTCAAGACCTGCATGGTATGCAACTCTTGAAGGTAAGAAACTACATATTTTGTATTCATTTTTATTGGGTTGCTAAGTATCAAAGTAAATTAATATTACAAAATAAGGGTCATAATTGTCAACAAAATCTCATTGAAAAGTCGGCCCTCTAACTCCCATTCATTATCACTTATCGGAACTGTATCATCCGCAAACAGCAGTATAGGTAGCTTCCACTCAATTCCCTCCTTTGACATTATTTCTTTCAAGACTCCATCCATATATACAGTAAACAATCACGGGGCCATCACACACCCCTGTTTTCAAACCAACATTCAGGTCAAAGAACTCGCTCTGCTCACTCTCCACACGTACTGCCGCCTTTGCACCCTCGTACATGCTCTTCACTGCTTTCAGCCACTTGCCATCTACTCCGTATATGCTAAGTACTTTCCACAAACCTTCTCTATCCACTGTGTCATAGGCCTTCTCCAAGTCCATAAAGGCAACATACACCTTTTGTTTCTTCGCCAGATATTTCTCCACTACACAATTCAGGGAAAAATCTGATCTACACATCCTCCTCCCTTCCGAAAACCTCCCTGCTCGTCGCCTATCCATTTCTCCGTTCTCACTCTCACTCTCTCAATCACTACCCTACTGTATACCTTCCCTACTATGCTTAGAAGACATATTCCTCGGCGGTTACCACACACTCCTCTTTCCCCTTTGCCCTTATATAGGGGGACTGTTATGCCAGTCTTCCTGTCATCGGGTGCACTCCCCTTCTCCCATGCTAGTTTGCACAAAACTTAAATTTACATGTTGTTCACGGTCAGGCGCAAAAGGTATTTACAGGCCTAGATGATAATAGATCGATTTTTGCGGTATTTAGTGATATCGAGTCTGAGATCGCCGCTCGAAAGGTCACAGATGACAGAGGTAAAATCGATATATTTCGCTCTAAATTTGATAAGGGTAGAACTCCAGCCGGTAATTTATTAGCTTGTGACGAGTTGCTAGAATGCACGACTTATCAAACCTTCAAAGACGAGTTTTTGGAGAAATTTGCACGAAACTCAAGAGGTGACTTTGCTCTGATTCATGATTTTGCTAACTCAATCCAACATATAAATAAGGGCAAATCTGTTGATACTCTATTGGCAGATTGTTCCGTAATGGCGAACACAATGAGCAACGGTTTAAAAGGTAACTCTTGGTTTACAGATGACAAAATTTCGTTGAAACAGTTTAGTAAGCTCCTCTCATATACCCTGTTGGTTTCAGCGTTGCCAGAAAATGTACAGCCTATTGCTCGTAGAGTTGAATTTGCTCCAACTGACAGTTTGACTAAATTCACGAAGTCTCTGCAACAGGCTTGTGACAATGGCGGCATCACTACAAATCAAATACAATTCACTGTTGCTCAAATAAAACCCACTAATGCTAAAAATGCTCCGGTTCCCAAACCTTCCCCACAAACAGCTCAGTTCTCCAGAACCTCCCCACAGACACCCTAGCTCCCTAAATCTAAACAATACTCTCTCACACCACCCTCACACACCTCCCGTCTCTCAGTATCCCTCTGGTTCCCGTCATGGAAATTACGCTTATGTGTCACGTTCGTACGTTCACGGAAACATTCCACATTCTCCCACTCATTTTCAGGCCAAACCTAATTCTCAAACTGGGAACACCGACTTGCGTTACTACTGTGGTTATGCAGGCCATAAGGTCTCTAATTGCCATATCAAACAGAAGGAAAGTCATGAATTTTCGACAGGACGTTCGCCATACTGTCGGAAGTGCAAGAAAGGACACATTGGACCAGCCAATGTGAGGTAGTCGCGGCAGTCGTAGCGAACCACAAATCATTCAGACGCACTGCTAAACACTCGGGAAACATGGCGCGCGGCTCTCAACTCGCTATAACGTAAATATAAGTGTTCCACCCCCCCTCCCGCCAGTAGTGAAACCCAAATCCCTCAGAAAATTACGTGTTGGTGCCCTAATGCAATCTCCAGAGTTATGTGTTCTTAATTCTCAATGTAAGGGTATATCAATGACAGTTTTGTTAGACACGGGTTCTCCTGTTAACCTCATTCCTGAAAATATTTTTGAGAGACTAAATTCTGACAAGTCTTTGAAAATATCCCCTCCAGATGTAATATTAGAAAGTGTTTCTGGTGATCATTTGGGAATTATTGGAGTGACGTACTTGCCCCTGACTTTGCATTCAGATCGAAATCCTTATAATGAGAAATTTTATGTCTTACATACACTTAATTAATGTGGGAGCTGACATATTGTTAGGGTATGGTACTATGAGAAACAGAAAAATGTGCTCTTCCCTCACATGAACGGAGTGGAAATAGAAAAGGTCTTTATTGAAGGTATCACATTAAATATTCCCCCGTCTAGTGCGAGCGTAGCGGAGGCGAGATGTAAGGCAGTGGGTGAGAGTGGCACAGCCCCGCACTGCACCACTGTCGCGTTTCAAGGTCAAACCACCTCCACCACACCACACACATTCATCGCTCCCCGCCGCTACACACTCACACACCCGCCGTCTTACGAGCGCCGCGGGAAACAAGGTTTTACCCATACACGGAAACACACCCCCTTATCTTATTCTCAACCTCAAACCCCTACAGTCACGGTAACTGATTATGTCGGATTAAAGTCCTCTATTACAAATATTCTTATGGACAAGGATATTGTAATTGAGCCACACTCCGCTAAAGTCGCTGTTGTATATGCTGATAATTTATGTGAAGATGTTAACTCACTAGTTTTACTTCCAGACACTAGAATGATTAAAGGCATACACGTCTCCCAAAGTTTACATGAAGTTAAACATACTAATTGTTTTATGACACTGTTAACTAATTTTACCAATGGCATGATAAAAATAATTGCGGGTACAGTTATTTGTGAAGCTGAAGTTATCCCCGGAATATTTGAGGAAATGAGTCCTATATCCATAAGTAATGTTAATATGAAAGCCTTCACACCATCATTTTCTGATGAACGAATGAAAGAAATATTAAGTCAACTTAACCCAGTAGATTATCCCGAGGCAATCGCTCCTTTACACGAATTGTTAAATGAATTTCACTCCACTGTACACCTTAAAACTGACTCTATGGGATTTACAGATATCCTGGATCACCGTATAATTTTGAAAGATGTTAATCAAACACCTGTTTATCTGCCAATGTACCGTCTCTCTCATTCACAAAGAGAATTAACTAATACGCATGTGAAAGAATTATTGGAACAAGATGTAATACAGCCATCTCTGTCTTTATGGCGTAGTCCCCTATTTTTGGTTCCTAAGAAAAATAAGGGCGAATATAGAGTTGTCGTAGATTACAGGAAACTTAATTCTCTCACAGAAACTGAACATTTTCATATGCCTGCAATCCCTGAAATCTTAAATTCGTTAGGTACTGATAATAAAGTGTTTAGTACTATGGATTTGTCGAGTGGTTTCCATCAGATTAATTTAGATGAAGATTCCCGTCAATACACCGCATTTAATTCCCCCTCTGGAACATATGAGTTCAAACGCTTACCACAGGGCCTTAAAAATTCACCGGCAGTATTTCAACGTCTCATGTCTAATATATTGGCAGGATTATTAGGTGATAACGTTTATGTATATATAGACGATATCATAATTTTTTCTAAAAATATATCGGACCATGTTGAAGCACTGAGGAAAGTTTTATCTAGGCTTAACGAAGCTGGTTTAAAGATTAAACTTAGTAAATGTAACTTTTTCAAGAAGAAACTAAATTTTTAGGACATGAACTAACCCCAGATGGTGTTAATACCACTCCTGATCTCACGAACGCTATCACAAATTTCCCAACACCCACTAACGTAAAACAATTGCGACAATTCCTTGGTATCAGTGGTTATTATAGGAGTTTCATTAGAAATTATGCAATCATGGCGAAACCCCTTTACGAACTGTTAAAGAAAGGTGTGGAATTTAATTGGAGTTATGAACAAGAGCAAAGTTTTAATAAATTAAAGAATAGCTTAACCACGAGACCAACACTTGCCTTCCCCTATACGGCCTAGCCTCCATCACAGATTTCTTCATTCGTGCATCGACACATACATAATCAATCAATGACTTTCTTTCCACCACTGTCTTATCCTTCTTGAATTTGAAAATAATTTTTGTTTTTTGTTTGTGTATTTAGGGAATTATTGTGTACTAATAAATAAATCATGCTACAATTAACTTTATATATGCATTACAAAAAAAACTTATGTATATTTTTTTGCCCACACTTTTCAGGTGACAGTCAACTAATGTACCCTTGGATGATGGGACTCGGTCAGTTCCAGGACAGTGGATCTCGGCCATGGATGAGCAAGGGCCTTCTTCGCCAGTTACACCAACCATCATAAAAGTGCAGGATCACAATCGAATATTGAGGTGAACCAAGCAGCCCTGGAGGGGTCAATCAGTGAAGCATCGACAAGTTCCATCGTCAAGAAGAAGTTAAAAATTGATAGATCATGTATCTAAGTAACATTTTAAAAATGCAATCTATCTATCTCTCTTTAGGCTGACGCCGCGATCCCCGAAGGGGTGGCCACTTCCATACTGACCACCCTATTTCTTGTTACTGCTTTCAGCGTTCCTATAACCCTCTTCCCCTGTTATACCCTCTTCCGCACTTCTTCATCCATAGTCCCATCTTTACTCAACACACTGCCCAGATACTTAAAAGAGTTGACGATCTCCATAGCCTGACCGTTCAGCTTCACCTCACACTCTGTGACTTCACCCCTTTCGAAGACCATAACCTTGCTCTTCCCCGCATTTACCTTCAAATTCCATTTTTCGCACACTGTTCCAAACTCATTTACCGGACCCTGCAACTCCCATTCATTATCACTCATCGGAACTGTATCATCCGCAATCAGCAGTATAGGTAGCTTCCACTCAATTCCCTCCCTTTTCAGCGATACACCAACATCCACTGCTCTTGATATTATTTCTTTCATGACTCCATCCATATATACAGTAAACAATTACGGGGACATCACACACCTCTGTTTCAAACCAACATTTAAGGTCAAAGAACTCGCTCTGCTCACTCTCCACACGTACTGCCGCCTTTGCACCCTCATACATGCTCTTCACTGCTTTCAGCCACTTGCCATCTACTCCGTCTAATCTAAGTACTTTCCACAAACCTTCTCTATCCACTCTGTCATAGGCCTTCTCCAAGTCCATAAAGGCAACATACACCTTTTGTTTCTTCTCCACAACACAATTCAGGGTAAAAATCTGATCTACACATCCTCTTCCCTTCCTGAAACCTCCCTGCTCGTCGCCTATCCATTTCTCCGTTCGCACTCTCACTCTCTCAATCACTACCCTACTGTATACCTTCCCTACTTTTTATTTTTTTATTTTTAAGAGACAATGAACGGAGGAAGGAAAAACACAGATAAAACAAAAAGGTCCATGTGCCTAAAGGCATCCTCTATTCATAAAATGTTTGTAACAACTGGATTTAAAAATTTGTAGATTGTAAGTTTGTGGAAAGCAATTCGAGGGAAGTGAATTCCAAAGAGTAGTAGTTCTAGGGATAAATGAATTTTGATAAGCAGAAGTTCTGCATTGTGGAGGAGAAAGTGTAAATTCATGGGCGCTCTCAGCTGCCCTAGTTCTACGGGGAAAGATGTGGAGAGGCGGCACAATTGAAGCAAGTTCCTCGGAACAATTGCTGTGAAAATATCTGTAGAATAATGCAAGGGATGCAACGTTTCTTCGTATGGATAATGTAGGAAGGTCCTGTGTGATTGCAGGATTATTGATTAATCTAATAGCTTTATTTTGAATTTTGTCCAACTGCCTCAATGCAACCACTCCACTTCCACTCCACAGAGGTGAACAGTAATCCATCTGAGAACGCACATGACTTTTATATATTACGGCCAACTGCTCGTCAGTGAAGAATTCTCGAACTCTGTACAGGAGTCCCAGTTTTTTAGAGGCATTCTTAGCAATGCTTCTAACATAATGTGTCCAGCTCAAGTTAGTAGTTAATGTTACACCGAGAATGTCAATACTAGGGGAAGTGGGAATATTTACATCATTAAAAAATATATGGGAGTCAGTGAGATTCTGTCGGTTAGAAAATTGAATGTACTTGGTTTTCTGTGCATTAAAGGAAACTAGATTCTTTTGTCCCCATTCATTAATTCTAGAAAGATCCTGGTTCAGAGAAATTGCAGTGTTTATTTTTGAATTTATAAGATCGGGTTGGGTGAAAGAATTGGTAAATGTGAAGGAACTGTGGAGTGTTGAGTCATCTGCGTAGGAATGTATTGGATTATGAGTGGTAGATATGAGATCATTGATATGAATGAGGAACAGAGTTGGGGCCAAAACTGATCCCTGGGGAACACCAGCATGTATTGAGTGAAATTGAGAATAAAGGCCATCTACCATTACACATATTTTTCTGTTATGAAGATAAGAAGAAATTAGTGGAACTAATGATGCAAGGCCGTAGTGTGACATCTTCGACAATAAGGATTGATGCCAGACTCTATCAAATGCCTTTGATATATCCAGTGCTATTGTATGTGTTTCACCATGTTGGTCTGTAGCTTGGTTGATTTGATGCGTAAGAAGGCAAAGAATGTCTGCAGTTGATCGACATCGTCTAAAACCATATTGCCTATCACTGATTAATTTATTATTCTCAAGATGCTTAATTATGTGATTATTTAATATAATTTCAAAGACTTTACCAAGAGTGGAAGTTATAGCTATTGGTCTGTAGTTTGATGGATCTGAAGAGGCACCTTTTTTAGGAACTGGATGGATGTTTGCTTCTTTCCAGGGCACTGGGAAGCATGAGGTATGAGTACACAGACGGACAAATTTTGCCAATACAGGAGCGCTCGCTCCTGTATTGGCAAGGAGCAATTCTTAAGTACTATTGGAGGAATTTCATCTGGACCAGGAGCCTTATCTACTGAGAGATTCTGCAAAATAGTTTTGACATGTCTGGTGTGGATCTTAAGTGAGGGAATTTCAGGCGAATTAAAATTAAGTACAGGGACATCTTGATTTATTTCATCTAAGGTTGAGTTGGTGGAGAAAATATCCGCAAGAAGGTTAGCTTTACCTCGTGGGTCACTTACAAGATTGCCAGTCGGAGATTTTAATGGTGGAATGGATGAAGCAGTAGTGAAGTTGGATTTGAATGAGTTAAGAGTAGACCAAAATATTTTGTTATCATTTGGATTATTTAGAGGTTTATTTGCCTGCTTGTGGAGAAAGTTTGATTTAGTTAGGTTTAACACAGTTTTGGCATGATTTCTGATGTTTCTAAAGTAATTAAAGGCTTCATGTGTTTTTGATCTTGTGTATGCATTGTAGGCTATTGCTTTTTGTTCAGTTACTCTAGCACAATTATGGTCAAACCATTTAGGTGAATTAGATCTTTTACTGTACTTTTGATGAGGAATAAAAGTTTCCATTCCAATTTTTACAAAATCTTGTATGTGGCTCAAGGTGGAGTGTGCTTCATTAGAAAAGAAAGAGGTCCAGGGAATATCAATAAAGAAACCTTGAAGACCATCCCAGTCTGCCCTATCGTAATGCCATTTAGTCACCAAAACAGGTTCAGAGTGGGAAGGTGTGGTAGGTGATAGACAGGTGGCCTGTATCAGACAGTGATCAGCAGATCCAAGCGGGGACCTCACTGTAACATCATAATTTTCTGAATTGGTTGTTAAAAATAAGTCCAGTAGGTGGGAATTATGATTAGGATTATCTGGTACACGGGTAGGTTGGTTGACTAGTTGAGTGAGATTAAATGAGTCTGCAAATAGCTCACATTCAAGACCAGCATCATCAGTCCTGGCTGAATGAGTGAGCCATTCAACATTATGGACATTAAAGTCACCCAACACAGTGATTTCAGAAGAAGCATTTAAGTTGAGGACACTGAGTTGTGAGGACAGAGAATCAAAAAGACTTTGCTCTGGAGGAGTATTTGGGGAACGGTAGATGCAACATATGTATTTAAATTTACCAGCCGAAATTAATTTGTATATAGAAATAATCAAAATAGGGACAATTGAAACTAGTAACCTCCTCCAGGGCAATTTCAGATTTTGCGAAGCAACATACACCTCCTTTAGGTCTGAAATTTTGGAGCAGTTGATAACCTGGAAAATTAAATCTAGACGTGTCAGATGTGGATGTTACTTGAGTCTCTGTCAAAAAAAGGAGAGTAGGGGATTCTGCTTGAAGAAATTGGTGTACATAATTGATCTTAGAGTGAAGTCCCCTTATATTGCTAAAGAAAAAGCTGCACCACGAGCAGCTTTGGGACGTTGCAATGCTCTTGACACAGTCGCATGATGACGACCGGGAGGGCCCTGTGTCAATGACCCAACCCTGCCGGGGGTGGATATCCGAGGGACCACCAGGTTTGCTCTTAACAATTGTACTGCCATATTTATTAGGTAAAGGTGTAAGGTGTTACATGTATGATATGTAGTGGGAAGAGTAGTGTTTTATGGATAGAGGATAGCGATGTAGGGCAATGTCGTGAAGTTGGATGTGTATGTTATATAAAGAGGGTTTTCCTGATACCCCTGATGTGTGAGGCAGAAAGATATGTATCCAGCTACCAAGGCCTGGGAGAGAAAATGGAATTCAGGCTATCCCCTGAGTCTCCCGAAACCTTGGCGGTAGTACTTCCCTGGGCGGGGCTGCCTACCCCTACTACGCTTAGAAGACATATTCCTCGGTGGTTACCACATATTCCTCTTTCCCCTTTGCCCTTATATAGGGGGACTATTATGCCAGTCTTCCAGTCATCGGTGCACTCCCCTTCTCCCATGCTAGTTTGCACATTTTCCATACCCCTTCGATCACTATCTCACCAACGTAACTCAACATTTCCCCACACACTACATCTGTTCCTGGGGCTTTCCCCAACTTCACTCTTGGCATGGCTTCTCACACTTCTGACCTCCTGATCACCACCTCCTCCTCCCCTACTTCTCTTCTTCTCCCTCCCATACCATATCCCACTATGTTTGCTGGCTCTTCATTCCTTACATTTAGCAACTCATTGAAGTACTCCCTCCATCTTTCGACTCTCTCTTGCTTCTCGGCTAGCGTTCTCCCATTCTTATCTTTCACACCCTTACTGTTTCCCTTGCTACCTTCCCTAACTTGCTTGACTTCTGGTGATGGGCTGGTCTATCAGAGTGAGAGTTGAGCGTTCTCTGCCATACCCATAGCTTACTCTGATGCTCATTTTACTTAGATATTTTCTAGATCTCAAGTGACGGCGTCCCTTCCGTGGATTGACCTCTCAATCTACCAAGATTGGAAGCCAAAGCGTCACATTTTTCCCTTGCCCCTCAACTTTCTCTTCATAATTGCTGAGGGGCACAAGGCCCTGGGTGGGGCTTTGATTTCCCGGGCGTTTCCGCACCCTCCTCAGCTCCCAGCCCTTAAACACCTTGCTCATCTCTTCCACTTCCTCTATAACTTCCAGGTCGAACCCAGCCAGTCGTCTTTCTACTGCTCGCCTGTACTCTTCCCTGATTTCCTCCACCTGTAACCTCTCCACCCTCCTCACCATTCCACCTTCCTCTCGCCTCCCTCCAGCTCTCC
The DNA here is from genome assembly GCA_032716605.1 of Paralithodes platypus. Taxonomy (NCBI): domain Eukaryota; kingdom Metazoa; phylum Arthropoda; class Malacostraca; order Decapoda; family Lithodidae; genus Paralithodes; species Paralithodes platypus. The sequence continues at coordinate 576,038 of CM064551.1, forward strand.
TCACCCACTTCTTTTGTATCCTAACCTTAGCTACTACTACATAATGATCAGACAGACCCCCTCCAATACCCCTATACACCCTAGCAATCATTGCCGATTCAAAAAAATCCCACTATATATGATGATGCGAGGCATTTATCGGGTGTCTTAATCCGAAAAGATACAGGGGGCGGGTTATTGATCGGAATGTAATGAAACTCTACCTAACAAGGAAGAAATCGGTTTATGGTAAATGCACAATGGCTGAAATACAACGACAGTACTAATCAAGTCGGGAGGATAACAAAAATATACAAAACAATTAAATTTGGTGTTGGAACCCAGCAAACCAAACACAAATATTAGTATTTAATGGGGTAGCGGGCAAATTGTTTGAGGTAAGGTTGGAATTTGAATGCAATAACATTTTTCACCTCTCCGACCCTATTTCAATTAATTATTTGTACATTTTGCCAAAGAAGAATAATAAAAATAATAATACAATTGTACTACACGATTCTTTGTTATTGTAACTTTGCACATAGATGTATTTATTTATAGGAAAAACCACATCCTATCCAGTATTTCACTTGCCGGAGTTGAAGTCTTTATGCACAATGTTCCTTAAGTGATTGAGGCTGGGTTACATGTGTATATTTGAGTATAATATGCATGTTACATGCCCCCTGTTAAAAAAAATTGTTCCACCAACATCCTAATATATAGTAAAGACGAAAATATATATTCAAATGGTTCCTTTATAAGAGATTATTTATAAGGATTAGAGTAAATAATTATTAATAATTGAAAAAGAATGAAACTAAATTCAGATAGAGTACAAGAATTTCATATGACGTGTAAGTGAGTTGTATTTGTAATAGGGACATCTTATATCTATATTTCCTCTCCAATGAATCGCGGGAGCCCGGATTCGAGGAATTATTTATATAGATTCCCGGTGTAGGACAGGTTTATTTTGTTTCCAACAAATAGGATATCATAGGGCAAATTAAAGAAAAGAAAGTCAAACACTTTCTGGAGTTACGTTAATATAGGGATTCTTGCTATCTGAGTATAGATTCTTCAAATTACTGTGATGTAATTCATGTGATTGAGAAACGTGAGTCGTGCATGTAATCTCCTGATAGAGAAAACGCTTGGTATCAGAGACTCAGAGTAAAGAGTAAAAGAGTTTATAACATGGGTATATATGGATACAAATAATAAATACATAATACAGCCATAACTTGGTGTATTTTTTTCTTTATTTTTATTCTCCTCTTTTCTCCTTCGACTCGTTTTCTCCGCTGATTGACCCTGAAGGTTCAGCGATCACGTCCTTCTGCATCAAGCTTTTCAGATTTGCTCACAGCTTGTAGCAGGCACCTAGTTTGAGGGCGGTAGTAGGACAGGTCAGCTGGGAGGTGTCCAACAGTCTTCCTGTGAACATCAAATTCTTGGCAGTATGATGTGTGTAAAAAAGTGTTGGTGTCTGTAGTTAAAAGTTTGGTGTCGTGTAGTTAGCTAACAAATATCCAAGTAATATAATTAAATTTACTTTGGATGGTGTACCGGTAGTATATATTTACCTAGCTAAAATGGACAGTAATCAATTTTAGACTGTAAATAATAAAGTTCAATAAAATTATCCATATATGAATATTGGCAAACATAAAGGATTAATATTATTGAGTGTATAGGCCTACGGCTATCAGATATATTCGTTTGGCACTTATGAATATCTGCGGAGTTGCCGTTAACATTTGCGTAAGCGATCGCATGTGTCACAATTATAGCTACTTTACATCGCAATGTAAGGGGTAGGCTTTATAATTGTCGTTAAGCTACTAAACTTGTATATCTGTATGAGTTGAACATACATAGAATAATTAAACACTCGTCACGTATAACTAAATGAATTCATATAACGGATATCAAATTTTGGATCCAAGACATACATTATACACACTCATAAGTAATTGTGAGTTTGAGAGTTCCAGTTTAGAGCAAAAATAGGGAGTTAGGGAGTTAGATGCAAAAATGGTCTGAAGTTAACTTTCTGAACATCTGTGTAACCAATATTTAATCCACATCAATATTATTGAAACCTCTAGCATTGAGATTTTATTGGTGGGTCCTATTTTTATAGGAACTTATTGGTGCGTCATTTTTCACAACCTGTGTGTATGATTTTTTTTTCATTTGGTTAATTAAACACAGTTAAACACAAATGGATCCGTAGTTATAAATGTTTATACATCGCAATGTATGGTTCAGGTTTTATAATTAATTAAGTGGTGAGTTCCTAATGAATATTACCTTTGTAATATCAAAAGGGTGTACAACCGTGTAGGCCCTACACATCCAATTTCACATTTTGGGTAAATGAGAAATTGTTCATTTGATTACATGTATGAGAGGGTTAAAATTTGGTTGTCAAATACAGTTAAACACAAATGAAGGTATAATTATAATAATTGATTGGGATCAATAGTTTCAAAAATTACCATCAATACACATTGAACACATGTTCACATGTTCGGTGAATGTAGTCAATTATTCAAAAACTAATCCCTTGGGTTTAGATGAATTTGAGTAATTAAAATACTGGTGTTAAATAGTTTATAAATCAAGAGTAATTTTTAAGAGTTTGAGTAAAGAGTTAGACGTGTTTCGAGTATAGAATTGACTGTTGGAATGTTAATCTAATTATATAGCTATTCTAGCAGATGTGTAGTGAGTGTCTGTGTGTGTGAATTGGAGAAATTAGATATCCAAAACAATATGGATAGAAGAGGTTGGATTAATGTAGTATTAATTACTCAAAACACCTAGGGTGAGGTGAGGAAGGTTACATTTTAATTTCCCTCACTGCGTAGTGTCATGATTGGGCGTTGGAGTGAGTTTGGAGTTACTTTGAATTCTGTCCTACGTTTGTGGTATTTAACCTGGTGTATAGAACTGTTTTCCTGGGTACTCCGTACACATTCCACATTATCTCCTTGTAAACCCCCAATGAGAACTTGATCCATGTGTGGTAGGATAATAAGTTTCACTTTTGACATAGCTTCTAAACCTAGAAGCATGTCGGTGTTTGTTGGGAGTTTCGAAATTACATAGAAAGGCAGATTAGCTGTGTGCACTTCTGTAAATTCTACTGAAAGGGTAACCTTAGCTAAGGTTTCTAGGTGGTTTCCACTCACAGACATAATCTCGATATCTGGGTAAGATTCTTCGAGGTTCAAGTCCTTCAAGCTTTTAAATTTAGCAAGGCTTATAAGGTTTACTGGAGAGTCTGTGTCAAGGGATAGTTCTATATCATGAGTACCACACCTAGCAGGTAACATGAGTGTGTTTTCATTAACACTGTAAATTGTGACAGTTTTACGTTTGGGTGTTTGGCAGGATGCATGTTTTAGCTCAGGCAAAGCAAAGGCCATTTTCTCACCAACAGTAATAATTGTGGGAGTTGGTGGATGTGGGAGGAGTGGGCGTGCTAGCGCGGTGGCTATGTAGTGATATGAAAGAGAAAGTCAGCTGGTGTTGTCTGACGTTCGTTTCGTTAGGGGGATGCATATAGGGGAGGAGGGGTATAGAGTGAGGAAGGTCAATGTAGTAAGAGGATGAGGGTGTGTGTTGCGGTATGAGATTTTGGTAGTGAGATAGCGTGTATGTGTGTGTGTTCACTTATTTTCACTGTGGTGTGTTTTTAAATTAATGATAATACATCATGCATACCTGTTGTATTTTGTTACATCAAATGAAGCGTCGATATGTGCAGAGATGTGGTGTGTAGTGATGTGTCGTCGTACGTCAGGCAGGCCAGGGCGTTGTTGTGTCTGCGGGCTGTTGAAGGCGTCTTGATGTCTGGCAGGTTCTATTCACTTTGACTGGGTGTTTTCTTGTTTGCTTGTTAGTTTGCAGGTAGCTTGGAGTGGTGAGTAGTGATGATGATGGGGTAGAGATGGTAGGCGGGCTGATGTAGCCTACATGAACTTGCTGTAGACTTGTAGTGATGAAACAGGCAGATATACACAGGAACTGTCTGTAGACTTGAAGGTGACGACGGGCGGATGTAGTTTGTAAACAGGAAGTGATGTGTTGAGGTAGGCAGGAAGCTGGTTGGGGCGATGAGTAGACAAGGTAGTGCTGAAGATTGGGTGAAGATTTGCTTGATTGTAGGTCGATTGTTTGAGTATTGGAGTCAGGTAGGGCCAAGTGTTAGTTATGATTCCAAGTGTATGTTCTTTTAATGCAAGGTCGCCATGTAGAAGACCATGAATCGTATGGTATTCTCGTGCAATATTACATTGAATATTATATATAAAGGGGGTAAAGATAACTCGATTGTGTTATAAATTATATTGAGTTATAGAGTACAGTTTTATAATACTTAGTTGTTAAGGTATTAGTATTGAGCTTAGGGTAAAAGGGGTTTGATCTAAGTCTCTTGGTGATGCTTAGCAAGTGTGGCAATATGTGGCAATAAGTGCTTAAGTGGCGTATGGCAGTGTCTAGCTGTAGCCAAGATGAGAGACGGGAGTAGCTGGGATGTGTGTTCTTCTCTGATTGAGATCCCAAGGTAGATTGAGTTCTCTGTGTCAGTGCGTATAGAAGAGTGAGCCCTTAAACTACCGTTTCCGGTATATATAAGGCGTTTTTGCTGACACACCTTTCACTAGGTGGGTCAATTGCTGATTCGAGTTGTGTATTGTTTACATCCTGTGTTGTCATTTGTATTGCTTACTGTGAAAAAAGGCGAAAGTATTGAGTCATTTGAACAACATGATGGAGCTTGTTGCAGGGACTTCAGGTGTAGAAAGTGGGCAGTCCGCAGATGCACCAGCGGTTGTGTTGTCTGCAGATTCCCTACTGGCACTCAGCTACCACGATAAGCAACTGGCTGCTCAAAAACGTATTACCGTTGAAACTAAGAAGCGCAGACGACTGGAAAGAAGGCAAAATAAATTGAATGAAGTTGCCTCAAAAAGACAAGAGAGACTACACAAAAAGGATCAGAAATTACAGTTAAAGCTCGAGGCCGCCAATGTTCGTAAAAGGAAACGGCAGGCAAAGGTAGCAGCAAATGATTCTACCGTAAAAACCCAAAGAACTCAAGAATTGAGAATCCTGAAGAGCTCAAAGCAGTGCCTACCACCAATAATGAACACTTTGGGTGGCATAACCGATGAAGAAAGGATACCCCAGACTTCTGAAGGAAATCGAGAAGCGAGACGAAAACCAACGGAAGGAACAAGGGAAGCGGGACGAAAACTTGCTGAAAGAATTTGCAATAATGATACAGGGAGCGCCACCTAGAAAAAAAGCAAAACTATTAGAATAAATACTAATAAGACAAACAGTTCTTTTATTTCACCGTTTTATGTGCAAATACACCGCCGGAGGCGTCCCACCGGAGGCCAAGCCCCGGAGGGCGAAGCCCGGGCTTGTTATAATACATATATATATAGAGAGATATATATCAGTCATCTTCTAGAATATTGATGGAACATAGGGTGACATAATAAGTGATTGAGGCTGGGTTACATGTGTATATTTGAGTATAATATGCATGTTACACAGGTTAGTAAGGCACGTAAGGCACTATATGAATAGCCTATTCTCTTACTAAGAAATTCAGGTTAGTAAGGCACTATATGGAGAGCCTATTCTCTTACTAAGAACGAAGTGGCTACGGGACACCTCCGCCCTTCTGCCTCGTGTGTCCTGCCCAGATACGAGTCACAGCCATCGCCGCGCTATACGACTACGGGACACCACAGTGAGGCTGGGCTACGGGACACCACTGGTCATAGGAGCACCCTGCACCGTCTAGAGCTCCGCTTCTCCTGTGTGCTCCGCCCTTCTGCCTCGTGTGTCCTGCCCAGATACGAGTCACAATTCTGCCTCGTGTGTTCTGCCCAGATACGAGTCACAGCCATCGCTGTGCTATACGACGCATTATACGAAGCATGACCTAGGCTATACGACGCATTATACGAAGCATGACAGAGAGAGAGAGAGAGAGAGAGAGTTACACACTCACTCTCTCTGAGTCAAAGATTTTTTAGCTAACGTCTTGCCATAATCATCAGCAATGAGTGCGCTCACTCTGTCCTGTTAAAGAAATCGAGTTGTCAATTATTTGTCCACGACATCTTTCACCCACAAAAATTTAGGAGAGAAACTACCTGGCCGGGCTGCTCTACCTAGAAAGAGACTACCTGGCTGGGCTGCTCCACCCAGAGAGAGCGACTACACGGCCGGGTTGCTGCGGCGTCGCCGCTGTACGGGTCCCTGTCGTGATTTTCACACACAAAGCTTTAGGCGATCTTCTGCTGTCCAACGTGAGTTGATGGAACTTGAGTTGGTGGTGAACCTTTTTTCAGGAGGGTCTAAATTTTTGTGGGTGAAAGATGTCGTGGGGAAAATTACAAGCCATCTTTTTTTCGAGAAAGCTACTTAAAATAATATGAGGGCGGTGTACAAATAAAAACTGTTTAGAATTTATATTTTATTATTATATCCTTTTTGGGGGTTATACTGTATATTGGTTGTTTGCTATGTAGTCACCTATATCTCCCACTTTCTTAACTTTAGGATCGAGTGACCTAAATCTTACTAAGAAATTCAGGTTAGTAAGGCATTATATGGATAGCCTATTCTCTTACTAAGAACGAAGTGGCTACGGGACTACGAAGCATGACAGAGAGAGAGTGTGTAACTCTCTCTCTCTCTCTCTCACACACACACACACACTGTGTCTGTCTGTCTCTCTCTCTCTCTTGTCCTGCTTCTCTTGTTCCTTCCGTTGGTTTTCGTCACGCTTCTCGATTTCCTTCAGAAGGAGTTCGTCTCTCTTCTCTTGTTCCCTTCGATGGGTTTCGCAGCTTTCTTCAAATGACATCCGTAACTGCTCACACTCTTCGAGTTACTCGTCCATCTTCTCTACCGCCATATCGAAATCCTCGACGGATATCTTCAGTACTGCCTTCATGTCTTCTGGAGCGAATTGGGCCTCAACTTCAGCGTCACACTGTCCTAAATCTATATACTTTCGCTGGAGCTCAATGTCAGCCTCAATGTCTTCTTCTTGAATTATGATTCCGGTGTCTATCAACCTCGAATATTCGTCAGCTAACGACTCTTGTTCCAAAAACACGTCAGAGTATACGACGTTACTCTAACACACATGGTCCCTTTTCCTTCTTCTGGATAAAAATACTCAGCGCATGCCAACTTGTGACCCGAGAGCAGGCAACATATAATTGCCCATGAGAGAAGCACCGTGTGTGGTAGAGGTAAAGGCCGCAATGTTGGATGGTCTGGCCCTGCGCCTTATTAATTGTCATTGCAAAACTTAGCTTTACAGAGAATTGGAACCTGGAAAATGCCACCGGGGAATCGTTGGCCACCAACTTTACCCTGGGAATGCAAACCTGCTCGCCATCGTAAGTGCCACCCAGAACCCTACCAACAATGATGGTCTTCTTCAGGTTGTCAACGATAATTCGTGTACCGTTACAGAGTCTGGGTGGGGATAGATTCCGTATTACCATTACCACGGCACCCACTTTCAGCTTGAGTTGGTGTTCTGGTAACGAAGAAGGGTTTAGTTCATTGAGCGTGGAAACCTGATACTCCACATTGTCTTCCGAATTGAGTTTGTCTTCACTCAGATGAATCTTCTCCTCCTCTGGCAGCATATCTAAGATCATAATGTTGATTTCGGAAACGTCAACGTTGAGAGGCGATATGATGGTACGACCGGCAAAATAGCGATGATCCCCAATGTGATCGGCGATATCAGGGTAAACACTCTCGATGAACTCTGTCTGGGTATGATAGAGAACGCCAAATTTTGGGGGGATAACGAAATGTGGAGAGCTGAAAAGGTCGTGGCTTTCCAGTATGCCCATCCTGTGATAAATTTGCCCCTTGATCTTGTAACACATTGCGGATTCTGACATATTTTCGAGCTTTCCTGTGTGGCAAAAGACGTGAAGCAGAAGGTTAAAGAAATCGTGTTGTCAATTATTTGTCCACGACATCTTTCACCCACAAAAATTTAGGAGAGAAGAACTACCTGGCCGGGCTGCTCCACCCAGAGAGAGACTACCTGGTCGGGCTACTCCACCCAGAGAGAGCGACTATCTGGCCGGGTTGCTCTACCCAGAGAGAGACTACCTGGTCGGGCTGCTCCACCTAGAGAGAGCGACTACCTGGCCGGGCTGCTCCACCTAGAGAGAGCGACTATACCTGGTCGGGCTGCTCCACCCAGAGAGAGCGACTACCTGGCCGGGCTGCTCCACCTAGAGAGAGCGACTACCTGGTCGGGCTGCTCCACCCAGAGAGAGTGACTACCTGGTCGGGCTGCTCCACCCAGAGAGAGCGACTACCTGGCCGGGTTGCTGCGGCGTCGCCGCTGTACGGGTCCCTGTCGTGATTTTCACACACAAAGCTTTAGGCGATCTTCTGCTGTCCAACGTGAGTTGATGGAACTTGAGTTGGTGGTGAACCTTTTTTCAGGAGGGTCTAAATTTTTGTGGGTGAAAGATGTCATGGAAAAATTACAAGCCATCTTTTTTTCGAGAATGCTACTTAAAATAATATGAGGGTGGTGTACAAATATTTTTTGTTTTTAGAATTTATATTTTATTATTATATCCTTTTTGGGGGTTATATATTGGTTGTTTGCTATGTAGTCACCCATATCTCCCACTTTCTTAACTTTAGGATCGAGTGACCTAAATCTTACTAAAATATTCAGGTTAGTAAGGCACGTAATGCACTATATGAATAGCCTATTCTCTTACTAAAGTAATTCAGGTTAGTAAGGCATTATATGGATAGTAGGGTGGCCCTTATTTTCGAAAGTAAGAAATCCTAACCTCTCACCCCCTGGCTTTGTTCCATTCCTAATGAGACATATTGTGATCAAATTTTGTGACGATTGGAGCATATTTATTGGTAGTCCAGCAAAGTCTGTTTGGCTGTTTTTGTGCTGGTTGGCGGAACTTACCTGGCACGCACCAAATCCCAGACACAGCAACAAGACTCCTTCCTAGAGAGAGCGACTATACCTGGTCGGGCTGCTCCACCCAGAGAGAGCGACTACCTGGCCGGGCTGCTCCACCTAGAGAGAGCGACTACCTGGTCGGGCTGCTCCACCCAGAGAGAGCGACTACCTGGTCGGGCTGCTCCACCCAGAGAGAGCGACTACGTGGCCGGGTTGCTCTACCCAGAGAGAGACTACCTGGTCGGGCTGCTCCACCTAGAGAGAGCGACTACCTGGTCGGGCTGCTCCACCTAGAGAGAGAGCGACTACCTGGTCGGGCTGCTCCACCCAGAGAGAGCGACTACGTGGCCGGGTTGCTCTACCCAGAGAGAGACTACCTGGTCGGGCTGCTCCACCTAGAGAGAGCGACTACCTGGTCGGGCTGCTCGACCTAGAGAGAGCGACTACTTGGTCGGGCTGCTCCACCCAGAGAGAGCGACTACCTGGCCGGGTTGCTGCGGCGTCGCCGCTGTACGGGTCCCCTGTCGTGATTTTCACACACAAAGCTTTAGGCGATCTTCTGTTGTCCAACTTGAGTTGATGGAACTTGAGTTGGTGGTAAACCTTTTTTCAGGAGGGTCTAAATTTTTGTGGGTGAAAGATGTCATGGAAAAATTACAAGCCATCTTATTTTCGAGAAAGCTACTTAAAATAATATGAGGGCGGTGTACAAATACAAAAACTGTTTAGAATTTATATTTTATTATTATTATATCCTTTTTGGGGGTTATATATTGGTTGTTTGCTATGTAGTCACCTATATCTCCCACTTTCTTAACTTTAGGATCGAGTGACCTAAATCTTACTAAAAAATTCAGGTTAGTAAGGCACGTAAGGCACTATATGAATAGCCTATTATAATAATAATAATAATAATAATAATAGTTCTTAAAGCTAGCGCATGCTAAGCTAGCTAAGGATAGCTCAATAAGGCTGATTAGGCGTATTTCCATTGGGGTCCTGTACTACTACCCCATCCCTTTGCTCATGAGGGATGGTAACGACTCAGTGCTTGTGAAAAATCTTTAATGCGCCGAGCGTGGGCACGAACCCGGGCCTTCTGGGTGGAAGTCCGAGACGCTAGTCACTACACCAAGCGAGCCGCTTCTCTTACTAAGAAATTCAGGTTAGTACGGCATTATATGGATAGTAGGGTGGCCCTTATTTTCGAAAGTAAGAAATCCTAACCTCTCACCCCCTGGCTTTGTTCCATTCCTAATGAGACATATTGTGATCAAATTTTGTGACGATTGGAGCATATTTATTGGTAGTCCAGCAAAGTTTGTTTGGCTGTTTTTGTGCTGGTTGGCGGAACTTACCTGGCACGCACCAAAACCCAGACACAGCAACAAGACTCCTTCAAGACTATCTCGACACATTACATGAATGGTGCACTACAAACAGACTCAATTTAGCCCCAGCTAAATCCACTGCAACCCTCCTCACAAGCTGGACAGGAGATCACGATTACGCCCCGGGACTCAACATAAACAACACACCCCTAACACACACACACACACACACAAAATCCTAGGAGTAACATAGGAGACCCAAATGACATTCAAACAGCACACCACAAACACGAAAAAAAAACTGACACCCAGACTAAACGCCCTCAGATCACTTGCCCACACGAAATTTGGACACAACAAAGAAACCACCACCACAGTCTACAAACAATACATCAGATCAGTTATGGTATACGCAAGCCCGGCCTGGGCTTCTAACCTAGCTGAAACACATCATAAGACCTTACAGACTATTCAAAATAAAGCCCTGAAAATCATCACAGGATGCACAGCTACTACACCCACAGATCACCTACATCAAGAAACCAAAGTCCTCAAAGTCAAAGATCATCTAGACATGAGAGGCACTCAATTCCTGGCAGCAGCCTCCACGAATCAACACCACCCACTACACTACATGGCAACACACCCACAGACACCAAGAATATCAAAACAACACCCAGCACATGCTATCACACACAAATACTGTCTTCTCTCCCTCCCTGCCCACCCCAAACCAACTTCCGGAAGCACATCCACACTCATATCACTCGCTGTTCCATCCACTCACTCATAGACAACACGCAGCTGCAAGCACGACCTCCCGAAATCCATCCTTCTGAATCCTCCGTTCCTCGCGAGGACAGAGTCCACCTGGCCAGGCTGAGATGCGGACACCATCCAGCTCTTCTGAGCTATCAGAAGAGACTGGATGAATCCGTCGTCGACACCTGCCCAGGCTGTAACACAGCACCCCATACCATTAAACACATCATAGAAGTCTGCATTTCACACAACCACTTATGCCAACAACACAATTTACACTCTTTGAGAGCTCTGTGGGAAAGCCCGACCGTGGCCATGACCCCCATATGGGTCGGAAGGCGAGGATCCCCGTTAGGGGGGAGCAACACATCATCAAAAATCTGGAAGGTCAATTCCAAACCTGGAAAGACCTAAAACGCTTGAGGGATCGAAGGACACCAGGGCAGGTGAAGAAGGAGGAAGCTTTCCGGGACTCAATGGACGACCTCTATGATATCGCTCACGCGGACGCCCTGTCTCTCATTGTCCTTCAAGAGGACAAGGATTTTTTCCTTGCTCAGCGAGAGAAGGGCCGTAGAACCTTCATGGGGTCCGCGGACAATTCCCTGGCCTCCAAAGAACGGAGAGCTGCGGAGAAGAAAGAGGCTGAGGAAAGGCGTTGGGAGAAGGCCCGTGAAGAAATGAAGGCATCCACCTCAGCGGCCGTCTTTGCTTCTCCAAGCAGCAGTGCTGAAGGAGAGGACAGCAGCAGTGCTGAGGGAGAGGACAGCAGCCGTGCTCAGGAGGCAAAATCCTGCTCTCCACCCAAGCAGCCACGAAGAGCTACAAAAAACATAGTTTCACCATCTCTCGCAGCTGCACTGGATTGTACTCAGCTTTCCGACCGAAAAGCCACCATCGTGCTGACAGAAGCTGCAAAAAGCCTCGGCCATGACACTACGGACCTGGCCATCAACCGCACAACCATTGCCCGGTCTCGACGTCAAGCCAGGAGACGTTTCGCGGAAAACCTCAAAAAGGACTTCCAAGCGGATGTCCCCTTCACTGTCCATTGGGATGGAAAACTCCTTCAAGCCCTGACAACCAAGGAGCATGTGGATCGTCTGCTTATCTTGATATCCGGAGTAGGAGTCAGCCAGCTCCTCGGCGTCTCTAAACTCCCTTCGGGGACCGGTGAAGCGCAAGCTCAAGCTGTTTTCCATGCTTTGGAGTAGTGGGGAGTGACCAAGAAAGTGGTCGCCATGTATTTTGACACGGCCGCTGCAAACACGGGACATCGGACCGACGCATGCGTCCTTCTGGAACAGAAGATCGGAAGGGATCTTCTTTACTTGGCCTGCCGCCACCATGTCATGGAAGTCATCTTGGCTGCTGCTTTCGGAGCTGTGATGGGAGCATGAACTTCCGGGCCCGAAAGGCGCTCCTATTCAAGAGGTTTCAATGCCAGTGGGATTTAATCGACAAGGAAGCATTTCAACCTGGGATTACGGATGATGCGGTGAACGCGGCGATAACTCCAACTCATCGAGGTCCTCGGGCATATACCTCCTCGTGGAGTTCGATTCCGAGCTCCTGGTCCCATGCACCATGCACGATGGATGAGCAAGATCATTTACGCTTTCAAGGTTTGGATGTTCAAGAACCAATTCCGACTGACAAACCGTGAGGAGAAGGCTTTGAGGGATCTCTGCATCTTCGGAGCTCTTCTCTATGTCGAGGCATGTATCACCTCTCCTTCTTCAAGCTCCTAGGAGGGACTTGCACCTCATCAAGGCTCTCGTCGACTTCCCTAGCCAAGAGATCAGCAAGGCTACATCAGAGAAGATTAAAAGGCACCTCTGGTACCTTGGAGAAGAAACTACAGTCCAGGCCCTTTTTGATGATGCCGTATCCGTTCGAACGAAGAAGGATATGGTCAAGGCAATGTCGGGAGAAATGGCAGAGAGAGACTATACCCGGCCGGGCTGCTCCACCTTAAGAGAGACTACATGGTCGGGCTGCTCCACCCAGAGAGAGCGATTACCTGGACGGGTTGCTCTACCCAGAGAGAGACTACCTGGTCGGGCTGCTCCACCTAGAGAGAGCGACTACCTGGTCGGGCTGCTCCACCTAAAGAGACCTAAAATTAATGGGAGTAACTGGTACTGTGGTGCTTCGTATAATTCGTCGTATAACTAGGTCATGCTTCGTATAATGTAAATCGGAAAATAAAATGGAATTTTTCATGTTTTTCTTTTATTTGTCCTAGTTTTTTACAATTGTATCGACAAATTTAGTGTTTGTACAAATAAAAACTGTTTAGAATCAGTGCAATACCACCAAGTGTAACTACACTTTTGTATATTGCTCTGCTTCGTTCCCCTTCTACACCCTATATATCGGTGTCGACTTTACATTTGTAGTTACTTAGAAATATCGCATATTTAATTTAGTCTGCCATACAATAATCGTTTTCTCTAACAATGCAATATAGAAAACGTCATTGCAGGAGTCTGGGCTACATATTATATAAGCACTATGGACCACCCTGCAACGTCTAGAGCTCCGCTTCTGTGTGCTCCGCCCTTCTGCCTTGTGTTTTTTATAAATAAAAACTGTCTAGAATTTATATTTTATTATATCCTTTTTGGGGGTTATATATTGGTTGTTTGCTATATAGTCACCTACAGTATATCCTCCACTTTCTTAACTTTAGGATCGAGTGACCTAAATCTTACTAAAAAAATCAGGTTAGTAAGGCACATAAGGCACTATATGAATAGCCTATTCTCTTACTAAGAAATTCAGGTTAGTAAGGCACTCTTATAATTACCTCTCCATAATTAGTTTTCTGCCCACAGCTAACTCAAAGACAACTGCAGAGGTACTCTTAAAAGGTAATTTTAATGTATCTGTGACACAAATACACCATTTGATAGCTTTAGTGTCAATCTGGAAAAAACCTGGCCTGCTTTAGGTCTATAGGACATTGTGAATAGAGACTTCTTAGGGAACGTTATCTTGCAACAGGCCTGTCCGAGATACTAATGTTAGGGAACATTGTGATGACTAGTACATATTTCAGTTATCTGAAGATATAGCAGCTTGAGATTGTACGTAGTTTCTACAAAGGGCATTTTGCAATGGTTAACCTAAAAATATGTTTGGAATAATCATTAGAAAGTGGGGTTCTTGGTGGGGTGAGGTTAGGTTAGGTTCAAACACGTCACAGGAAGATAATTTTTGTTTGGCTGTGTCAGTGTTCACCAACATAATTATACTTAGGTTAACTAAATTGAATAGGTTACTAATAAATGATGTCACACAAATATTCTCACAAAAGTATTGGCCAAAAATCAAAACTAGCCAAGTATTTGAGTTAAATATGAGAAAATACCCTTGTATACCCAAAATAGTTATATTTAACAGAGAAATACAGTTGTGAAGGGTCAAAACATGATTTCCCAAACAGGCCAGTTCCCTACGAATATTAAAATATTCCATTAGATGTCCATTTCCAGACATAGTGCTTTTACGACTATGCAGTTGAAAAGAACTCTGAAAGTAGCTTATACCATGTTATTTTCGTGAAGCTAAGAGTATAAACAGTACCGGAATAAAGCCAGCAAAAATCACCCATGACAAATGTGCTGTCCCGGTTCTGGAGTGGATAAGTCTATTATAACTAGATACAAGCTACGGACAGAACCCCGCTCATTGTTGCCTATGGCGTCTGAAAAAAAGTGAGCGGGCATGATTGCATGGAAGCTTTTGATATATTATGGAATTTTATTACAGAAATGAATTTTGCAGTTCATTTTACCCCTTGTATCAGATGTGCAGGTTCGAACACTATCAGAAAATTGAGTTATATGGGATTGTTAATTTTCTTACCTATGCAGTGGTGACTTTCAGTGGCCGCTCAGTTTGTGTTGAATCACTATTTGTACCATAAAAACACATTTATAATGAAACTGCCTCAAGGAAACTTTGGGGAAATGTAGTATATGGATCGACACACAACATATCCTATAATCAAGTTAAAAAGATCAATTTGAAGATGTTTTATGACCTCCCCAATATTTGGTGACTTGAGGCAATATCTGGGGGGGGCAGACGGTCTTGTTGACCTAGTATACCCTTCATACATCCCGAGCTCCCCGGGTCCCTGTCTACGCTAGAGATGATTGCTAGCGCAGCTGATAGAGCCAGGGTGTCCACATATTCACCCCTGTTTTTGGTGTCCTACGACATCGGGAAGTGGGTTAAAAAATGGACGCAAGTTGGGCTCAGTAAGCAATCTGGCACTACAATGTTTCCTAAGAATTTTCAAACCCCCATATGAACCCCTAGGAGGTGTCGAAACAGGAAATGGAGTTGTTCGGACCACCTGAGTAGGCAAAGATCTATACCCATGCAAAAGCTGAACAAGCCAGCTCAATTATTTGCCTAAGACGAATTGTCCTGTCTTGTAGAAGGGTGACCGCTCTCAACCCTCCAACTATTGTCCAATTGCTCTCATCTCTTGTCTTTCTAAAGTTTTTGAAACTATTCTTGCTTCCAAATTTCTTAAGCATTTCTCTTCTCATAATCTGCTCTCAGATCGCCAGTATGGCTTCCTTAAGGGTCGCTCTACTGGTGATCTTCCTTCATATCTTACTAACTCTTGGTCATCCTCCTTTCGGGACTTCGGTGAGACTTTTTCTATTGCACTAGACATATCAAAAGCCGTCGATAGAGTCTGGCACAAATCTTTAATTTCTAAACTACCCTCCTTCAGTTTCTATCCCTCCATCTGTGCCTTTGTCTCTAATTTCCTTTCCGGCCATTCCATAGCCGCGGTTGTGGACGGCCATTGTTCACTTCCTCACCCTATAAACTCCGGTGTTCCTCAGGGCTCTGTCCTATCTCCTATTCTTTTTCTAATTTTTATAAATGATCTCAACTGTACCTCAATTCCCATCCATTCATACGCAGACGATTCAACCTTACACTACTCCCTTAGTTTTTCAGAACGCCCCAGCCAGCAATCCCTCAACGACAAACGTAATGAAGCCATAGAACTCTTAAATTATGATCTAAATATTATCTCCAATTGGGGCAGAGAAAACCTTGTCACCTTTAATGCTTCCAAAACCCAATTTCTCCATCTATCTACCCGTAAGGAACTCCCAGCAGACTATCCCTTATTCTTCAAAAATACAAAAATCAAACCTTCATCTTCTCTCAATATTCTTGGTGTCTCCTTTTCTTCTGCCATCAGTTGGAAGGACCATATTACCAGTCTTGCTAAGGCAGCCTCCCAGAAGCTGGGTGTGCTCAACCGCCTTAGGGGGTTCTTTTCCCCTGCACAGCTTCTTGCTCTGTACAGGGGCATAGTGCGTCCTTGTATTGAGTATTGTTCTCATGTGTGGGGAAGTTCCTCTCACACCGCTCTCCTAGACAAAGTTGAAAGGAAGGCCTTTCGTATCATTAACTCCCGTCCACTCACCAACTCTCTGCAATCTCTCTCTCTCCGCCGCAATGTTGCATCTCTCTCGCTATTCTATCGCTACTATAATACTCAGTGTTCCTCAGAGCTTTCCCAGTGTATACCACCTCCTTTACGTAGGGCATGTGGTACCCGTCTTGCAACTCAATCCCACCCCTACTCTGTGCAACTCTCCAACCCAAGAGTGAAACGTTACTCTCAAACTTTCTTCTACTCAACAGCTGAGCTCTGGAACTCTCTCCCAGAATCAGTCTTTCCCTCTTCCTATGACTTAAATTGCTTCAAAGTCAGTGTGTCCAGGCATTTTGGCTCGAACGTCCCTTGATTTTGGCCCTGTCACTCTTTCAACTATGGGGGAGGCACTCGCTATAGGCAGTTCTGCCTTTTGCCTCCCTCAATCACATAGAAAAAAAAAAAAAAAAAAAAAAAATGACTTGATTAATTCGCGGAGACAGATAGATATGTATATATAGGGAGATATATATTTGATCTGGCAATAACTACAGCGCTTGGGAACAACAGCAGTTATCGTACCGACGTGTATGATGTAATTTACCTTTCTAGGTGCATGAAGTATCCTTATGTTATTATCTGTGCATAATCATAAACATAGTTAAGTGAATTAATTAATGTTTTTATACAAATACCTACGATAACAAGCAAGGTAGAATCATGAGAGAAACATTGAGAGTAGGGGTTGAGAAGGGTGGGAAAGTGGGGGAGGCAGTGACGGAGCTAGTGGGGAGTGAGAAGAGAAAGGGATGGTATGGGGGAGGGGTTGGCGTATGTGGCGGAGGTAGGGAGGGGGCGGTAGATGAGTAAAGGGAGGGGAAGCGGGGGAGGGCAGGGACAAAGAGTAAGAAGGGAGTGATAGGAGAAAACAAAATATTTAGGAGGGTTGAAAGATGGGTAAAAAATGTGTGTATGGTGGGATAGAAAGCAAGTCCAGGAAATGGTAACAGGCTGAGAAAAGTAATATGGATAGATAGGAGAGGGTAAGTAATACTATATGAACATTGGCCAATTAAGTTCTGAGTATTTTATTTCAAATAGAGGTTCAGTTATGGTGAAACATTACATTATATTTGGCATTAAAACAAGATATTCACTGTTCTTGATTAACACGTTTATCAAATATATTGTAACGTCAATTTAACTTTATCGTGACTTACGAGTGTCCACGATAGACCTTTCTATTTTCAGTTGGGATTGGTTAAAAGGGAATCTATAATTATGTATATACACAAAGTAGCATGTAAAGTTAATTGGGTGTGTATATCAGATGAATAATATATAAGGGGTAATTAACGAGTTAAAAAAAGCTGGACTATGTGGCGGCGCTCGACATAGGTCGAGTGGCAATTTCAGCACGTAATGTGGCTGAGAGAGAGAGACAAGTGGTGGCAGGAGACTAGCGAGCGTATGACTGCTCCAGACCACCGCGGCGAACCTACTGACACAAATCTCAGCTCCCTCCTCCCTCTCTCACTCGCTACATACTCAATTATGTACCGAAAGTACCGAATTACCTGCTTTTTGCACTCGCGTTGCACGGTTATTGCAAGAAAACTATCCATCATACAAGGATCGTTATGGTGTCATTCGAAAGCTCTGTTTATGCCCTTTCAGGGATAGGTACTTGTTTTACGTTCTGGGTCTTATTTAGGCATGAAAATGATCACGTAAACAGCCCTATTTTGGCTAAAAACACCCCGCTGTGCGGTACATATAATAAACCGCATAGGCCGCTCGTAAGGTGTTAAGGTATAGGCTATGGTGTACATTTATTCTATAAAGAGTTAATTTGAGAATATAGTATTCCATAAGTATTAAGCACTATTTAATATAATAATTAAAGTAATATGAGGAACGTTAGCAGCATCGGAAATGATTGCGCATGTCTAGCTTCACTTGTTACCAAGCTGACGTTCTAAGATATCTCCCTATAAAGGGTACCACTCAATAACAACAACCCTTACCAGCAACACCGGCGATCGGCCACATCTATCGTCCCATATATTAAACATCCCAGCACCTACTATCCATCAACATGCTCCACTAACCAGCTAAGTCTATATATATTCACTGGTGGCCATTATAATATATGTAGACAATATATAGCATGTGAATTGACAACAAAGGTGAGACGACCTCAATGCTTTCCCCTTAGGCAGATAATCTAACCCTTTACTCGTCTTGTAACTAATTCCTAAATCCACTATACGATCCTAAGTCTTGATAGTAAAGTATGGTGCCGTAAACTAGGATTTAAGTATAGCCTATATGCCTTATTGAATATTATACTGTACCCCATTTTTGTGTTTAACCTAGGCCTAATTGTGGCTGGGCGTCTTCTTGGGCCTGCTTAAACCATCCCTGCTTTCTATTCTCTAGTGCTATAGTTTACACACTAGCCAATGATTCGAGGGTCTGTGGAAGCAGCGCGGGATTGGCGAGAATTTTGAGCCGTCACCATCGCATAATAAACACTCGTTACCTAAAGTTGCGGTGATTGGACACTCGTATGTCAATAGATTTGAACCGCCACCATCTCCTATACTCCGTGGAGACTTCCAGCTGAAGTTTCTGGCACAAAGTGGGGCCACAGTTGATTCAATCCGTAATTCGCCAGCCTTCGATAATCTTATACAGTTTCGTCCGGATCTCACAATCTTGATAGTCGGAGGTAATGATATTTTTGGTGATAAGGTAGTTAATGAGTTAGCTAGTAAAATAAATGATTTGGCTAAACATATTGAGGATAGAACAGGGGGGCATTGTAAAATCGTGGGAATAGAGTCTCGTACTTCCCTTAGGGGCCTCAGTGCAGAACAATATAATAGAATAAAAAATGCCGTCAACACACATTTACGCCAGAAATTCCCATTCTCCAAGTCAAGGTTCAACCCTATGGCGATGGGTAAGGAGGACTTGGCATATGATGGCGTCCATTTAGGCCCTTGGGTGACGCACAAGCTCTATAACCTAATCGTCAGTAGGGCGGCGCGATATTTTGACGAGGAATAGGCTAGCCTATATTTAGTTCCATTTATTAGGCTAATAGTTTATTTTATCGTCGTTCATCGTCCATCGTGACTCACCTATCCCCTATAAATTTGTGAATTGACTGGTAACAGGTTGGGTTCCCTTTCAACATGGACATCACTAAGCTAAAGAGGTTGAGGGATGCGGCCAAAGGAGGCATTCCTAAATTAACTAAGGATTTCACCACTTTCCTCAACGAAGCCACAAACGATGAAATAGTTGCTAAAAAAGTCAGTATCAACAAGGCTTTACACAACATCAATTCTTTCAATGAGAAAATATATCTATTGTTAGAGTCCGATTTAAATAATTGGAGTGGCTAGTATGATTTATGAGGAACAGGTACAAAACTTATTAGCCCCTTTGGATAGTAGACCGGCACGTACAGAGGTCTCTCGCAGAGAGGCTGTAAAGTCGGTAGTAAAATTGCCAGCCTTAACCCTCCCGAAGTTTGGTGGTTATCCTGCCCGGTGGACCGGATTTTGGGATTTATTCCAATGTTCGGTTCATGGGGCGTACCTAACACAGATATTCAGAAATTCACATATTTGAGGGGTCAGCTAGAGGGAGAGGCCTCGCAGCTCATAGCTGGATTTAGCTTAGAGACCACAAGTTATATACCTGCCATAATACTTCTCCTCGAGACCTATGGACAGATTGACCGCATCAAGTCTGCCCACGTTACCGCCTTTTGTAAGATTCCTAGTCCTCGATATGATGCGCAGGACCTTAGACAATTCCATGCGGCTGCTGAATGCACACTAAAGTCGCTTAAATCTTGCAATGTGACGTTGGAGGACTTTTGTGCCGTAATGTTGTATAATAAGATTCTGTCTCCTTTGTGTGAGACTATTCAGCGAGAACTGAAGGATGACTGGTTAAAGGTTGGTGCGGTCACGCGGACCCTATACGAGGAGATTTGTAACATGGAGGGGGCTGGCCTGCCTACACAAGAACAATATAAACCTACTGCTGCTTTTACTATTCAACAAAACAAGGTAGCACATTACAAGGCAGGAAGCAATGGCTCTGATAGGGGCTGTAAGCTGTATGGCAAGTCAGGGCACTGCTGGTTTAAATGTTTCAAATATCCTAATGCACAAACCAAAATAAAGAAGGTGAAGGTATTAAAGGTGTGTGTTGGCTGTTTGGATAGAGACCATGGTCGAAATGGTTGCACCAACCCAAAGGTGGAGCTGTGCAAACATTGTCAGGGCAAACATTACCATGGTCTTTGTCCGAATAGGGGCCAGGAGTCGCCACAAGCTCATTCGGAACACCCAATTACTATGTCGGTTACTACTCAAAAGGAAATGGCATTACTCCCCACAATAAAGGTACCATTAAAAGGGAGGGAGACTTATGTTACACAACTTCGTGCTTTACTAGATCAGTGCTCACAAAAGTCATTTATATTGAAGTCCTCATTGGAGTTAATACAACATACAGTAGTTGGTAAAGAGACTCTCCAATTAAGGGGGTTCACAGGCTCGCTGGAGGATGCAACTTATGATGTTGTTGCACTAAACTATCGACACAAAGGGCGATGGCGCCAAATGAAAGCCATTGTTGTCGATAGGCTTCCTAGTTACTGTACTCACAAGGGACTTACTTGTATCACTGACAAACTCACTGCGCAGAAGGTGAAATTAGCCGACAATGATTTTCATTCAAACAAACTCGATATGCTGATTGGAGCGGAGAACTACTATAAGTTTGTACACCCAGGCTTTAAAAGAGTAAATTAAATAGTTCTCCTGCCCACAATTTACGGGTATGCTTTGAGTGGATCGTTCCACACCCAAGGTTCAGAAGCCACTGTCGAAGTGGTCACATTTCTGAAAGTTGCTACCAGCCCGGTGGATACCTACTTACAGGACAGTGGGGGCCACTGGGAACACAAAGATATTGGTGCACTATGGGAACTGGACCACATTGGCATTGCTTCTAAGGAAGCAGACTTGGAGGCTAAATTCGTCATGTCAATATTCAATGAGTCAATACAGTACTCTCGTGTTAATAATCAGTACACTGTTCAGTTGCCCTGGAGAGACAACAAACACTTACTTTTGAGCAACTATGGGTTAGCCTTGGGACGACTTAGAGGTCTTCAGCGTAAGTTCATACGGGCCCCGGAATACTGCGAGCAATATGGAAGTGTCATTCGGGATCAGATAGCAAGAGGTTTCATTGAGAGAGTGTCAGTAGATAACCTTGACAGCACTAACCAGACTCACTATCTGGCTCATCATGGTGTTGAAAAGGACAGTCGGACCACACCCGTGAGGGTAGTCTTCGACTGTTCAGCAAAGACAAGCACAAATAAGCTGAGCTTGAATGATTAATCTGTATACAGGACCTTCTCTTGTCGCTGACCTAACCCCGGTCTTGTTAAGGTTCAGATTGAACCAATATGCTTGGGTCAGCGACATTGAGAAGGCCTTTCTTATGCTCAAGTTGCACGAGGATGACATGGATTGCACGCGGTTTCTGTGGCCTGATGATCCGCTGGATATCATCAGTCCAGTATCGGTCTATAGGTTTCGCGTGGTTCTTTTTGGCGCTATAGATATTCGTTCGTTATATGGTTCAGTGGACTGTATAATAATATCATATAATGGTTTATGTCACCTGAAGACTGGAACTAGTGCTGTAGACCTTTGTTGACTTGTTGAGCCATTATGATTTATGATATTACAAGATGGTGTGTGAAACGGGTGATAGGATAGAGTTGATGAATAAAGAAGAGGGCCACTATACTTAATGATTGATGGGAATGATGATTAATGATCCATGGATTAGTATGGATAGATGGAGAATTGATGAGATAAGTACTATCACTAATGGGGCGAAATATGAGGTGAAACACGAGAGTGTAAGCAGACGGTCTGGTAGTGGTGGCGGCTAGGGAGAGAGTGCGGGACCCTCACAATATTCGCGAGAGGTCCGCCAATATCACGCAATGATTGGGAGGAGGCTTGAGCCGCCTGTCGACTAGGACGCCCACTGGGTACTTTGACCGGTTGATCGGTCGAGGTAGCCCCTGTGGGAATGTCTCCAGGCATCTCCGAGGAGTCCTCTTTGCACTCAATGTCCCCCTCAAGAGGGTACAGTCGGACAGTCGGCCGCGTATATGTTCCCGTCTTCGTCCGGACTCTAGCCACTCTGACTTCTCCGTCCTGACTGGGTAATAACTCGACAATACGGCCCAACTTCCAAAAAGCGCGCGGACCCTTATCATGGATGATGACGACATCACCGATACCCGGCCACCGACCATTTATTGGTCTCAGCTTACACTTATGCGCCTCTCTGAGGGTCACCAGATACTCGTTAGACCAGCGTCGCCAGATATCTTTCGACAGTTTGCGAATATATTGATATCTGGTTGAAATTACATCTTTATTTATGTAGTCTAGATCTTCCAACCCATCCTCTACTTCATTATCATCAGGAAGATCCCGCAACTGATGACCCCGCACCAACACAGAGGGTGTTATTGGGGTAAGATCCTCTAGGTCGCCGGAAGCATAATATAAGGGACGATCATTGACAGTGGCCTCAATTTCCAACAGTAGAGTAGTCAATTCCTCCAAGGAAATGAAGGCACGTCCCAACACCTTCTTCAACCCCGCCTTGACAATACCGATGGCCCTTTCCCATATAGCGCCGAACCACGGCGCCCTAGCCGGGATAAACCGCCACTCACATTGAACACTGCCAAGGTGGGACTGAACTTTAGGGTGATTACAAATGTCCGATAAGTACCCAGAGGCCCCAACAAAAGTGCTGGCATTGTCATTTAAAATGATCCGAGGAAATCCCTGTCGACTACAGAACCTCCTGAATACGTGGAGGAAACTGTCACAAGTGAGGTTGGTGACTATTTCGATGTGAATCGCTCTGGTGACCGCGCAAGTAATTAAAGCATGTAAGCCTTTATGGTCGGCGAGTCCTTGATCGGGATTGCTCCGCTATAGTCCACCCCAGTGACCTTATACGGGTCTCCAGGGGTGGTTCGCAGGGCTGGTAAAGGTGGCAGTCCTGCATAGTCATAGGGCTTACCTTTTACCCGACGACATTTCAGACATTTACCCAGTACGCTTTTCACCACCTGCCTGAGTTTAGGCACCCACCATTTTTGACGAACATAGGTAACCACGTGACCGACCCCGTAATGGCAACAGAGCCGAGGGCACCGATCAATTATCAGGTGGGTCAAGGGATATATTTGGAGGGCAGAAGTTTAGGATACTTGCATGAATCCGAGATAGCCGCTAACCTCAATCTGCCTCCACAATGAATTATACCTCCCTTCAGGTGTAGTCCTAACTGCTTGATTAAGTTATTTCTGAACTGTTTACTCTTCACCATTATTTTAAGTTCCTGCGAATAGGTCTCTTTTTGGCATAATTTGAGTAAAACATTATCTGCAGCTCTAATTTCATGTACGTTGAGATGAGCACTACCTGTGGGGGCAGGCTATTTCTTTTTGCCTTCAAATTATTTACGAAACGTATCACCCATGCTGTGACACGCTGCAATCTTTCATAGCTGCTATATTTGTGCCAGTCCCATAACTGTGTGTCATCTTGGGGCACCGTGCCTACAATTTGGGTCACGATACCAGCAGGCTGCTGTTGGAGATCTATATTATCTGGCCATCCATCGGGATTCGGGAGCCAAGTAGGCTCATTCCACCACAACGCAGAAGAACTCAAACATTTAGCAGACACGCCTCGAGATACCATATCACTTGGGTTCTCTTTCGTCGACACATACCGGAAATAAGCAGTCGGGACTAGGGCATGTATCTCGTCGATGCGGTTAGTGACATACACTGGCAGTTTCTTTTGACTGTGAATCCAGTGTAGCGTAATTTGACTGTCACTCCACACATAGGTTTCAGAGATATGAAGTTTATCTTTATAGGCATTCTCAACGAAGTTAATCATTCTGGCGGCTAGCAGAACTGCAGTCAATTCCATTTTAGGGATGGAAAGGGACTTGATGGGGGCCACCTTAGCCTTTGCCATGACCAAGTGGCTACCCTCTGGACTGACTAGATATATAGCAGTCCCGTAAGCGACACTGCTTGCATCAGCAAATGCATGCAGGGAAATAGTCTTTCTGAAACAGATCCTCCTAGAGAACTCAATACAACTACAGAGAACCATGTCATCCACTATCCCCCGCCATTCCGCTTGCAGGTCCACAGAGAGAACATCGTCCCAACCCATTTTCAGTCTCCACAATTGCTGGAGAAAGATACGAGACCTTATTGATACTGGCAACACAACACCCAAAGGATCAAAGAGTTTGGCAGCAAACCTTAAACCTTTGTAACCTGGCCAAAAGGAGCATACTGAACTCCAAAAGAAAGAGAATCAGAGTCAGTTTTCCACACCAGGCCAAGTACTCTCACCAAATCCTGTTGTTCCGCAACACCATCCTTCTGGAACACCTTTCTCATGACGGGACTATTTGTGGCCCATTGGCGCAGGAATAAATGGGCATTATTCATTACTTCACGAGCCATATCGTAAGCATGGATGAGGGAACTTTCATTATCCCCCGTACCTTGGAGGTTATCGATATATAGCCAGGCCCTAATTTCCTGCACCAACTCCGGGTCTGCATCAACAAGAGAAAGATGCTTAAGGATGGTCGCGTTAAGGAGAAATTGAGAGCAGGTCGCACCGAAAAGGACAACCCTGAACCGATTTTAATTCAGTCCAGAGCAGACGTACCTCCAGCTGTGCTGTCTCTGTGACGCATGAATCGGCCAATTTAATGCCAATAAACTAATCATTTCAGCACTAAGCCTAGACTCACCTTTATGTTCGGGAAGATCCTCGACCACAATTGCTTCGAGATGATGGAACCTACCCCGATGTAAATATTTCAGTGCTACAATAGTATACTCACGAGGGATTTGAGTTCCGGTGAAACCATGAAGCCGTAATTCTTCCGTCCCCACGGTTTCGTATGAAAGGGACGGTAGTACGGATTTCTTCATGAAGGTCCTCTGTGAGCATTGGTCTAATAGTGATCTGACTTTTATACTTTTCCTGTGTCTACCCTTTACAGGCAGCTGAACTGTGGGTAGGATCACAGTTTGCTTATTCATACTTACAGACATTGTTGTTGAGGTTGTAGGTGTTGACTCTTCCCTAGTAGTACCTCCACTAACCGGTCTTGCCTCTCTCTGTTTTGGGCACAGGGAGTGAAAGTGTTTACCCTGGCAATACCTACTATTTTTAATGTTAGGGTTAGTGCACCCATTACTACCATGATCACTGGAAAGACATCTCGCACAGAGTCGTAGTTGCCGAGCTCTTTTAATTTTGAGCGGTCCCGTTTTATGTTTAAAGCATTTATACCAGGGATGGTTATTCCCACCGCACAGTTTACATGGGAACCGGCTACCACCACTCTGTGTTGCGAATGCAGCCGTAGCCACAGGCATATTCTTTCTTGGGGAGTCCTGACCAACCATGTTATACAATTCTCCCTGAAAACACTGTGTGAAAGTCTTGTAATCTAGGCTTTGCTCACCCATCTCCCTCCTAATGGTCTCCTTAACTGGTGATGGCAATTTATTCAGCAATGTAACCACACAGAACTCTGTCAGACTCACCTGTTGACTAGTCATAGATCTCATGGCACTTTCCATGGTGGCGTAGAAAGCCTTTAGTTCTACGGCCTGACATTTAGGAGCGACAAGATTATGGAAATGCATGATGTGTCCCGCTTTTACCCTGTCGGGGTGCCCGAAGGTTTCTTGAAGTAAGTCTAAGGCAGGGGCGTAACTTGCACCCTCAACCGTGAAACCTTCTATCAGCTTATAGGCATCCCCCTTTAACTGACCCTTTAAGTATGTTAACTTTTGAATTGAACTTAAGTCAGTCCTTTCATGCACCACACATCGAAACATGTCCCAAAACCCAGTCCATAATGTGGAGTCGCCAGCGAAGGTGGGTAGGATCAGGTGCGGCAATTTAACTCCCGATCCCTTTTTGTTGTCGGATCGAGTTTGCCCTTCTTGACTACCCAATTCCGCTTTTAGGCGGGCGACTATCCCATAGATGTCAAATAAGTAGATGGTATCCGCTTGGTTCTCTTTAAAATATTCATCGTCTGAGGTGTATAGCGGCAACAAGACCTCTTGATTGGCCTCAAATTTGGGCACCTGGGATTGCACGCTATGAAGTTTTGCCTCGATTTCTACCCGAGTTGCGGACTCCAAGAACTCATCCAAACCTGCTGCCAGGACAGTCAAGGAACCTTCAATACCTGCCCTATGGCGTTTGCCTTGGGCTAGAGCTTCCATATTGTCACCCTTAGTCCAAAACAAAACCCAGACCTTTATGACAGTTTATTTGAAGCAGGAAATCTTCCGCCGATCAAACTCGGGTTCTAATGCTAAACGCGAGCGACCAATGACAGATAATCAAAGAGCGAGAACAAATGCGAGTAACATCAAATGCGAGAGGGAAAACAAATTGCAATATTTATCATGCCGATCAAACTCGGGTTTTAACACAAATCGCGAGCAACGGCAAGAAATAAAATGGAAAAAAAAAAAAAAGGATATACTAACAAGACATGGTGATAAATAGCCGATCAAACTCGGGTTCGGACCTAACACTAAACGCGAGCGACGGGATAAATGGCAAATTATCAGAACATGAGTGGCATTAGAACTTTTAGAATTAGCGTCTGCCGAGTGCCGAAATCATCAAAGTTAAAACCCAAATTACAACCCTTCAAATTTTAGTACTAGAAATTTAGATGACACAATAATCAGAAAGGTATAGGCTATCACAGAAATTATGAAAAGTTAGGCTATCTCAGAAATTTTGAAAAGGTTTAACTAGATGCATCGTGATTCACTGATAATTTAGAAAAGCCAATAAAAATCTTTAAATTTAAATTTAATTAGGCATAATCAGAAAAGCAAGACACATTGAACTTTCAATTATTCAGAAAAATGCATTATAGGCCTATGGCTTAAGCGTCTGCACCAAAGAAGACCCGAGCCGATTCAATTATCTCCCGGAACAGCCGATCCGAGGCGGGCGGTGTAAGATGGATACCATCCCACCCAAAATCAGCTGCTGAGGTGTTCATGGACTGGTACCGGCTCCGAGTCCATGGCAGGTTGCGCTTGAGCCACTGGTTAACCGAATTGCAAATTTTGTTGAACTCGGCGGGTTTGACTCCTCTAGGGTTCTGGCGTTTCTCTATTCCTATTATGAAGCAATGGCCTCCTGTCCTATTCTCTATCTCCCTAACCAACTCCTGGATCTCGTTGGCTAAATCCTTTGGTGCAACACCTGACTTCACGTCGTTGCCACCGATGACAAGGTATGTCAAATTAGGACGCCAGCTAAGTAATTGCTCCCAGGCCTCAGTACTCCTTAAAGTGCTTACTTTAGCCCCTGGGGCGGCAAAGGTTTGACAGTGTAGTGGGGATGGTAAACTGGCTTATCGACATACAGATCCCGCACATATGAATGGCCTATAATGGCCACCTTTCTTATAAGGCCAGGGTAAATAGCCCTCTCTGGCTCAAAACTTTCGCCTATGCCCCCCCCTGCCGCGCCGTGCTTAAAGAAGACTTGCGCCATGTTGGCAATACACAAAAACCCTCGCGGCCGAACAGACAAAAAAAATAGCGAGAGGGTAGCCATGCAGAAGCTCACGGACCAGCAAATAAAGGGAGCTCCTCGCCGGCTAGGTGCCACAACACTAGGACGGGCGAAGGACCATATATTATATAGATATTCGTTCGTTATATGGTTCAGTGGACTGTATAATAATATCATATAATGATTTATATCACCTGAAGACTGGAACTAGTGCTGTAGACCTTTGTTGACTTGTTGAGCCGTTATGATATTACAAGATGGTGTGTGAAACGGGTGATAGGATAGAGTTGATGAATAAAGAAGGGGGCCACTATACTTAACACCTTATTGGCGGGCTAGGCGGTATTTTACACCGAGCCGCCCAGCGGGCACAATCCCGAAATATTCGCTCACTTTCACTCGCCCTAGCGCCGTAACTATGGCTCCAATCGGAACGAAACGATCATTTTTGGAACGAGCAACTCTCCGTCTCCCCATAGAAGTCTATTCTGAATGAAGTGAGCGAGTGTGGAGGGTGGGAGGAGGTGAGGAAGTGAGGCTACTTTTTGGTCTATTTCCCAGGCGCGTTCGGATGCGTTCGCTTTGTCCTGACTTCGGCCTCACGCGCGTCTATTATTCCTTCGGTAAGCCCTCTTATTTTCTCTTGTTTCTCCTTATTTTTGTATTCTCTGTATTCTTGCTCTCTCTCTCTCTCTCTCTTTCTGTCTCTCTCACTCCTCTTGTCTGTCTGTCTGACTCTCTCTCTCTCTCTCTGGCTAGCTCGCTTTCTCTCTCTCTCTCTCCTCCCTTCTCCTTCGTACGCGCTGTCTCCCTTCCTCCCTTTCTCTCTTCTCTATATTTCTCCCTTTCGTATATGTAATTCTCATTATTCTTTTCTCTAATCCCTCTTTCTTTATTTGCTTGTAATATTTCTGTATTATTATATATTTTTCACTATTTTCAGTTCAGTTTCTGTATTCTCTTTCATTTATCACTAATAAATTTCATTCCTTACAAGCTACCGTACAAATACGGTATATATATCTGATATATATATATATATATATATACTGTATATTGGTGTATATTGATATCAATCATTTGATAGGTGATAGGTTGAGGCACATGGAATAGGTGGGGCGTTGTTGGGATGGATTAGGTCATGGCTAATTGGTAGGAAACAGAGAGTCAGCATAAATGGTACCAAGTCAGAGTGGGGAGCAGTCAAAAGTGGTGTCCCCCAGGGATCGGTATTAGGTCCCCTGTTGTTTCTTATATACATAAATGACCTAGATTTAGGTATAACTAGTAGGATAAGTAAATTCGCAGACGATACTAAAATGGGGAGATCAATTGATTCAGATAGCGATATAGAGTGCCTCCAAAGGGATCTAGATACCTTACATGAATGGTCAGTAAATTGGCAGATGAAGTTTAACATTGACAAATGCAAGGTATTAAAGATAGGGAAGATGCAAACAAATGTTAAATATAAACTAGCTAATTTAGAATTAGAAAATTCAGGCTGCGAGAAAGATCTAGGTGTGTTTGTTAGCAATGATTTGAAGCCTAGAAAACAGTGTATAGGCGTTCGTAATAAGGCAAACAGGATTCTCGGGTTCATCTCTAGGAGTGTGAGTAACAGAACTGCTGATGTTATCTTAAAACTTTACTTGTCATTAGTGAGACCCCATATGGATTATGCTGTCCAATTTTGGTGTCCTTATTACAGAATGGACATAGATTCATTGGAGAGAGTACAGCGTAGAATGACAAAAATGATCCATAATATTATTTTTGATTAATCTCACCACCACACCCCCAATGAAATTAATTAAAGTATATATGATCCACCGGGATTCGAACCCGGGTTATCACACACATATTTTTGCCACCTTAACCATTACACCACCAGGACGGTTAAAGGTTTATGCACACGCCTACGACTTATTATCCATTCTCGAATACTGGATATTAATCTAATCATGTTCATATTCCCAACCGCACTATGGTAGCCTACTGTTTAAGTGAGAGGAAAGAATATTCATGGGGCACAGATCATATAGACCGGCCTCTCGAAGAAATATCCCTAAACCTACTAATAATATTATTTTTGATTAATCTCACCACCACACCCCCAATGAAATTAATTAAAGTATATATGATCCACCGATCCACCGGGATTCGAACCCGGGTTATCATATTAGAAATCTTCCGTATGAAGAAAGGTTGAAGAAATTAGGTTTACATTCGTTAGAGAGACGCAGAGTTAGAGGGGATATGATAGAGGTGTTCAAGTGGGTTAGTGGGATTAACAAAGGGGACATGACAAATGTACTAAAGCTCAGTGATAGCGAAAGAACTCGTACCAATGGTTTCAAATTAGATAAATTTTGTTTCAGAAAAGATATAGGCAAATATTGGTTTGGTAACAGAGTTGTAGATGGGTGGAATGGACTACCAAGTGCCATAGTGGGATCTAAAACTGTAGGGAGCTTTAAGATAAAATTGGATAAGCATATGGACGAGAAGGGTTGGGTGTGAAGGGGGATCAGCCGGGTTGGGCCAATCAGCGCTCCTGCGTTAATCTCTAACCGTTTTGGTAAGATGATCCTCAGGGTATTAGAGTGTTGAGCCTATAATTGGGCTTTGTAATTGATTTGGGGTTGTGTGGGACAGGGATCTGCCTTGCTTAGGCCAATCGGCTTTCTGCAGACTCCCATTTTCTTATGTTCTTATGTTCTTATATATCACGGTATACGGTATACGGTATATTTCTGTCCCTACAATGTACCATACATGGTGATATGTATGCCTATCAGATGATTGATATCAATATACGGTATATATATATATATATATATATATATATATACTGTATATTGGTGAATATTGATATCAATCATTTGATAGGCGTATATATATATCACCATGTACGGTATATTTGTTTCCTTACGAAGGTGACCTTGAAATTGCTATGACTCTTCTCTCTCCTTTCGTAAGGAGAGAAATGTACCGTATACCGTGATATATAAGCCTATCAAATGATTGATATCAATATATATACTGTATATTGGTGTATATTGATTTCAATCATTTGATAGGCGTATATATCACGGTATACGGTAGATTTCTGTCCCTACAATGTACCGTACATGGTGATATGTATGCCTATCAAATGATTGAAATCAATATACGGTATATATATATATATATACTGTATATTGGTGAATATTGATATCAATCATTTGATAGGCGTATATATATATCACCATGTACGGTATATTTGTTTCCTTACGAAGGTGACCTTGAAATTGCTATGACTCTTCTCTCTCCTTTCGTAAGGAGAGAAATGTACCGTATACCGTGATATATACGCCTATCAAATGATTGATATCAATATATATATACTGTATATTGGTGTATATTGATTTCAATCATTTGATAGGCGTATATATCACGGTATACGGCATATTTCTGTCCCTACAATGTACCGTACATGTGACCTTGACATTGCTATGACTCTTCTCTCTCCTTTCGTAAGGAGAGAAATGTACCGTATACCGTGATATATACGCCTATCAAATGATTGATATCCATATATATTGGTGTATATTGATTTCAATCATTACATTGCTATGACTCTTCTCTCTCCTTCGTAAGGAGAGAAATGTACCGTATACCGTGATATATACGCCTATCAAATGATTGATATCAATATATATATACTGTATATTGGTGTATATTGATTTCAATCATTTGATAGGCGTATATATCACGGTATACGGTACATTTCTGTCCCTACAATGTACCGTACATGTGACCTTGACATTGCTATGACTCTTCTCTCTCCTTTCGTAAGGACAGAAATGTACCGTATACCGTGATATATACGCCTATCAAATGATTGATATCAATATATATACTGTATATTGGTGTATATTGATTTCAATCATTTGATAGGCGTATATATCACGGTATACGGTACATTTCTGTCCCTACAATGTACCGTACATGTGACCTTGACATTGCTATGACTCTTCTCTCTCCTTTCGTAAGGAGATAAATGTACCGTATACCGTGATATATACGCCTATCAAATGATTGATATCAATATATATATACTGTATATTGGTGTATATTGATTTCAATCATTTGATAGGCGTATATATCACGGTATACGGTACATTTCTGTCCCTACAATGTACCGTACATGTGACCTTGACATTGCTATGACTCTTCTCTCTCCTTTCGTAAGGACAGAAATGTACCGTATACCGTGATATATACGCCTATCAAATGATTGATATCAATATATATATACTGTATATTGGTGTATATTGATTTCAATCATTTGATAGGCGTATATATCAGGGTATACGGTACATTTCTGTCCCTACAATGTACCGTACATGTGACCTTGACATTGCTATGACTCTTCTCTCTCCTTTCGTAAGGACAGAAATGTACCGTATACCGTGATATATACGCCTATCAAATGATTGATATCAATATATATGTACTGTATATTGGTGTATATTGATTTCAATCATTTGATAGGCGTATATATCACGGTATACGGTACATTTCTGTCCCTACAATGTACCGTACATGGTGATATGTATGCCTATCAAATGATTGATACCAATATACGGTATATATATATATATATATACCGTATATTGATTGAAATCATTTGATAGGCGTATATATATATATATATATATATATATATATATATATATATATATACACATATATATAGGCGTGCATTTTCACTCTCTCTCTCTGTTTCGCTTGCTTTGCAGGAATTTTTGTTTTGTTTTATAAATAATATTATTTCAACACATTTCCAAATCACCCTATGGGGTAGTGTTGATGACTCATTTTTTGTTTTGTGGTGTTCCCAGGAGGTGTAATCCACATTTCATTGAGGTAGAAAAGGCAGTTATAGGATTGAGGTAGATAAAAGGCAGTTATATGATTGAGGTAGACAAATGACATGGATGTATGAGGTAGACCAAGAAGCAGATGGATGGATGAGATTAGAAACTTATGGATGTAATGGGTGATGTTGCTGATGATGATGAATGCACTTGTGTTTGGGTAGTGTGCTATTCCACCATATGAATGATTGAATGACATGAATTCATGAGGTAGTTTGAAATAGATGAATGAATGATTGCATAAACATATGAATGATTGGCAAGAGGTCTGGAGGAGGAGGAGGTCTTGGAAGAGGTCTAGAAGTGTTCCAGTGTGTGGTACTCGGTGTAACATGGAGAAGCGCATAGTCCCACATTGCAATAACTACACATGAACGTGGTTTCCTTCCTGATTTGGTTCCTCCTTGTTGTGTGTCTGCAGACGTGGCACTGCTTCAGTCCGTGCTTCCGGTTGGCTGCGATTTGTGATGCTGAGCGGGGGCAAAACACAAGCATGGGGGTCGAGAAGTGGCTCTCAAGGCGGGCAGGCATATTCACGATCGGCCTCGGAGGTGGTAGCATACGTGTGGTTCCGTGCTTCCTGAAGATGGAGTCGATGATTTCCTTCGCGAACAGCCTTACCGAGCTCTTCCTTCCTGTCCGCGTCATCCACAGGTTGTACGCGTTCAGGATAGTGACATCAAGAAGATGGAGTACCACCTTCTTATACCACTTACACGTCTTCCTGAGGCAGTCAACAGCAGTGATTTGCATGTCACTCTTATCCACCAACCGCATGTTTATGTTGTAGTCCATAACAAGGTCAGGTTTGGAGATAGTTACTAGATGCTTCTCGCGGGTGACAGGGTCCATGTGGTATCTCTTCTTCCCGCTATCTCGCATTGTGGACTTGTGGAAGGTGGAGAGGACATTGACTGGCTTTGTGTCATGCCAACAAATAGCCAGTATACTGTCACTGCTGCTCTTCTTCCGGAAGATGTCTCCTTTCTGTGTAGCATGAAACTTGGGCCAGTGTTTCCTGTTTGCCCTGACAGTTCCACAGCTTCCCGTGCTCCTTGCAAGGAGATACCTGGCAAGGAGAGGAGAGGTGTAGAAATTGTCGCTGTACAAGATACGGTTGGCATCCAGATACGGCTCCATCAGTGTCTTCACAACCGCCCCTGAAAGACCCAGTGGGTCGTTTGGAATGTCCACATCAGTAGCGGTGTAGATGATGAGGTCCAGCACGTATCCTGTCTCGCAGTCACACAGTACAAAGAACTTGATCCCGAAGCGGTGACGCTTCGACGGAATGTACTGCCTGAAAGAGAGACGTCCACGGAAGAGGATCAAGGACTCATCGATCACAGCATTCTGAAAAGGTTTGAAAAACCGGCGATACCTGGTCAGGAGGGAGTTCAGGAATGGCCGGATTTTCCAAAGCTTGTCAGCTCCGTGTGCGGCAGTGTTGTCGACAAAGTGCAAGCACTTGAGAATTTGTCGGTATTGGTCCCTGGGCATGTACATGTTGAAGACTGGCGTTGATCTAATGTCATGCATCAGCCAATAATCCAGCATGTTGTGCTTTCTCATGTGGGGCATTAGCATGGTGAGGGCCAAAAACACGAGGAGCTCAGGGATATCGATGGGCGTTCATCTCCTCATGTGGGGCGAGGCCATCTCTTCGGAGTGCTGGCTTGCGTAGAGGTTTGTCTCCCTTACCATGTCCCCGAGCAATTCATCGTCAAAGAATGCTCGGAAGTAGTCATAAGGGGTGTCATTTTCGGAACAGG
The DNA here is from genome assembly GCA_032716605.1 of Paralithodes platypus. Classification (NCBI taxonomy): domain Eukaryota; kingdom Metazoa; phylum Arthropoda; class Malacostraca; order Decapoda; family Lithodidae; genus Paralithodes; species Paralithodes platypus. The sequence goes on from CM064551.1 coordinate 610,995, forward strand.
GAAAGGCAGGCTGGACGCCATTTGGCCCCTTATCAAAATTGGGTGGAACCCCAGGCATATCCCGAGGCTCGCAGTGCTCCCACTGAAAGATAGGTGGCTCGTCCGGCCTTCTGCCCCTCCCGACCACTCGTGGGGCACCTCCTGGGGCACCTCCCGGGGCACCTCCTGGGGCACCTCCCGGGGCACCTCCTGGGGCACCTCCTGGGGCACCTCCCGGGGCACCTCCTGGGGCACTTCCTGGGGCACCTCCCCGAGCACGTACCCGAGCACCTCTTCCGGCCCTTCCTCGGGCCCTTCCTCGGGCCCTTCCCCGGGCACCTTGCTGTGGCTGTCCCTGTTGTGGCGGTCCCTGCTGTGGCTGTGGCTGTGCCTGCCCGCCATTAGAATCGCTTGCTGGCGTGGGGGATATCCTGGCTTCAGGCGAATCGGGAGAGCTTGAGCCGGTGCCGGCATCACTATAAGACATCGTCAGCCGACGCCTGGTCCTCCTGATCCTCCTCATCCGCTGCAGCCCGGGTGGCGTTGACAACCTGGGAGGAGCAACAACAGCTGGTGTTGACGTCGCTGGTCCTGGTTGTCCATGGGCGGGGGTTAGTGGTAGCTGCACTACCCCCGAGATGTTCCCTAGCTCACCGGGCATCACTGGAGGCTCTGACGAACCTCGCTGCCTGGATGTGGATGGGCGTGGCTGTGGGGATGACGATCTTCGTCGTTTGGCCTGTCTTGTGTTGCCTATAAAAATTGTGGGAATGGTATTTCGTATGAGGGATGTGCAGACTCAAACTTAACAACTAAGACATGATTGATTTGAGAGAGAGAGAGAGAGAGAGAGTCCTAGCAATTTCAAGGTCACCTGCGTAAGGAAACAAATGTACCGTATACCGTGATATATACGCCTATCAAATGATTGCAAGCAATATACACCAATATACAGTATATATATATATACTGTATATTGGTGTATATTGCTTGCAATCATTTGATAGGCGTATATATAACGTGTACAGTACATTTCTTTCCTTCCGAAAAGAGAGAGAAGAGTCCTAGCAATTTCAAGGTCACCTGCGTAAGGAAACACATTTTTTTTTTTTTTTTTTTTTTTTTTTCTATATTCCAACTACTCCCTCTCTGGCATAGGCTGAGAGCCTGTACATTCCACCGCTCAACACGGTGAAGCCCGTGAGGTCTTGTTCCAGTCTGGGGAGTGAGACATGCGAAGCATCCATCATGGCTCGAAGCAGCTCCATCTCTGAAGCGGCTGGTTGCTTCGCTCAAGCGCTTCACCATCTCACCCTCCAGACTCAGACCCTCACTCTCAGAACGCCACCTATTGAGCAGTGAACTCACTAGGCATTGTCCCCCTGTAACATATTTTGAATATGGGAATATTCATACAGTGTTATTTAATCAGGGAACAATGAGGGTATTTTTTTGGCATTTCGGTGGGCTTTGTGGTAATGCACTGATACTAGGTACAGCACAAATTCAATCCCAATAATATCTTCCCATTGACATATCGGGATTTGAACCCGGGTCCATTGGATTACCAATCCAGTGGCATGACCACTCCACCACACCTCCCCTACCGTATGTACAGCTATTGACAAAAGTCCGTGAGGAAGATTTCTATAAGGAGATTACTGAGAGTTGTTGCAGGTAAGTGCTCAAAACAACTAATGGATGGCGCCACCATATGTTTCACATATCCTCCCCCAACCCCACCCTTCTCTCCACTAATCTTCGTTGCTTTGCTCCTCTTACCAACATGAATTGCTTAACTTTCATCTCTCTCTCTATCTCTCTCTCTCTCTCTCTCTCTCTCTCTCTATATATATATATATATATATATATAATATATATATATATATATTATATATATATATATATATATATATATATATAGCGGGATTCCTTCACGTGTGTCGTTTGGAGTGTAACAAAGTTTACTTGCAATTGAATGACTAGCTGGTATCACAGTTGTTACATCAAGCGAGTTCAGTAAGTATGATTCCCACCACCTGTCCTCTCCCACTTAACACCTTTCTATACTGCTATGTCATTCTGATTATATTATGGGTAAATTAGTATAGTATTCAGCTTGGGAAGGACCTGTAGGCATCATAGGGATGCGAACACCATCTATTTATATATATTTTATCTTTGACGGTCACAGCTTTGTTCCTAAACGTACTTGATTTATCTATTGATGACCAAAACAAAATGATACAATCCGTCACGGTATTTAGTCGGTTAATTAACCTTTTGAAGATGGTGATGCATTTTTACAGTATATTCTAGCTACCATTAGACGATTAGATGATCTGTGGGAGTTATAAGGGTAAAGACTATATTAATAAAGTAGACGTGCCGTTGTGCCCAAAATCAAAACGGCATACCCAACTCTGCGATGGGTTACCATCATCATTAGTAATACCATCATCAATAATACTATCACCATCATAACTACTGTTATCATCACTACAACTGTCACCATCATCACTACTAAACGGCACGTCTACTTTAGTACTACAGGTATTATAACCATCATCTTACAATCATCATTACTACTATCACCATCATCACTATTACTCTCATCATTATCACTACTACTGTCATCATCACTACAACTTTCACCATCATCACTACTACTGTCACCATCACCATTACTACAGTATCAGAACTACTACTGATATAATAATTAATACTACTCCCACCATCATCACTACTACTCTCATCATTAACACTACAACTGTCACCATCATCACTACTAGTCACCATCACTATCATCAGCACTACTACTGTTTTTATCATCACTACTATTCTCACCATCATCACTACTATCATCATCATCACTACTACTGACATCATCACTATAATGTTCACGATCATCACTAATATCACCATCACTAGTACTGTCACCATCGTCACTACCATCATCATCACTACTATCATGACCACTGCAACTATCACCTTCATCATTACTGTCGTGCAGCCAGTACCCATCATACATCAGCCAACCTTATTATACCAACGTGGAATCTGGCTAGTTCGATTTCATTCGCTATGTTTGTGCGGGATATTTGAAATGTCCACAAATCATCTTTAAATGTGGAGTCATGCACGACACGCATATTTTGTTAAATGGTTGATAGGAATAATGCAAAATTAATTAGCCAAAATATAAAAAAATAGTTGCAATCCATTATCTTCAATATAGATCAGACACGGACAATGACGGATTATGCAAAGTAATCGATAGGTGAGACCCTATGGTAGAGCAGGGGAATAATATGTTATATTTAAATTGTGATACAATTTGTATAAATCTATCTCACATTACACGTTTAACAAATTAATGCAAATTAAAACAAACAACAACATATCTACTGATTCTTACGTGCCTGCCTGTAAAAAATAATTGCTGAAGAGCAGATACACATATAATTACATGGAGTAAAATGAGTCTATATGTAACGTCATTTTCACCATATAAGGCATTGTTTCTCTGGGTTAAATATATATACTTGCATGACCTGGCTTCGAAAGTTGTCATATTTGGTAACGTGTATCTACTATTAGCTTATATATAACCTGTTTAAAATACTGTTTATCAAGTTGTCTCCCAAGTCGTAGTGTGACACCCATATTGCAGACTTGGCTATTATATATTTCATTGTGTTAAATTCTACATGTCTATATCAATGTGAGGGCATTCCTCGAATCACCAAAAGGGGTATAAACGCTATTATTTATAATACAGTATAGCATCTTTACCTACTCTAATAACTTGTGTAGGTTAACATGTATTATCGAAGAATATTATGATTTCATTAAACTAATACAATATTCAATTTTCATTTATATGCAGTGCAATCTAATAACATATACTCATGTAATTGACAACAGGGCCCGCCGTTGGTCGACCATCCCCCTCTAACCTCGGAAACAAAAACTAACGTCAACTAAGCAACTATTCCTAGCCTAATCGGTAATCACACACACACACGCACACACTCACAGACCACTGTTTGCCTCAATAAGCATTTTCATAGTGAGTGTATTATTATAGAGGATTATTTTCGGTTGCAATCAATAATGAACACTTAGTAAAGTAAAGATTCAGTAACCATACTGAGTATATGTAAGGCACTTGATATACGTATATACTGTATATATATTGCCGTATGTGTGAGTGTATGTATTCGTGTGCGTTTGCATATGATCGTGGCGTGGTATAGTGCATGTATGTTTTTAAGAAATATATACAAATAATTATAAATTGTAGGAAAAAAATATAGTCTTCAAGGTATATTTGGTTAAACGTTGTATACATTTTAGTTAAATATTTTACAATTATACATTGCACTGTAAATACAGAAAATTAAGCACCAATGCATATCACATAATTATGCCGTATGACTGTTAGGATCCAAATTATTTTGTCTATTCACCCATGCGCTGGAGAAGCCTAACTAGTAATATGTGCATAGTCTCAACATTTTATGAAACAAACATTATATATGCAAACCAAAACTCCTATATAATCATTGCTACTGTTTCGTTCTCCGCTTAAACTGTTGCTCAACTCGCCATTCTAAACACGTGGTTAGGTAATATATATGGAAAACTTAAGTCTAACATTAATAACGTGTATATTAGCACAACCGTGTGTAACATTTACATTTATCATTCAGTATAATGGTTCATGTATATATGACTGTCTAGATGGTTTTCATGTTGGTAATTTGTGAATATGATCACAGTATACTCTAACTACCATTATAACACAGGTCATTGTGTGCAAGCACAATGTTATCTACAATGATATATTTTACTACCATTTAACATTTTTACATAGCAGTTTACTAAACATTTATTGACAATAAACTTTATTTAATTTGGCCTATGTCTATGACTTCAAGATACTCGTATTATGATAGTAAAATAGTTGATAGAATACCGTAGGTATAATTATATGATAATTCAAATATCTATGTATCCCATGCCATCCAGTAAAATCACTGTAAGTTGGCCGAACATGAAATAGTGAAGCTGGCAACCTTATTTTGTGTTTCATAGTATTAACGATCTATTGTACTGCGAGATAAGGACGGAAATACTCTACCACCTCAGATTTCCATTACCTCACTGTAGACGTTAATGCTATTTTGATTTGTATTGTCTCAAGACAGAAAGGTGAAAATTGCATGGTCCATTTCTCCCCAACCTCAAAACCTCTGGAAATACCACACTTACACCTGTCCAGGCCTGCCACCTTGTGTCACGGAACAAACAAATATCCTCTATCTGTATTGTCCTAAACAATGTAATGGTTTTGACCCACTTACCATATCTTTCAATTATAAACAAAATAACAGGTGCTTCATGTGCTTACTGTGAAGCTAGTTTATTTAGACAGATATGCATAACATAACTGTTGGTATGCCTGGAGACAATAATATATCCTTGTGACTTTCATTGGCAACCAGTATTATAGTTATACTAATTAATACACAAAGCATTACTGTGTTAATTGGATTTTGGTTTGCATAATTAATGTTTGTTTCATTAAATGTTAAGACTATACACATATTACTGCTTAGGCCTTTCCAACGCATGGGTGAATGCAGAAGAAATAATTTGGATCATAACAGTTATATAATGCATACGGCATAATTATGTGATATGCATTGGTGTTTAATCTTCTATATTTACAGTGCAATTTATAATTGTAAATTACACAACTCAAATATATTATAAATGTATATAAATATGCCTTGAAGAATATATATATATATGTTCTTACAACTTATACTTATTTGTTTTTACTTCTAAGCAAACAATAATACATTATAACACGCCACAAGCATAATTATGCAAACACACAGACTTGCACACATATGCGCATACGCAAACGCAGACAATGGATAATATTGTATCCACTCACTGTTACATGAAGTGTTATGAATTATAAGATTATGATATGCATTGCAATTGCAGAGCATGTATTTAGTAATGCTACTAAATAATTAAATTAGTAATTGTTCAATATTGCAACTGTAAATATCCGTCTTTAATTATTATTATTAATATAATTATAATAATAATAATAATAATAATAATAATAATAATAATAAAAATAGTAATCATACTAATATTTATTATTATTATAATGATAGAAGTAATACAAGTAGCAATAGTAAACATAATAAAATTCGATAACATTATCACGAGCAATGCGTACTATTATCATTACCTTGTTAATTCTCACTATTTGCATTAGTACTATGATCATTATCAACATTAATACTTTTACTATTACTCGTAAATGAAAGGGGCGAGGGAACGCGAAGGTGATCCCGTTTCTAAGAATTGGAACTGTACACGTTTCTATTAAGGCTCTGTCTCGAGTCGGCCACCCCCAGCAATGGGGTATGTGGCTGAGTATATACATGCATGCATACATACTATCAGTATTGTAGTGTATACATACATTAAATTGATCAATAAGTTGGGCAAACTTCCAAAGGGCAAGGTCAAAGGTGAAGGCAAAATTATATTTAGTACGAATATGAAATGGTCATCCAATATATATATTATACTCTTGATTTATAGTTTTTTGTCACAAATCAAAGCCATATGACAGTTGTTTTACTGTTTTTTCTCAAATGTCAACAATCCGATTAGTAGAATTGGGTATGCAATTATCTTTCCAAAATGCGAAAACAGTATTTATATTTTATTATCTGGGCATCAATCTATAAAAGATACTTGATAGTTTCATAGATACCGAGTTTAGAATATGATAAGTGTTACATTTCTGACAATGTGTGTGTGTGTGTGCCTAAAAGTTATATCCAATAGAAATATCGTAATCATATCACATTCATCCCTCACATAACCCCATAATCTCACTCTCTCGCTTCATTATGTAAATGAACAATACGTTACATTTAATTACAAGTTACATGGTGAATTTGTGATACTTTGAACTCTGTTTTGAATTTAACTACCATAAATACTAGATTAATAATGATACCCAATGTGTATTTTTGGCAGAAATGGCAACAGGAAGGGCCAATTCACCTGACGTAATCACCGACCGAGGGAGGATTATAGGAATGTGGGAGATTGGCACTCCAGTATCTAATATTGCAACAGCTATTGGGTTCTGTGAAAACACAGTTAGGAAATGGATCAAGCGGTATCAAGAGGAGGGATCATTGACCACCAGACCAAGGAGTGGAAGGCCCCGCTGCACAACTAGAGAACAAGATGATCGCATCCTGGAGGCTGGGCAAAATAATCCCTTCGGATCGGCAGTGCAGCTAACCAACGATCTACAATTACCTTGCAGCTCCAAAACAACAACAAGACGGTTTCTTGAGCAGAATTTGCACTGCTACATCCCAGCCAAAAAAGATGTCCTTACGGATGCACACAAGGCGACTGAGGTTTGCACAGCACTTCAGTGTCGTCGATGACAATTTTTGGAATAAAGTAATATTTACTGACGAAAAATGTTTTTTGTCAGTTGAACAAGGTCGCAGACATTGCTGGAGGGCTAGAAATACGAGGTATGCAGCAGAAAATATTCAACACAGGGCAGTGAGTGGTCGTGTTACGGTAAATCTTTGGGGATGGATGTGGGCTTACGGACCAGGTGAGTTGGTTAATATCAATGGTCGTTTTAATGGAGATGAATACATCACTATACTTGACGATGTATTGTTACCAACACTCCGTGCTATGGCCATCCCCGCACCTGATCCATTTATTCTAGTCCAGGATAGAAGTCCAATTCATACTTCTCGGATAGTCCAAGAATGGTTTAACCGACATCCAGAAATAGAGCTAATGGACTGGCCACCAAAGGGTTGTGACCTAAACCCTATAGAGAATATGTGGGGCATAATGTGCAATGAATGGAAAGTTGATGTGGCGAACCAACGAGCTGTCGAATGGAAAGCACATGCAGTCTGGGATGGAATCCGTCGCCGGCCAAACATTTGCACGAATCTGGTTGCTTCAATGCCAAACAGACTGAAAGAGGTCATTGATGCAAATGGTGGATGGTCATCATACTGATGCATACCTCAATAATATGATATATCAAATAAAATATGGTTCTGTATTTCATTGTGTAGGTTCTTTACATATTAATACATCAAGTTCCTCTTGCTTAGGTGATTACATTAATTTCAATATGATTACTGATTAATGATATGTATAAATGCTCTCGAAATTGAATGCATAAATATAATTATAGACATTTAGTTATCTTATAATTTAAGTGACTAGGATTTTCAAAAACAAAAATCGAACAAAACATGATTAGATGTGATAATGTCACACTTATTAAGTGATAATAAAATGCAACTCAAGCTGTCAAAGATTACACATAATGTGGTATCAATTGACTAGATCATATTAAAGTAAAATATATTGATTCATATTGATCTACCTAATTTCTTCCTTTGATATTTTGTCCTTTGTAAGCATATATTATTAAATTCAAATCCATTTATGTGTTATTTTCTCAGGTAATATTTTGTGTACCGGTATGTATTATATATTGAGATCCCTTACATAATATTAAAATTGCAATTTATATTATTCTGCGTTATTATATAATGGCATTATTAATTAAAAAATATATGTAATACTATATTTAATAATATAAAAAATGCATAAATACAAATAAGAACATTTATTAACCCTGGTATCTGTATTTGTAGAAGTGATTGAACTTTGCATATTGTGAGAAACAATATTATATATAGATACGGGGTGAGAGTGTCATAAAGTGGAAAGGTAAAAACACGACAATGACCTTGCACGTTCAGGTGTTAAACAAAATGTGGCATCGAACAGAGTAAAGCATATTTATATTTAAACATGTTGACATTATTATTTTAAAATAGTTCAAATCATGCTATTACATCTTGAAAGTATTTATTTATGCCTTAAAGAACGAGAAGGCATTACTCAAGCTTTATACATTTGTCACGTGTTAGCCGGAATAAATCAAACTAAGGCATAATTGCATTGAAGTAATTATTCTAAATTAGTTTAAAATGCCTTGCCTACAAGACATTTTTCCTAAGCTTATAAATATCGTCTAAGGTTAACCTCTTCCTTACCGAGGATGTATTTTGTGTTATTCCAGCTATATTTGGACGATTTTAGGCAGCTTAGGAGGATACTGTGATAGTTAATATGAATAATTGATGAATAATGTTAATGAATAGTTTGAAGCCTGTAAATTGAATCACGTCCTCCCTACGCTGGATAAAATCGTCCAATACTATCCAGATTATAATGACAAGGACAACTCGGTACTAAGGGGTTAACCAGAATACTATTAGAAATACATTAAATTTAATATATTCCTTTATCCCCAAAGTTACGGCAGTCATATTGACTGCCATTAGCGTATATATATATAATTATATATATTTAATGAATATGTAGGATATTCATGGTGGCGAGAGTAGTACAGCAGTTGAGGGTACTGGTGGAGGGGTGGAATAAGGTTAAGGGGGAGGGGGAGGCTAAATGAAACATAAGGTGGCGCCATCCATTGGATGTTTTGGGCACTTACCTGCCACGGCACCCAATATTCTCCCTATAGAAATCTTCCTCACGGACTTTTGTCAATAGCTGTACCGTATACCGTGACGTGTACAGTACATTTCTTTCCTTACGAAAAGAGAGAGAAGAGTCCTAGCAATTTCAAGGTCACCTTCGTAAGGAAACAAATGTACCGTATACCGTGATATACGCCTATGCAATGAATGAAAACTCGCAAACAATAAATAATATCATTACCATCATTTGATAGGCGTATATATCACGGTGTAGGGTTGATTTCATACTATGAAATCAACCCTACACCGTGATATACGCCTATCAAATGATTGCAAGCAACATGGAGTCACGCGAAGAAATGAATAAATACATGAATACATGAAGGTAGAGAAAGAATATCCTACTTGGTGGTACTGTCCCGGTGGCTGTGAGTGTTGTTTGAGGAGTGGCCTACAGTTATCAGTAAGTCACACAAACAAAGATAGGAAGAAGGAAAGAGAGAGAGAGAGAGAGAGAGAGAAAGTAAATTTCTCCAAAATATCATATATAGAACAATAAATATACGTATATATTTATATATATATATATATATATATATATATATATATATATATATATATATACCGTATATTGATATCATCATTTTTTATAGGCGTATATATCACGGTGTAGGGTTGATTTCATACTATGAAATCAACCCTACACCGTGATATACGCCTATCAAATGAATGAAAACTCGCAAACACTAAATAATAATATCAATACCATCATTTGATAGGCGTATATATCACGGTGTAGGGTTGATTTCATACTATGAAATCAACCCTACACCGTGATATACGCCTATCAAATGAATGAAAACTCGCAAACACTAAATAATAATATCAATACCATCATTTGATAGGCGTATATATCACGGTGTAGGGTTGATTTCATACTATGAAATCAACCCTACACCGTGATATACGCCTATCAAATGATTGCAAGCAACATGGAGTCACGCGAAGAAATGAATAAATACATGAAGGTAGAGAAAGAATATACTACATGATGGTAGTGCCCGGGGCTAATTGTCAAAAGGGTATTCTGGGGATTGACCTGGTAAACAGTGAGTCACACAAACAGATGGGAAGAAGGAAAGAGAGAGAGAGAGAGAGAGAGAGAGAGAGAGAGAGAGAAAGTAAATTTCTCCAAAATATCATATATAGAACAATAAATATACGTATATATATATATATATATATATATATATATATATACCGTATATTGATATCATCATTTTTTATAGGCGTATATATCACGGTGTAGGGTTGATTTCATAGTATGAAATCAACCCTACACCGTGATATACGCCTATCAAATGAATGAAAACTCGCAAACACTAAATAATTATATCAATACCATCATTTGATAGGCGTATATATCACGGTGTAGGGTTGATTTCATACTATGAAATCAACCCTACACCGTGATATACGCCTATCAAATGAATGAAAACTCGCAAACACTAAATAATAATATCAATACCATCATTTGATAGGCGTATATATCACGGTGTAGGGTTGATTTCATACTATGAAATCAACCCTACACCGTGATATACGCCTATCAAATGAATGAAAACTCGCAAACACGAAATAATAATATCAATACCATCATTTGATAGGCGTCTATATCACGGTGTAGGGTTGATTTCATAATATGAAATCAACCCTACACCGTGATATACGCCTATCAAATGAATGGAAACGTAATATATGAAGACCAACACCACAATCTTCAATCGCTTGCAATCAAACTTGCAAGCAATTTCAGTCACATGCGTAAGGAATGTAATCTACTGTACACCGATATATATGTATTATATAGCCTACGCCTATAATAAGATAATGAATGGAAACGTAATATATGAAGACCAACACCACAATCTTCAATCGCTTGCAATCAAACTTGCAAGCAATTTCAGTCACATGTGTAAGGAATGTATTCTACTGTACACCGATATATATGTATTATATGATATATAGCCTACGCCTAAGATAATGAATGGAAACGTAATATATGAAGACCAGCACCACAATCTTCAATCGCTTGCAATCAAACTTGCAAGCAATTTCAGTCACATGCGTAAGGAATGTATTCTACTGTACACCGATATATATAATATATATAATCTCTATCAATCTCTCAAATAATATAAATGTACATTGTACTTACCAACACCCACACCAGTGTGTTCACCAAGCTCCTCGTCACTATCTTCGCCATCTTCGCCCCGCAAGTTATGGCGTCTGTGAAAACCGATGACAGGGTTATCTTCCAGTTCTTCTTCCTCCTCACTTCCCCCACTCTCACCAAGCCCTTCCATGCTTTCATTCAATGATATTCTAGATACCGCTGAAGAGTTCATCAGCAGAACTAACTCCTCGGCTGAGAGCGGGGCCCTACGCCTTGGCTGGCGCGACGTACTGGGGCCGGGCACCGAATCGAACACTGGCAAATCTTGTCTCTCCATTGTGGCGGCTAGAGCGGTACTGAGCCAAGCTCACGCGGTGGGGATGTGTGGGTGGGACTTAGTAGTACACTGCCTGACCGCTAGATTTTGCTTTCCACTTAAATTACGGCGGGAAATACCAACTCGACCTATGTAGCGCGCCGCCAGATAGTCCAGATTTATTATACTCGACTTATGTTGCGCGCCGCCATTTAAGGGTTAATGATTGATGGGAATGATGATTAATGATCTATGGATTAGTATGGATAGATGGAGAATTGATGAGATAAGTACTATCACTAATGGGGCGAAATATGAGGTGAAACACGAGAGTGTAAGCAGACGGTCTGGTAGTGGTGGCGGCTAGGGAGAGAGTGCGGGACCCTCACAATATTCGCAAGAGGTCCGCCAATATCACGCATGCACAAATGGGTAGGTATATTTTCCCACCCAACTATAATTACCTAAGTTCATAGGAATGATAGACTACCCAATATCCAATATAGAACATAATTATTAACTTCTTAATTATTCTATATAACCATTGATCCCACAAACTTAATACTAAATACCCAATGAAATACTTAACCCTTAATTAGCGGCGAGCAACATAAGTCGAGTTAAATAAAGCTGGACTATGTGGCGGCGCTCGACATAACTCGAGTGGCAATTTCAGCACGTAATGTGGCTGAGAGAGAGAGACAAGTGGTGGCAGGAGACTAGCGAGCGTATGACTGCTCCAGACCACCGCGGCGAACCTACTGACACAAATCTCAGCTCCCTCCTCCCTCTCTCACTCGCTACATACTCAATTATGTACTGAAAGTACCGAATTACCTGCTTTTTGCACTCGCGTTGCACGGTTATTGCAAGAAAACTATCCATCATACAAGGATCGTTATGGTGTCATTCGAAAGCTCTGTTTATGCCCTTTCAGGGATAGGTACTTGTTTTACGTTCTGGGTCTTATTTAGGCATGAAAATGATCACGTAAACAGCCCTATTTTGGCTAAAAACACCCCGCTGTGCGGTACACATAAATAAACCGCATAGGCCGCTCGTAAGGTGTTAAAGTAAGACTGTCCATATCAGAGTTTGGACAGGCGCGACCTGCTCACAGTTTTTGTTGAATGCAACTATCTTGAAACATTTGTCACTGGTAGATATACATACTCAACATGTTTACGGTCTGAGACGTGGGCTTTACATAGATAATTTGCAGGTGACCCATGACAGTGAGCAGGACCTTCTGAGCATATACAACAGCGCCCAGGACATATTCTCGGGAGCGCATCTCTTTCTCAGGGAATGGGTCACAAATAGTCCACATCTCCGTGATACCTTATTCGCACATAATGTCGCAAGTACTGTACAGTACAGGATAGGGTGAAGACCCTTGGGATGACTTGGGTAACTGATACTGATATGTTTACATTCCAGAAGAGTGAACGTTTTTTACAAGTTAGCACAAAAAGAGAAGCGCTCAGTGTCACTGCTAGCATTTTTGATCCGCTGGAGGTTTTGTTACCTGTCACCATTAGGGCTCGCGTTTTTGTACAGGAGCTTTGGCGAGTAAATTGCGGGTGGGACGAACCTCTTTCGGACGCACTTAGGGAATGCTGGTGTGACATTGGTTCTGATCTCTGGAGCTGCATGGACTTAGAAATACCTAGACAGGTTACCTTTTCGAGATATGTGACCTTACACATTTTCAGTGATGCTAGTACAGTTGCTTACGGAGCCGCTGCGTATTTCTGTGATGACAGGGATACGTGCCGCTTGATTATGGCTAAGGCTAGGGTGGCCCCGATTAAATATTTAACTATCCCTAAACTTGAACTGACAGCTTGCGTACTTGCATCTAGGTTAGCCACGTTCATTAACCCATAACTGGCGGCACCCGGCTATTGTCGAGTGAAATAAATGTGGCCTATGTGGCGGGTCACGGCTATTGTCAAGTTCAATTTTGAGCACGTAATGTGGTCTGAGAGAAAGCGGAGCTGTGGGAGGAGCATAGATTACCTCCTGACCGCTCGCCACGGCCGCCGTGGACCTACTGAGATTTATTGCTCCCTCCTCCACCCTCACTCACTCGCTACACACGTAATAATGTAAGAAAATGGCTGTATTTTAGCGATTTTGCCCTTCGGTTGCACGATCGTTGCAAGACAACCAGTGATCGTAGAAGGATGGTTCGGGTGTCATTGGAAATCGAATGGTCTTACAATTAACTAACTAATGGGGCTAAACATGAGGGAGAAAGTGGTCCAGAAAACCGGCCCACCCCCCCTTAAAATGAACTACATATATTCTACTGCAGCCCTAATAAATTCTTGACCATGCCTTCCCTTAACCCTTTGAAGATTATGACGCAGTTTGACAGTGTATTCTGGCTATCATTAGACGATTTAATACAGTTTTGGAAGGATCCTAGTAGTCTAATGGTAAGTCCACACTGGCGACATTAGGACCGCGATCGACACTTGGATAAACATCTACAACAATGTATGTAACAGTGCTTGTAAAAGGTGCGTCCACACTGGCGACAAAACATGTCGGCAACACAAAATACAACATAGTAGGTAACAACCTGTTAAGTTGTTAATGTTACAGTGTTGCAGACATGTTGGTACTAATCTGTAGGTGATATGTTGGTAACCCTGGTGCGGACGAATCAACGTGGTTTGGGGGAGATATGTGGGCAAACACACACACACACCAACATAGGTATACATTAATTAATTTTGATATGTTCTTATTTGATCTGAACATCAATGGATATATTTGCAAAAAGAAAATCGCAAGAGCTCACTAACTTTTGTCAACACCTGTAGATGTGATGTAATGTTCCTTATATATAATTGGCGAAGGGTACTGGTACGATATTGAAATGTTTGGTTGTTGTTGTTGTTGTTCCCCAAGCTGCCTGGCCGAACAGCCGCAAGGCCAAGGCCATAACCGAGCGCCCCCACAGAACCCTCCCCGCCGACCACAATAAAGCCTGGGTGACCGAAGCCACTCCATGGCGGGGAGCTGAGGAGGGCGCAGAAACCCCCGGGAAACCAAAGCCCCACCCAGGGCCCTGTGCCCCTCAGCAATTATGAAGAGAAAGTTGATGGGCAAAGGAAAAATGTGACGCTTTGGCTTCCAATCTTGGTAGATTGGGAGGTCAATCCACGGAAAAGACGCCGTCACTTGAGATCTAGAAAATATATAAGTAAAAGGAACAGTCGGAGTAAGCTATGGTTATGGCAGAGATCGCTCAGTTCTCACTCTGATAGACCAGCCCATCACCACATGACTAGAACCCAATCCTCTCAGCATCAGGTAGGAAAGGCCCTAGAAAGCCGCCTTTGGCGGGGGGATAGCTCCCCTATTTCAACCCATTTCGGGGTTGGGCACCCGCCCTGAAATGTTTGGTTGTAGAAGGGGGTTTGCTGGCATTAGTATAATTATTAAATGGTATTCAAGGTACATGTTTTATTAACAACTTGATCATAATCATCATATTTGTAAACATGTATTTTGTGTTGCCAGTGTGGACGCACCCACGATATACTGTACATACAGACCCAACCATTCCAACATCCCTCCCCTTCCCCTACACATTAAATACCCCATGTAGTTTAGCTCTACACCTTACTCCTCTCCTCTTCCACACACACCCTTCACCCCCCCCTCCCCGCCCCACACCTACACATGATAATAACCCCTCTAATTTAGTTCCTCACGTTGCCCCCTCACACACACACACAGCAACACCGTCAAGGACCGAGGTAGGTAGGTGGTATAGGCTGCTTGGAGATAACACACCATTAAGGGGGGGAGCCGGCCTTTTTTTTTATTTTCTCTCCTTTTCTCTCTTTCCCTGGCTTGTATCCATTCGGCCCCATTCATCCAACTGTTTTAAGACGTTTATCCTCCTCTACAGTAGGTGTCAATTTCTTCCTGGTGAGCGATAAGCGAGCCAGCATTGTATGGAGAAAACCGGCTTCGCCGGAGAAATTTTTCTTTCGAAAAATGTACAAATTTAGCTTGCTGTCAAAACAAAAATATATATATGCTGGCTCGCTACCGCTCGCCAGGAAAATATTGACACCTGGATGGGGGTAAACGTCTTAAAACAGTAGGCTGAATGGGGCCGAATGGATACAAGCCAAAGATAAAGGGAGAGAAAGAGAAAAACAAAACGTGGTGACCTCCCTTAAGGGGGTAGCCTATATTTACTACTTTATTTATTTATTTATTTATTATTGTTTTATTTTCCTCCCCAGATCTCCATCAAGCTTAATACATTATCCTCAAGATACTCCTTCGAGATAAGTATGTACATTTTTCGGTTGACAAATTCCCTGGCCAAAGGCTACTTCTTCCTTAATTATTACAGGCTCGCTATCACTCTCAGGAAAAATTCGACATCTAAATGACACAAAATGTCTTAAAATCTCCAAACGAATGGAGCAAACGTCGTAAAATCTTATAACTAATGGGGCTAAACATGAGGGAGGAGGGGTTCCAGAAAAAGAAAAAAATCCTCTTAACCTTAACATAACATACATTTCTCCATATTCTCGTTTGTAGTTTTTATGATAATTTTGGAATGGTATATTTTGGTATATATGAACATCGACTCCACAGTAGTTTAGGCCATAAAGCCCTCGACTTTAACTTTTACTGTACAGTCACTCATAAACATTCGTGGACTTCACCTATTTCTAATTATGGAAGTATATCTCTGGGAACGATTTTATGACTATAACTTTCTATGCATCAACTACAAAGCAATATGTATACTGTTTATTGACAAGCAAGTGCCATCCAAAAATCCATCCAGAGTGTTTGAATGGCATAAATAAAAACAGAAGGGGTCCACGAATTGTTATTAGTGACTGTACCAGTGTCGTCCTTTGTTTAGCTTTATTCCGGCAACTATTAGTCGATTTGGACCTTGCGATCCCGAGTGGTTTGTACGAGTTTGTTCTCAATAGTGGGGCAGATAACTGGAATAATCGTTCATTTCTGGAAACATGCACCAAAATTGGCACACATACTCCTTGGGGATTGCTCTTTTGATAAAATCCGTTAGCCACCTAAAAATTCAAGATGGCGGCCATTTTTCAAGATGGCCGTCATTGAATATACAGAAACATTGCATTTCGCAATAAAATCGCAAAGACTTGTCCTATTTGAATGATCTTGGTGTCAAATCATACATTTTTCACTATGTAGAATCCGAATTTGGAACCATGGACTTACTCACTAGCTTCCTTGTACCATAATATCAGTCCCGGAATCATAATTAGGGTAAAAAGTGCCCATATCATAGGCACCATCAGTCCGATATATTATTGGATGTACATGTAGGCAGTAGGCCTATACTTGTTTGTCACTTATTGTCTTGCTGCCTGGATGAGTATACTACAACGCTTCTAAACCTCGCATCTACAGCTGCACAGTGCCGTGCAGGTCAGACCAAAGCAGTAGCATTTGCATCGACCGCAGCATTCCGACTTGCATCCACACTTGGTCAGCTGCTGGCAACTCTCTGCAATGGGTGGGAGCTCTGTCCAAACGATCTGCCACAGATCTCCTTTCTTGGTCCAGCCCCAGTTGGCAGGAGTCTGCGTTTCTGGTTGACGTACTGTTGACTGACTCCAGATGCAGCCCGCCTGGTAGGCAGCACGCTTCACATGCTGCTTCAGTGCTGCTCGGGTTGGAGGAATGGCTTCGTACGGCCTCTGCTTCCGAGCAAACATGTCCAACCTCGCATCATCGACACCTTCAGCTGTGCTGGATCTGTCGTACATCATGACCACGAACTTCTCCAAGGTCTCCAGGTCTTCATCATCAACTACCGGTGGGTACTGGCTGAGTTTGCTGAAGACACCGGAAGCCTCATCACAAACATCCCAGGCTTGCCAGGCAGACTTATTCCCTTTGCCACGGAATGCTGAAACGACATCGCAGCCAGTGAAGGCATGGAAGAAGAGCATCCCTTTTCTCTTTTCTGCAAGAGTGCAACACAAGTCATGTACAGGAACCCACCTCAGGTTCTCTCCTTGGCCAAAGGCAACCCCCAACTGCTGCAGACCTAGCTCCTCAAGTGCCTGCAGAACACTGACTGCGATGACGACAACATCTGTGTCGCTGGCTTTGACCATGATGACTTTGCTGCCTGCTTCTGTTGCATGCCGGGCATGCACAAAGATCCGCGTGTCAGCTTCTTCATGACTGCATGGTGCCACCCCAGCCAGATTGATAGTGCGGATGCTGACAGCATCTTCTTCCTTGGTCACAATGACCACATTTGGTGTGGCCACACGTGCAATCTTATCAGCCAGAAAGTTGAACAGCTCGGCTTTGTTGTCATTTTCTCTCAGGAAGTTTCGCCAGTTTGAGGGAATTTTGCCCTTCCCTGTCACCCTGCGTCTCACCCCGCGTCCTCGCTTTGATCTAGTTTCAGCTTTCAGACTAGATGGCCGGTAGACATCAAACACAATGTCTGTTCTCTTGTACTTGGTAGAGTATGCTTGTATTCTAGGAAGGACATCGAGCATTGCGTACTCTTCGAACGTCTTTGAATTCCGTGGGGGCAGACTGTTCACCAACGCTGCACCATCAATGATGATGGTGTCGGCGTCTGGCTCTGCCTCAGGGGTTGTAACTTGGCTCTGAAGAATGGTAGTGAGGTGGGATTTCTGACAGGTGTGGAGCTTTCCACCATCACTGAGAGCAGCAGGATGTGACTGGTTCTCATGACGGAAGAACTCCTTCAAGTCACACTCTATGCTCTGGCATGATATGAACAGCTTGGAGAACAGTTGACAGTCTTCCTTCAGCACTTTTTGCTTTGAAGAGTCAACAGAGGCTGGTACCTGTCGGAAAAAGTCAACCCTGTTCTTCTTGATTGGTTCATAGAAGGTGGATTCTTCTTCCCCTTCCAGTCCCTTCATAAACTCCTGGAAACGGACCTTGCCTTTCTCAAGGTGTGTGCCAATCAGCTCGGCGGCAGTGTGGTGAGCAATATCCTTTGTATCAAGCGAAAGAAGGTCCCGACTCTCCTCCTGGAAAGGATTGCACATATCTGTCATGGCTTGTGAGAGCTTTTCTACTTTCTCAAGGAACACTCTTTGTGCTCGTTCTGTCTCCTCATGGTGGCTGGTGTATTCAGTACCCTCTTTGGTCCCACATGCTGCCTCATACTGTGCAACCAATTGGCTGACTTGAGGACCAGCTATCATCCATCTTCTCAGTGCTGATGGGTCTTCAGTCATGCCGAACACACCCCCGTCTGCCTTGATGACAGCGTTGGCCTGCTCGTGAGCTTGGTCAATAGCCATTGCTGAGAACTGTCAGCTCGATTTGTGTACAACAAAGTTTCCACTCTGGAACTCCTGAGCCAGCTGAGGATGCTTCTGTTCCAGGGTCACCATGTCTCTGTAGTGGATCGGAAGCCACCGTGCATAGTTTACATTGTTGTTGGCAAAGAAGTACGGTATCAGCTCAGCCAGTGACTGACAGTACAGGAAGAAGTTGGCTTCCCTGAATGATCGGATCAACAAGAGGATCACCAGTTCCATTGACAGCACCATATACCAGAAATGAAACTGGGGACTTTGCAGTTTGCGATGCTCATACCAAGCTTCGAAGCTAGGCACCTCTTCGGGTTGTTCATCTGTCTCTTTCGAGTAGTCCATGTGGGTTGCCTTCAGAAGCTTGTACAGACTGCAGGCTGTTATCTGGTGCATCTGTCGTGTCCTAGTGATGCTCGAAGCTGTCAGAAATTAATCTGCTGTCCCAGGAGATGCTATCCCTGCCTCCAAGAGGGCTCCTGTCCAACCACTGTCCTGGAGTAGAGTTCCAATGGGCTTCAGTGCCGCCATCTCAATATGCAAGCCTCCGAACATTATGACGAACTTGTCCTCACCGTAGATTTCAGGCCAGTGCCACTGGACCTGCTTGGCTACTGCATATATTGGCTGGTCAGCAGCAATGACTGGCACCTGACCGGGGTTCAGAAATGCCACTATCTCCTTGATCTTGTCCATCACATGCTTGACTGTAGCAACCGAGTGGGCCTGATCTCGCAGCAGAGGCAAAAGTGATGTAATGCTGACCTCAAATGGCTTTCCTCTCTTCTGTGAAGCATGGTGGGCTGACCAAGTCACATCCACTGGCCCATCTGTCACAGTGACCTTCTCCAGCCACTCATACTCCATTGCCAGTTGTGGCCTCAGCAGACTGGTGTCTGGGTTTGTCACACCACTCTGGGGAGGAGAGGGTTTCTTCTTGGTGAAGAAGGCGGGCCGGACATTGGTGAAGGAGTCTGGAAGTTCTGGAACTGTCTTCACTTTCTCCTCTCCGAACTTCAGCTGTCCACGCTCTTCACCTTTGTCTTCTTTGGTTGGGTGCTGGAAAACAGAGACGCTGGTTCCATGGAAAGAAATGGTCGCTGTCGTTGCAGTGGAATTGTGGTCTATGTTGTCCATGGCTGATGTGGTGAACAGCCCTTTTCGCAGAACTGGTGGACAGACCACCCCATCCTCCACGTACTTGCTGACTGTTGCATCTCCCAGCTGTGCAGATATCTGTAGCACCCTGTCGTATGAAATACTGATGCCATGCTCGTTAAGCATTTCCACCAACTTTCTCTTTCTGGTCTTTGTGTAGACGGACATCCCCATGTAAACAGGGAATGGGGTCTCTCTGTCTTTGGAGGGTCTGTGAGTTGCTGCTCCTTCTTTGTACCTTGCGTAGCAGTTGTACTGAAGCAGCTGAGCAATTGCTAGATCTGTCTTTGATGCGCCAAACCTCAGTTGAGATTTGATGTCCGCTCCATGTTCAAGTATGGCCACAAACTGAAGAAGAGTGAGTGGAATGGCCTGCTCGATGCACCCCTCATGGAAGGTTCTATTAAATGTGGACTTGTGGTCCAGCATATGTCTTCGCAAGATGTTGGCTGCTTTACCCAGGATAATAGCTTCACTATAATAGTCAGAGGCTTCTGACAAGACAAAGCCCACATCTTTCTGGAAAGCCAGAAGAACATCCTTTCCCTGCTTGTGCACTTCCAACTCAGGTATTTCTGACAGCAGTTTTTCCTTCAGTCTTGTGGAGTTGACAGCAGGTGCATCAACACCCAGCTGTTCCAGGCACTGGGCATACAGGTGAACTATGTCTGCAAGTCAGAAGACTGCAGGACCCTCGCCAGATCTGGTGGTCTCCCCTAGATATGTGACTAGCTCTGAGAATGCCTGTGGGTGGGCATCCTCTTTGGGTGCACGTTCCTGTTCCAGTCTCTTGGTGGCTCTGAGGTACGTCCTCTCTCTATTGTACAGGTCTGTCAAGCATGCAAAATGGTATTTGAGCTCCTGTGCAATAGCATCTCCACCGCTGAGTCTTGCAAGAAGTTTTCCGTCATTTGAAGTTTGGGCACATTCATTAAGTCTGTTATTGAGGTTCATCGTCATAACTTGTCTGAGTTCAGAGGATGGGGCTTCTTTGTCACATATGAAACACGTTTGGCCTTCAAGGCTGGTTCTACGCAGCTTGGTCTGGCATTCTACTGGCTGAGCACTCTCTGCTCTTCTTTTTCTGGCTCTCTCCAGTTTCGTGTTGTTGAACATAAGGCGACAACTTTGGTGATACTGCGCCTTGTTCCTCCTCAGAGTTTCTTCAATGCCACCACCATCATCAAGTCTGGCTGGATCCAGAACAATAGGCATCTCATTAATAGCGTGAAAGAGGGGAATAGTAGTCGCAATCATAGTGCAGCTTTCATGTTCTTGTGGTTGTTGTGCACGTGGTGACTTGAGCTCTTCACTCTTCTTCTTCTGGCAAAGACAACACTTGCTCCAGTCAGTCCGGAATTTAGACGGTCCTGGATCTGTATTTGCCATCTTGGTGAATACAGTATGATAATTATCTGTAACACAGATATAATAGATAACAGATAATCACAGTATATAACAGATAATCACAGTATGATATAACACAGTGTGTTATATGATAACAGATATAACAGATAATCACAGTATGATAATTTTCTGTATTCAGTGAATCAAGGCCGAGGGGTTATCCTTTTACCACCTTGATCACAATCATGCACAATAAGGTATGGGATACGACTAGGTTCGGGAATAAAAATATATGACCTACACCTAGCCCGATCGTTCATCCAGTATCATTTAAGTCCTGTGCGATCTGTACACCATCCAGGTAACTACATGCAAAGCAATGTAAAGCCCCGTTACCCTTGGCTCGGCTCTCCCGCGCTGGCACAACCTGTCAATTCAGGCGCGGCTATCTAACTAAACATCTATGTTAAACTACATGTAATCTACAGTAGCTAACTGATGCGGGGCTTATTAGACAGCATTTGGGACACTAAACTAATTATTTAGCTACACTAAACTAATTATTCAGCTGATACTGAACCCCATGCTGAGTTTCACAGCAGCGGTGCCACCAGTGTGCCCTGGCTGTGCGTTGACATCCGCTCTGTTGAGCTACTACTCTACACCTTCCGCTGCAAGTCTCTCAATGTCCCCCACCGCATCGTGTCATGTCCAGTTTGGAAGCTTTGTACAGGAAGATGCTACACATACTAAACCTCTAACACTACTACGATATACACTACCATGCATTTTAGCCGAGTCAGACGTAACATGAACCTCTAATTTAGCAGAATATTAGGATTCCGGGACTGATGTTATGGTAGAAGGAAGCTAGTGAGGAAGTCCATGGTTCCAAATTCGGATTCTACATAGTGAAAAATGTATGATTTGACACCAAGATCATTCAAATAGGACAAGTCTTTGCGATTTTATTGCGAAATGCAATATTTCTGTATATTCAATGGCGGCCATCTTGAAAAATGGCCGCCATCTTGAAGTTTTAGGTGGCTAACGGGTTTTATCAAAAGAGCAATCCCCAAGGAATACGTGTGCCAAACTTGGTGCTTGTTCCGGAAATGAACGATTTTCCTGAAATTTGCAGTTATCTGCTCCACTACAAGTGGCATTACTTGATTTATGGGGAGATGGTTCACTTTTTGGTCGATTTTTGCATGTATTCATTATTTGTTTAGTATCCTCCCTAGACCTCCATCAAATTAAAAAAAAACATCCATTAGATCCCCCTTCTAGATTAATTTGTACATTTTTCGATAGAAAAATGTCCCGGCCGAAGTCCGATTCTTCCAACATTACAGGCTCACTATCGTTCGCCAGGGAAAAAATCGACACCTAAATAGCACGAAAGGTCTAAATATTGACGAAGAAATGGGGCGAAAGGTCTTAAAATTGACTAACTAATGGGGCAAACATCTTAACATCTGAAAACTAATGGGGATAAACATGAGGGAGAAAGTGGTCCAGAAAACCGGCCCATGTCCCCTTAAAAGGTTATATGATTTCCCAGGGACTGGGAGCTGCCTCTATACTTCACTGGTAGGGGGCATCTTGTGTACACTCAGATACCATAGTCTCTAGCCCACTCATACACATTTCCCAGGGACTGGGAGCTGCCTCTATACTTCACTGGTAGGGGGTATCTTGTGTACACTCAGATATCATAGTCTCTAGCCCACTCATACACATTTGTAGACTTCACCTATTCCTAGTTATGGAAGCATATATCTGGAAACGAATTTATGAATATAATTTTCTATATATCAACTACAAAACTATACATAATATGTATTGAAAAGCAAGTTTTATCCAAAAATCAATCCGGATAGATACAATTGCATGGAGAAAAACACGAATTATCCTGAGTGGGCTAGAGACTAGCCCAGGTTGCCAGGTTGCAAGACCTCTTTTGTGGCCATTGTGGTGTAGTGGTTAGCACGAGTACCTGTTGATTGCATCATTAACGACGTCACCGTTACAATAGGGGGTTAAGGGGGGATGTGCGTATTTATTGGCTTATTTATTTACCTTTATAATATTTTTTAGTTTCCTCCCTAGACTACCATCAAATTTAACCCATTCAGTACCAGGGCATCCTTTTCATCATATTCTGGCAACTATTATTCAGCTTAGAAAGGACCTCTAGCCATAATAAGGCTTCAACGTATCTCAACCAACCCTATTAACTACCTCAGATCCTTCCCAAGCTGCATAATATCGTTTAAATATAGCTAGAATAAAATAGAACACACGTCGCTGGTAGTCAAAGGGTTAATACACTATCCCCAAGGTCGCCTTTCGAAAAAAAGTTGAACCTTTTTCGGTTCCTCCAAAATTTCAGGCTGGTTATCGCTCGCCTAAATCGGCACCAAAATGGCACGAAAGGTCATGATAATGATAAAGAAATTGGACGAAAGCTCTTAAAATCTGAAAACTAATGGGGGCCAATGTCTTAAATTAAAATCTGAAAACTAATGTGGCTAAACATGAGGGAGCAGGGGGCCCCGAAAAACCAACTATTCCCCTTAAAGCCTAAAGTTAAGGGTTTATGGGCTCCTTTCTCCCTCAGTTTTAGCCCCATTAGTGTTGAGATTTTAAGATATTCGCTCCATTACTTTGGCGATTTTAAGACATTTTGTGCCATTTAGGTGTCGAATATTTCCTGGCTAGTGATAGAGAACCTGCAATTTAGGAAAACCCCCCAGCCTAGAACAGTCTTGGGGGTATTGCTTAAGTATGATGGAGGTCTAGGGAGGAAACTGAAACAATATACTGTATATAATTATATATATATATATATATATATATATATATATATATATATATATATATATATATACTGTATATATATATATATATATATACAGGTATATATATATATATATATATATATATATATATATATATATATATCTATATATATACTATTTCCAATTGGGGTAGAGAAAACCTTGTTGCATTTAATGCTTCCAAAAAATCAATTTATCCATCTTACTACCCGTCAGGAACCTCCTGAGGACTTACCTTACCTTTGGATACCTTTGGATGTGTTCGCCGCTCCTTTAGCGGCACCAAGGAGCGCGACGCCCCTCGTTATGGGTGGTGATTTGGTGCAGTAGACTGTTTGAAGCGACAGCTCGCTCCCTTGCGAGGATGGGCTCGTCTGGCACTTTTTGCAGTTCGACATCTAGGGCTCTCTTGAAGTTGTCTAACGAGATGTCCCTCATGTCTCTTACTCGCCGTGGGAGTTTGTTGAAGAGACGTGGGCCTCTGTGTCATAACCAGCCCTCTCGCAGAGAGCCCATAGCACCCCTGTTATTCATCCGGGGGATTTCGCATTCCCAGCCTCTCCTATCACTGAATTTCATGACTATCGGAGTATGTAGGTTTGGTACTAAACCCTCTGCGATTTTCCACGTGTATATTATTAGGTAACGTTCTCTTCTACGTTCCAGTGAGTACAGATTCAGTGCTCTTAAACGCTCCCAATAGTGTAGATGTTTTATCGAACTTATATGCGAAGTGAAATTTCTTTGTACACTCTCTACGTCATTTATTTCACCTGCTTTGTATGGGGATGTTAATACGCTACAGTATTCAAGCCGCGGTAGCACTAGAGATTTGAAGAGCGTTATCATAGGCAATTCACCGCGTGTTTTAAAAGTACGCAGAATCCAACCCGTTAGACGTTTCGCAGCCGCCACTTTGACCTGGTTATGTACTTTGAAACCCATATTTTCAGACATTAATACCCCAAGGTCTTTCACACTGTCTTTCCGTTCTATTATGTGGTTAGATTCTGTTAAGTAATTTGTAATTTCTTTAACACCATTATTATCTCCGTACCGTATTAATTGGAATTTTTCCTCATTGAATTGCATGTTGTTTTCCCTGGTCCACTGGAACACTACATTCATGTCTTCCTGCAGTCGGCCCGTGTCCTCTTGTGTGTTTACTATCTTACTTAATTTTGTGTCATCAGCAAAAGACGACACCGTACTGTGTCTGGTGTTGGTGTCTATGTCGCAAATTAGTATGAGGAACAGAAGGGGCGCTAGCACTGTTCCTTGGGGCACTGAGCTTTTGACATCCAAAGGCTCAGAAGTGACTTGGTTTACTGCTACCGATTGTTTTCGGTTTACGAGGAAATTGTATATCCACCGTCCGATTTTCCCAGTTATACCTTTTGCTTTCAGTTTGTGGGCTATTATACCATGGTCACATTTATCAAATGCCTTAGCAAAATCGGTGTAAATGACATCCACGTTTTTCTTTTCTTCTAGCGCTTTAAGAATTTTGTCATAGTGTTCCAAAAGTTGTGAGAGACATGATCTTCCCGCTCTGAACCCATGTTGACCAGTGTTGTGTAGTTCATTTGTCTCCATGAATGTTGAAATTTTGCTTCGCAGGACTCGCTCGAAAACTTTAATGATGTGAGAGGTTAGAGCTACCGGGCGGTAGTTTTTTGGTAGTGCTTTACTCCCTCCTTTATGCAGTGGGGCAATTATCCGTTTTTCAAGCTATCTGGTATGTCACCAGTGTCTAGACTCTTTCTCCACATTATAGCCAGGGGTTTTGAGAGGTTTTCCTTACATTTTTTCATTAGGATCGAATTCCAAGAGTCCGGGCCTGGTGCCGAGTGGGATGGCATGTTGGAAATGGCCTCTTCTATGTCTTTTGGACCGAAATCAATATCCAGCATCTGAGGGGTTTCCGTGGGGGAGGTTTCCATGAAAAATATATTTTGGTCTCTGATGACTTTTGTTTCATCAGGCTCACTGAATGCCATTTCATACTGCCTGCTTAAGAGTTCGCCCATTTCCTTTTTGTCCCCTGTGAAAGAGCCGTCCCCTTTGCTCAGTGGGCCGATGTTTGATGTTGTTTTAGCCTTTTGTTTGGCGTATGAAAAGAAGTATTTGGAATTTTCCTTTATACCTGCAATAGCTTTCCTCTCCTCTTCCATATGTTGTAGTTCATATGATATTCTTAGCCTTTGTTCAATTTCCACAATTTCTCTATCTATTTCGACCTTTTGCCTATCCTGTAGATTTTGATGTGTGCGTCTTTGTGTGAGTAATTTTCTTCTTCTGTACAGCCTCCTCCTTTCCCGATCTTGTTTGCTTCTTCGTTTTGTTTGTCTTGCAGGTATATGGTGGCTACAGATTTGGGTCATGGTTTCTGTTATTAAGACTAGACATTCTGCTGGTGTCAGGTTATCCATTAAATTTTCCCAGTCTATTTCCTCCATTTCTTGATTTACCTCTTCCCACCTAATGTTTTTGTTATTGAAGTTAAATTTACTGAAGGGGCCGGTTTTTGTTCTCGATTCTGAGGTTGTCTGTACACTTTTTAAGGTTGTTTTGATCTCAATTAATTTATGATCTGAGTATGTTGTGTCCGATATGTTAATGCTGTGTACTAGAGAGTCGTTGTTAGTGAAGACCAGGTCTAAGATATTGTTTTCCCGTGTGGGTTCAGCAATATGTTGGGTAAGACTAAAAAAATCACAAAGTTCAAAAAGCTCTCTCGTATTAGTATTTGCTTCTCCGGTGTTATTTGCCACTAACTGGTTTTCTAGTTGTCTCCATTTAATGTTTGGTAGGTTAAAGTCTCCTAGCCATATAATATTTGGTGTTGGGTTCCCCAGGGTTTCCACTTCTGATTTTATTTTGTTGAGCTGGGTTTTGAATTCTTCTCGGGATGAGTCTGGAGGCCTGTATGTAACAATAACTGCTAAATTTAGGGATTCTATTTTAACTCCAAGTATTTCCACCACATCATTACTGTTATTTAGGAATTCAGTACATATCAGTGAGTCATGTATGTACAAGGCTACACCTCCATGTGATCTATGCGTTCTGTCCGCCCTATGTAGGTTGTAATCAGGAATCCATACCTCACTATCTTCCTGATCTTTAATGTGAGTTTCTGTGAGAGCCGCAAATATAGCGTTTCCTTCTTCTAGCAGGCTCCTAATAAATGCTACTTTGTTCGTGGTTCTATTTTTTAGGCCTTGGATATTTGCAAACAAGATTGGGGAGGGATTGTTTGGAGTACTACAGTATGTGTACCTAATAGTCTTCGGGATGTATTGGCCACTCTTGGGAGGCCAGGAGGTGCTCGAGGTGTTCTATGTGCTCTTCCATCTCCCTCAGTCTCTTCATCTTCATCTGCCCTTTCCCTCCTTGCCTTTTTCCTCTGTCTCGTCCTCGCATAGCTAGAGAGTTTTTTGGGCTACCATTCGTGTTAGGTCTAGCATATCTCCAAGTTCCTCTAATATGAAAAGCTGGGCATTTCATATTGTAGCAGGTCTTGTTCTTAAGTGATGTCTTGCAAAGGGATGGGTGGTGGTATTTGCAGGTTTCACCAAATCTACATTTTCCATGACTGGTTATGTTGTTGCAAATTTTGGGATGAGCAAATCTACATGAATTCCCATTATATTCGCCCTTTTGACCAAAGTAGCACCTTCTTTCCAGATAATATCTGCACACTGGTGTAGACAACCCCCGTAGGTGGGGCTGGGGCTGCAAGGGGTTATGTGGTGAGCTAAGTGTGGTTGTGGGTAATAGTAGGCTTGGTGTATGGGTGTATGACTATCCCTTATTCTTCAACAATACAAAAAGCAACCCTTCATCTTCTCTCAATGTTCTCGGTGTCTCTTTTTCTTCTTCTCTCACTTGGAAAGACCATATTACCAGTCTCGCTAAGACAGCCTCCCAGAAGCTGGGTGTGCTCAACCGCCTCAAGGGGTTCTTGACCCCTGCGCAGCTTCTTGCTCTGTACAGGGGCACAGTGCGTCCTTGTATTGAGTATTGTTCACATGTGTGGGGAGGGTCCTCTCATACCGCACTCCTTGATAAAATAGAAAAGAAAGCCTTTCGTATCATTAACTCCCGTCCACTCACCAACTCTCTGCAATCTCTCTCTCCCTTCGCCGCAATGTTGCATCTCTCTCGCTATTCTATCGCTACTACAATAATCAGTGTTGCTCGGAGCTTTCCCAGTGTATACCACCTCCTCTACGTAGGGTATGTAGTACCCGCCTTGCAACACAATCCCACCCCTACTCTGTGCAACTTTCCAACCCCAGAGTGAAATGCTATTCTCAGACTTTCTTCTATTCAACTGCTGAGCTCTGGAACTCTCTCCCAGAATCAGGCTTTCCCTCTTCCTATGACTTAAATTGCTTCAAACTCTGTGTGTCGCGGCATTTTTGCTCGAACGTCCCTTGATTTCGGCCCGGTCACTCTTTGAAATCTGGGGCAGGCACTCGCTGCAGGCAGTTATGCCTTTTGACTCCCTCATTCACATAAAAAAAAATATATATATACAGTATATACCGGCATATACAGTATATTCAGTATATATATATGTATATATATATTATATATATATATATATATATATATATATATATATATATATATATATATATATATATATATATATATATATATATATATATATGTATATATAAACAAACACATACAAATCTCTCCAATAATGGGTAAGGCTTACTTATTGGTCGATGTATTTATCTATGTATTGTTTTCTTAGTTTCCTCCCTAGACCTCCATCAAAGTGTACAAAAACAAAAACAAAAACATATATATATATATATATATATATATATATATATATATATATATAAATATATATACCGTATATATAATAATAATAATATATATACAGTATATACTGTAT
This sequence comes from Paralithodes platypus, assembly GCA_032716605.1. Taxonomy (NCBI): domain Eukaryota; kingdom Metazoa; phylum Arthropoda; class Malacostraca; order Decapoda; family Lithodidae; genus Paralithodes; species Paralithodes platypus. Next base: position 640,698 of record CM064551.1, read on the forward strand.
ATGCAGTATATATATATATATATATATATATATATATATATATATATATATATATATATATATACTGTATACTGTAGATATAACCCTAGACCTCCATCATAAGAAAATACAAATAAAATATAAATAAATAAAATAAATAAATAAATAAATAAACTATCTGAAAGCCAATGGGGCTAAACATGAGGGAGAAGGGGATCTACTTAAACGACCCATCTCCCTTTAAGCAGATAACTACTGCTGACAGGTTATCAGCTATACAAGCACTAAGATTACAAAGGCGGTGTCACACGAGCGATTTTCCGCCAATTTTCTCTGGCAATCGCGGTGAGGCAGCTTCCTAATCTAGGTTTTTATCAAAAACAAGCCACTTAAGGGGATATGGGTCTTTTTCTGGCTCCCTTCTCCCTCTTGTTTAGCCCCATTAGTTTTCAGATTTTAAGATGTTTGCCCGATTTGTCGATTCAAAGACCTTTCGCCACATCTATTTGCCAATATTAAGACATTTCGTGCTATTTAGGTGTATTTTTTTACTGCCGAAAGAAAGCGAGCCTGCAATTTTTGAAGAACCGGCCTTTGGCCGGGACATTTTCCTACTGAAAAATTTACAAATTTATCTTGAAGGGGGGTCTAGGGGGTGTTTTTCTAAGCTTGATGAAGGTCTAGCGAGAAAACTAGAAATAAAGGAATAGATTAATTAATAGACAAAAAAATAAAAAATAAACGTTCGTCTCACCCTAAGAGAGAGAACCATTAGCTGGATACTTCTTTGACAGGTAACCTAGAGTACTATAATCTGTTTCATTTCAGCTGACGGTAAATTGAATCCTATGGCAGCTAATTTTTCGATACTTAATGGAAATATATGAAACTACTATGTCTCTCCATCATATTAACACCTTACGAGCGGCCTATGCGGTTTATTTATGTGTACCGCCCAGCGGGGTGTTTTTAGCCAAAATAGGGCTGTTTACGTGATCATTTTCATGCCTAAATAAGACCCAGAACGTAAAACAAGTATCTATCCCTGAAAGGGCATAAACAGAGCTTTCGAATGACACCATAACGATCCTTGTATGATGGATAGTTTTCTTGCAATAACCGTGCAACGCGAGTGCAAAAAGCAGGTAATTCGGTACTTTCGGTACATAATTGAGTATGTAGCGAGTGAGAGAGGGAGGAGGGAGCTGAGATTTGTGTCAGTAGGTTCGCCGCGGTGGTCTGGAGCAGTCATACGCTCGCTAGTCTCCTGCCACCACTTGTCTCTCTCTCTCAGCCACATTACGTGCTGAAATTGCCACTCGATTATGTCGAGCGCCGCCACATAGTCCAGCTTTATTTAACTCGACTTAAGTGGTGGGCCGCTTTTTAAGGGTTAAGACCAAGTTCTAATAATTAGCACCATATTTCACTCTAAAATCTTCAAAATAACTAGTCTTGATGAGAACTTTACAATTTAACGTCAGTTGAGAAGAAACATATTAAAGTCACGAGCTATATTTATATATATGTATATATATATATATATATATTTATATATATATATACTGTATATATACAGAATATAGCTCGAGTCTATAATCCTATATATATATATTTGTTAGTAGTCTTGGAAAATCCAACGTCAAGGCTATTAACCTAATTGCAATGACGACTTGTCTATTTTGACTGCTATGTCGTCATTCCAACCGCGGTTAAAAAGAAATCGTCTAGAGTCTACTCCTTATCTTGCTCTAGGAGACGTTGTACATTAACCAAAACTACCACCGAAAGTGAAAAAAGCATAGAAGAGAAGAAAAAAGGGTTTACCTTAGTTACCGCTTAAGGCCCATCCCGTGTTCCGTTATGTGCAGATCCCTGTCGAACGTGCGCATGAGCGACCCTCTCTTGTCATCATTTTTTCACACGCTCCATTGAATGAAGTCGCTTTTGTTGTGCTCCTTTAATTCACCCTGTTTAGGTTCATTTCGGCTTATCTGGCCTTCTTTTTTGTTAGACAGATGTTACGTGATCTAGGGCACACGTAAATGGGCTCCTAAGTGTGTATAATGGAGACGCGTGTGGAAATAGCCTACCGAAGGTACGGGAGCGCCTGGCGTTCCTCGTATATGTTTTCATTCTTTCTCTTTTCATATTTTGTTTTCCTGTTAGTCTGGGCATAGTTTAGCTTTTAGCTTATTTTAGCCTAGCTGGTTTTCTCATTCCGGAATTGCTATGCCCCTATGAGTTTTAATTTTTTCATAGCCTAGGGTGTACCGTTGGTAAACAATCTGAGATTTCGTTGGTGGCGGTGCTGTTTGTAGAGTTTGTGTCGGCTGCATTATTAGCGTTCTTCCCGAGTCCCCCCTTTCGAGCCTTCTCTGTGTCTCAAGGACCTGGGCGACGGGTGGTTCGTGATAATCCAGGGGTACCCCACGGGGGCCCCTCCTTCACACCACAGGATTTTTCGCCCCTGACACATTCTCTGCTCACGGCTAGGCCACCCTTTTTCTCGCCAGTTTCATTTACTGGTTTTTGTTTTCTCTTCCTGTTTCACCTCCATCCTTTCATAATCTATTTTGCCCAATCCAGGGGTACCCCACGGGGGCCCCTGTTTGTGCGAAACCACCCTCCCTGCCACTTCTCATGGGCTTTGCTCTATCTCTGTGGGTTGGGTGGTTCCTGGGGGATGTGCCTCCTCTCCCCTGGTGTGTCTTCCTTGCCTCTCCCTTTACCGGTTGAGTTAGGATCAATTCAAGGAAGACACTGATCAGCTTGATGGCCATCATCGCTTGGAGTTCATAAGGAGATGACGCTTTTTTGTGGCCCTTTTTTGGTAATCCCTAGACGCTCCTCTCGCTTTTTCGGCGCTGGACCATCTCGGCCGGCCCCGCAAATTTGCGGGAGCTCAATTCGGTCCTCTGGGACATTTCGGCTCCCCGCAAATTTGCGGTGATCGCTGGGGGGTCCCTCAAAGATGCGGGAGGGTTGTGTCGGTACGGTTATGCCTCCATTGGCCCGCAAATTTGCGGTAATAGTTGGCTTTCACTGTTGACCTTTTTTATGTCATCTTGTTGCCTGATACTATATTGGTGTATGCACTTTACTGGTGTTATAGGCCCTGCATGTAAGATGTTGAGTGGTGGTTAACACTTTCTCCATCTTTGCAGGTTCTGCTAGTGCTCTTCCGCCTCGGCCGCCCTCCTCACCTACCTCTGTGCTCCCAGTTTAGGGTGAGTACGGATACCTGTTTGCATGTGTGTTTCTGTTTCCCCTTGCTCCTTCCCTGGTTCTTCTTGGACATTCTCTCCACTTACTCCTTCGACGTGCTGATTATGGTGTGTGTTCTTCCAGTGTAGGTAGGCTGCCTTGCTTTCGCCTTGGTTGTCACTCCCCGTGCTTGGAGAGCCACAAGTCCTGCTTGCGCCACTCGCTCTGTGTGTCCTCTACGGCCTACCTCCCTGCTCTGTGTGGCACGTGTCTGGCCCTGGTGGATGTGCTGCACCATGGCCCTGGTTCCTCGGCGGTGGCTGTGGCCTCTGCTTCCCTTCCGCCTTTGTTGCCGACCGGATCCGCGTCGCCCTGGGTATCCCTGACCCGACTGAAGGCCGTTCACCTGGCCCTCTCCCTGCTCGGGCCCTCTCCCCTGGGTCCCGCAGCCGGTCGTCACATCGTCGGGGGGTTCCCCAGCTCCGTCCACGCTCTCCCTCGCCTCGTCGTCCGTCCTCTACTGCCCCTCGTCGTCCTCCTGATCGCCTTGACGACGCCCATCGCCCTCGTCATGGTTCTCGCCCTGAGGCCGGGGTTAGCGGCTCTGCCCCTGTGCGCCCTCCCCTGGCCTCTACGGATAGGGGCTCTACTGCCTTCCGCGCGCTTCCCCAGCCCAGACGACTTCCTCTTACGTTGTCCTCTCCGCGTGCGGTTGTTCATGCTGTAGCTGGCCCTCTGCTCCCTCCTCCTACACTGTCCAGGAGGGTCCGCCTGGATGTCGTTGCTTCTCCTACTTCACCTGCTTCAGTGCCTATTCTTCCTTCACGGTCTCGTCCCACGGTGGAGGTCCCTCCCTCCTCCGCCTCGGTGTCGGGCCGCCCTGTTATCTCAGCCCCGGGGATCCTTGCTCTGTTTCCCCCCGCGGCTCCTTCTGGCCTCCTTTCACCCGGCCAGCTTTCCCACTCCCGTCGTCCTGCTCCTCCTCATTCTTCTCTTCCTGACCTTCACTTACCGTCTCGCCAGGGGGGTACCCCTCCTCTTGCCTCGGTGGTGTTTAGCGAGGTTTCGGGGTCCCCTTTCTCAAGAGCTGGCGTGTCGCTGGTAGAGGGGGAGGGTGCTGTTTTCCCCTCGGCCGTTCGTGATCGGGGATGAGTCCCTCAACGGCGACACAACCGTTGTCGCTCGCCTTCCTTGGGCCGCGACGCTGCTGGTTCGTGTCGTGGGTCTCGCTCCCGCTCACGCTCGCCCCTGCGGGTCGACCAATCTTGGGGGGGGGATCGCCTCTCTCGGATCGATTGTCGGCTATGCAGGGCTGGGTTGTGTCACGCATCGACGGGCGCTTGGAGTCGATGCAAGACTCCCTCTTCTCGCGCTTCTTGGCGGTGACACACCCTCAGCGCCTCACCCTACCTAACCCTGCTACGGTCACCCTCCCTTCTGCAGGCCTACGCTCTGGTCAGACTTCAGCCGCCCTGACATCCTTCCGGCTGTTCAGTTCCTGGCTGTGTTGACGGGTCTGTCCTCCTATGGGACAGGTTTGTGCGACGCCGGTACGCCTGGCTTAGCCATCATGCTCGGTCACCCTCTCCCATTGGAGGCCTGGTTTGCTGAGGCCTTCGACTTCACCAACCGATCCGTCGACGGCTCTCCTTCAGTCCCTCCCCCGGAGTCATCACTGCTTTTGCCTCCTCTTGTGTCTGTCGGCGGGTTGGACGGCGCGTTCTGGTCCTGGAAAATCGTGCCCGTTCTTGAACTTTGTTCTCTTGCTACCCCGTTCTTCTCTCACCCGGATCAGCCCTCTGTCGCCAAGGATTTTCCCTTGCGACAGAGGGTGACGGACTTATTGTCTTGTCTTTAGGTTCCCTCCAGACGTCTGTTCACCACCTGCGGCTTATCGAGGCGTCTACGCCAGGCGATCTTCGCGAGGGTTTGGACCGCGTTCAGCGGATCCACCTTCGGCTCGCGGTGTCTTTGGTTCCCGAGCTGAAGGCGGTTTTGTGCGCGGCAACTCGGCAATGCCCGACGGTACGGTCCTCGTTCTGCCAGACGGCCCCCTTGGATATTCGTCAGGATTTGTTGTAGTCTGCGCTATATACGTCGTTTTTTTGTTAGCAGGATGCTTGGGAATGCTACGCTTCTCTGTCGGCGGCCCCTGCTTCCGACACGCGCGACGCGCTGTGTCGTTGCGGACCCTGCTTACGACGCGCTGTGTCGCGCGAGGGGTCTTCTCAGTTCCGTCCTTCTGCCGGTCCTCTTCGGGGTGCTGCTGCAAGTGCTGCCACCTTGCACGGGCGCAGGACTGGGACGTTGCAGGCCAGTGCGTCGGTTCCGCCTCGCACTTATGTTCTTGCCCCCTTTCATCCCCGCCGTGTCGGGGCTGGCCGGCCTTCCACTTCCGGCCGCCCTTCGACGGGGCCAGCCCCGCGACGGCCAGGGGTTGGGGTGGCCCGCCCTTTTCGACGAGGTTGGGGGGGGTAGAGGAGGTCAACGTGGCGCTCATGCCCGCACGGCCCATACCGGGGGTACCTCCACGTCAACACAATGTGTAGGTTCTCTGGGTCGGCCTCCTTGTTCTCCTTCTCGCCTGGCCGACCGGGTCGCTCCCCTCCTCTCGGGTGCTCCCTCGGGTTGTTTTCGCCCTTGCGCCCCTCGGTGGCCGCGAGGGACGTTGGGGGCGGTGGGTTGCGCGGAGCGGTCTCACCTGGAGGTGGACGTCCAGACCCCCACTCCGCTCTTGTCACCGACGCCGGCCCATCTCTTCAGCGGTGGCCCACGTGTTCACTTCCATGCCCGAGCTGGGTAGCGTCGAGGGGGTTGACCGCCGGTCACCCGGTTTTCCTCTCCCGTGTCTTTCTGGTACCGTAGATGAACTGCGACGCGATGTGCCCGGTGGTGGATTTGTCAGCCCTCAACGGGCACATCGTGCACACACGGTTTCGGATGCTGCCGGTACCCCAGGTACGCCTGGCCCTGCGCCCTCTGTCGTTGGTAGTGTCGCTGGCCCTCCAGGATGCGTCTTGGCTCGTTCCTTTCCATCCTCGCTTCCAGCGTTTCTTGGCCGTTCGGATTTCCGATCGTGTGTTCCTGTTCGACGGCCTTCCCTTCGGTCTCCACATCGCGCCGCGGATCTTCTCCGCACTGGTGGGGCAGGGTCTGGGTCCTCTCCTCAGGAGCGGGCTCCAGATCCTGTTTTCCTTGGCCGATTGGTTGGTAGTTTCCGAAGCCCTAGGACTGTGCGTAGGCGACGCCCTCACAGTCGTTCGCCACGTCGCACGGTTGGGGTTCCCCTTCGATGTTCCCAAGTCACGCTTGACCCCGTCGCGTGTCGTGCCAGGGGTCGGTCTCGCATGGGTTTTGTCCGGCACTACGGTGCCCCGGGGTCTGGCGGCCGCGGTGCACCTTCGGTGGAAGGTCTTCGCCGTGTTGCACTCGGTCTCCCTCCCGGGGTGGCTCTGGGACTCGTTCGTGGGTTCGCTGCATTGGGCCCGCTCTGCCCCTTCCCTTAGGGAGCCTCTGGCTACGCCGCCTCCTCCTCATGGGCACCGCGGTGTTTCCGTTGCCCCTATGGATCGGCTCCTGCCGCTCCCGTGTACCGTTCGCAGACGCTTCGGTCGCTGGGTTGCTCGGGGCGCGCTCTCTGCGGCTGTGCCCTGGACCGCCCCCCTGCCGACGGTCTGGGTAGACACAGATGCGTCGAGCGAGGTTGGGTGAGGTTCCCGATCGAACCTGGGACGTCCACTTCCCGGCAGAGGGGTGGGTCTCCCTCCACTTACCCGTCTATGCCCTCGGACTGTTGGTTCCTTTGTTCTTCCTGTGGGACCACGCGCTGGCCCTTCGGGGTAAGTCGGTGGCCTTCGGGTTGGACACTCAGACAGCTGTCCACTGTTTCCTAATGCGAGGGTCCTCCAGGTCGTTGACTCCATTGGGGGTCTCGGTGGAGTTGTTCTTCCTCGCGGACCGACACCCCTTCTCCTTGCATGCCTCCTCCCTGCCCGGGCCTGCCACCCTGTGGGCGGCCGCCCTGTCGAGAGGGCAGGGCGTTCTTGTAGAATGGGCGATGCAACGGACTGTGTTCGCCGACCTCGCGGCTTCCTGAGGTGTTCCGGAGGTCGCCTTGTTCGCATCGGGGGTGCCGCGCCAGTTGCCTCTGGACCTCTCCCTCTGGCCTCGCGCTCCGGGGGGGGTCCGGACGCTTTCATGGTGGCCTGATACAGGTGGCGGTCGATATACATCTTTCCGCCACCAGACGCGCTGTTAATGTGCCCAGTCCTCGCGAGGCTGCGGCTGTACCGCGGCTGCGTCTGGCTCCTCGCGCCCGGTTGCCGCAGTGGTGCCCGAGTCCGGTCCCTCTACCTGTCTCCGGCTTCCACTTGAGCTAGGTTGGGGACCTGCGGACCTCGTTGGCCTTCGCATCGTGCTTGTTCATGAGGCACGGTGGCTCCCGGTCCCCGGCCAGGCCCTGACTGACTTCCTGCAGCGTTCCTGGCCGTCTTCTCCTTGGGGGACTTACGGGTCCCGCTGGAAGTTTTTTACTACTCGGTAACCTTGCCTGATGCATATCCAATACCCAGAATAGATGATCTTATTGATGCCGTAGGACAATCAACTTATATCACAAAGATTGATTTGTTAAAGGGGTACTACCAAATTCCACTGTCAGATAAGGCTTAACCTATTTCAGCTTTCGTTACCCCGTTTGGACTCTATCAGTATTTGGTTATGCCTTTTGGAATGCGTACCAGTCCAGCTACCTTTCAAAGAATTATGAATTTCATTTTACAAGATCTTGAAGGAGTAAATGTGTATTTAGATGACATATGTCGGGAATAGGGCAATGATCCCGACAGTTTTAGGTTCAATAGGACATTTGAATTTGGCGGTATCGTATCGCTTGTACGACATCGGCTGGTTCTTTGTGTATTGTAGTTTATTCTTAAGTATAGGTTAAATATTAACTGTAATGTATAAATATCTACATCAGCTCTAGATGTATCATGAAACCAAGTTATGGGTTACAATTATTATGAGCCGGCAGTCATATGTAATTTCGCGAAGCGATCGGACGCTGGCCCTTTAGTCTCTCAATCAACACCATACAGCCAACATCTCCCCCCCCCCCCCCACCCCCGGCTCTGACTCAACCCACAGTTCACCATGTTCTACAAATATTAATCTATAACAACAGTCCTACCTCACCAGTCCTCTAAGCTAAGTTCATTGTATCGATATTGTATTATGTGAACATTCCTACATGGCATGCAATTGAATTAGCCGTGTGTGGGGGACTGGATTACACCCATCGAATACCTCGTTGGTAATTATAATATAACTATTTGTTGGGATATTTCATGTACCAGTGCTATGCAATTTAACCTCTTTATCTAAATTCCCGACATTATTTTTTCCTTGGGTTCTACATCTTGATAAAATGGCTAGTGTGCTGGAATGACTGAGAGGCGCCAACCTAACGATCAAGCTGGCCAAGACTACCTTCTGCAGCGCTGTGGTCACCTACCTAGGACATGAGGTGGGGCAAGGACGAGTCCGACCGAAGTCTGCCAACGTGGATGCCATCATGAAGTACCATGTACCCACTCACCGGAAGGCCCTGATGCGCTTTTTGAGTATGGCGGGCTTTTACCGGAGGTAGGCCTACTGTTCCAACTTCTCGGCAGTTGCTGCTCCCCTCACCCGTCTTACCAGTGGCAAGGTGACCTTCGAATGGACCGAAGATTGCCAGATTGCCTTCAACCAACTTAAGGACTTCTTGGCGCACGACCCTGTCCTGCTGGCACCAGATTTCAAACTCTCCTTCATTCTACAGACTGACGCCAGTGATCTTGCCATTGGGGCGGTCTTACTTCAAGAGAAAGGGGGAGTTCTTCACCCATTAGCCTACTACTCTGCAAAGTTCAACAAACACCAACGAAACTACAGTACGATTGCGAAGGAACTTTTGGCCATCATTCTCTCAATAAAGAAGTTTGAGTGCTACCTGTATGGAAACCATCCCCTGCAGGTGTATACGGACCACAATCCTCTGACCTTCTTGTCTCGCAACCAGTTTTCAAACCAACGGTTGTTGAGATGGTCCCTATTCCTCCAGCCGTATGAGCTCCAGATCAAGCACATCAAGGGATCCGACAAGATCGCGGATGCTCTCTCTAGGACTGGTGCCGGATCAAGATAGTCAGGATAGCGCCATATATTTTTAAGAATAAACCATTCTATTAAGCTTAATCTTCTTTGGGGGGAGGTGTCATGGCCTATCTATTTCATGTCTCAATTATGTTACTCCTCAGTTATAGTCAAGTTTCTCATGCTTCATTGTTCAACCTTAACCCTCCTGGCCCGGGCAGGCTCTCCAAAGGACGGACCTCGTATCCGGGCGATCTGGCCGAATATCAACAAAAGTAAACTAAGGTTAATCTCGCTTAATATATTACCTACATTAATCAAACATATATAAAAATGGGCGCCTTACCTTGCTGCATAGAATGGCGTTGAGTAGAGCTCTCTAGCTCAACTGGTTCCGGAGTGATGGTGATGGAAGTGGAGGTAACTTTTGCCGCGTATTTACCTCGGCGCGTCCGAACACTCAACCGCGGCCCCGGCTACGACGCCCAGTTGCACTCGTCGCTCCACCCGCAATTTTGCCGGGAAGCGATTTGATAGTGTTTTATTGGTTATTATGTCATTTATTATAGTTATTATGTTATTTTCACTCAATAAAGTTATTTACATGAACTTATTTGTGTCTCTGTCACTTATTACTTCGTTTTATTATTATTATTATGATTATTAGTGTCACTTTCACTGGACTTTGATAATTGATAGTGTCATTTCCCCTTTTATGTATTGTTAGGTAAGCTAATAATATATATAGTGTCACTGTCACTTGTTCATATTGTTATGAAGGCACTTATTATTACTTGTGTGTGTCTCTTTCACTTATACTTAGTTTTATTATTATTATACTGTCACTTTGACTGGCCTAGGCTTATTGAGTGTCATTTTCACTTATTTATTGTTAGAAATATATATTTTAGTGTCACTTTCACTTGTCCAAATTGTTATTGAAGGCACTTATTATTACTTATATGTGTTATTTTCACTTATACTTCGTTATATTATTATTCTTAGCCTACATTTGAGTGTCACTTTCACTGTTGTCACTTCCACTTCAAAAGTTTATTAGAGTATGGAAGTCGTTGAAGCAGGTGCCAGCACACAGTCCAACTTGACACTCGAGGCATTCCCAAGTGGTTTTTGTGTTTTTGCGGGGTCTTCTTGTTGTGTGGCTGCTCACATGGCACCTCTTCTGACTCCTAGCGTTACTACCTGGTGCTTTGAAAGGAAGGGCGTTGAGCTGGTGCTTCGTGAAAAATTCAGCACACCCCGTTCTGTCCAGCTGGCCTGGTCCTTGTAGTGGCCTCCCTGGTGTACCCGCATGTTTAGCCAGGAGCTCAAGTATCACCTGCTTGTGGAACTTCCGCAGGGACTTGTACTTCTTGGCTCCTGGAGTCCTCAGACGGTAGATGTTGTAGGCATTGAGGACCGACATATCTACCGTATGCAGGATAAACTTTTTGTACCACCTGCAAGATGTTCGCAGGCAGTCGATGAAGCCCATCTGCATGTCGGACTTGTCAACGAGGCGCATGTTGAGGTTATAATCCAGGACAGCAGCTGGTTTCTGGACTGGGTTCTTGGTTCTTCGGTCCACCTTCCCTGTGGCGACCATCTCGGCCTTGCGGCATATGGTGAGGAGGTTGACCTTGCGCTGGTCATGCCAGTGGATGGAGAGGATGGGGCCACTCTTCTTGTGGAAGATGTCCGCCTTCTTCGTCTTGGTTGGGTAGCCTGGCATGCCCTTCCTCTTGCCCTTGACTGTGCTGACAGTTCCGGTCTTGCGGTCATGGAGGTACTTGGTCAGGAGAGGCGACGTGTAGTAATTATCTGTGTAGAGGATGTGGTTTTTATTGAAGTACTTCTCCATCATCTTTTTCACTACAGCGCCACCAAAACCAATGAGGGGGTCAGTCACAATTTCTCCAGCCTTGCCGCTGTAGACTATAAAGTCCAGCACATACCCCGTCAAACAGTCGCAGAGGACGAAGAGCTTGATGCCGAAGCGGTGTCTCTTGGACGGGATATACTGTCGGAAGTGCAGCCTACCACGGAACAGGACCAGAGACTCGTCGAGGCACATCTTCAGGAAAGGAATCAGGTAGGTGGTGAACCGATAATGTATCATGTCATACCGCTTCCTAATCTTCCATAATGAGTCGGGAAGGTGGACTGCCATGTTGTTTGTCAGGTGGAGATCGGAGAGGATGTTGAAGTACCTGTCCCTGGACATGTACTTGCCAAATGCTGGAGTCGTTATGATGTCGCCAGTGATCCAGTAGTCTGCCAGAGCGTGCTTCCTGATATGTGTCATCAGCATTGTGAGTGCCAAGAACACATATAGTTCTGCCACAGTGACAGCTCTCCATGCCACCATCTTGGCACTGGTCTTCCTGCCAAGAAAGTTGGCACAGATCTCATGATGGTTGTTGGTCTCCTCGACGAGGTATTCCATGACTTCATTGTCATAGAAGCCACAGAAAATTTCACTGGGGGTAGCAGCTGGGCCACAGGGAAATGTTGGTGACACCCCAGAACCCCTCTGTACCGCGTCAAAGGCAGGACAATCTGGCTCAAAATCAGCCCCATCTCTCCACACAAACAGGTCGGATGCTGATGCTCGAGGTCGTGCAGGTGCAGCAGGCACACGCCCTGGACGCCCTGGCACACGCCCTTGGCCACGCAGACGCCCTGCACGCCCACGCCCACGCCCAGGGGCAGCGGCGTCGGCAGACTGACCACGTCCACGACCTCGCCCTCTCGCTCGTCTTGTCGGGACTTCCTCTTCCTCTTCCTGTTCCTGTTCCTCTTCCTCTTCCTCTTCCTCCTCAGGCGATGTCAGGTCATCTGGGGCAATGTTGGGGTCGTCAGCATCGTCTTCAGGAGACAATTCGGGTGAAGAAGTGACCGGGCGTCGGCGGTGTGGGGCGCGGGAGGCTGCGGGAGCTTCAACAATGGGAGCCTCGGCCTCGGGAGTTGGGCTCCTTTTGCGGCAAGCCGAGGGCTTCTCCGCAGCAAATAATGCTCTGCGGTGTGTTGAGGGCTGTGGCACACTAGTAATACCACTTGAAGAGGCCCTTTGGTCATCCTGAAGGAGAGATGAAGCCGAGGGCTGTGGGTGACCCACGCGGCGTCCCGGGTCAAGGTGTCGGGACAATGGAATGCGGGTGGTTGCTAGACCAGGGTTGGCGTCACTATCACTGTCTTCAGCTTCCCTATTCTTTTCTGCGGCTGCCCTGTGTGCTTTTTTAGCTGCACTTTTCACCAACGATTGTTTATAGAAATATTTGCCCACTTTCAAGATCGTACGGGCAGGCAAAGGGGAAGGTCCTGGGCTAGGGCTAGGCCTAGGCTGACATAGCAAAGATGGCGAGGGGGTAGGCCTAGGTTCTAGCACACTTGGAAGCTCAATGGCATCTTCCTGAAACACTTCCACATCAGGATCATCACTACTGTCTCCCCCCTCAAATAAATCGACATTATCGTCGTCTCCAAAGCCAATGAAATCGTCATCTTCACCTGCACTTATATATTGTTGTTTGTCCACCAGCTTTCGCCAATGCTCTCTTCACTATCAAAAAGTTGTCGCTGTATAGCGCTATCACTCAACAAACGCTTAACTTTCTTTCGTTGAGCTTTCTTCTCGATTGCAACAGGCGTTGAAGTTGCGAGCGGGGTAGCACTGGGGCCCGCGGGAGGTTGCAGCGAATCGGACACGTCGGAAAACATTTTTTCAGTATAACTCGCTATGGCGGCCACGTACGAACTGATAACACTAGTAGTTGAGGCTTGGTGGCGCTGCGGTCGCTCCTGCAATGCAAAATTTGGCCGCGCGAATTTTGAAGCACGCTTTCAAGCACAGGGATTTTAAAATGACACCCGGGCACCTGCCCTTTTTTCGTAGTGTCATTTTAAAATGACACCCGGGCTGGAAGGGTTAAATATGAATCAGTTTCCTTTTCATAAACAAGAATTGAATGAAGCCTCATTTTCCTTGTAACTATGTTCGACTTGAGTGAAGCCTCAAGACTTTTATCCATTTAACTTTGAGACCTGGATGAAGCTCCGACCTTAGTTATTAGAGACAGGCTGGGCTTCATCCAAATCTATATAAGGCTCCCAGAATTTGAGTTTAGTCACTCTCATCTCAACATGACAACGAGGTCTGTTTTACTCTCCCCAAGGTGAGAGGGGCGAGCTTGGACGAGAGAAGGCATTACCAATGGATAAGTTTGTTTGTTCCCTGTTTTTAAAGTTTGGGTTGATTGGGGTTAAAATAACATTGATAATGTTTTTGTGTGCAGTTGGGATATAGGAATCTCCTACATATTAATTATTTGCATATATGTATCATTAAACCTAAGAATATAATATTTAAACTAACTTAATTGTTTCATAATTCCTTACTTGTATTATTACCTTATTATTTCATTATTATCTTGTTAACTTATTATTACCTTAACTTATTATCTTAATAACTTCTATCATAATTGCCTTATAATAACTTTCTTATTAACTCCTAAAACTCACTTTAATCTTATGGCGTAACCTCCAGTTAGTTGATTAAAATCCCTAGACTCTTATTACATTGCTTTAAAGTTCTCTATTAATATTAACTGGCTGGTGGGGACATTATAATATATATATATATATATATATACTGTATATATATATATGGTGTAGGGTTAAAAGAAGTTTTGCTTCCCTCCTTCCTTAGATTTTTTTTTTTTTATTAAGGGGCGTCACCGGCTTTTTTTTTTATCTCTCTCTCCTTTTCTCTCTTTGCCTGGCTAGCATCCTTTCGGCCCCATTCAGCCAACTGTTTTAACCCTCCCGCATTTTTACGACGCGATCGAGTCATAACGCCACCCCTCCAAGAGTGCTCGTATGAGGCAATCGCGTCATAATGCCACCTGTAAGTTAGAAATATTCGCCAAAAATAAGTTTATGACTCAATTTTGACGCAATTTGGACTGGTAAGTTAGGCATTAGTAAGTTACAAAAGGAAGTATCTAGCAACCCCATAGCGTCCCTCTCTGAGCAGCCCGGGCCTTTGTTAAATCAGTAGTGTCCCGGCCCCCAGACTGTGAGGCAGGTTCCCGGCCCTTTAAATTCTGGGCTCCTTCCATCTGGCCCACCATGCCTAGCTATAGGCAGGCAATTATGGATTATTTCATCTACTCAGTGAAAGTGTTTAGTGAATAATTCGAACTATATATGTATATAGGATGTTACTTGTGACTTTTGGTGACTGAGGGGAGTGAATCTCGGTTAACCCCTTGAGTATTGATGCAGTTTTGTCTAGGTATCATTGATGACTTTACACTATTTTTTGCATGAAAGACAAATATATTTATCAATAAATACTGCCTACGAAATAAATACATTATAATCACGAAGATGTCACAGGAATGCTTACAGGAAGTATGGTAAGTACTCTATGGAATTTTAGTAATATTACAGTATATATTATATATATATATTATATATATATATATACAGTATAATTATATCAGCCCCAAGGTCCCGTGCAAGCCCAAGGCCCATAATCGAGTATTTATATTATTATTATATTTTGTATTTTATTTAAATATTTATTTATTTTATTTATTATTGTTTTTATTTATTTCATTATATTTATTTCATTTTATTTACGTTTATTTCATTTATTTTATATATATATATATATATACCGTATATATTTGTTTTGTTATTCATGTTCCCCAGGGTGTCTAGCAGATCAGTCCCAAGGTCCCGAGCAAGCCCAAGGCCCATAATCGAGTATTTATATTATTATTATATTTTTTGTTTTATTTATTTTATATATATATATATATATATATATATATATATATATATATATATATATACCCGGTATATATATATATATATTTTTTTTTTGTATTCCTGTTCCCTAGGGTGTCTAGCGGATCAGCCCCAAGGTCCCGAGCAAGCCCAAGGCCCGTAATGAGGTATATATATTATTATTACATTTTTATTTTATTTATATATTTATTTATTTGATTAGATTTATTTCATTTTATTTATATTTTTATTTCATTTATTTTATATATATATATATATATATATATATATATATATATATATATATATATATATATATATATATGTGTGTATATATATATATTATATATATATATATATATATATATATATATATGTATATATATATATATATATATATATATATATATATGTATATATTATATATATCTATATATATATATATATATATATTGTTACGTATCTTGATCCTCAAGTGGTTAACTTGATGAATCTAGATAGCACAGAGATATATATTAAGGTATCAGTCAGCTGAAGGCAAAACAAAAGTAAAATCTAATAAAATAATTTCCTGTTGTTGCTTCCTTTCCTTTTGGATCTTAGGACTTAGTATCCTTTATTGACTGATACTCTTTAATTATGAAAAATACTGAAAAATACTGAAACTAATTAAAGTCATGTAGTATTTATAAAGAATTATTATTTAACCGAAGCTTAGTAGGCTATGGTTATGAACCGAATAAGTTATAGCTAAAGAAGGACTATTAATTTTATAAAAAGTCTTGAAAGATAAATATTAAAGTAAGAATATTTCTGTCTCTTACCCTTTTGAAATGAATAGATAGTTTTCTTCTATGTCCTTTTATTTATATTTAATGTAATTATTCTTGGTTCTTGTCTTACGTTAATAGTATTATATTATTATCATCAGGAGTAATATCAAAGTCACATAAAAAGTTAGATATATATTTAATAATTAGTTAAATTTATTTCTTAACCACGTAACATTGAGGTTTGATTATGAGTAAATAAAGTTACAGGATCGTTTCATAGATTCGATTCAGGTCTCACTCAAATAATATGAAAAGCAAAATATAATATTTTGAAGCAAAAGAATTTTCTTCAGCTTAGAAAATCACTAGAAGTAATATTAACACAGCCATGTTAGTCTAAGGCGATATTACTAATACGAGACAATAGCATCACCGTACTAAGCACCATTAAGCACTGTAAGCTTAATTCAAAGAAAATGAAAGAACTCGTAAGTATTAATATAAAACAATAGTATTACTTTCATCATAACCCAATTACTTAAAGAGTTGCTTTAGTCCACAAGTTAGGCAACTAAAATAGTTAAGCACATAATAGTAGCGTTAACGTTAATTCGCAATCAAATAGTTAAACACATAATAGTAGCATTAACGTTAATTCGCAATCAAATAGTTAAACACATAATAGTAGTGTTCACGTTAATTCCCAATCACATATCTCACTAACCAACATAACATAAGTGTTTACACCGAACACACTTAACACACATTTATATAATCTGACTGACAGTCACAATCCCATTATAATACTTCACCCCGTCTTCCTCCAGCTGCAAGTTCACCTTCCCCAACTCCAAATGAGACTGATTTGAATGCCCACAACTCGGGTCTTATATACCAAACAATGATGGTGTAGGAACGAATCAGGAGGCGAGTGATGGTGCGCGCTCCAATCATAGCTCCTCGAATCACATAACAGGTGCATGGTCCACTCACAGCTCCTGGCGTCGATCATACGTCATAGCATCGGTCATCGAGGTGTGAAGGCTAGCATGCTGGTATGGGGCGAGATGGTTTGCCCACTCGCTCGTTCGCTAGTCTGCTTCACCGTTTGGGTAGTGGGCTCCTTCAACTCTAATTCTAACTCTTAAATTAACATACAGGGCTCCGTATGTCAGAATATATATATATATATATACTATATATATATGTATATATATATATATATACTATATATATATATATATATATATATATATATATATATATATATATATATACAGTATATATATATATTTTTTTTTTTTTTTTTTTTTTTTTATTCTTGTTGCCCAGGGTATCTAGCGGATCAGCCCCAAGGTCCCGAGCAAGCCCAAGGCCCATAATCGAGTATTTATATTATTATTATATTTTTATTTTATTTATATATTTATTTATTTGATTTATTACTGTTGTTATTTATTTTATTTTATTAATTTCATTTTATTTATATTTTTATTTTATGTATTCTATATATATATATATACCACATAAATAAATATATATATATATTTATGACACCTTGTATGTATACTGTATATATATATATATATATATATATATATATATATATATATATATATACAGTATATATAGATACCCACACACACATACACATATTTTTGTTACCATTCATTATATTTTGTTTGACACCTTGTATATATATATATATATATATATATATTTATATATTTATATAAAAGTGTTGTACATTGTGGCAAAGATATACAACGAACCAAGACCATCCACTAAACTACATGGCAACACACCCACAGACACCAAGAAATATCAAAACAACACCCAGCACACGGTATCACACACAATTATTGTTCTCTCTCCCTCCCTGCCCACCCCGAACCAACTTCCAGAAGCACATCCATACTCATATCTCTCACCGATCCATCCACTCACTCACAGACAACACGCAGCTGCATGCACGACCTCCCGAAATCCATCCTTCCGAATCCTCCCTTCCTCGCGAGGACAGAGTCCACCTGGCCAGGCTGAGATGCGGACACCATCCAGCTCTCCTGAGCTATCAGAAGAGACTGGATGACTCCGTTGTCGACTCCTGCCCGGGATGTAACACAGCACCCCATACCATTAAACACATCATAGAAGACTGCATTTCACACAACCACTTATGCCAACAACACAATCTACACTCAATGAGAGCTCTGTGGGAAAGCCCGATCATGGCCATGGCCTTCCTCAGGATCTCGGGGCTGTTCGGCCAGGCAGCTTAGGGAACAACAACAACAACAATAACAACTGTATAAACATTCTCATATATTTACATAACAATAACAATGCATGGAAACAATTGCGCATAGCTCGCGAACCAATTACGCTATATTGTTTTGGTTTTCACCATTAGAAAGAGCACAATTTTCCGATTCCGGTGATATATACAGTTATATACGTATCCCAGCAAATAACGCAACGACGAGGTGGGAAACAGCTCGGAACCCGTCTAGCGTCGGCGGAACAGAGACGGGTGAACCGTAAATATTCGCATTTTGGCTCTTCATTTCAAATATTCATAGCGCAAAAAGTATTTTTCGTAGTTCTAGTTTTTTTTTATACTCATCAGCATTATTTGCCGTATTCATACAGCCTAAATTTAAGACCATACACTTCGTAACAACGAAATAAATCGAAAATGTTATAACCCATATCAATCAAAATCATATATTTTGTTTTTTTGGTCACTGCTTGAGAACTATTGAAGATAAACAATTTCTGTTTTCAGATTTGGAAAGAGGAGAAAAAATACTATTATTTGAGCAAAACAAATATATGGTCATCACTCACAATTTAGAGATAAGACGGTGTGAAGACAATTGCATGGGAAATAGTTGTAATCCAGACTCATTTACACTTTCATAATTCGATTTATTTACATTTTGTTTTGTTTTATCATGTACTATAAATATTCCTCTTTCTATTGACATATGATACATCACAATAAACAGCATTCTGGTGGATGAAAATACAGAAAAACACAAGGCTTCAAAAACTCGCCCAGCCTGGTATTTCATGGCAAATTTAGAGAAGGTCTTACCATAAGTTACATATTTAAGTTGCCGGAGTTGGGAGGGTTAATACGTTTATCCTCATCCAGGTGTCGATTTCTTCCTGGCGAGCGATATCGAGCCAGCATTGTAAAGAGAAATCCGGCTTCGCCGGAGAAATTTTTCTATCGAAAAATGTACACATTTAGCTTGCTGTCAAAACAAAAATATATGTATGCTGGCTCGCTACAGCTCGACAGGAAAATACTGACACCTGGATGGGGGTAAACGTCTTAAAACAGTAGGCTGAATGGGGCTGAACGGATACAAGCCAAAGAGAGAGGGAGAGAAAGAGAAAAAAGCGAGGTGGGCTCCCTTAATAATGGCTTGACCAATGACCTCTTCAATAAACAACTAAGGAACTCTCTAAACAAAATGTACCAACCTAGGCAACCAATTCTCACTGCCAACTGGTCGCTCATATGAATAAACTATTATTGGTTTGAAATCTGTATATCCATCCCTCAACTTGGAATTAACTTTCTTTGAATTTATTAGACTGTTAACATTAATTTTGTCTAAAATTTTAGAGGAGTAATTTAAAGTGGATATAACTTTATCCTTAATAGGGTTATCTATGGATTTCTTAGAATTGGCTCTAATAACAGGGAAAATATGTGATAATTGAAGGAGGGGGGAAAGGGGGGAAGGAGGGGACTTTGACACATGTGAAGGAGTGATTGAAGGTATGGAGGGGAATTAGCTTACATAAATACCATTTGTTTTTTTAAGTGCCACTGGGGTGTTTTAAATGTTTTTTTTTAGGCCTAGGATCTTAACCCTCTCTGACATATGACGTGATTTTGAGCCTATTAGGGATACTTTAAAGCCTTTGTTACCATCAGGGGTATTTAGAAACCTTTAGTATAGTTACTCAACTTACTCCAACCTCTGCAGTATTCTTTGTATTAGCTGTGGGCAGAAAACTAATTTTGGAGAGGTAATTATAAGAGTGAGATAACTTTATTTCTTATTGCTAATCTGGCAACCTCTGCGTCATATGAGCATGAAAGGGTTACGAGTCTCCCCACAGTCACCCAGTAAAACCTCTTAAGAGTTTCCCTGTAGCTGCCGGGTTAATATCCATTTTCGAATTTTGGATATCAATCTAATCATGTACTCAGACCTAACAGCATTATGGAAAGCCTAATGTTATAGTGAGTGGAAAGAACAATGAATGGGGCCAAGATCACTAAGGATCGGCCTCGCTAGACATTAGTTCCTGAACCTATAGAATTAAGTAACACTCCATTCTTAACACTAATCATCAATTACAAACTCCAATGTACTTGAATAAACAAATGAAAGCATATGGTCCTACTGGGATTCGAACTCAGGACACCACACCCAGAACATAAGCATACCAACAGGTCGTTTGTTGCTGGTACTGACGTGTGACATTTTTACTGACGGCCAACGTCCGTCGCTGGTATAGTAAGGGTTAACCCATTGAGGACCAGCGATGCAGTGTTTGCGTCAACAATGTATGTAACGCTAAACCCCAGCGTCACATAAGGTGCGTCGCGGTTAATTACTCCGGTCCTATGGCACCTAGAGGGCTCAGATTTGTATGGGAACTGTATAAGTATCCCACGCAACTATGCCGATGATTGAACACTCTCAAAGTCCAACCGTGTGCGCGTGAGCACGCAAAAATATGTTTTTGCCTACCCCTTTCCTCATGTTAATTCCGACTTTCTGGCGCACTGTAGGACCCGTTAATGAACTAGGGGATCGGTTTGTTGTGGGTTTTCCTTAATTTCTAACCCATTCCTGGTGTTTTCTGGAGAAAAAAAAAACATTTACTACCTGCTGGTCCTGGGGTGTACATTTATTAATTAGCTGGTGCTCAGTGGGTTAAAAGCCTGTCGTATGTATTGTACCTTTCGTATATCTTGCCTTGTGTTTGATCGTAGATATGTATTAAGTCTTACATTCTTCCTGTTAGAGAACTAATCAAAATGCCAGATTTGTTGTAACAAATTTATCACTATCACCATCACAACTATCACCATCACTACATTCACCACCACACACCATCACAACAGTCCTTGACGCTATATATATATATGCGCGCGTTTGACGGTATATTCTGGTCTATCATTAGACGATTGTATGCAGATTAGGAAGGGCCTCTAAGAAACTAAGGGGTCAAAACCAACTCAATTAAGTCTCTGACTCCCACAGATCCTTCCAAAACTGAATAAAATCATCTATTGATAGTCAGGGTAATATGTCAAAAGGTGTCCTAATCTTAAAGGAGCGGTCTAGTGGATAGCACGCTCACGTGTGAATTTGCTTGACCTTGGTTTGATCCCAGCCAAGGCGGACATATTTAGCGGGTGTGGTATTACGTTCTAGCGTGTTTCACATGCTCGCACCCAGTCGAGGGACACCTCGACGACGTATGCAGACTAATAACACCCATAGCAAAGCCACTCCAACAGTTTCCACTCTCTCCAACACCCCTTCTCCCCTCTCAACACTTTGCAAAATGGATACAAGGTGCCATTGTAAAGGGTTATCCCTCAATACCTTTACCTGACCTAACATCCCTCCGAAGCTGATAGAGTTAAAATGAACAAAAACAACTATAACACACCCTTGCTGGGCCTCATAACCAAATGTCCTCCAAACGCTCACATATTCTTAACCAATTCAGTACCGGTGACGTCCTTTTCATTATATTTGGTAACATATATAAGACGCTTTTATTCAGCTTAGGAAGGATGTATACCCGTTAATAGATTACAGACTATTTCAATTAATCCCTTTAGCGACCATATATCCTACCTAAGCCTTACAAAATCGCTTAAATGCAGCTGAAGTAAAAAACAAAAAGACGTCGCTGGTACTGTAAGGATTAATGGCCAACTTAGCTTTATCCCAAGGTATCCTATCCTTGACAGCCCCCCCCCCCCATCTCTCTCTCTCTCTCTCTCTCTCTCTCTCTCTCTCTCTCTCTCTCTCTCTCTCTCGTCATTTATCCAGAAGTATTACCTTTCGCTTGGTATTTACCCTTTCAGTATTATGTTGCCTTTTTTTCCACTTCAGTCAGGCTATCATTAGATGATTGTATTCATTTTTAAAAGTCCATCTAGGAATCGCATGGGTAACACCTATTTATATTAAATATTTGGCTCTTATTATTCCTTCCTTAACAAATTTTACTCGTCTTTTAACAGCGAGAATATAATAAATAATCATGTCCTCGTCATAAATCCCTTCAGTACCAGCAATTTCTGTTATGTTTTTGTCTAGTTATATTTACAGATTGTATGCAGCTTAGGAAGGATTTGTGGTAATTAACCCGCTGAGGACCAGCTAGTTTATAATAATGTACCACCAGGGACCAGCTGTTTTGAAGAAAAAAAAAAAAATTCCAGAAACAATAGCGAATGGGTTAGGAATGAAGGAAAAAGCACAAAAAAACTATCAAAAAGCTCAAAAAATGGTCCTACGGAGCCCCCGAAAGTCGATTTTACAAGAGTAAAATTTTTAAGGCAAATACACCCAAAATACCGGTTTTTGCATGCTCACGCGCACACGGTTAGATTTTGAGAGTGTTCAACCATCGGCAAGGTTGCATGGGATACTTACACAGTTCCCATACAAATCTGAGCCCCCTAGGTACCATAGGACCGGAGTAATTGGGACCGGACCGGCCAGGACGCATGGTTTGAGTCGCTGGGGTTTAGCGTTACATACATTGAGGACGCATGGTTTGCGTCGCTGGGGTTCTGTGGGTTAAAAGGGTTGATTAAGATAGTTTGAAGCCTGTTAATTGCTGGAGGCTCTTTTTAAAGAGAATACAATCGTCTAGTAGTAGCCATAATAAACTTAAAAGGACGGCACTGCTACTGAATGGGTTAATCTCTGAGATGAGTACCTTTCCCATGACGATATCAATTAAATCACCAACAATTGTAAATATTATATAATGTGTGTAATATAAACCTATTCAACAGTACCGGTAGTTACATAACACAGCCAGAAAGATTCATACCTGTGTGATAAAAATACACACAACAAATATGAGCTAGTAATTCCATTTTAGCTACCTTAAGTCCCGGATGCTGTGGCTCTGATAAAGCTACCGCTAAAGTGCTCCTGTCATACTGGCTTCTTGTTCTTGTTCTTGTGAGGGGGACCCGCAGAGGGCTGATCTCGGACAGCATGATATGCGGGGGTTCTGCATGGGAATTATGAGAGGAATAGGATCGGGTCAAGGATTAGGGAGATAATGAGTAGTGATCCTATTTCTAAAGGAATGAAGAGTGGGGCTATTAACTATGTGAGATGGGAGGTGATTCCACTCTTGGATGCTGCGGGGAAAAAATAAATGTCTGAATAAATTATGTCCGTGCTTGCCTGATATGTGTGGTATTTTAAGTTGTGGCTGCGTCTCGTAAATCGTATGTTTGTAGGGTGTAAATATGTATTTTTATCTATGTCTGCTAGATTGTTTGTGATTTTGTATAACATTTGTTGTCTGTGTATTTGTCTTCTTGTTACAAGGGGGTCTAGTTTAATGTCTTGTTTGAGGAAAGTGACTGATGTAGTATCACTAGTATGTCTGTAATCACGTCTGATCCATCTTGCAGCTTTTTTTTTGTATGGCCTCTAATTTATTGAAATTATTGTGAGTGTGTGGATCCCAGACGGTGTCGCAGTATTCAAAGTGTGGCCGAACTAGTGATTTGAAAGCTTGAATTTTGATGTTTGAGTTACACTTAGTGAGATTCCTGCGAAGGAAGCCCAGGGCCCTATTAGCCTTTGCTCTGACGCTGCTCGTGTGTGTGGTCCACCTCATGTCCGCTGAGATGTGGACCCCCAAATATTTATGGGAGGGAACGGCATCTAAAGGGGTATTGTGAAGTTTGTAAGGGAATGGAATGGTTTTACTGGAACGGGTGAAGCAAATATGGTGGCACTTGTCAGGTCTGAACGTCATCTGCCACTTGGCTTCCCACTGTTCAAGCGCAGTTAAGTCGTCTTGTAGTCGGAGGCAATCGTCCCTATTGATAATTGGTCGATAAACTAAGCTATCGTCTGCAAAAAGTCTAGTAGTAGAAGTAAATGGTAGTGGAAGGTCATTAATATATGAAAGGAAAAGTAGGGGGCCCAAGACGGTGCCCTGTGGGACCCCAGAAGTTACAGATACAGAAGAAGAATGACAGCCCTCGAGAACAACACGTTGCTCACGATTAGTTAGAAAAGTCTTAAGCCAGTGAAGAAGTGGTCCTCGGATGCCATAATAATCTAATTTTGCTAGAAGTCTCTGGTGTGGGACTTTGTCGAAGGCTTTGGCGAAGTCAAGTACTATGGCGTCTACTTGTCTAATTTTGGGGTCATTAAGGGATCGGGAGATGTCATGTGTGGTCACCAGTAGCTGAGTTTCGCACGACCTCTTAGGTCGAAAGCCGTGCTGTGCGTCAGTAAGTATATTTAAGCTATCAAAATGGTCCATGATATGTCGGTGGAGGATATGTTCTAAAATTTTGCAGGGAACTGAGGTAATTGAAACGGGTCTATAGTTGACAGGGAGGGTTCTGTCTCCGGATTTGAAAATTGGTGTCACGTTCGCCAAAAGCCAGTCATTGGGAAGTTCTCCGGTGTCTATAGTCTGCGAGAATATAACCTGCAGGATAGGAGCAAGAATAGCAGCATTCCCCTTAAGTATCCAGCAGGGTATATTGTCTGGTCCAGTAGCTTTGTCAGTGTCTACCTCAGATAAAAGTTTCTCGATTCCACGGGTGTGTAAAGTCAGTGGAGGTATAGGTGGGTGTGGTGATGGGGACAGTTCCGGCAAGTCTGCATGTTCTTGTGTAAATACTGACTGGAACTGTGAATTAAGTGCATGTGCTTTATCTTGTGGGAGTTTGACCAGGGAATCGTTGTGTCGTAATGTTGTTATGCCAGTCGAGTCTTGTTTGTGTGCTTTGAAGAAGCTGTAGAATTTGTTGTGGTTTTGCATGTTGTTTGTGAGGAAAGTGGTTGTGTAGTTAGTTTCTGCTTGTTTAATTTCTCGTTGTAATGTTTTCTGGGTATTTTTGTAGTGTTCCCAGTGTTCTGTATCGTTGTATCGTTTAGCTATCTTGTATGCTTTTACCTTGTTTCTATGTAGTCTTCTTAATTGTCTATTGAACCAAGGTGGAGACTGGTTATATGTAACAGTTATCTTGGGTATGTGTTTGTCCATTGTGTCCTGAATAAAGTCACAAAGTCTAGTCCAGTTAACCTCTACAGTACTAGCTATTGGGTTGTTGTCAAGGAAGGTGTCTCTAAAGTTAGCTAAGTCCTTGGATATGGCTTCCATGTCAGCTCTGTTGTACTGGTATATCTTTCTGGGTAGTTGTTTCTGTATGTTAGGTTTAATGTTTGCGTCAACGAGTACCATATCGTGATCACTAAGCCCCGGCAAGACCCGTGTTCGTGTTATAAGTGAGGTGTTGTTCATAAGGAACAAGTCTAGTATATTGGATGTGACCCCATGTCTTATGTTAGGGTTATTTCTTGCTACACTAACTTGCGTACATGTTGGTTCGAGTACTGTTTGTGAGAGTGAGTGGGTGTTGATTATGTCAATAAATGTTTCATGTAATGATCTTCTGTCAGCCTGTGGTAATATAATTTCGCTGCCATGGTTGTCATTTTCCAGTGTCGCGTATGCTGTCCAGTTAATGTCCGGTAAGTTGAAGTCTCCAGCCAACCATATATTTTTGGAGGGGTCAATTTTAGATAAACATTCGTCAAGGGACTGCAGGTATTCTACGTTAGAATTAGGGGACCGGTAAAATGATCCTATATATAATGTGCTGCAGCCCTCTATCTGTGCTTTAATCCATATAATTTCTGAGTCCGCGCTAAGTTCTGTGGCTGGTGTCGCAACTAGTCCTGGCTTTGTCGCTATCAAAACTCTGCCATGGTCCCCGTCCTGTCTGTCTTTCCTGTGTAGAGTCATTTTATAGGGACTGTCCGTCGGGAAGACTTCATTGTCCAATATGTCAGGGTTGAGCCATGTCTCTGTCCCTATAATAATGTCAGGGTCATAGGTGTCTAGGGTGTGGTGAAAAGCGGCTCGTTTGTTAATTATGCTGCGGAAATTAATGATTAGTGCTCTGAGCTTGGAGGGTTCCTTTATGAGGGAGTTTTCGGAGGAGGTTGTGGTAGAGGAGGGACTAAAGGCAATAGGGGAGTTGGGTGGTGTTATGGGTGTTATGGATAAATGGGGTTTATGGGTAGGATGGTTTGGAGTAGAATGATTTGGTTGATTTGGTTGATGTGGTGTCAGGGAAGTCAGGTCATGCGGTCCGTTATGTGTGGAGGAGGAAATGTCTAAGTCTTGCCTAAGTCTAAGGGGGGTGTTAGCTAAAGGGGAGATAAGGTGATTCGGTGGTGTTGATGGTAGCGGAGGGGAAAGTGTAAATTCGGGGATGCTAAATCTATTGGAAGTGGGTATAGGGTTATAGGAAAGGGAAGCACTGTAGTTCGGGGCTCCACAATCCCAGCAGATCCACGAGAGACTTTGGCCCTCCAATCCGTTGAACGCCATCGTGAAGTCCCCAACACAGCTGATATGGTACCAGCCATGGTGGACGGAGTCTTCACAACAGCAGTCGCACTGGATGGCCCGTTGCCCCCACTTTACCGCACGCCTGCATATTTGGCATGGGAACTTAGGGGCACGCGGGCCAGGGTTGACCAAAGCCCCAGTGTCACCATACACAAGAAGCAGCAGCAAGAAGCCTCTAAACTTTACTTTGTTATTATAATTAGGTCTAAATTTTGTAGTGGCTGGCCCTAGGCTACTCACCAAGTGTGTGTACGTGTTTCTGTACATATAAGTGTCAGGCAATAGTGAATGTGAGATTTGTATGTGGTTACAGCCATGGTGTTCATCGTTGTTTGTGTTGTAGAGTACAAAAATAGTGTAGATTGTGTACAAAAGTGTGGATAATAGTGTAAATGTTGTTTTGTGGTTGTGAGGATACATTGTAACAGCACGGGCATAAAATACACACAAAATAAACCCTGTAATATTATTATTTGTGTAACTACTGGATGATATATACAAATATATTAAAAGAACAAATGTGTAATGCTACACAGTCAACTTACTACTAGATAAGCTAAAAATGATTACGAAACTAACTTTGGCTGACCCCCTACCGGTACCAAAACAAACAGTGGAGTCGAACAGCTGTTGAGGGGGACAAACCTAAAACCTATTTTAATCATATATATCTACAATCTATTTTAAAAGGTAGTTAATACAAATAATAATAATACTCAGTTTTGGTGAAATGAGGTGGCTGAGATGTAGGAGGAAGAACTAAAGGAAGGAAAGGGTGGAGCACGGATAGGGACGTCCGCCTTCCATGACTGCACATTCTTAATTATTATGTTTTCCATCAACCAAATTCACCTCTAAACTCAATTAACGAAATCAACAAATACATGTGGCACTCTAAGGCCTCGAACCTAGGATAATCACATAGAAATTCTGCGCACTTATGCATTACGCTATCAAGACAGTAGAGATAGTAGATAGATAGTAGATTTGTATTGATTATTTATTATTTGGCTTAATTCCCTCCCAAAACCTCCATCAAGCTTAAAGAAGTACATAAATACCCTCTTGGAGACATATGTGTACATTGTTTAGTAGACAAATGCCCCGACCGACGGCCGGTTCCTCTAAAACATATGGCTCACTATCGCTAGGCAGGGAAAAACATTACACCTAAGTGACACAAAAGGTCTTAAAATAGCCAAACTAATGGAGCGAATTTCTTAATATCTAAACATTAATGGGGCTAAACATTTGGAAGAAAGGGGTCCATAAAAACTAAAACTCCCCTTAACCCTTTCATTATTGTGACGCCTTTGTTCACATTATTTTGGCAAACATTATGCGATGTTACTGAGGTTAAGAAGGATCCCAGGTGGTGTCACATGAGCATATTGTTCAGCAATTGTCGATGAGCATATTTCTCCGTCAATACTTCCGGGACACTAGACTGAATATATTATTAGCTTAGATACCTAAATTCTGAAGTAGCTAGACGTGAGTTACTCTAAAATATGTCCTGAACAAGTTCTTGTGTAACGCTACCATGAACACAATTAAGTGATATCCTGTACTGTATTCCTTCCTGTGTACCCTGTTTGTTCACTAGAGGTCCCTCCTAAGCTGAGTAAAATTATCTAATGTTAGCCAGAGCTCAGTATACAGTATATATCATCATTGTACGTAGAAGGGGCTTACAAAAAAATATATTAAATACAAATATATACCGTATATTATATACTGTACATGTGTATTCAAAGGGAATAAAAAGTGTTAATTAAAAACTGCCACTTTAAAGGTATATTGGTGGATATAAACACAGTTTTAACCAGTTAGAAAGGTATATATCTAACAATATTATCAACGACCTTATAAACCTGTTTACTAATACCGCTATTATACTTTAGATGTTTGACAGTGCATAATGGGAGGTTACAACATGGCTACTGTAAGACCAAGTGTAGCAATAAAGGGCCAGATGGTATTTCCCCCACAACCTGTTGTTGGCAGAGTCCCAGCTCCAGGATACCAGTGTTCTACCAAGTACCACAGCATTCACACCGTCATGGCTCTCTTCTACCACCCAATAAGGTATGTATAGTTGGCCAAATAAGTGAGGTCACAAAATATATGTTATCATCAATATCTAAACTCGATATCTTCATTTCAAGTGAGATATACAGACATGTTCCTACTGTTACCCTATCCAACATCTGACAGATATTAATATAACACAGAGCAAGCCAAAAGTAATAACAGCTGAGACATGACCTATTAGGAATACTGTACTGTCTAAATCAATGGTTCGACCAAAGTCTTGTTCATAAACCGTGTAATATTTAGTGTATGTTCTATCACTACTGCTTTAACAGTCATCACATGTATATAATGGACCCTGACTAGTAGGTTTAGTTAACGTCGTAGAAGTGCCAAGTTAACACGCACACACTGTATGTGTCTCAACTTCTAATTGTTTTAGTAACAAACCCACAAGTAAAATTATAAAACATCCGCTTTGTTTCATCTCGTGTGTTCCTGATTGAGTACTCATAGTGAACTGATAGAACTCCCACTGACCTCTGTCTCCACTGTAGGGAAAGTGACGGTATGCGCAGAAGATGGTAGTTTTCTTTTAGCCATGCGTGGACCCTATCATATATTACCCACTAATATACCGTCACTAGTAGGCTTAGTAAACGTAGAAGTGTTAAGTTAATGTACCTCTCTATATATTACCCACTAACATACCATCACTAGTAGGCTTAGTTATGTTGTAGAAGTGTTAAGTTAATGTACCTTACTATATATTACCCACTAACATACCATCACTAGTAGGCTTAGTTATGTTGTAGAAGTGTTATGTTAATGTACCTTACTACATATTACCCACTAACATACCATCACTAGTAGGCTTAGTTATGTTGTAGAAGTGTTAAGTTAATGTACCTTACTATATATTACCCACTAACATACCATCACTAGTAGGCTTAGTTATGTTGTAGAAGTGTTAAGTTAATGTACCTTACTATATATTACCCACTAATATACCATCACTAGTAGGCTTAGTAAACGTAGAAGTGTTAAGTTAATGTACCTCTCTATATATTACCCACTAACATACCATCACTAGTAGGCTTAGTTATGTTGTAGAAGTGTTAAGTTAATGTACCTTACTATAATATTACCCACTAATATACCGTCACTAGTAGCTTTAGTAAACGTAGAAATGTTAAGTTAATGTACCTCTCTATATATTACCCACTAATATACCGTCACTAGTAGGCTTAGTAAACGTAGAAGTGTTAAGTAAATGTACCTCTCTATAAGGGTACCTGGAACTCTCGTCGACCGGAATTCTCGTCGACGGCGACGAGTGTTCCAATTTTCGCCGTCGACGAGTGTTCTATTATATATTATGTCGTCGACGAGTGTTCCAATTAAGTGGTGTTTTTTTCGGGGAGACATTCTTTTCAACTGTCCCCTCTATTGTCATTGTTTTATATATAATATATAAATATATATAAATATATATATATATATAGCCTATATAATATATACTGTATATATATATATTTTTTTTTGGAGACATATGCCTATAATTCATAAATTATAAAAAATATACAAGATATGTACCGTAGGCTATTTGTATTATTACACATTTAGTCGTACTTTTCATACATACACAAAAATCAAACGAAAGACGAATCGTTTATTTTTAGTCGTTATTAGTGTATATGTAAAGAAGAAATTGTGGTGTATAGTTCAAATTATGTCTTTGGAAGTGATAAAATGGCCAACACAGTGCTATTTCATGTTAATTTGCTTGTATTCCTTCTCATATTCGTTCAACTATTCACACAAAATTGCTCCGGTTTGACACCCTGGCACTGGCTTGAAACAGGGAATGGCTTGCCTTCTGGTGCCTCTCCATCTTCTCTTGGGCCACAAGTTGATGCTGCACTTTAACAAATGAATATTCCTTGTGCAGAACCTCAATTAGTTCATACACATTGCAGCTCGCCTCGGCTCTTTCACACAACTTGAGGTTGTTGTGCCACCCCTCCACATCATTGTTAGTTCGTACTGTCTGTCCGAATACAGACCATTGGTCTGGAGTCCAACCCCCGGCCCCATGGCTTGGAGTAGTCCAGGTGGTCTCAAAGTACTCTAACAACTGATGTAGACCATCAGGGTGACTGGGCAAGACCAGGCTATGTCATTTGCTTGCATTCCTTTTTCTTAAAGCTTCACCTAAACTTCTATATATAATACCATTATTATATATTGATATATATGTATTATACCTTTATACCTTAGTGGAAACTAAGAAGAAATCAAATAAAAACAAAACAATCCAGACGAATAAAACTATAAACAATAAAAGGGAGGTGCTTTTGTAAAGGCATTCGTTCAAATTGGCATTCACTCACAATCCTTCTATCGGAGTTGTGTTATGTAAACAAGGCGGAAGGTTGCGTGACGTGCTCTGAACTTTCTGATAAAAAATATCCATAAACAGTGACCAAATATACAAACAATGACAAGAAAATCAAATAGAATAGCAAGCGAACGCGAGAAGTGTGGGGCTTGCGGATATTTCGCTGTAGTTGACAAAGATAAGAGATGTGACGACTGCAAGGACATCGAGAACGGCGGTGGCGGCGCTGCGGGGACCGAGACGCCATCGAGGAGTGACAACAACAAAAATGGAGGAATGACCAGGCGAGATTCGTGCGGCAAGTGTAACAACAATGTCAAGGGTTCTGATAAGGCTGTGGAATGCGAAAAATGTAAAGTATGGTATCATCAAGGGTGCACAAAAATAAGTGACGGGTTGTATAATGAGATTAACAGTGGGAGTGGAGAATGTTCGTGGTTCTGTGACGGATGTAAGAGGGTGGTGAAAGACATGATAGCCGAGATGGATAGGGTAAAGGATGAAAATAATAAAATTAGAACGGAGATGAGTAGGATAAAGGAACAGAATGTAATGTTAGGAAGGAGGATGATGGACATGGAGAAAAAGTGGGATGAGAAGGAAGATGTTGTAGAAGCTACTGTAGAGAAGGTCATGAAGAAAATAGAAGAAAAACAAGAGGAAGAGCGGCGTAGAAATAATTTAGTGGTGTATAACATATCTGAGTCAGAAACAACAGATAGGAAGGAGAGGGAAACTGATGACAAAAAGAGCTGTGATATGCTGTTTAAGGAATATTTAGAAGTGAAGGAATATAAAATGATGAAAGTAATTAGGTTAGGAAAGAAATTTGACGGTAGGGTTAGGCCAGTGTTGGTAACATTTGAGAAAGAGGGGATGAAGTGGGCTATGCTCAGTAATGCCAACAGACTTAGAAATAGGGAAGAACTTGGAGCAAAGAAGATAGGAATATCACCAGATCTAACAAAGGAAGAAAGGTTGAAAAACAAGGAATTAGTGGTAGAACTTAAAGCCAAACGGCAGATGGGAGGAAGGTGGATAATTCGAAGGAACGAGGTGATAAGAGTTACAGAAGATGGCAGACCCAGATTTGAATACAATATAGGTAACCCTAGTCCTAGGCCAAGGCAGGAGGTCCCTAAGAGGAAGGAGGAGGAGAAGGAGGAACCTATGCCAGACCTTGAATCGGAGGATGAGGAAGAGCAAGATAACAAAGACTGAAATAAGACGAAGGGGAGTGAGTATTTAGTATTTAAATTAATAAATGTACAATGATTGACTAAAGAAAAATATGAAGAATTAAAGGGTTTAGTTACCTATAATAATAATAATAATAAAAATATTTGTCTTTGTCTAACTGAGACACAATTTAAAATACGAAACATTTTGGTGGATGGATTTGAAGTAATTGAAAGTATGAGGAATATTAATGATAGGAAGGGTGGTGGTTTAATGTTACTCTTTGAAACAACAGATAAAGTAAGTTTAAGCAAGGTAGAGTGTAAAAATAAAGATTTACTTTATGTAAAAGGATCTATACATGGGAAATTTGTACACTTGTTCTTGTTATACTTTTCTGTAAATGATAAGGTAAGGAATGATGAAATGAAGAAGGAGATAGAGAGACATTTAGACCAAATGGAAGATGAAAGAGTTATAATATTAGGTGACATGAATGCCCATGTAGGGTTCAAAGGTAAACAAAAACTTAATTATAATGGACACATTATACTAGATTTGATGGATAAATTTAAATTAAATATGTTTAATGATGACCAGGAGTGTAATGGGGAGATAACATGGCGAAGAAACGAGCAATCTAGCGTAATAGATTATGTTTTAATTTCAGATAAAATGTATGAAGATTTTAAAAGTATGAAAATAGATGAAAAGCAAGACGTTTATGATCTGTCAGACCATAACATTATTGAGGTATATTTTGAGTGGAATAATTCAAATAGTAAATCCTTTAAAGGGAAGAAATGGGAAACAAAAGAATACTATAAAACAAACGAGGAGACCATAGTCGAATTTATTAGGGAACTAGAAAATAGAATAACTAGAGAAGAGAGTAACGATATAAGAGTCTTCAATAGAGTAATGAAGGAGACAGCTGATGATATACTTAAAACTACCTATAGGAGGAGATTAGGAAGAGACAAAATAAAACAAGAGGCACCATGGATGAATGACAGTATTAGAAAAGGTATAAAAAAGAGGAGATATTACAATAGATTAAGAAGAAATGCTAAAAATAGAGAGGAAGAGGAGAGAAGTAACATACTTTTCTTGGAACAAAAAAGTAAAGTACAGAAAGAGATCAGGGAAGCCATTTATATACATGAGAGGAAAAAGACTAGAGAGATAATAGAGGGAGGAGATGCGAGTACAAAGATGTGGAATTATATAAATAAACTAAGAAACAAAAGTCAAAACGAAATAAAAGAATTAAAACTTTATAACGATGAAGGAGAAGTATTGTCAGATAAAAGGGCTGTAGAGGAATTAAATATGTTTTGGAGTGGTATATATAAAATGCATGACAATAACATCGAGGAAGTTTGGAATGAGGATATAAATAGGGAATATAGAGAATTAAACGAGAAAGAAATGGAGGACAGGCAAGAAGGTAAATTATTTAAAATAGGGATGAATGTAAATGATGAACACAATTATAACATACAATCAGTCACAGTTACAGAGGAGTTACGGGAACACATGGAAATGGCTTTAAGAGTTAATAAAAACATAAACTACATGGAGAAACCAAACATTACAGTGGGAGAATTAAAGGAAAATATAAAGAAATTAAAGAATAGAAAAGCAGCAGGCCTTGATGCAATGAAACCTGAGTTATATAAAGCATTGTCACAAAGTGATAAGTGCTTAGAAAAACTTGCAATGTGCTTTAATAATATTATGGACACAAACGTAATTCCAGAAGAGTGGAAGAAGTCAAAAACTGTTATGTTACCAAAAGTAAATAAACCAAAGGTAAATGAATTGAGGCCAATCGCTCTAACAGACATATCATATAAACTTTTCATGACGACAGCAATTAAAAATAAAATAGAAGAACACATTAGGGAGAATGGAGAGGTAAGGGAGACACAGAGTGGGTTTACAAATAAGGGTAGAATCGAAAATATTTTTTTTATATTGAAATACTGTATAGATAAAATATTTAAACAAAAGAAGTCACTCATAGTAATCTCAATAGACTTTAAAAGGCCTATGACTCAATCAGAAGGGAGAAACTGATAAAAGTATTAAAAGATTACAATATAAATTCAAATGTTATAGACATAGTAAGTAACATATATAAAGAAGATAGTACAATTATAAATAAGGGGCAAGTAAATGAGACGGAGATTAAGGTAACAAGCGCATCAGACAAGGCTGTACGGGGTCCACAACATTATTTAAATTAATAACTTATGAGATAATTAAGCAGTTAGAAAATAAAAGAGGGTTTGTAGATGAGTGTTTCAAAATAAATTCATTGTTTTATGCCGATGACGGGCTACTCTTAGCTCATACAATCCAGGAAGCAGAAAGAGTAATAGATAAATTAATAGAGATAGGGGGAGAGTGTGGCTTAAGTAAAAATAAAGACAAAAGTAAAATCCTAATATTTAATATGAAAAACAAACCAAACAACATACGAGAAATAGAAGTGGTAAAACAAATTAAATATCTAGGAATACAAATTAATGATAATAAAAAATGTTTTAAAACCCAGAAAATAGAAGCTTTGGATAAAGCAAATAGAATGGCTAACCATACATACCCGGTAAAACTGTAGGGAGCTTTAAGATAAAATTGGATAAGCATATGGACGAGAAGGGTTGGGTGTGAAGGGGGATCAGCCGGGTTGGGCAAATCAGCGCTCTGCAGACCCCCATAATCCTGCGTTAATCTCTAACCGTTTTGGTAAGATGATCCTCAGGGCATTAGAGTATTGAGCCTATAATTGGGCTTTGTAATTGATTTGGGGTTGTGTGGGACAGGGATCTGCCTTGCTTAGGCCAATCGGCTTTCTGCAGACTCCCATTTTCTTATGTTCTTATGTTCTTATATCACAAATTTGTAATAAGATACTTATTGGAAAAACATATTGGAAAAGTATTGTGATACCAGCAGTCCTGTATGGCTCGAATGTTATAGGTTTTTCAAAAACAGAAATAATTAAATTACAAAATAT
Organism: Paralithodes platypus; assembly: GCA_032716605.1. NCBI lineage: Eukaryota > Metazoa > Arthropoda > Malacostraca > Decapoda > Lithodidae > Paralithodes > Paralithodes platypus. The sequence goes on from CM064551.1 coordinate 675,916, forward strand.
AGAGAATAGGGTTTTTAGACACATATTAGGGGCACCCAGATATGCCCAAAAGGTAACCTTAAAAGGGGAGACTCCAGGTTTTTTATTGGCTCTGGTCAAAATTTCAAGTTTTTTGTTCTCTCTGTAAACTGCTTCTTTCAACATATGAGAATAGCATAGGAAGGAACAAAAACACATATTGCATCCATAACCCCCAGGGGCGGGGATTCGCCCACGACCCCCCAAAAACAGAAAAAAATTCAGTCAATCACAAAAAAAAAAAATTATGTCTGTAGTCTAAAGGGCTTCTGTAAGCAATAGAAATGATCATATGAGGGCATAAACACCCTTATTACATCCCTAAGGTACCCTTTTGGGGTTCCCAATATCAAGGAATTCGACCAAAATCGAATGAATAATGTTCTAAACCTTGGTTCAAAACTAACTTTTAAATAAGTTAGCCATCAAAGGTCATTTTCTATAGGTAGGGATCCCCATAGAAAACATTTTTGTAGGAGGGGTAACAAAACTAGACCACCAAAACGAATTTACACTTCTCTGAAAGTTACAAATTAAATTGCTAGGAATTACTTTTTTGGCACTAATGAGTCTATTAACTGGATTTGGTATTGCCCAAATGCATTCCCCATCTAACCATAGCAAATTGGCATATAAAAGAACATTCTCTCGTCGTTTTTTCGGCAATTTCTCATAATTTTTGGAGATATGACATTTTGAAAGTAAATTTTCAGCTCTACCCAAAACTAATGGTATAAAAAAAATTTGTTAACACCTTCTATTATTTATAGGGGAGAAAGCTGACGCTACTTTGTAGGGGATGCTGGTAGGATACGCCATGCCAAAATTGGGGGAAATTTGGAAAAAATTCAGCGAGTTAATACTTTTTTGAGAAATTCTGCGCTCACGCGCGCGCGCACGTACATAGAGAGCTGATTTTCTCATCGAGTCAGCGTTACACCATGACGGTACATGTGGCAAAAGGCCAGCAATTAGTCTCTTATAGAAGCTGAGATAAAAAAAAACGGGGGTGAAATAGGAGCCTCATCAATGGAGGCAAGAATTATGGAAGGTAACATAAAATATCTTAAATATTTAGTAGGAGAGGAAAGTAATGACTTGCTAAGAAGAATCACAGAGGAAAAACTCAGAAATAGTAAAGATCCCTGGACTGCAGAAATTCGAAAGTATGTAGGAAATTTGAAGTTAGGAGAAACAAATTTAGCAAATATTAAGAAGGACGACATTAGAAAAAGAGTTCTGGACTGGGATTCGGGAAGATGGCGAGAGGAGTTGGCAGAGAAGAGTAGCCTAGAAGTGTATAGAAGTTATAAAAAGGAGATTAAGAGCGAGGAAGATATTTATGACAACACACAGGCATCTATAATATTTTACAGATGTAGGACAAATAACTTAAATCTAAAAGATAGAAATAGGCATGTGGGAGGAGAGACACAATGCGATCTGTGTAAGGAAGGAACAGAAGACCTAAAACATTTTCTACTACACTGTTCATCTTATAAAGCATGCAGAATAAAAGATCCAGGGTTCCAACAGCCTTATATTGAAAATGAAAACCAAGTCATCGGACATCTTTTATTTAACAAAGAAATAAGCGATAGAGTGAAACAGACAATCTATCAAATGTGGAGAGTACGAGAGAAAAAATTGAAAGAACTGAAATAAGAAGACTGAAGAGAGAAGAAACAAGAATGAAGGAAGAAGAGAGAAGAAACAAGATTGAAGAAAAAAGAGAGAAGAAAGAAGATTTCAGAAAAAGGGATGAAAAATGAGATATATTTATTTTTAGACAAATGAGCACGTCACAAAAAGTCACAAAAAGAAAAATAACAAAACCTCTTAGGGAAGTGCCGACGTTAAGGCTAAACTTCCCGAATTCCAACTGAACTGAACTGAACTGAATCAGTTACCACTACACAACGAACCACTTACCTACACAATCACTTGTCTTAAGCTTCACCATAACTTCTAATTATAGTTTATATATAAATATATATTTTTAAACTTTATTGTTTCTTTTCAACAATTTTTTTTGTAAGTGAAGTAAGTAAATTTTGTCGACGAGTGTTCCATGTCGTCGACGAGTGTTCCATCGTCGACGAGAGTTCTAGGTTCGCGCTTCGACGAGAATTCCGGTCGACGAGAGTTCCATAATTCTCTATAAGAACATAAGAAAATGGGAGTCTGCAGAAAGCCGATTGGCCTAAGCAAGGCAGATCCCTGTCCCACACAACCCCAATTATAGGCAAAACACTCTAATACCCTGAGGATCATCTTACCAAAACGGTTAGAGATTAACGCAGGATTCCGGGGGTCTGCAGAGCGCTGATTGGCCCAACCCGGCTGTTCCCCTTCCCACCCAACCCTTCTCGTCCATATGCTTATCCAATTTTATCTTAAAGCTCCCTACCGTTTTTAATCCCACTATAGCACTTGGTAGTCCATTCCACCCATCTACAACTCTGTTACCAAACCAATATTTGCCTATATCTTTTCTGAAACGAAATTTATCTAATTTGAAACCATTGGTACGAGTTCTTTCGCTATCACTGAGCTTTAGTACATTTGTCATGTCCCCTTTGTTAATCCCACTAACCCACTTGAACACCTCTATCATATCCCCTCTAACTCTGCGTTCTCTCTAACGAATGTAAACCTAATTTCTTCAACCTTTCTTCATACGGAAGATTTCTAATATTATGGATCATTTTTGTCATTCTACGCTGTATTCTCTCCAATGAATCTATGTCCATTCTGTAATAAGGACACCAAAATTGGACAGCATAATCCATATGGGGTCTCACTAATGACAAGTAAAGTTTTAAGATAACATCAGCAGTTCTGTTACTCACACTCCTTGAGATGAACCCGAGAATCCTGTTTGCCTTATTACGAACGCTTATACACTGTTTTCTAGGCTTCAAATCATTGCAAACAAACACACCTAGATCTTTCTCGCAGTCTGAATTTTCTAATTCTAAATTAGCTAGTTTATATTTAACGTTTGTTTGCATCTTCCCTATCTTTAATACCTTGCATTTGTCAATGTTAAACTTCATCTGCCAATTTACTGACCATTCATGTAAGGTATCTAGATCCCTTTGGAGGCACTCTATATCGTTATCTGAATCAATTGATCTCCCCATTTTAGTATCGTCTGCGAATTAACTTATCCTACTAGTTATACCTAAATCTAGGTCATTTATGTATATAAGAAACACCAGGGGACCTAGTACCGATCCCTGGGGGACAGCACTTTTGACTGCTCCCCACTCTGACTTGGTACCATTTATGCTGACTCTCTGTTTCCTACCAATTAGCCATTACCTAATCCATCCCAACAACGACCCTCCTATTCCATGTGCCTCAACCTTTCTCATCAATCTCTCATGAGGGACTCTGTCGAAAGCTTTACTGAAATCTAAATATATAATATCATATGACTTGTCACTATCTACTGCTTCATATACCTCTGAGAAAAAGCTAAGCAAATTAGTAAGGCAAGAACGTCCCTGAGTGAATCCATGCTGAGAAGAATTTATTAAGTTAAATATTACTAAGTGGCTTCTAATTTTCCTAGCAATAATAGGCTCTAGCAACTTTCCTATGATTGATGTGAGACTAATGGGACGGTAATTGAATGCTATCGATTTATCACCTTTTTTGAAGATTGGAACTACATTTGCAAGCTTCCAAGCTTCTGGAACTAAACCTGTTTCTAATGACTTGTTAAATAAAAATATATATATATATATTACCCACTAACATACCATCACTAGTAGGCTTAGTTATGTTGTAGAAGTGTTAAGTTAATGTACCTTACTATATAATACCCACTAACATACCATCACTAGTAGGCTTAGTTATGTTGTAGAAGTGTTAAGTTAATGTACCTTACTATATATTACCCACTAACATACCATCACTAGTAGGCTTAGTTATGTTGTAGAAGTGTTAAGTTAATGTACCTTACTATATATTACCCACTAACATACCATCACTAGTAGGCTTAGTTATGTTGTAGAAGTGTTAAGTTAATGTACCTTACTATATATTACCCACTATCATACCATCACTAGTAGGCTTAGATATGTTGTAGAAGTGTTAAGTTAATGTACCTTACTATACATTACCCACTAACATACCATCACTAGTAGGCTTAGTTATGTTGTAGAAGTGTTAAGTTAATGTACCTTACTATATATTACCCACTAACATACCATCACTAGTAGGCTTAGTTATGTTGTAGAAGTGTTAAGTTAATGTACCTTACTATATATTACCCACTAACATAACATCACTAGTAGGCTTAGTTATGTTGTAGAAGTGTTAAGTTAATGTACCTTACTATATATTACCCACTAACATACCATCACTAGTAGGCTTAGTTATGTTGTAGAAGTGTTAAGTTAATGTACCTTACTATATATTACCCACTAACATACCATCACTAGTAGGCTTAGTTATGTTGTAGAAGTGTTAAGTTAATGTACCTTACTATATATTACCCACTAACATACCATCACTAGTAGGCTTAGTTATGTTGTAGAAGTGTTAAGTTAATGTACCTTACTATATATTACCCACTAACATACCATCAATAGTAGGCTTAGTTATGTTGTAGAAGTGTTAAGTTAATGTACCTTACTATATATTACCCACTAACATACCATCACTAGTAGGCTTAGTTATGTTGTAGAAGTGTTAAGTTAATGTACCCTACTATATATTACCCACTAACATACCATCACCAGTAGGCTTAGTTATGTTGTAGAAGTGTTAAGTTAATGTACCTTACTATATATTACCCACTAATACACCATCACTAGTAGGCTTAGTTATGTTGTAGAAGTGTTAAGTTAATGTACCTTACTTACCCACTAACATACCATCACTAGTAGGCTTAGTTATGTTGTAGAAGTGTTAAGTTAATGTACCTTACTATATATTACCCACTAACATAACATCACTAGTAGGCTTAGTTATGTTGTAGAAGTGTTAAGTTAATGTACCTTACTATATATTACCCACTAACATACCATCACTAGTAGGCTTAGTTATGTTGTAGAAGTGTTAAGTTAATGTACCTTACTATATATTACCAACTAACATACCATCACTAGTAGGCTTAGTTATGTTGTAGAAGTGTTAAGTTAATGTACCTTACTATATATTACCCACTAACATACCATCACTAGTAGGCTTAGTTATGTTGTAGAAGTGTTAAGTTAATGTACCTTACTATATATTACCCACTAACATACCATCACTAGTAGGCTTAGTTATGTTGTAGAAGTGTTAAGTTAATGTACCTTACTATATATTACCCACTAACATACCATCACTAGTAGGCTTAGTTATGTTGTAGAAGTGTTAAGTTAATGTACCTTACTATATATTACCCACTAACATACCATCACTAGTAGGCTTAGTTATGTTGTAGAAGTGTTAAGTTAATGTACCTTACTATATATTACCCACTAACATACCATCACTAGTAGGCTTAGTTATGTTGTAGAAGTGTTAAGTTAATGTACCTTACTATATATTACCCACTAACATACCATCACTAGTAGGCTTAGTTATGTTGTAGAAGTGTTAAGTTAATGTACATTACTATATATTACCCACTAACGTACCATCACTAGTAGGCTTAGTTATGTTGTAGAAGTGTTAAGTTAATGTACCTTACTATATATTACCCACTAACATACCATCACTAGTAGGCTTAGTTATGTTGTAGAAGTGTTAAGTTAATGTACCTTACTATATTACCCACTAACATACCATCACTAGTAGGCTTAGTTATGTTGTAGAAGTGTTAAGTTAATGTACCTTACTATATTACCCACTAACATACCATCACTAGTAGGCTTAGTTATGTTGTAGAAGTGTTAAGTTAATGTACCTTACTATATATTACCCACTAACATACCATCACTAGTAGGCTTAGTTATGTTGTAGAAGTGTTAAGTTAATGTACCTTACTATATATTACCCACTAACATACCATCACTAGTAGGCTTAGTTATGTTGTAGAAGTGTTAAGTTAATGTACCTTACTATATATTACCCACTAACATACCATCACTAGTAGGCTTAGTTATGTTGTAGCAGTGTTAAGTTAATGTACCTTACTATATATTACCCACTAACATACCATCACTAGTAGGCTTAGTTATAATGTAGAAGTGTTAAGTTAATGTACCTTACTATATATTACCCAATAACATACCATCACTAGTAGGCTTAGTTATGTTGTACAAGTGTTAAGTTAATGTACCTTACTATATATTACCCACTAACATACCATCACTAGTAGGCTTAGTTATGTTGTAGAAGTGTTAAGTTAATGTACCTTACTATATATTACCCACTAACATACCATCACTAGTAGGCTTAGTTATGTTGTAGAAGTGTTAAGTTAATGTACCTTACTATATATTACCCACTAACATACCATCACTAGTAGGCTTAGTTATGTTGTAGAAGTGTTAAGTTAATGTACCTTACTATATATTACCCACTACATACCATCACTAGTAGGCTTAGTTATGTTGTAGAAGTGTTAAGTTAATGTACCTTACTATATATTACCCACTAATATACCATCACTAGTAGGCTTAGTTATGTTGTAGAAGTGTTAAGTTAATGTACCTTACTATATGTTACCCACCATCACTAGTAGGGGTTGTAGAAGTGGTTTACTATCAGAATGAGAGTTGAGCGTTCTCTGCCATACCCATAGCTTACTCTGACTGTTCCTTTTACTTATATATTTTCTAGATCTCAAGTGACGGCGTCTTTTCCGTGGATTGACCTCCCTACTGCCAACCCTGGCAGATTGGGAGCCAAAGCGTCACATTTTTCCTTTGCCCCTTAACTTTCCCTTTATAATTGCTGAGAGGCACAGGGCTTTGGGTGGGGCTTTTGTTTCCCGGGCGTTTCCGCACCCTCATCAGCTCCCCGCCTTTGAGTGGCTTCGGTCAGCTGGGCATTATTGGTGGTGAGCTGGGAGGGTTCTGTGGGGGCGCTCGGTTATGGCCTTGGCCTTGCTCGGGACCTTGGGGCTGCTCGGCCAGACAGCCTGAGGAACAGCAGCAGCAGCAGCAGCAACCCACTAACATACCATCACTAGTAGGCTTAGTTATGTTGTAGAAGTGTTAAGTTAATGTACCTTACTATATATTACCCACTAACATACCATCACTAGTAGGCTTAGTTATGTTGTAGAAGTGTTAAGTTAATGTACCTTACTATATATTACCCACTAACATACCATCACTAGTAGGCTTAGTTATGTTGTAGAAGTGTTAAGTTAATGTACCTTACTATATATTACCCACTAACATACCATCACTAGTAGGCTTAGTTATGTTGTAGAAGTGTTAATTTAATGTACCTTACTATATATTACCCACTAACATACCATCACTAGTAGGCTTAGTTATGTTGTAGAAGTGTTAAGTTAATGTACCTTACTATATATTACCCACAAACATACCATCACTAGTAGGCTTAGTTATGTTGTAGAAGTGTTAAGTTAATGTTCCTTACTATATATTACCCACTAACATATCATCACTAGTAGGCTTAGTTATGTTGTAGAAGTGTTAAGTTAATGTACCTTACTATATATTACCCACTAACATACCATCACTAGTAGGCTTAGTTATGTTGTAGAAGTGTTAAGTTAATGTACCTTACTATATATTACCCACTAATTTACCATCACTAGTAGGCTTAGTTATGTTGTAGAAGTGTTAAGTTAATGTACCTTACTATATATTACCCACTAATATACCATCACTAGTAGGCTTAGTTATGTTGTAGAAGTGTTAAGTTAATGTACCTTACTATATATTACCCACTAACATACCATCACTAGTAGGCTTAGTTATGTTGTAGATGTGTTAAGTTAATGTACCTTACTATATATTACCCACTAACATACCATCACTAGTAGGCTTAGTTATGTTGTAGAAGTGTTAAGTTAATGTACCTTACTATATATTCCCACTAACATACCATCACTAGTAGGCTTAGTTATGTTGTAGAAGTGTTAAGTTAATGTACCTTACTATATATTACCCACTAATTTACCATCACTAGTAGGCTTAGTTATGTTGTAGAAGTGTTAAGTTAATGTACCTTACAATATATTTCCCACTAATATACCATCACTAGTAGGCTTAGTTATGTTGTAGAAGTGTTAAGTTAATGTACCTTACTATATATTACCCACTAATATACCATCACTAGTAGGCTTAGTTATGTTGTAGAAGTGTTAAGTTAATGTACATTACTATATATTACCTACTAACATACCATCACTAGTAGGCTTAGTTATGTTGTAGAAGTGTTAAGTTAATGTACATTACTATATATTACCCACTAACATACCATCACTAGTAGGCTTAGTTATGTTGTAGAAGTGTTAAGTTAATGTACATTACTATATATTACCCAGTAAAATACCATCACTAGTAGGCTTAGTTATGTTGTAGAAGTGTTAAGTTAATGTACCTTACTATATATTACCCACTAACATTATACATACCATCACTAGTAGGCTTAGTTATGTTGTAGAAGTGTTAAGTTAATGTACCTTACTATATATTACCCACTAATATACCATCACTAGTAGGCTTAGTTACCTAGGAAATAGTGACCACAATTCTGTGTATTTTAATATACAATGGAAAGGTAATACCAGAGAGAATACAACATTAATACCTGACTTTAGAAAAGACAATTATGGTGGGTTAAGAAGAGCCCTATTAGCCGACCCTATGGTCAAAAAATTAAGTCGATCCAGGTGTCCAAATGAGTGTACCCCTTCTCAGGCACCTGTCATCTTAAGTCAGGAAGAGAAGTCAACCTTGGTAGATACATAAGATAATTTTATCAAGTCAGTATTCAATGCACAAAATAAATACATCCCCAAAAGAAAATTTAGATCTACACAGAACCAACCCAAATGGATGAATAATAGACTATTAGATCTTCTAGGACAAAAGAGAGGAATATATAGAAAAATTTGGAAAGGCGAAATTCACCTACTTGCTTACTATCAGAATCTATCAAGACAGGTAAAAAAGGATATTAGGAAAGAAAAAAGAAATTATGAAATTAAGTTTGCCAATGACTCAAAAAATAATCCTAAAGCTTTTTACCAACTATATATATATATAAATCCAAGGTTAGAGATGTAATTGGTCCCCTTAAAACTTCGATAGGAGAAATGACAGAAAATGATTTAGAAATGTGCAGTACATTAAATAGTCAATTTCTTTCCGTTTTCACTAATGAAAATTTGGCACAGTTTCCAGAAGTCCGTAAGGTATATAGCGATAGTATAGAAAATAGGTTATGTACGGTTACTATAAGTAGAAATGATGTGCTTAAGGAAATTGACAGACTGAAACCTCATAAATCGCCTGGTCCTGATGAGGTATATGCTAGAGTATTAAAAGAATGTAGGGATGAGTTAAGTTACCCATTAACATTTTTATTTAACAAGTCATTGGAGACAGGTATAGTTCCAGAAGCTTGGAAGCTTGCAAACGTAGTTCCGATCTTAAAAAAAGGTGACAAATAAATAGCATCCAATTACCGTCCCATTAGTCTTACATCAATCATAGGAAAGCTACTAGAGTCAATTATTGCTAGTAAAATTAGAAACCACTTAGATACATTTAATTTAATAAATTCTTCTCAGCATGGATTCACTCAGGGACGTTCTTGCCTTACTAATTTGCTAAGTTTTTTCTCAGAGGTATATGAAGCAGTAGATAATGACAAGTCATATGATATAATATATTTAGATTTCAGTAAAGCTTTCGACAGAGTCCCCCATGAGAGATTGATGAGAAAGGTTGAGGCGCATGGAATAGGTGGGGCGTTGTTGGGATGGATTAAGTCATGGCTAATTGGTAGGAAGCAGAGAGTCAGCATAAATGGTACGAAGTCAGAATTGGGAGCAGTCAAAAGTGGTGTCCCCCAGGTATCTGTATTAGGTCCTCTGTTGTTTGTTATATACATAAATGACCTTGATTTAGGTATAACTAGTAGCATAAGTAAATTTGCAGACGATACCAAAATGGGGAGAACAATTGATTCAGATAGAGATATAGAGTGCTTCCAAAGGGATCTAGATACCTTACACGAATGGTCAGTAAATTGGCAGATGAAGTTTAACATTGACAAATGCATTGTATTAAAGATAGGGAAGATGCATACAAATGTTAAATATAAACTAGCTAATGTGGAATTAGAAAACTCGAATTGTGAGAAACATCTAGGTGTGTTTGTTAGCAATGATTTGAAGCCTAGACAACAGTGTATAAGCGTTCGAAACAAGGCAAACAGGATTCTCGGGTTCATCTCTAGGAGTGTGAGTAACAGAACTGCTGATGTTATCTTAAAACTTTACTTGTCATTAGTGAGACTCCATATGGATTATGCTGTTCAATTTTGGTGTCCTTATTACAGAATGGACATAGATTCATTGGAGAGAGTACAACGTAGAATGACAAAAATGATCCATAATATTAGAAATCTTCCGTATAAAGAAAGGTTGAAGAAATTAGGCTTACATTCGTTAGAGAGATGCAGAGTTAGAGGGGATATGATAGAGGTGTTCAAGTGGGTTAGTGGGATTAACAAAGGGGACATGACAAATGTACTAAAGCTCAGTGATAGCGAAAGAACTCGTACCAATGGTTTCAAATTAGATAAATTTCGTTTCAGAAAAGATATAGGCAAATATTGGTTTGGTAACAGAGTTGTAAATGGGTGGAATGGACTACCAAGTGCTATAGTGGGATTAAAAACGATAGGGAGCTTTAAGATAAAATTGGATAAGCATATGGACGAGAAGGGTTGGGTGTGAAGGGGGATCAGCAGGGTTGGGCCAATCAGCGCTCTGCAGACCCCCGTAATCCTGCGTTAATCTCTAACTGTTTTGGAAAGATGATCCTCAGGGTATTAGAGTGTTGAGCCTATAATTGGGCTTTGTAATTGGGGTTGTGTGGGACAGGGATCTGCCTTGCTTAGGCCAATCGGCTTTCTGCAGACTCCCATTTTCTTATGTTCTTATGTTCTTATGCTGTAGAAGTGTTAAGTTAATGTACCTTACTATATATTACCCACTAACATACCATCACTAGTAGGCTTAGTTATGTTGTAGAAGTGTTAAGTTAATGTACATTACTATATATTACCCACTAACATACCATCACTAGTAGGCTTAGTTATGTTGTAGAAGTGTTAAGTTAATGTACCTCTCTATATATTACCCACTAACATACCATCACTAGTAGGCTTAGTTATGTTGTAGAAGTGTTAAGTTAATGTACATTACTATATATTACCCACTAACATACCATCACTAGTAGGCTTAGTTATGTTGTAGAAGTGTTAAGTTAATGTACCGTACTATATATTACCCACTAACATACCATCACTAGTAGGCTTAGTTATGTTGTAGAAGTGTTAAGTTAATGTACCTTACTATATATTACCCACTAACATACCATCACTAGTAGGCTTAGTTATGTTGTAGAAGTGTTAAGTTAATGTACCTTACTATATACTACCCACTAACATACCATCACTAGTAGGCTTAGTTATGTTGTAGAAGTGTTAAGTTAATGTACCTTACTATATATTACCCACTAACATACCATCACTAGTAGGCTTAGTTATGTTGTAGAAGTGTTAAGTTAATGTACCTTACTATATATTACCCACTAACATACCATCACTAGTAGGCTTAGTTATGTTGTAAAAGTGTTAAGTTAATGTACCTTACTATATATTACCCACTAACATACCATCAATAGTAGGCTTAGTTATGTTGTAGAAGTGTTAAGTTAATGTACCTTACTATATATTACCCACTAACATACCATCACTAGTAGGCTAAGTTATGTTGTAGAAGTGTTAAGTTAATGTACATTACTATATATTACCCACTAACATACCATCACTAGTAGGCTTAGTTATGTTGTAGAAGTGTTAAGTTAATGTACCTTACTATATGTTCTTATGTTCTTATGTTGTAGAAGTGTTAAGTTAATGTACCTTACTATATATTACCCACTAACATACCATCACTAGTAGGCTTAGTTATGTTGTAGAAGTGTTAAGTTAATGTACATTACTATATATTACCCACTAACATACCATCACTAGTAGGCTTAGTTATGTTGTAGAAGTGTTAAGTTAATGTACCTTACTATATGTTCTTATGTTCTTATGTTGTAGAAGTGTTAAGTTAATGTACCTTACTATATATTACCCACTAACATACCATCACTAGTAGGCTTAGTTATGTTGTAGAAGTGTTAAGTTAATGTACCTTACTATATAGTACCCACTAACATACCATCACTAGTAGGCTTAGTTTTGTTGTAGAAGTGTTAAGTTAATGTACCTTACTATATATTACCCACTAACATACCATCACTAGTAGGCTTAGTTATGTTGTAGAAGTGTTAAGTTAATGTACCTTACTATATATTACCCACTAATATACCGTCACTAGTAGGTTTAGTAAACGTAGAAATGTTAAGTTAATGTACCTCTCTATATATTACCCACTAATATACCGTCACTAACTCAAAATGGGCTGGGGCAAATGGGCTGTAAATGGCGGCACACCTTTTCCCTGGCTGACTCTTCCTAAATGGTAGAAATATAGCTTGATTACTCTGTGCGTTTCTGATTTGCGGAGGTTGGTAGTTAAGAGTTGTGCCCTACTTATAATGACTGGACTATAACTAATTTATCGATATACTTGATGGATTAATATGAAACAACCAAGTCTCTGTATCATATAAATTCAAAGTGTGTACGGTCGCGCTAATAAGTCATGGCCCAGCCGTCATTACGTTTGGCTCGCTCTGTGCTGTATTAATGTCTGTCAGATGATGAATAGGGTGGGTAAGTGTAGGAACATGTTGGTATATCTCATTAATAATAAAAAAGGAAAACGTGTAAATATTGCTGATACCAATTATTGATCAAAACATAATCAGTGCCGAGACATCACTTATTAGCGCGACTGTACAATGAACACTAGATTTCGATACAAATTATTCCTGATAGCTTGGTAATCAAGAAGAGTTCATGGCAATTTGCCGTCAGCTGGAATAAAACAGACTATAGTACGAAAAAAGGAAAAAAATAGGAAAAGTGGGGATTGGGCCTGAGTATATAGAATAGAATGGAATATAATAGAATAGTCGGTAGCACTAATAAGTCATGTTTCAGCAGTCATTACGTTTGGTTCGCTCTCTGCTGTATTAATGTCTGTCAGATGTTGAATAGGGTAGGTAAATGTAGGAACATGTTTGCGTATCCCACTCGAAATCAAGTTTTAGATATTGCTGATACCAATTATTGATCAAAACATACTTGGTGCCGAGACATCACTTATTAGGAGGCCGACTGTGCACTCGGATGCCATGGTCTCTAGCACACTCATTAGAATTCGTGGACCCCCTGTATATTTCTTTATGCAATTAGACCAATCTGGATCGATATTTTGATGGAACTTGTGTTGCAATAAATTGTATATATAGTTTTGTAATTGATGTAAAGAAAAATATATTAATACATTCGTTTCCAGAAATATACTTCCATAACTAAAAATAGGTGAAATCCACGAATATTTATGAGTGGGCTAGAGACTGTGGCAGCCGAGTGTACATAACCAATTCATTATAGGCAAAATCAGTGAAAATCTTGGATAAATGAAAGCCAGAATCCGTGACAGGCAAGGAAAATTGCCGAGAAATCTGTCCATGTAAAGCCGCCTACTAAAGTTCCCGATACCGTTGAAAAGGACCACGCCAACCCTGCCATTAAGGGGGGATGGTTGGTTATTTTTTTGGTCTATTTGTTTATTTATTTATGTATTTTTTAGTTTACTCGCTAGACCTCCATCAAGCTTAAACCAAAAACAACTTAGACCCCCCCTTTAAGATAAATGTATACATTTTTCGGTAGAAACATTTCCCAGTCTTCCTCCTAGAATTACAGGCTCGCTATCGCTCGCCAGGAATAAAATCGACATATTAATGACACAAAAAGGTACTAATATTGAAAAATAAATGGGGTGAAAGGTCTTAAAATCGACAAAGTAATGGAAGTTCCTTCCATTACTTTGTCGATTCTAAAAAAATATATTGGAGTTAAACAGGAGGGAGAAGGGAGTCCAGAAAAAGTGACTACCGGTAGGCCTACCTCCCCCCCTAAAGATAGTGATCAAAAGTGGGTGGAAAAACAACCGTACATGTATGGGGGCCACTAGGCCTACTTTCTAAACTGCTTTCTAAACCATTGTCCAACCTTTCCCTACGACCTTTCCCGGACCACGGAGTACAGTTGCCCACATATGTTCTGTTCCTCGTCGTGACCATTCTTATTCATATTCTTATTTTCGTTGTTTTGTATTTAACCGTTGGGAACAGCCATATATAAAGTGTATTTACATTGTATTGGACAATCACCAATATTATGAAGTTGTGAAGTTGAATGTCAATATTTGTCGTCAATAAAATTAACTAACTAACTATGAAAGTAAAATAGTATGAATGAATTGCGAGTGTGGTTTATATAAATTATCAATGAACTAATCAGACGAGTTAACCACTGCGTATTTCAAGCATGCTCATTATATTGTGCAACTCTCCAACCAAAGAGTGAAACGCTATTCTCAGACTTTCTTCTATTTAACTGCTGAGCTCTGGAACTCTCTCCCAGAATCAGTCTTTCCCTCTTCATATGACTTAAATTGCTTCAAATTCGGTGTGTCCAGGCACACGGTGTGTCCAGGCACACGGTGTGTCCAGGCATGGACGAGTTGGGTTGGGTGTGAGGGGGATCTACCAGGTGTGGGCCAATCGGCGATCAGCACACCCCCGTTATCTTGTGTTAATCTCTGACCGTTTTGGTGGGGTCAGTACTCAAGGTATTAGTGAGTTGGGCCTATAATTGGGCCTTGTAAATGGGGTTGGGTGTGACAGGGATCTGCCTTGTATGGGCCGATCGGCTTTTTGCAGACTCCCATTTCTTATGTTCTTATGTTCTTATGTAATATACCGTCACTAGTAGGCTTAGTAAACATAGAAGTGTTAAGTTAATGTACCTCTCTATATATTACCCACTAATATACGTTACTAGTAGGCTTAATAAACGTAGAAGTGTTAAGTTAATATACCTCTCTATATATTATCCACTAATATACCGTCACTAGTAGGCTTAGTAAACGTAGAAGTGTTAAGTTAATGTACAGTCGGTCACCTTTCCGACTGGGCCACCTAATGGTAACTTCGCTGCATATTTTGTTCGCTCTGAAATTAGTAAGGTCACTCACCCTCATCATCTTGTAGAGTATGGCCCATAGATGGCGTAGCTTGATGGGAAGGAGATGGAGGGGACACAGTAGGGAAGGGGGTGTGCTTGTTGGCATGGTTTACAGGGTAGGATCCAATGGGAGGGTGTGAGGATGAGTTGTTACTGTGCTTTTAATCATAATGGTTTATAGCTATCCACCCTTCCCTGTTGGTTAGTACAGTAACTCATACAAATTCATGGACCCTCAAGTGAATGCGTTAAGTAAAATGTGTTGTTTTTGTGTTTGGTACCCCTTGATGTTGGTAAAGGTAGGACGGAAGTACTGCTTCGGCAGTACAGGGAGGTGTTAGATAAAGTTAGGAGGAAGGGAGGCATACCTGTAGTACACAGTATCTTGCCACGGAGAGGGGTCAGAAAGGAATGGTCATCTAGGGCAATTGGTATCAATTGTCGGCTGGAAAAATACTGCAATGCAAATGCAATACCATTCCTTGATAACTGGACCCGTTTCTATGGTAAAAATCAGTTGTACGCACAGGACGGGGTTCATCTTTCTCGGCTAGGGGTGGCAAATTTAGCTAGGTCAATAGATAGGATTGTCGCGGGGTTTCGCTGAAAATAAAGCCTTAGAATATGAGTAAGAATAATTGTCTAGATAGGGTAAATTGCCGTACTGGTACATCAGATAGGAATAGAAAATATCAGTCACAGGATTTTAATTGTACTGCTAGTAGAAATATTGAAGGTGTAACAGAAGATGGGAATTCAGTTAGAAATAAAGGTAAATCCGATACCAGTAAAATAAATTCATTGCGATTATATTATACAAACTATAGGAGTTTATGTAACAAAATGGATGAACTTAGAGCACTTGTTAGCAACGAAAATATAGACATAATAGCACTGACTGAAACATGGATAAATACAGAATCAATATTTTTTTTAGCAGAATTCCATATACCAGGATATAGTTTGTTTAAACGCGACCGAACAAGTAGGAGGGGCGGCGGAATAGCAGTATTTGTCAGGAGTTCTTTAAAAAGCTGTATTAAATCAGGAATTAGACTAAATACTGATAACGAAAGTGTTTGGGTAGAGGTTAGCGAAGGTAGTGAGACCATAATTATTGGAGTTATTTATAGACCACCAAATATGAGTAGAAACGAAGGTACAGCTTTATGGCAGGAAGTGAAAATAGCATCAAGGTTTAGCAATGTGTGTATTATGGGGGATTTTAATTTTCCGAATATTGATTGGCAGCATCAAATCGGCGACTCAGATTCAAAAGAGTTTATTGAGGCGGTACAGGATAGTTTTTTATTTCAATTCATAGACTCGCCTACTAGAGGTAATAATATCCTCGATTTAGTTCTCAGTAATAATTAACAAATGATAAATAATGTAGAGATAGGAGACCAACTAGGAAATAGTGATCATAAATCAATTTATTTTAACATACAATGGACAGGAAAGGCTAAAGAGAATACGACACTTATCCCTGATTTCAGAAAAGCCAATTATGGTGGATTAAGAAGAGCCTTAAGAGTCGATCCTATGGTTAAACTATTAAGTGGACCCAGGTGCGCTAATTAACATACTCTCTCTCAGATACCTGTCTTAACTCAGGATAATTTGACAGCTACATATAATCATTTAATTTCTTCACTCCACAATGCTCAAAATAAATATATCCCCAAAAGAAAATTTAGATCAACACAGAACCAACCCAAAGGATGAATAATAGGCTATTAGACCTTCTAGGAAAAAAGAGAGGAATATATCGAAAAATTAAGAAAGGCGAAATTCACCTACTTGCTTATGCTGGGGTCACACATTCACGTATATGCTCCCGTATGCTCCCGTACGAAGGTTTATTGGTAGTTGGCAACCGAATACGTAAAACGTAAGGGCTTAGTACGCAAAACGTAAATAAAATTGTGTCTAGTCGTGGGGGTTGGTACGCATGGCGGGCGTAGCCACGCTGGTCTTGGAGGTGGATGGTGCGGCCAAGGTCGCCCGGTATGTTTTGGATTTCAAATCAGATACGGGGCTCGCGCTCACGTATGTCAAAAGTCGGGAAAGCATACGTTTTACCTGGCTAGCTGCTACGTCTTACGGGTGCAGCCCCATAAAACGTAGCAGCTAGACAGGTAAAACGTAAGTTTCTCCCGCCAATCGTACAATGTTCACGTAAAACGGGAAAGTGAAAGTAAGTCCGGCCGCATCTGGCTACACCGCCGCACTGCGTGTTGGTGGGAAGACGCGGCAACGTTGTACGGGGGGTATATAAGAAGGAGCGGGGGACACTCCCGTCATACCTCTCACCACACCGGAGCAGCAAACAACAAGCCAACCCTGCCACCTGCTTGCCACCCTTTGCACCCTGCCCTGCCCTGCTTGCCACCCTTTGCACCCTGCCCTGCCCTGCTTGTCACCCTCTGCACCCTGCCCTGCCCTGCCCTGCCCTGCCCTGCCCTGCCCTGTACCATGCAGAAGAAAGGCGTGAAGAAGGCCAGGAAGGCTTCCCCTGCCACCTCGACGTCTGACACATCACCTGGTGACCCCTCTCAGCCCGGCCCCTCCAACTCTGACCCCTCTCAGCCTGGCCCCTCCAACTCTGACCTCTCTCAGCCTGGCCCCTCGATGCCTGAAGATGAAATTGTTCTCGACCTCGGCCCCGATAGTGGAGAGCTCGAGGTTGAAGTGGATGATGAGACTGATGATGAGGAAGAAGAGGAGGAAGAAGTAGAACCTGCACCTACCAACAGCCAGGCTCCAACAAAGAAACGGCGCAGGAAGAAGACGAACGTGATACGGAGGAGACGGAGAGGATGCTGGCTGATTGGATTGAGCTGGATGCGCCTTTCATTTATGACAAGGGGGACCCCAGGCACAAGAACAAGGAACATATAGAGTCTGTATGGGCGGAGAAGGCTGCGACCATGGACCCACCAATGACCGCCTTCGATTTGAAGACCTGGTGGGGATCTCTCCGCTCCAGGTTCGGCCGGCTCAGCAAGTTGAAGAGTGGTGATGGGGCCAAACGACTGACTGAGAGGGAGAAGTGGATCCTCAGCATGTTCCACTTCATGAAGCCACACATCGTCCGTCAAAAGAAGCCCCGGTCACTTGGTATGCCTCAGGTACGTTGATATTTTTTATGTTTTCAAACCCTTCCACAGTAACAGTGTCAGTTTTAGGTTATTTTCGTAATTATTTTGCTTATAATGATGCTATTATTGTGTTCAATTTATCGTGTTAAACTTCAAATATTTGTTAATGAAACGCATAATAACTCAAACCAGTTTATTCATGTTATTTTAAAGGTTACAAGGATGAATGCTTATGTTGAATTTTATTTTAAATGTTATTTACATAAATAAGTACATGTTACTAATTCTACATTCATGTCACAACAGTCTGCTGCCCAGGCTGCAGCACCGGCGCCTGCTGCTGTTCCTGTCCCTGACCGCACCCCAACACCTCCTGTCCCAGTCTACGAGGTGGATGACCCCTCTGCCGGCAGTCAGGAAGAGGAGGACACACCCCCAGCCATCGCCCAGCCTGCACGGAAGGTGAAGAAAGGGAAGCCTCCTGGTGCTGTCCCTTCAACGTCAACACACGGGACCCTGGAGCAAGTGAGTAGAGAAAATATTAGTTACATTGTTCATTGGTGGCACCCCATTGCAATTCCATGCTATTATTAGATAAAGTGTTTCTGTTTCCAAAGTTATTACAATAACATAAATTAATAATAATACTAAAGATGTCATGATTTCACACCATACTATCGACAATAAATTTGAACATATTTTGTTCCCACAATACCACAACATTTCATTGGTTAAAGTAAATTTGTTGTCAAATATGAAAATATTATGTTTCGTGTGTTTAATGTTCTCTTGTTTCTTGTTCAAGGTCCTCGTGAATTCTGAGAAGCTGCGCCAGAACCTGGGTCAGGCGTTCGATGTGGTTGAGGACCAGGACCATAAGTATTGGCGCTACTCCCTGGAGGGCATGGTGAAAGACTGTGTGGGGCTGCCTCCAGCTTATAACACCACACTCAAGTTGGAACTGTTGGCAGCCATCGACCGATTCAAGGTTGCCCATGCGGAGGGAGTGCCCCGGCCTGGTCCGGACCTCTTGCTCCACGCCCACAGGAGCTTTGGCTTTCCGGCGCCCCTACCCCAACCTGTGGCACAGCAGCATCCGACAGTGATGTACCAGGGCACTCCGGCAACCACCCTGCCTCATCCCACCCTGTCGACCCAGCCCCAGCCTGGTCTTGGGGGCATCGTGCTAGCTGCACACCAGGTTGCAGCCTTGAAGTCGTTGCTGGTGCAGCCACCTGTAACGACACCCCCTCACCAATTCGTCCCGCCTACTGCCTCCACACCCAGCCAATCGTCTTTCGACCTGGGGCAGTTTGGCAACACATTCCTAGAAATGCTGACGGCTCAAAAATCACCTGCACCTGTCATTGTAGGTACGCCTGTGTCTGCCATAGATCCCCTAAATGAGACACAGGAGATCCCCAAGCATTAATCATACCCTCTGTATGTATATATATAAATGTTAATGTGTATTTGTTAAAAATATATGTATTTGTGTAATGACGTGTGTGTTTCTATTTCCAATATTTTATCATAATTGTTGATTAATAAGATGACAAATAAAATCTATAATGAAAGTAATGAGCATACAAAATAAATAATTCATTTAAACGCAATAATGATAATATGGTTAATACTAATTATGAAAATCATTGATGGACAACTTACATTAAATATAACTGTTAGACATAAAGTACAAAACAAAGGTAACATGGAAAACATAGCAAAATTGAATGCAATTAGAAAGTCAAAGATGTAAAATTAAATAAGCATAGTACAATTTAAGTACACATATAATTTAAACAAAATAGGAAGAACATAAACATTAGAGAAAATGCACTTTCAAAGATACAATTACAATACAAAGCAAACTAGCAATGCCTCGATGTATTTAAAAGTAAATGTAACTCACCTAAATCCGGTCATCCTGCCAAGCCACAGATCCTTGAGGGGAATTGAAGTAGGTCTTGAGGTAGTTGCGTTGAGCCTTGGCAAGCATGGTTGCAGTGTTGCGGGTCACGGGTGGGATGTTGTTTCCTACAGGTGGGTCAGTCCTCCAGGCGGCAGGTATGAGTTGGTGGGTGTGTGGGTCCTCTTGATCTACCTCTGATTGGGGTGGGAATCGGCCTCGTAGGATGTTGTGCAGAATGCATGAGGCCAACACAACAACATCTACACGTTCAGGTTTTAGAGATAGTGCAGTGTGGAAAACCCGGAAGCGGTTGGCAAGAATGCCAAAGGCGTTCTCTACCGTCCGGCGGGCCCTGCTGATTCTGTAGTTGTATATTCGTTCCTGCTTCGTGAGGGATCGTAGGGGGTAGGGCTTCATCATGTAGGCGCGCAGAGGGAATGCATCATCACCTACTAAGAAGTATTCCGTGGGTGGTCCAGTGGGGTCGGTAGAGATGACCTCGGCGGGTGGCAGATTTGCGTCCTGTTTCTCAAGCAAGTTAGACAGACTGGTGTGTGCAAAGCCACCACCATCAGACTCTGACCCTATGGCACCAACGTCGACGTATATGAACTTGTAGTTGGAGTCAACAATTACCATCAGGACAATGGAAAAAAACTTCTTGTAGTTTAAGTAATATGTGCCACCAAAGTTTGGGTTTCGGATCCGTATGTGTTTGCCATCAATGGCTCCTACACAATGCGGCAGATTCCATCGTTCCTCATAGCCGCTGGCAACCTCCTTCTATGCAGCAGGCGATTGTGGCGTCTTGATCTCCTGATCTCCGTAGACAGAAATGATGGCCTGGCAGGTGTCGGGAACAATTTGGCTGATGGTGTTGTGGGCAACACGAAAGTTGTATTGCAGGCTCTTATATGAATCACCCGTAGCGAGGAAACGTAGGGTGATGGCCACCCGCAGACCAGGAGGAATGGGGTTCCGCCAGAATGTAGGTTTCCTCTGAATGAGGGGTGTGACACGTTCCACTATCTCATCAAATAGTTGTTTGTCTACCCGGGTGAAGTTTTTGTACAGTTGTGGACATTCTGTGGCCAACTCTTGCATCAGCTTCTCATAATGGCCATGTTCAGGCCTTCGTTGTAGATATGGCCACACCCACACTGTCCTCTTGCTCCTTTCCTTCTTCTTCTCTTCTTCTTCTTCAAGGATGTGGTTTGCTATTGCAAGCAGTTCTAACATTTCTATGTAGGAAATGATCCATTGAATGAGCCGGGTGTTATGCCGGTTCTCCGGTTTGATTAGGGAGTTCACCATCTTGAACTCCTCCAGGATGTATTCCGTGATGTTCTTCATGGTGCCGAGTCAGGAGTGGAAATGGGAACGTTGTGGCCAGCCATGCCCTTTTCTAGTTCCCAGATTCCAACCAAGACATACGTGGTTGACAAAGACTGTCTTTGTCTGTGTTTGGACAGACGGGGTGTGCCTACGATTGTCCGGACACGGTCCACGTAATGCCTACAAACTCACAAGACGTACGGCCTCAGCTACGTAGGTCTTTTGGGGGCGTGGCCATGGGCGTGGCCTGTGTTCCCGCAAATCGGGCAGCCCAGGCGGACTAACGGGGACATGCTTACGCAAGTCGCAAGCACGTACGTAGCTCCATACGACTACATTACGTCTGACGTAACACTGGCCCCGTTACGGTACGTATGTCGGGAAGTGCAATAGTCTTCCTCTATATGGGCGTACACGGCCGGACTACGCCCGTCATTACACAAAATTGGCGATCACGCCTGACGGGAGCAGACGGGAGCGATATACGTGAATGTGTGACCCCCAGCATTACTATCAGAATCTATCAAGAGGTTAAAAAGGGTATAAGGACAGACAAAAGAAATTATGAAATCAGGATAGCCAATGACTCAAAAAATAACCCTAAGGCTTTTTACCAGCTATATAAATCTAAAGTTAGAGATAAAATAGGCCCCCTTAAAACTTCGATAGGAGAAATGACAGAAAATGATTTAGAAATGTGCAGTACATTAAATAGTCAGTTTCTATCCGTTTTCACTAATGCAAATTTGGTACAGATTCCAGAAGTCCGTAAGGTATATAGCGATAGTATAGAAAATAGGTTAAGTACGGTTACTATAAGTAGAAATGATGTGCTTAACCCGGCAAGCGCGATAGGCCTCACGGAAGGCTTCCTATAGGGAACGCGATAGGCCTCACGGAAGCAGGACCATAAAAAAAGCCTTCCAAAAAAAAAAAGGGCCTATCAATACAAAGGATTTTGTCTCTAGGTGAGATAATTCCCCTCTAGTACTCATCCATGTGTTTCTCACCCCTCCCCCTCCCCTCCTTCCCCACCTTATTCCCCCCTCCCCCCCCTCCTCAATTATCACCTATTTATCCACTTATTATCATCATTTATCGGTTATTTTTCTCTCCCGCGATAATGTAGCACAAGTGGGTTGCATAAAAGATCGTTATGCAACACCCAGACACCGGCACACACCGCCCCGCTCGTCTCAGTTGACTCCCAGACAGCGAGAGGGGAGGGCTGCCTGTGTCTCTCTCTCTCGCCTGAGATTATGACCGGGTGGCCAATATCTTCGTTTTTCACCACCCAAATGCTTTTCCCACTTATTTTAGCACTCTTGAAGGTTCATATATACATCATATATGTAAAAAAAAAGCATACCGAAAACAAATAATGGTTTATATTGTAAATATAACGAATTCTGTCAGAATCCAGGGCTAGAAATGCACAAATAACTACCCTAGCACCTAGGTCTATATCGCGCTTGTCAGGTTAAGGAAATTGACAGACTGAAACCTCAGAAATCGCCTGGTCCCGATGAGGTATATGCTAGAGTATTAAAAGAATGCAGAGATGAGTTAAGTTACCCATTAACATTTTTTTTTAACAATTCATTAGAAACAGGTATAGTTCCAGAAGCTTGGAAGCTTGCAAATGTAGTTCCGATTTTCAAAAAAGGTGATAAATCAATAGCATCCAATTACCGTCCCATTAGTCTCACTTCAATCATAGGAAAGCTACTAGAGTCAATTATTGCTAGGAAATGAGAAACCACTTAGAAACATTTAACTTAATCAATTCTTCTCAGCATCGATTCACTCAGGGACGTTCTTGCCTTACTAATTTGCTTAGTTTTTTCTCAGAGGTATATGAAGCAGTAGATAGTGACAAGTCATATGATATTATATATTTAGATTTCAGTAAAGCTTTCGATAGAGTCCCTCATGAGAGATTGATGAGAAAGGTTGAGGCACATGGAATAGGTGGGGCGTTGTTAGGATGGATTAGGTCATGGCTAATTGGTAGGAAGCAGAGAGTCAGCATAAATGGTACTAAGTCAGAATGGGGATCAGTCAAGAGTGGTGTCCCCCAGGGATCTGTATTAGGTCCTCTGTTGTTTATTATATACATAAATGACCTTGATTTAGGTATAACTAGTAGGATAAGTAAATTTGCAGACGATACCAAAATGGGGAGAAAAATTTATTCAGTTAAAGATATAGAGTGTCTGCAAAGGGATCTAGATACCTTACACAAATGGTCAGTAAAATGGCAGATGAAGTTTAACATTGCCAAATGCAAGGTATTAAAGATAGGAAAGATGCATACAAATTTTAAATATAAACTAGCTAATATGGAATTAGAAAACTCAGACTGTGAGAAAGATCTAGGTGTGTTTGTTAGCAATGATTTGAAGCCTAGAAAACAATGTATAAGCGTTCGTAACAAGGCAAACAGGGTTCTCGGGTTCATATCTAGGAGTGTGAGTAACAGAACTGCTGATGTTATCTTAAAACTGTACTTGTCATTAGTGAGACCCCATATGGATTATGCTGTTCAATTTTGGTGTCCTTATTACAGAATGGACATAGATTCATTGGAGAGAGTACAACGTAGAATGACAAAAATGATCCATAATATTAGAAATCTTCCGTATGAAGAAAGGTTGAAGAAATTAGGCTTACATTCGTTAGAGAGACGCAGAGTTAGAGGTGACATGGTACAGGCATTGAAGTGGGTTAGTGGAATTAATAAAGGAGACATGACAAATGTGCTAAAGCTCAGTGATAGCGAAATAACTCGTACAAATGGTTTCAAATTAGATAAATTTCGTTTCAAAAAAGATATAGGCAAATATTGGTTTGGTAACAGAGTTGTAGATGGGTGGAATAGGCTACCAAGTGATATAGTGGGATCAAGAACGATAGGGAGCTTTAAGATAAAATTAGATAGGCATATGGACGAGATGGCTTAGGTGTGAGGGGGATCTACCAGGTGTGGGCCAATCGGCGCTCAGCAGGCCCCCGTAATCTTGTGTTAATCTCTGACCATTTTGGTGGGGTCAGTACTCAAGGTATTAGTGAGATGGGTCTATAATTGGACCTTGTAATTGGGGTTGGGTGTGACAGGGATCTGCCTTGTATGGGCCGATCAGCTTTTTGAAGACTCCCATTTTCTTATGTTCTTATGTTCTTAAGACTGGATGTCAGCCAGAGTAAGGGGGGGGGGGGGGGGTCGGCTGAATAGGAGGGTGTAGAAGCAGGGTAGTAGGTAGTTACCTTACCCCCACTTTTACTCCTAAACTAAAATTCCACCTCTCGCTCTCGCTCTCTCTCGTATTATTAATATAATACGCACATAATACCCCACTCCCTATATCTATCAAACTATATATGTTATATAATGGCACCTACACTCCTGCAGTATAATGTATACTAGTGTTATTTGTATTTGCCTTGGTTATGTTTTGTATGTGTTATACAAATGTATACCGAATATTTTAAATATTCTGTAGTTCACTTCCATTCTCTCATGTATTATTCCTGAATATATATTTAATATTCCCTATTATCACTATGTCCATTTTTGTATCCGTATAATGTTTTTCGTCATATAATGCTTTGTGTTTAGAACGTGCTGGCCAGCTATATATGTGTTAACAGTTTTACTCAGTCTTTCCTAACTATTCTTTCCTAAATCAATCTTACGATTACCTTACTTCAAAGAACTTAATTTGTATACAATAAGCCTACTTGGTTTAATTTGACGAAGTTTAGACAAAGACTAGGTTGGATATAGTGTTGGCTTACTGGATATATATGTAAACTAGAATGGCACTTGATAGAGTGCCTTCGCTGGCTGGTTCTTTATCATTAATATGATAGACCTAAATTTTCTTCTGTATCTGGGTTCTGGGATATATTCTGGATCGCCTCCAAATTTGAATAACTTCTTCCATGGTGCATATCCTATCTTCCCACCAACGTTCATGAAAATCAGGGTTATATATATTTTTGTTAGGTATTCCCTCGTCATCTAAATAACTAAGATGGCAAACCACATTTATTATAACACTACACCTTTACAAGATTGGGTATAAAGGTTCGCCTTTCAGCAAATTATATAGTGAGACCTTTACATAAGAACATAAGAAAATGGGAGTCTGCAGAAAGCCGATTGGCCTAAGCAAGGCAGATCCCTGTCCCACACAACCCCAATTACAATGCCCAATTATAGGCTCAACACTCTAATACCCTGAGGATCATCTTACCAAAACGGTTAGAGATTAACGCAGGATTACGGGGGTCTGCAGAGCACTGATTGGCCCAACCCGGCTGATCCCCCTTCACACCCAACCCTTCTCGTCCATATGCTTATCCAATTTTATCTTAAAGCTCCCTATCGTTTTTAATCCAACTATAGCACTTGGTAGTCCATTCCACCCATCTACAACTCTGTTACCAAACCAATATTTGCCTATATCTTTTCTGAAACGAAATTTATCTAATTTGAAACCATTGGTACGAGTTCTTTCGCTATCACTGAGCTTTAGTACATTTGTCATGTCCCCTTTGTTAATCCCACTAACCCACTTGAACACCTCTATCATATCCCCTCTAACTCTGCGTCTCTCTAACGAATGTAAGCCTAATTTATTTAACCTTTCTTTATACGGAAGATTTCTAATATTATGGATCATTTTTGTCATTCTACGTTGTACTCTCTCCAATGAATCTATGTCCATTCTGTAATAAGGACACCAAAATTGAACAGCATAATCCATATGGGGTCTCACTAATGACAAGTAAAGTTTTAAGATAACATCAGCAGTTCTGTTACTCACACTCCTAGAGATGAACCCGAGAATCCTGTTTGCCTTGTTTCGAACGCTTATACACTGTTGTCTAGGCTTCAAATCATTGCTAACAAACACACCTAGATCTTTCTCACAATTCGAGTTTTCTAATTCCATATTAGCTAGTTTATATTTAACATTTGTATGCATCTTTCCTATCTTTAATACCTTGCATTTGTCAATGTTAAACTTCATCTGCCAATTTACTGACCATTCGTGTAAGGTATCTAGATCCCTTTGGAGGCACTCTATATCTCTATCTGAATCAATTATTGTTCTCCCCATTTTGGTATCGTCTGCAAATTTACTTATCCTACTAGTTATACCAAAATCAAGGTCATTTATGTATATAACAATCAACAGAGGACCTAATACAGATCACTGGGGGACACCACTTTTGACTGCTCCCCATTCTGACTTCGTACCATTTATGCTGACTCTCTGCTTCCTACCAATTAGCCATGACCTAATCCATCCCAACAACGCCCCACCTATTCCATGCGCCTCAACCTTTCTCATCAATCTCTCATGGGGGACTCTGTCGAAAGCTTTACTGAAATCTAAATATATTATATCATATGACTTGTCATTATCTACTGCTTCATATACCTCTGAGAAAAAACTAAGCAAATTAGTAAAAGAACGTCCCTGAGTGAATCCATGCTGAGAAGAATTTATTAAATTAAATGTATCTAAGTGGTTTCTAATTTTACTAGCAATAATTGACTCTAGTAGCTTTCCTATGATTGATGTAAGACTAATGGGACGGTAATTGGATGCTATTGATTTGTCACCATTTTTGAAGATCGGAACTACGTTTGCAAGCTTCCAAGCTTCTGAAACTATACCCATCTCCAATGACTTGTTAAATACAATTTTTAATGGGTAACTTAACTCATCCCTACATTATTTTAATACTCTAGCATATACCTCATCAGGACCAGGCGATTTATGAGGTTTCAGTCTGTCAATTTCCTTAAGCACATCATTTCTACTTATAGTAACCGTACTTAACCTATTTTCTATACTATCGCTATATACCTTACGGACTTCTGGAAACTGTGCCAAATTTTAATTAGTGAAAACGGAAAGAAATTTACTATTTAATGTACTGCACATTTCTAAATCATTTTCTGTCATTTTTCCTATCGAAGTTTTAAGGGGACCAATTACATCTCTAACCTTGGATTTATATAGTTGGTAAAAAGCTTTAGGATTATTTTTTGAGTCATTGGCAACCTTAATTTCATAATTTCTTTTTTCTTTCCTAATATCCTTTTTTACCTGTCTTGATAGATTCTGATAGTAAGCAAGTAGGTGAATTTCGCCTTTCCTAATTTTTCTATATATTCCTCTCTTTTGTCCTAGAAGATCTAATAGTCTATTATTCATCCATTGGGGTTGGTTCTGTGTTGCTCTAAATTTTCTTTTGGGGATGTATTTATTTTGTGCATTTAATGCTGACTCAATAAAATTATCGTGGGTTGACGTCTCTTCCTGACTTAAGATGACAGGTGCCTGAGAAGCGGTACACTCATTTGGACACCTGGATCGACTTAATTTTTTGACCATAGGGTCAGCTAATAGGGCTCTTCTTAACACACCATAATTGGCTTTTCTTAAATCGGGTATTAATGTTGTATTCTCTCTGGTATTACCTTTCCATTGTATATTAAAATACACAGAATTCTGGTCACTATTTCCTAGGTGGTCCCCTATCTCTACATTATTTACCATATGTTCATTGTTACTGAAAACTAAATCGAGAATATTATTACCTCTAGTCGGCGTATCTATGAATTGAAATAAAAAACTATCTTGTACTACCTCTATAAACTCCTTAGAATCAGAGTCTCCTATTTGATGCTGCCAATCTATATTCGGAAAATTAAAATCCCCCATAATGCACACATTGCTAAACCTTGATGCCATTTTAATTTTCTCCCATAATGACGTTCCGTCATTTCTACTCATATTTGGCGGTCTATACATAACTCCAATAACTATGGTCTCACTACCTTCGTTAACCTCTACCCAAACACTTTCATTATCGTTATTTAGTCTAATACCTGATTTAATACAGCTTTTTAATGTACTCCTTACAAACACTGCTATACCGCCACCCCTCTTACTTGTTCGGTCATATTTAAACAAACTATATCCTGGTATACCAAATTCTGCTAAAAAAATGCCTGGTTTCTGTATTAATCCACGTTTCAGTTAGCGCTATTATGTCTATATTTTCTTTGCTAACAAGGGCTCTAAGTTCGTTCATTTTGTTACATAGACTCCTACAGTTTGTGTAATATACTCTCAATTTACTTCTTTTCTTTATACCTAATTTACCTTTATTTCTAACAACATTTCCATCTTTCGTTGCACCATCACTACTATCATTTGCAATATAGTCATCATTTTTAGCATGAGACTGAATATCCTTATCGGTTTCGCCTGACGCTAAAATTGTTCCATTTAACCTCTCATTTACACTCAATATTTCTGTTCAAAACCCCACAACCACCCTATCTAAAGAACTAGCTAATGTAGAAACCCCTAACCGTGAAAGATGAACCCCATCCCTTGCGTACATCCCATCTCTCGCATAGAAACAATCCCAGTTATCAATGAATGGTATTGCTTTTGCTTTGCAATATTTCTCCAAACGGCAATTGACACCAATCGCCCTGGATGTCCATTCCTTGGGAACTCCTCTTCTGGGTAGGATACAATGTACTACAGGGATCCCTCCCTTCATCCTAACCTTATCTAACACATCCCGATACTGCTGCAGCAGTTTCTCACTTCTACCCTTACCAACATCGTTACTCCCGGCACTGAGACAGATAATGGGGTTATCTCCACTATCTTCCAAGATATGGTCCATCTTCTCTAAAACCCTCCCAACTCCATGGCCAGGCAGACACACAACCTTCCTAAGTTTAGTGCGGGTAGCCCTAACTAAATGTCTTACCATGGAGTCACCCACAATCGACACACACTTACCTTCTCGGGACACAGACTTACCTTTCCCTCGGGAGGATCCAGCAGCTGCAGTTGGAGAACCCCCGGTGGTGGCAGAAGCTCCCTTGGTGGTGGTGGTGGTGGTGGTGGTGGTGGTGGTGGTGGTGGGGGTGGTGGTGGTAGTAGGTAGCACAGCGTCAGCGGTTGAAGCTGAGTCGGCGGCAGGCACTTCGGCTATCCCTCCCTTTTTTTTTTAAAAGACCTCCGTCTACGTATTGTGAAAAACCTGTTATCCTCCGGCAAATTGTGGGGTTGAGTGAGTGAAGGGGGGGACAGTGAATGAAGGAGGATGCATGTTTTCATAATACGTGTTGCTAGCCCCAAACGCGCGAGCAACTGTGGCTTTCAACCATCCGACACATCCCCTTTTTTTTATGTGCATCACACATGTTACATACAAATAAAGTTTATGTTTTGTTTTACCCTACTGTGGAAAGACTATGGATACACCACTCCTGCCCGGGCCTCACACAGTGGCATGACCCAGTCCTGTCGAACTGAGCTCATGACGCTGGTGGCATTGCCCCGGAGGATAGCCATCCCTAGTCTTTGCTTGAGCCAGAGGGTTTCCCGGGGTTCTCCTGAAACTTCTCTGATTTTACGGCCTATTTCATTCACCATCTTAAGGGTGGTAGGGCCGAAGACTCCTGAAGTTTCGAATGCCAGGGGCTCGAACTGATGATTTCTGGCGATGGTTTGATATTTTTCTCGCTTTTTATTTTCTGCTATCCGGGCGGCTTCACCTGCTTCGTCGGCGTTTCTGGCGATGTTGGTTGTGGAGAAAATGTCAACACATGTGGCATCCCACACGAGGCACCGGCCATTCTTGTAAGGGAAAGTGGTCATCCCATCTGGCCGTTTGCCGTCTTCTCTGTGAAGTCCATGTGGTTCGAGGATTGATGCACGGCTAGCACTCTGCAGGGCCCGTTTTATGACATCATTTAGTGCAGAGTGTCTTGGCAGGCGGCCTGTGTTGTAATTACATGACAAGGCATGGTGACCTTGAGCATCCATCCCACCACACTTGCAAGTGTGTGGGTGACAAACTGCCGCACCCACTCTGAGCGCGATGGCAACCCGGAGCGCTTCAGCATCCAAGTGAGTTCCAAGAGGTGGGATGGGGATGGCGTGTAACCACAAGCCACTCTCCGAACGGGCGGCTGCCTGGAGGCGTGCTTTTGCAACCTGGTCTACATTGGTTAGGAGATCTTCTTGAGTTTTCTTCGCCGAGATGGTATCCCACGCTTTCTGCTTGCTCCTGGAGGTACCCTGAGGCTCCTCCTCTACTCCTGTACTTCCCTTCCAGGTGTTAATCGCTGCTGTTACGTCCCCATTAAGTGTCATTCCGGGTTGAGAAGAAAGGATGGACAATACGAGGTCGTTGGTCGCGATGAGGGAAGAGATAAAGGCTGGGGAGGCAATATCCGAGGCTCTCCGTATGCCCAAGCCCCCGAGGCGGACAGGAAGGGTGGCTTGTGTCCAGGCCCGTTCTTTAAATTCCACGTTGGTGATGCTGGTCACTGCTTCTCGGATTATGCTGTCTAATTCTTGGAGGCCACCATTGTTCGTGTAAGTCATCGATGTGTGCAGGAGGTATTGGAGTTTTGGGATGGAGAAACAGTTCTTGAGCAGGGCCAGAGCTGAGTGGGCATCGATATGTATCAGGCGACTCACGAGACGTTGAAGCTCCTCCTTTTTAACTTGGAGAGCTGGTGGGATTGCTGCCAGAGTTAGTGGGGAACCTAATAGGGTTTGCTGGTGCTCCTGAAGGATCTTTACATCTGGCAATATGTTTCGAAACAGGGCCTGAGTCTCTTCTCCTTGTTCACGTGTGTGGTTGAGGAGGACAAGTTCACATTTGGTGTCATTTATCACTAGCCCGGCCAGGCCGAGGTCAGTTACGATGTTATTTAGGTCGGTTAGAACGTTCTCTACTGACCCACCCAAGGTTGCATCGTCCAGGTACCATACATTCAGTTCTGACCTTAATTTGTTAGCTGCTGCATCCATCCCTATTGAGAAAAGAGCAGGACCACCTGGATCTCCCTGCTGTAACTCGGTCGCTGATGGGATTACCGTCTCGCCAAAAATCAGGATTGAAGGTTTGGAATAAGCCTGCCAAAGTAGGGGGTACAGAGTGGGGATGTGTTCTTGAGCTGCACGGAGGAAGACATCCCTGCGAATGCTGTTGAATGCGTTCCGCATGTCAATCTTTAGAAGCACTCGTTTTTCTTGGGCTTGGCTGAGGTAGGTGCGGGTTGCGTGTACAGCAGCTTCACACACCCCTGGAGTTCCGAAACCTAGTTGAACTGGTCTTAAGTGTTGACCTAGGCCATTCGAGAGTGGTTTCAAACCCACCTTTGTGGCAAGGCGGCGGAAGGTGTTCCCTACTGCTATTGGGTGCACTCCGCCATCTTTTTTTGCGAGTGCACAGAGTGATGCCCCAAAAAATAGGGGTGTGGCACAGTCGGGTACTTCCCCTCTTAAAACCATGTTGATGAATTTGGTGAGAGTTTCCAAGAGTGCCTCCCCAGCAGCTCCTGATCCCTGACCCAAGAGGCCTTTGAGGTGGGCGGGTCGGATACCATCTGGGCCCGCGGCTGAACCTGCTGGGAATGAAGTCACTGCGGCAACCACCTGCTCCTTCGTGACAACTAAAGGTTGGCGCATCTGGTTATTTGGGGCAGGGAGGAGGTTTAGGTCCCTAGGTGTAGGTGGGTGCTTTTCTTGTAGGGCTTCAACAACTTCGGTGCCTTGACCAGCAAAACCTTCTGAAGAGGACAACAGTCTGACGGCCCCTTTGATGTCACTATCCGCCAGCTTCGCCGCGACCCTCTTACGTAGCTGTTCAGCCTCTTCCTCTTCCTTGTCCTGGTGCTTCTGGGCCCTGTTTGGTTGCTGTTCGGGGGGTTCCACCAGTTTGTTTCCACCCATATACTGTTCTACTTGACGTTTCACTCTGGTGGCTAGTGAAACCTGAAGATGGTCTTGTATGTTGGTTCTGGGTGGTTTTCGGAGGGCCCCATAGGAGAAACCCAGGAGCCATGCCCATGCGATGGGTGTCTTGAGCTGTAGGGCCTGCTTTATGATGGTTGTAAGGGCCTCCGCCACTTGGATTCTGGCTCCTTTAGGTACCCGGGCAAGGACCTGGATCCGCGCTTTCCATTTGGTCACAAGTTGGGTCAAGTTGGCGACCGGTGTTGCCGGTGTTGCCCCGGTTGGCTCTGCAGTGGGCCCTGGGCATGTGAGACATTTCCAGTTTGGTTGTTCTCCTGATATTTTCTTCGTCAGCTTAGCACAAGATAAATGAATAGATCTAAGACAGCCGGAACATTTTCGCGAATTCTTTCTTGCATTGGTTATTCCGCACTTAAAACACTTAGTATCTGCTAGGCCATAGTCTTCCAAGATTATCCGTTCCTCTGCCTCTACCAAGCCGTCCTCCTGATCTTCCCGTGGTGCTTCCATCTCTACCATGTCTCCCTTGTTTCAGTAACCCCGGGAAATCTCTCCTGGCACATATCTAGATTATTGCTGTTGTTATTAATGTATAATTGGCTGGATGCATAAAAATTCACTTATCATAGTCAACCTTTCTGATGGGATATGTAAAAAAAAAAAAAAAAAAAAAAAAAAAAAAACATCACATATCATAGTCTACCTTTCTGATGGGCAATTGGCCTGCTTCTCCTAAAGCTAAGTGGTTAAATGTATAAATCCTCGGCATTGGGCACCGGTACAACTAAAAGATCTAACTGATTGAAGGGAAGCACGCCAATGATATCCTATGATTACTAACACTGGCGACGCCACCCTGATGTTGAGTATTAATAAATGCTTAGGATATTAAAAATGCTGTCAACATCAAGATAGGGAGAGAGCCAGAGAGTGAGCGAGAGCCAGGATCTGAGTGGGTAACCGAATCTAGGGCAGCAGTTATGGAAAAATGCTTAAATTGTACAAAATGTTAAGAGAGAGAGAGAGATTGATTTTTTGATTTTGCCCCGAGGGGCGAGTTTATTGAGCAGCGCCCCCCATCCTGTGAGGGGACAACCACTAGTAAGGCGATACATACTGCTCAAAGAGCCATTATTCAACTGAAACAACAGCATCGTCGTCTGGTTACATTCATATTTGTGTTTATAAGTCAGGTTGGCATTATTCAGATGCGTTATTATAGTTTCCTCATTTAATTGTCACATGGTCTGTATATACGTATTTCATTAAAAAAAAAAAAAAAAAAAAAAAAAAAAAAAAAAAAAAAGCAAGCAAGCTTGTAGAGAGAGAGAGAGAGGGAGAGAGAGCAGGGGCGGGGGCGAGGGAGAAAGAAAGCGAGCTCGAGAGGGGGCTGGCCTGGTTGGGTATGAACGATGTTAGAGAAAAATAAATAACTAAAATGATAAAAAGCGATCTGAAGTTATAGAAAACCAAAAAATAATAACAATGAGACGGTTAAGTGCGGTGATTGAAAGTGGATGGAAAGATGTTAAGGATAAAAAGGAGAGAGAGAGAGAGAGAGAGAGAGAGAGAGAGATAAATGAAAATGGACCTTGTAGCAAGTATTCCCTAAATGGTTAGAGAGAGGGAAATGAAAATGGACCTTATAGCAAGTACTTCATAATGGTTAGAATTGTTTGAGAAGTTAAAAGACCGAGGGTCAGGTCCTTGGGGTAGATGGAAGATGAGGCCTATGGTGGGGAACCATAAGGGTGAAACTGCCTGCCCTATAAACGGTTACTTCACTCACCTTGTGGTTACTGCTGGAGGTTTATGGTGCCTGGGCAGGGCTGGGCTAGTGCCTGACGGCTCCTTGTCCCTTCACTGATACTGGTAATAACACTCTCAAGATTAAACTGACCTCCCTTATCCTGACTATCTTTTCCCTCACATTCGTCTCGCAAAGGAGAGAATGTATTTGTCACACTCATACCTATTCTACTATCCTGCTTCTTGAGTGTGACTTTTCCACCCGTATTTTTAACAACCTGCCATGAATACAATTTGTCATCAACTTCCTCCCTTTTCCCCTTACTCGACTTAATTTCCTCTTGGCTAAGCTTGAAAGCTAGATTTTCGTCTTTAATCAAATCCACTTCCCTCTGAAGTTTAACATTAACCTCCCTTAGAGCCAAGACCTCTTCCTTCACCACAACCATCTCTTCCCTTACCTGGAGAATAAGATGATGCAGTTCAGTAAAGGACTCACACTCCATACCTGACATGATCCCAAAAAGCTTAGCGAGGAGCAAACAACTAAGTACAGAAAACAAAAACAAATAAGTCAACTAACAGCTAAAAACTGAGCTAAAACACTTTAATATATACACGAGTGCACTGCCTCCAAACACAGGTAGGTGCGTTGGTCACTGGGTCACGAGCAGGTGGTCCGGGCAGGAACTCAAATTAACACAACCTCCTCCTGTCACTGACTGAACTGAACTTTCTATGGTAAATATTTATATAGCTGCCAAAAATTAGTTCATCATTTTGATAATTAAGGATATTATGTAGATAACCATGGGTTTCTCCTAATGGAGGATGCCAGTTTTGTCTCCAAAGTGACACAGGACATTTGGTGGTCCATACCTATCTGAATATCAACTTGCAGCTTAGTATCATAATAAATAACCCGGCTTAAAATGTAAATTACCATATCCACCCACCACCTCTGTTCCTCTTGATTTATAAGAACAACACAACTAACCAGAGATCCGACCGTTTCTTTTGGCATTCCGCCGTAGGTATATTCAAACGGTGAATGAAAGTAATATAATATGGCAGATCAGGTGAATGCAAGTAATATAATGTGGCAAAGAGGTGAGAAGACAATGTGCGTCAGGTGAATAGAAAGGAAGAGGAAAGTAGAAGGAAAAGAGGAAGTGGGTGAGAGAAAAGAGAATACAAAAACAAATATGTATGGCAAAATACATTCATAAGTGAACTGAAATAATGCAGAGAGAGAAGTTGGAATTCGTAGATGCTTTTCTATATTTATGTATTGCAAACACACACACACACACACACACACACACACACACACACACACACACACACACACACACATAGTTAAACATACCCTGCCGTCCCAACTAGCTGGTCCGGCCTTAGATGAAGTGTAACCTTATGGGTCAGGAAATGCCCACAAGGAAAGTTTTTATAGAGTATATTGAAAATCATTAGTTTGAAAGGGAAATTACACATGCCTACTGATTAATTCATATTAATCCAATCTTCATCAGCTGATCGTCCAGTCTGTTCTTAAACGTATAAATTGAATTACTGTCGATCACCTTCAGAGAGAGAAAGGGAGAGAGAGAGGTCTACAGGTAGGAGGGGGTATTTAATATCCCCACTTTCACCCATCCTCTAAAGCCCCCTTTCCCTCCCCCTCCACCCAGTCAGTTGTGGAGCCACCCTGTCGCCACAGATAGCAGGAGAAAACAACAAAAACAACTAAAAGTGCACTCAGTAGAGCGCATATCTCCGCCTACGCTGGCGGAGGTATGTGCTCTACCGATCACCTCCTAAATGGAATCACTTCTTCCTTGGTGCATATCTTATCTGCCCAGGAACTTTTGTGAACATCGGTTGAGATTTCCTGTTTAGACAAACAAAAATACAAACGAGGGTAAAATTCGACAAAGTGACTCTCACTCTCTCTATGGGGGTCCATGAATGTGTAGCTGACTGTTAGAATAATTTGCCATTCGTATTGTCCTGACCTGAAGTTTATATTTTCGTCTCCGTTTGTTTGTATGTTTAACTGTAAACAAGGAATCTCACAAAGTTCTGAATCTACTTCAATTTAGGAGGCGATCATGATCATATCCTAGAACCCAGATTCAGAAATCAGAAGAAAATGTAGGTCTATAATATTAATGGTAAAGAACCAGCCGGTGTAGGCGAAGGTATATGTGCTCTACCAAGTGCCATTCTAGTTTACTTATGTATCCTGTAAACCAACACTATATTATCCTAGTATATCCTAAGCCGACCTAGCTAACCTAGCATATACTTTGGAGATGGGCTTGTCTATCAGAATGTGATTTGAGCATTCTCTGCCATACCCATAGCTTACTCTGACTGTTCCTTTCAGTTTATATTTCCTAGATATCATGTGACGGCTTCTTTTCTGTGGATTGACCTCCCTACTGCCAACCTTGATGTTGTCAGACTGGGAGCCAATGCATCACATTTTTCTTTTGCCCTTCAACTTTCCTTTCATAATTGTTGAGGGGCACAGAGCCTTGGATGGGGCTTTGGTGTCCCAGGCGTTTCCACCCACTCCTCAGCTCCTCGCCTGGAAGTGGATTCGGTCACCTAAGCTTTCTTAGTGGTAAGCAGGGAGGGTTCTGTGGGGGCGCTCGGTTATGGCCTTGGCCTTGCTCGGGACCTTGGGGCTGCTCGGTCAGACAGCCTGGGGAATAACAACAACAACAACCTAGCATATACTTTGCCTTAAGGGGGGATAGTTCATTTATATTTTCTCATTAATGTATATTTGTTTATATAATTTTATTAGTTTCTTCCCTAGACCTCCATCAAACTTTAAAATAACACTCCCCCCAAGAGACTCCTTCAAGATAAATTTGCACATTTTTCGATAGAAAATTTTTCTGGCCGAAGGCTGGTTCCACTTAAATTACAAGCTCGCTATTGCTCGCCAGGAAAAAATCGACACCTAAATAACACGAACAGTCGTAATATTGACAAAGAAATGGGGCAAAAGGTCTTAAAATCGCCAAACAAATGGGCCGAATGTCTTATAATCAGAATACTAATGGGGCTAAACATGAGAAAGAAGGAGGACCAGAAAAATGGCCCATCTCCCCTTAACCTTGTAAAATTTAGCCGAGTAGTCCTATTGTAAACAGATTAGGTTCTCTGAGGTAAGGTAATCGTAGGATATGTTTAAGAAAGACTCAGTAGAACTATTAACACATTTATGTAATTTAGGTGGTCACCATGTTCTAAGGGTAAACCTTATACGAAGCAGAAACCATTATACGGATAAAGGAAAAGGACTTATTGATATTAGGGAATATTAAATAGAAATACACAAATAATATACGAGATAATGGAATTGAATTAATAATAATCTAATAATCGTCTGGTTACTTATGCCAGCGTCCGTATCTCCTCCTTCGAGGATTATCAAGTGCTTGACACATCTTTAATCAACCAGAGACCATTACCCATCTCCCTTGCTCATGAGGGGACGGTAACTGCCGGCTATATCTCAGAAAAACTTTTCAATTTGAGCGGGGATTGAACGCGAGACCTGTAAGATGGGAAGCAGGCACGCTATCAAATGAGCCAGCCGGACGGCTAGCTCGAAATACGGTAGAAGCTCTTATAACTCTTATATCTAAGGCCTTTGATATGTCTTGCGCAATAGAAAAGGTGTCACCGAAGTCCCGAAACGAAGATGACCAGGAGTTAGTATGATATGCAAGAAGATCTCCAGTAGAGCGACCCTTAAGGAAGCCATACTGGCGATCTGAAGTATATTATGAGAAGAGAAATGCTTAAGAAATTTTGAAAATTCAAAAACTTTAGAGATACAAGAGGTGAGAGCAATAGGATGATAGTTGGAGGGTTGAGAGTGGTCACCCTTCTTTGGGACAGGTTGAATGAGAGCAAACTTCCAGCAAGAAGGGAAGACGTTAGAGGAGAGACAGAGACAAAAGAGTTTGCCTAAAGGTCGGGTCACACATACACGAATTAACGTCCCATCTGGCCCCGACCTCTTAATTCGCCTGCAAACGGGCGAGGACGCCGGCAAAATCGCCTATGGTCGGTACAGGGATGTGTGGTGTCGCCAGCACACGGGATGCGGGGCGAGAGGCGGCGAACATTTTGTGCATGCATAAAATGGACGGCGTGGGCCGGGGCAACTACCACAAAACGTGTCAGGCCAGGACACCCACGGGACACACACGGGAGCAGTCGGTGTCTAGACGCCGACAGACTGTGTCTAGACGCCGACTGGCAGCGTCTAGACGCTGACAAACGGGATGAGGACGGCGGCAATAAACCGTTGGAAGGAGAGTCGGCGATGTGACAACGTCGCATCACGTGACCACCCCGCCCACTGGGACGCGGTCGGCATCCATAAAGGCCGAGTGGCGTGAGACGGGACACAGTTCCCCAGTCG
This sequence comes from Paralithodes platypus, assembly GCA_032716605.1. NCBI lineage: Eukaryota > Metazoa > Arthropoda > Malacostraca > Decapoda > Lithodidae > Paralithodes > Paralithodes platypus. Next base: position 714,682 of record CM064551.1, read on the forward strand.
CCAGCACCGCAGTAGCACCTACAACCTCCGCCACAGTTCCCCCAGCTGTCTGGTTGACTGTACAGGTGTGTCTGTGACACGCCCCTTTCTTATCATGAACAGTGGACATCGGAGGGCCATCAGCGACGACACTGCGACCAACATATTGTGGCCGCAGTGCCGTCGCAGTCCGGCCGTGACACAGACTTCTCAGGTCGCCGTCCAGCGGGACTGGTCGTGGCACCAAGTCGCCGTCGGCGTCAGGCCCAAGAGACGATGGACCCCGTCGATTCGCCGTCCAATCCCCGTCCAATCGCCGTCCTGCACCGTCTGCCGGCGGCGTAACATGTTGAAACGGCTATCGTGGCCACTCGTACTCCAGATTGATGCCGTCCTGCCTATTTTTTTGGTCGTGGCCGGACGGGACGTTAATTTGTGTATGTGTGACCAGACATTAAGCAGGGAGTCAGTACTGAATTACAGTTTTTGAGTACAACAGGAGGAACACTATCCGGACCGTACGCCTTGTTAGTAATAAGCCCAGAGAGGGTAGAAATTACATCTTTAGAAGAGATTGGTTAATAGGCATAAGTAGGAGAGAGGGGGGTGGAGATGGAGGAATAGCACTGAAATCACCCAAGGTGGAGTTTTTAGTGAAAGTTTGAGTGAAGAGTTCAGCTTTGTCAGAGGAAGAAGTGATGGTTGTGCCATCAGAGTGGAAACAGAGAGGGCAAGACAAATTGTTGGAAAGGGTTTGGACTAGATGCCAGAAAGCTTGGGAAGAGCTAGAGTTGGATAGTTCAGCGCATTTATTATTGATGAAAGAGTGTTTGGCAAGACGAAGAACAGATTTGCTTGATTCCGGGTAGAAATATAGGAAGAATGAGATACTTGAGTTTGAAGGCGTCGGAACGGTTGGAATGCTTCCTCATTATTGCGGACAGCCATAGAACAAGCGTGAATTCACCAAGATTTGTTTGCATTAGTCTGAGATGAAGAAAATGGAATGTATGCTTCCATGCCCAATAGGATTACCTCGGTAATGCATTCAGCACTCTCCGAGGGTCCCCGGCCACGGAAGCCAAAATCATTCCATGGGAAAATAAAGCAGTACTGCTGGAGAACTTCATTCTCTCGCTTCCCATACGTTCCATTTGGCCGAACCATCTCAAGGTGTTCCTTTTCACACTTTCCAGCACATCTACCTCCACACCACACCTCTCTCTTGCTTCCTTATCCATATGTCTATCCCTCCATATAACTCTGCATGCACTTCTCAAGTAACTCATTTCCACCCCTCTCATTCTTGGTCTGAGTCTCTCCACCAACGTCCATGCTTCACTTCCGTAAGTCAATGTCGGGATTACCACACTGACATGCATGGACTTCTTCACTTCCATGCTGACCACCCTATTTCTTGTTATTGCTTTCAACGTTCCTACAACCCTCTTCCCCTGTTGCACCCTCTCCCGCACTTCTTCATCCATACTCCCATCTTTATTCAGCACATTGCCCAGATACTTAATGAGCTGACAATCTCCATAGCCTAACCATTTAACTTCACCTCGCACTTCACACCCTTTCGAAGATCGTAACCTTGCTCTTCCCCGCACAGAACAGCACATAAATATTTAGTATGACAATGACAGGAAAGTTAGAGCCATAAAGTTGAGAATTCAGAGGAGTGAAAATCGGGAACACGAGAGCAAGTAACTTTGTTGTACACGTATGCACAACATCCGCCTTTGGCTTTGAAACTAGGATAGAGAAAGTAGGAGGATACAGAGAAGGGGCTGCTGGCAGTTACTTCAGACACCTGAGTTTCACACCCACTAAATAGGTCCACTCTGGCTGCGATGGAAGCCAGGTCAAGCAGATTCACACATAAGCGTGCTTGCCACTCGACTGCCACGGCTCCAATACTGAATGAAATTATCTAGCACTAGCCTCAATAAAATGTGTCATTGTGACCAAAACAATAAGGGTGAACCACGGTCGGGAGGTTCATGGTCAATGCATGAACTATTAACACGCATTTTATATTTGATTGTTGTTACAGGAATGTATGGAGAAAGTTTGTTAGGAAGAACATGTAAAGGTATTTGTAACCTTTTAATTGACAAACCTGGAAGGTCATCATCCCCGATGTTGTGAAGAGACTATGTTGTGGAAGTGTATATCATCTGAGGTGAAGCCAATGATATTGAGGCCTGGTGAATGGATGCTGAGTGTTGTTCCGAATGTTAGTGTGCTTGCATTTGGCAGGTGTTTATTATAATCATTCTCTCCCTGTCTTCATTGTTCCCTTTCTAATGTCCCTTGCTAATCCTCCCTACCTATTTAACGGGAATGAAGGATTGGCTATTGACTGTCTGACTGCCTGTTACACTTTCTGTGGTAGCATTAGCATGATAAGTGGTGCTGTCTACTGTACATACATACATACATACATCAAATGTTAAGATTGAGTCCTTCACACATACGTGCAGTTTTAGTTTCTTGTCCTAATGGTGGCGTTCCAGGCAACCCTGTTAAGGGCTGCTACACTTGTCAACTTTTCGATTCGAGATCGGCACGTATAGTCCGATCCCAGGTCTTCCTCGGTCCACCCATTGGTGCAGCTCCAACCACAATCACAGACCTTCATCTTTTCACCCAATTGTTTTCATCCATTCTATCCACATGCCCATACCATCCCAGTCTACTTGTACGCATCTCCTCTCTAATACTCTTTATACCTAAGCGTCTCCTCATCATTATTTATTCTATCCTGCAGTTTGGCCCCACACATCCATCTCACCATTCTCATCTCATTATGTTTCATTCTGTTGACATCCTCTACTTTAATGGCCCATGTTTCTGAGGCATACGCCATTGCACTTCTAACACATGAGGCATACACCTTTCCCTTCAGGGGGAGAAGCATTCTTTTCATGGTCGGAATTGGCAGTAGTTCTCTGAACGTTCCCCAGCCACATCTAATTCTAGCGACAGTGGCAGCCTCGGCCCCACCACCGGCAGAGATGGTATCTCCTAGGTAACAAAACTTGTCCACCAGCTCCATTGACCCATTCCAAAATTCACAGCCACAGGATCATCATTTAACACAAGCTAGCCCTTGCACACTACACACTCAAATTTCTTGATTTCTGACTCATCCTTCGGCAGGGGTCCTTTTATTCTACTACAGCGTGTACTCCCATGGTTCATCCAACATCGACAGACTGTTCCAGCTGATTGATTTGTGCGCCCGTTATTATTTAAACCTTTAGGAATTAACCCCCCATACATAATTATTAACTTACGAAAGTTAGGGGTTGCCCGAGCGCCCGGTATTTCCCCCACAACAATCTTTCTCACACTGAGGGAGCGTTAAAAGTCGGAGGAATTTGGGGTTGCCATCACCCCGACAGATTATGATCTAACTTACCTAACTTACTGAGCTCAATATGATGCAAATCGCGTCATAAACTTATTATTGAGCTATTTCACTAAGTTCATATGACGTGATCACGTCATATGATACTTTAGGGCGAAACCGCCATATGACGCGATCGTGTCATATGTGACGGAGAGGGTTAATAATTACTAAAAGATAAGACATTGAACATGGTTGCATGAGCCAATCAGCTAGAATGATTGACATCTAGGTGAGCCATTCTCACCTCAGCGTCGCTGAAACAGAGTATAGTGATCCAGCAGCCCACATAGTGGTCACCTTAACAATACCCAACAGGGTCTTACAAAATAATGGTCCTCCGGATATTATCTGCCATCACTCACAGTACACTCGGTTTATGAATACGCATATATATTATATATACTGTATATATATATATATTAATAATTACCGGTATAGAAAGTGATAGTCTCTTATTAAACTTATACGTTTTACTGCACATAATGTATACATACCCTTGCATAGATTTAATCATGTAAAATTAAACATTAACTTAGTTATATCGGCATTTAAACCACACACACATATGCAGCTGCCATGCGAATGAGGTTGTGGCCATACCCTTTATACCGAGTTGTGATATAATTATGGTCCCTTCAGGCCTAGCGTGGTTGCAAAAATTCAGTATATCTTAAATAGTTCCTACGCATGTTTTTCTCTTCCAGACGCCAATAGGTATAAGTCATTACATGAATGGTTGTCAAAATATCAGTGGATAAATAATTTTCATGAGCTACCCTGGCAACCTGTAACGCGCCGAGTTGTTGTTGTTGTTGTTGTTGTTGTTCCCCAAGCTGCCTGGCCGAACATCCCCAAGGCCCCGAGCAGGCCAAGGCCATAACCGTGCGCCCCCACAGAACCCTCACTGCCGACCACAATAAAGCCTTGGTGACCGAAGCCACTTCATGGCGGGGAGCTGAGGAGGGTGCAGAAACGCCCAGGAAACCAAAGCCCCACCCAGGGCCCTGTGCCCCTCAGCAATTATGAAGAGAAAATTGAGGGTCAAAGGAAAATATGTGACGCTTTGGCTTCCAATCTAGGTAGACTGGGAGGTCAATCCACGGAAGAGACGCCGTCACTTGAGATCTAGAAAATATAAAAGTAAAAGGAAGTCAGAGTAAGCTATGGGTATGGCAGAGATCGCTCAGTTCTCACTCTGATAGACCAGCCCATCACCAGCGCCATCACGCGCCGAGCTAGTTGTGACAGATAATAATTGGTAGAAAGTGCGGTCCCTGTGACTCCTGCCATGCCAATATTCCTATGCAGAGAGAGAGAGAGATGGCTATAGCCATAACATATATTGATATGTGCGAGCATACAGTGAAACATTAGTGTTTATCGAAACACAAGTACTTACTCTAGTACTTACTCTAGTTGTATTGCGGGAGTGAGCATGCTCGTTATTTCCCGCCTCCTATATGTGTAGGTGTTATATGTATCGTTGGAATGGCTGTGGATGTGTGTGTAGTCTGTATTATTAGCCAATTGGTGACATTGGAAACGAAGGCTTAGGGTGGATCTGTATGGTACCATTCTCACTATAGACGGTACCGTCTCGCCCGAAGGCTTAGGTAGCCATCAGCTTAGGTGAACCATATGATACCCATCTCGCCTTGTACCATTTTTGCCAACCCCAGATGGGACGTCACAACGTCGTCCACTTATTCCAGGTACCTATTTACAGCTAGGTGAACTGAGGCTAACACATTAAAGGAGACAAGCCCAATTTGTCTCCGCCCGGCCGGGGATTGAACCCCCGACCCCTCGTGTGTGACACGAGAGCTCTACCTACTAGGCTACGGGCTGTGTATGAGTGTGTGTGTGAGTGTGTGTGTGTGTCTTTGAAAGACCATATAAGCATTCTTGATTAGAAAGTTTCCCAGAGTAATAATTATTGTAATATGGGAAACCATACTATTTAGTTTTTAGTAAAGAAGGGAGAGAAGGAGAAATTAATAAATGAAAATGCGATACGGCTAATTCGTTCATGGTACGGGGTTAGATGTATTGTGAAGAAAGTGTAATGGTAAGGATAGACATACAGTAGGTGCTAACAGTTAAAATTGGAGTGATGAGTATTTCATGCGAGTCGAGTCGGGCAAGCCTCATATCCCTAGGTATGAGACAGAGAGGTATGAGGAGCCCAAAAACAAATGGTGCAAATCGACAATCAAAATTAAGAGCCCAACATTAACCCCAAGAAGAGCAAATGCACATCAGCTAAGGAAAATACTAATCTATAATGTGGATATATATTGATAGATAGATAGATAGATAGATAGATAATTAAATAGATACATAGATAGATCGATATATAGTGTGAGTGAAAGAGTGAGAAAGAGCTGTCTTACTAAATACAGTGAATCTAGCAATCCCTACAAATTGGTTTGCAAACAATAATATAACATAATTATATACTAATATTTCTTAAAGGTAGATTTCACAAAACAAACTGTTTACATCGTAATTAATATCACGAGATATAACGGTAACCATAAACCTGGTGAAATATTTAACATAATCATTCTTAGACGATAATCCCCCCCCCCCCCATTTACTCCCTGTAGCCTTACCTCTCCATCCCAACAAATCTAACGACGCCATCTATGGGACATGATATGCAACAGATTCAGGGTGGGGAGAGTGAGCGATCTTACTAATATCAGAGCGAAAAATCCCAGCGAAATTACCATTAGGTGGCCCAGTCGGAAAGGTGACCGACTGTACCTCTCTATATATTACCCACTAATATACCGTCACTAGTAGGTTTAGTAAACGTAGAAGTGTTAATTTAATATATCTCTCTATTATATTACCCACTAATATACCGTTACTAGTAGATTTAGTTAACATAGAAGTGTTAAGTTAATGTACCTCTCTATATATTACCCACTAATATACCGTTACAAGTAGATTTAGTTAACGTAGAAGTGTTAATTTAATATACCTCTCTATATATTACCCACTAATATACCATCACTAGTAGGCTTAGTTAATGTTGTAGAAGTGTTAAGTTAATGAACCATTATTATTACCCACAAATATACCGTGTCTATAAGGTACCGGTAGCGTCCATTTAATATTATTCTGGCGACTATAAGACGATTTTCTTCAGCTTAAAAAGGGCCTCCAGGAAATAACAGGCTTCGAACTATCTCACTTAACCATTTTTACTACCACAGATCATTCTTATAATGTACAAAATCGTAAAATTATATATGAAATACGTCGCAAGTTTAGTAGAGGTTAATGTTCAAGAGTTTTTACCAACTTGTTTGGAACAGGGCATAGTATGTTTTGTTGAACGTTGTAGAAGCGTTGAGTTAATGTCTCTCTTTCTACAGGTTTTCGACAACCTATTTGTTAATTCTCATGATGTTCTACCTTTTATTAGTCGGTTTTATTCCACTTGGTATATTCCAGGTATATAACAAATTAAAAAACTTCTCGGATAACCCTTGTCCTTCCTTAACTTTACCCAAGGAACGTAAAATTGAGGTAGGAAAAAGTGCCCAAAACGGGTAATTTATATATTTATATTTATAAACAGGTAATTTATATATAATTTATATAAAAGAAGTGAAAACAGCAATTGGTGGGTGAAAAAACTTTTATTTTCGCCGCCCTGTCATATTCTGGGGCAGACTGCTGAAAGACGAACATCCTCCCATTGTAACGTTTGAGCAACAACTGAGCTACCCGGGAAAGATCTCACACTTCTAGAGGGTCGCCCTTGTCTTAGAGACTGCATAAGAATAATTTGTCCTGAAAATATTTGATAGATTAGGGATATATGAGGACAAATGCTGATAATTGAAGGGAAAAAAGGGGGAAGGAGGGGAAAGTAGGGGTGTTGGGACACATGTGGATGAATGGTAAGAGGTACTAGAGGGGATTTATCTCACCTAATCTTGTATTCCTTTATTTTGAGAGTTCCTGGGGCATTTTGAGAGGGTATCTTTTATGGTCTTGCTTCCGTGAGGCCTATCGCGTTCGCTATAGTGACCCTTCCGTGAGGCTTATCGCGTTTTGTATGATAAGGGGGTAGAGCTTGTTTTTTGGTGTGTATATTTATATATTTATTTATTTCCAAGTTTCCTCACTAGACTTCCATCAAGCTTAAACAAACAAAACTTGCCTAAGACCCTCCTTGGCCCCCGTCCGCTTTAGAGTGAGAGCCATATCTCGCGAGACCTATGCAGCTCTGCCAAAGGCAAATGTAGCGCAACATTGCTCATTATTAGCGAATATTTGCCAATGTGTATGGTAGTGCTGCGGATGAACCCTGCGCGCTACGAATGTAATTCTGGTGTAATTATGAAAATATTTGCTTCTAATTTTTGGCTGAATACATTTCATTTCATTCAGACACTTGCTTAACCCATTGGCTGCAGGAGACATTTTTGAATGTCCTGGCAATATAAGGCAATATACAAGCTCTTAACTCAATGACGGCGGGCTACCGATATTTTTCTACTGTGCTGCCATACGGGCAATATGGTCAAAATCATTGCTCACTTTCACTCACTGTAGTGCAGTAAATAAAGCTCAAACAGGAACGAAATGAACATATTTGGAAAGTCAGCCGGTCTGGCTGGCAGTGAGAGTGAGAGGGGGGAAGGTTTAAGGGGCCTTCCCACATCAAAGAGTGTGGAGCCTACTGTTACCGAGTATAGTGACTCTATAATTATGAACTTTCCATGGACTCCTGGAGATAGTCTGTCGTACCCGTAAAGAGTCTGTAGCACCCCCAATGAGTCAGTTACACCCCTGGGCGGTGCGAAAATGTTCAAACTTGTGTGAAATTTGGGTACCGAATGTGAACAGTCGGATAGAGTCAGTTTCAACTCCTACCGACTCCTGATAACTCTGTCCGAGTTTTAACAAGCCTTAGTGACTCCTAACAAGTCTGGTACAGTCCGTTTTGTCGGAGTGCAATGGGAAATATAGGAGTGTCACAGACTAGAACAGACTAAAACAGACTACATTCTGTATCACTCCACCAAAATGTCAAAATGTAAACTGGTTCAAACCAACTGTTAACTACTAGCCTACTATGACAGAGTGTTTACTACTGTAACAGTCTAGTGACTCTAGTCGGTTGGTAAAAGAGTAGGAAAAAATACAATCCGAGTCCAACAGACAACACAAATATATAATTAGGAAATGGGCTTGGAGTGATGCTGAACCTCCCACCCCCACACACCCACGCTCGCGGCTCGCCACAGTCATCTATCGGAACAGTCACAGTCTACATATATAATGAGTGTGGGAACAGTCACAAGCACATCCTCCTCGACTCACCACCGCTATGTCACTTAATAGCATCAATGGTATACACATTAGTAGGCTACACAGATTCTATCTATCTATCTATCTAAGGCCTGATGCCGCGATCCCCATCATCCCCGAAAGTGTGGCCACGAATGAACTGCCCCCATGCATCTTTGTCCCCAGTCAGTCGACGCCCCTCCTCCCAAGCAGCACCGCCTTTATCCATATACTTCCTCACTCCATCCTTCCACTTCTCCTTCGGTCTACGTCTCCCTCTCTGTCCCTCCACCTCGCTCTCATACACCCTCTTAGTCATTCTCTCGCTTCCCATACACTCCATATGGCCGAACCATCTCAAGGTGTGCCTTTTCACACTTTCGAGCACACCACACCTCCCTCTTACTTCCTCATTCGTCTGTCTATCCCTCCATGTAACTACGCACGCACTTCTTAAGTAACTCATTTGCACTCCTCTCACTCTTGGTCTGAGTCTCTTCTCCAACGTCCATGCTTCGCTTCCGTCAGGATTACCACACTGTCATGCAAGGACTTCTTCACTTCCATACTGACCACCCTATATCTTGTTACTGCTTTCAACGTTCCTACAACCCTCTTCCCCTGTTGCGCCCTCTCCCACACTTCTACATCCATAGTCCCATCTTTACTCAACACACTGCCCAGATACTTAAATGAGCTGACAATCTCCATAGCCTGACCGTTCAACTTCACCTCACACTCTGTGGCTTCACCCCTTTCGAAGACCATAACTTTAAATTATTGCTCTTCCCCGCATTTACCTTCAGATTCCATTTTTCGCACACAGTTCCAAACATATTTACCAGACCCTGCAACTCCCATTCATTATCGCTCATCAGAACTGTATCATCAGCAAACAGCAGTACAGGTAGCTTCCGCATATTTCCCTCCCTAATCAGCGATACACTAACATCTACTGCTCTTCTTTGTATTTCTTTCATGACTCCATCCATATATACAGAAAACAACCACGGGGACATCACACACCCCTGTTTCAACCCAACAGTTAGATCAAAGAACTTGCTCTGCTCATTCTCCACACGTACTGCCGCCTTTGCACCCCCATACATGCTCTTCACTGCTTTCAGCAACTTACCATCTACTCCGTATATTCTAAGAACTTTCCACATTCCTTCTCTATCCACTCTGGCATAGGCCTTCTCAAAGTCCATAAAGGCAACATAAAGCTTCTGTTGCTTCTCCAGATATTTCTCCACAACACAATTCAGGGTAAAAATCTGATCTACACATCCTCTTCTCTTCCTAATACCGCCCTGCTCGTCACCTATCCATTTCTCCATTCTCGCTCTCACTCTCTCAATCACTACCCTACTGTACACCTTCCCTACTACGCTTAGAAGACATATTCCTCGGTGGTTACCACACACACCTCTTTCCCCTTTACCCTTATATTATAGACTGCATCACCGTTGATTCATTTAAACTCCGCCTAGACAAATATCTCGCATCAAACCCGCGACTGACTGCGTTTGTAAATGAATAACTTTATTTTATCCCCCCCTCAGTTACTAACCCATCTGTCCCCTACTAACTTCCTAATCCTGCCACGGACATTAGTTCCAGGGCAGTATTTCCCTTTCCAATGTTCCCTTACCCACTCTAAACCACTGTTTGGACACTTGATCCTCAGTGTTTTGGAGGACAAGCAACCTAGAAGGGTCACTAGATCTGTTGTTGCTTGATTTCCTTTGTACTCCTTTGTACTCCTTTGTATATAGGGGGACTATTATGTCTGTCTTCCAATCATCAGGTGCACTCCCCGTCTCCCATGCTAGTTTGTACATTTGCCATACCCATTCGATCACTATCTCACCACCATACCTCAGCATTTCCTCACACACTCCTGGTTCTTTCCCAAACTTCACTCTTTTCATGGCTTCATACACTTCTGACCTCCTGATCTTCACCTCCTCCTCCACTACTTCTCTTCTTCTCCCTCTGTGGGGGACAATATGGCCAAAAGTGATCTCTTGCCACACCAATCAAAATAGAAAATAAATACAAATATAGTATGAGATAGCCTACCTTATGGCATGAACTATAGCAGCAGATGAGGGTTGTTTAGTAGCCTATCTCTCACAAACCCTAACTAAACATTGTATAAATGGCCATGTATATCAATGACTTAGCTATAACTAGGGTCCTGGTTTAGTTCAGAGGATTCCGGCTTCGGTAGATAAGGGTTAAAGGGTCAGGACACTGGGCCGGGCGTGTGGATTGTTGCGGGAGAGGTCGCGGAACACGTCCGGTTTGGTCATAAGTTTACTGGCGGCTGATCGGAACTTAAATTTCTGACTCTTAAATAAATTATATACTAATTCGTTACCAAAGGTTCATTCCCTCTTCACTTTATCATATAAATTAAAAATAGGCATTTAATTATATACATACTAATATCAATATCATTTCACAACGATTTAGTAACATTATATCTAGGGGTAGAAATTATCACTACAAATTGTGGATGGCGCCTGCGATCGCGGGAGTTTCAAAACTGATCCCTAATACAGTACCTCTACGTTTTATCATACAAGGTTTTATAACTAAATTAACTTAGCCAAGGTAATCTTATACAGTTCTAAATTACTTAATATTAATTATCCTTTACAATATTTACAATCACCAGGTTCTGGCAGGATATGGTTCACTCTAATGAGGTTACCCTATTGGAAGGCTGTTGCCAACACTACCAAAATACCCGTTTAGTCAATTTATATCTCACAGATTGGGGCCCGTCGAAGTATGATGTGTTGCATCATGTTATATTACCTGCGGCTAACAAATCACGCCAATTTCTTTGAGATCCAGCAGCAGTTGCTCGTTGAGGTCTAGGTTCCCCTATTGCAATGGGTTGCTGTTCCTCCTCCGGTAGGATGGCGAGTTCCATAGGAATGAATCGATCAACCGTTCGGAGAGTTGTTTGTCCACGAGATAAAACTTTAACTGTTCTGATGACTCCTTCGGGATCAGGATAGACTTCTAGGATCTTTGCCAAGGGCCATTTGGAGTGAGGTTGGTCCACCTTCAATAAGACTATATCTCCTTTCTCAGGTTTGCGACGGTTACTAGCAGAATTCGCACCATAATACCTCTCCCATAGGCTTAAGATATATTCTGATGCCCACTGCTTGTCCCAGGCATCCAGTATCTTGCAGAGTTTATGGTAGCTTCATTAATGGTGGTATCTACTAATTCCTCTGTCACGTCCAAACGGGGTACTGGGTCCAGTCGTGTACCATATAACAAATGAGCCCGAGTTAAGGCTTCAATTTCCAAATTAAGAGTCGTCTTGATATGTTAGTGGCCTATTGTTGACTCTTGTTTCTATCTCTGTGACAACAGTTCTTAACTCATCCAAGGTGACTCTTGACTTGTGAAGAACCTTTTTCAGGCACAATTTCACGATGCCTATCATTCTTTCGGTAAATCCATTTTGCCAAGGGGCTCTGGGAGTTGTGAATGACCAATAACAATTTCTAGAATCTAGCATTTGCTGTACTGCTTTGCTCTATAATAATTCTGAAACTAGCGGGGATGCGCCCACAAAGTTTGTCCCATTGTCACTAATCAAACGTCTGGGACAACTTCGCCGAGCGGCAAATCTTCTGAACAAATTTATAAAGGTTTCCGAGCTCATGTCCTCCGCTATCTCCAAATGTATCGCCCGAGTGCTGGTACAGGTGAATAGACATATATATACCTTCCTGGGCGGTCCATCATCTCCTGTGAGAGTGATGGCACCAGTATAATCTATACCTGTTACCTCAAACGGTTTTCTTTGGTGAATGCGGTCTGGCGGGAGAGCTGGTGGACCAGGGTAAGGAATAGCTATAGCTGTATCTATCTATCTATTGCCAGACGCCTTACTCCCCTTACGAGGGTGGCCATACACAGAATGCCCCCAAGCGGACCTATTCCCTGTGAGAGGGACAACCCGAACCAGTTTAGTGAAGGACTTACAGGATTGACCACTCAATTTAGTATCCATCCAACTCCGAGGCCCTCTGTGTATCTTGTTAGCACTATTTTTCTACAGTGGTGTTTGGCTAATACATCCACTAACCTGCCTTACCCTTAGGTAAACAGTACGGATTTGTATCAGGTTTACTCCCCTAGACAGGTTGCCAACCAAGGCTGACGAGTCCCATCCTCTTGCAAATAATGCAATTCTTGATACAGCGTTTAACAGCTTGTCGTCCCTGGGGTATCCAATAATTTTGCCGCATATAGGCTAGAGTGTCTGCTACCCCACCGTGTTTAGTAGTCCGGCAGCCAAAAGTACATTTTTCTTATAACCTTGTTTTGGGGTCTTAAGTTTTTTTTTCAGTGGATTTTGTTTGCCAACATATCCGGTTTGAAAAATATATATGTTGGCTCGCTGTCAGCCTTGGGCAATTTGAGATAATTAGCATAAAACAAAATGGCCACCAAGGAAATATCAAAATACATAATATACCATAATTCCCTTACAAATTGACATAACCGGTCAACCAATACATGGATTCCAGGGCATTTTGACCCAGAAAATTAATTTCTGGTATTTTCATATCCAAAATGACCACTATTTTCAAAATGGCTGCCTTTTTTTTTTTTTTTTTTTTTTATACTTATACTAGTACATAAGAATATTACTTGTTCAACATTAAAGTAATAAAGATTGACAGTTTTTTTAGTCAGATCGTTTTGAGTCCTCAATTTCTTATTATATGGCATAAATGCATAATTCTTGAGGTAATTAGTAATCATCCTCATCAACTGCTGTTCGTGTTTGATCATTGCAACATTCAATGGAGGATTGACAAGCACAAAACATTGTGCATGGTAGCCTCGACTTGTTACATGCGCATCTTGAGGACTTACATGGCTGTTTACTTGAACATGTGCATCTTATCAACTTTAGTATATGATTCGGTGCTAGCTGAACATTGGTAGGGACTGTTGTAGGCAGCAGTGACTTTGTTCTGCTTTCTTTGATCCATCCATAACTTGTGGGTTCCAAATCTGGTGGATCTAGTTGCAGGGCATTCTTCCATATGCATGTTTGCAGATGAGCCCGCTTGACATTCTCAATGAAAGCCTCTGTAGTAGGTGGAAGAGAACATAACTTGGGAGTAACTGTTGCTCCCGACTTCCCCGTTCTTGAAGTCCACACACTTACTCTGGCCTCAGACATAGAATTGGTCTTTGATTGTCCATAACAGGAAGCTATGAATTGTGTTGCCTGTTCCAACACCTCAGGCCAGTTAGCCTCAGCATTACCTATCATATCCAGATTCAGACCTGTTTTCAGTTCTTTCAACATCAGACTTTCCTTTTCCTATACCAAAATATGCTGCCACTGTATCACATCCAGTAAGAGCATGACCTGCCAATATTGCTTGAATTATGTTCTGATATTTCTTTACAGTGGCCTGGATATCAACAACAGTTCTCTCTTTTACAGGTGAATCAATAAACATTGGTGTTTGTATGCCTTATTCCAGGTAATGAAAAAGAAGAAGTACAATTGTAGAAAGAGCTGACATGGCAACCACTCATGAAGAAGCTGATAACATCATTGTGCAGCAGGCTATAGCAGTTGCTGTAGCTCAGCAGCAACCTGTCACTGTTCTTGCAGATGATACAGATGTTTATGCACTTCTTCTTTATCATTACCTGGAACAAGGCATACAAACACCAATGTTTATGGAATCACCTGTAAAAGAGAGAACTGTTGTTGTGCAGCAGGCTATAGCAGTTGCTGTAGCTCAGCAGCAACCTGTCACTGTTCTTGCAGATGATACAGATGTTTATGCACTTCTTCTTTATCATTACCTGGAACAAGGCATACAAACACCAATGTTTATGGAATCACCTGTAAAAGAGAGAACTGTTGTTGTGCAGCAGGCTATAGCAGTTGCTGTAGCTCAGCAGCAACCTGTCACTGTTCTTGCAGATGATACAGATATTTATGCACTTCTTCTTTATCATTACCTGGAACAAGGCATACAAACACCAATGTTTATGGAATCACCTGTAAAAGAGAGAGCTTTTGTTGATATCCAGGCCACTGTAAAGAAACATGAGAACATAATTCAAGCAATATTGGCAGGTCATGCTCTTACTGGATGTGATACAGTGGCAGCATGTTTTGGTATAGGAAAAGGAGAGATGTTGAAAGTACTGAAAACAGGTCTGAATCTGGATATGATAGGTAATGCTGAGGCTAACTGGCCTGAGGTGTTGGAACAGGCAACAAAATTCATAGTTTCCTGTTATGGACAATCAAAGACCAATTCTATGTCTGAGGCCAGAGTAAGTGTGTGGACTTCAAGAACGGGGAAGTCGGGAGCAACAGTTACTCCCAAGTTATGTTCTCTTCCACCTACTACAGAGGCTTTCATTGAGAATGTCAAGCGGGCTCATCTGCAAACATGCATATGGAAGAATGCCCTGCAACTAGATCCACCAGATTTGGAACCCACAAGTTATGGATGGATCAAAGAAAGCAGAACAAAGTCACTGCTGCCTACAACAGTCCCTACCAATGTTCAGCTAGCACCGAATCATATACTAAAGTTGATAAGATGCACATGTTCAAGTAAACAGCCATGTATGTCCTCAAGATGCGCATGTAACAAGTCGAGGCTACCATGCACAATGTTTTGTGCTTGTCAATCCTCCATTGAATGTTGCAATGATCAAACACGAACAGCAGTTGATGAGGATGATTACTAATTACCTCAAGAATTATGCATTTATGCCATATAATAAGAAATTGAGGACTCAAAAAACTGTCAATCTTTATTACTTTCATGTTGAACAAGTAATATTCTTATATACTAGTATATATAAAAAAAAAAAAAAAAAAAAAGGCAGCCATTTTGAAAATGATGGTCATTTTGGATATGAAAATACCAGAAATGAATTTTCTGGGTCAAAATACCCTGGAATCCATGTATTGGTTGACCGGTTATGTCAATTTGTAAGGGAATTATGGTATATTATGTATTTTGATATATCCTTGGTGGCCATTTTGTTTTATGCTAATTATCTCAAATTGCCCAAGGCTGACAGCGAGCCAACATATATATTTTTCAAACCGGATATGTTGGCAAACAAAATCCACTGAAAAACAACCTTAAGACCCTAAAACAAGGTTGAGCCTGGTGGCTGCCGGACTATAGTGGTTTCATGCGCTTTTAAAACCATCAATTTGGTGAGGTCGCAATCCATGGGCAATAGGATAGGATGCCGAGTTTTGAGGGGTAGATCAGCTTTACCAATACGACCTCGACAATATATTACTTCTTGATTGTCTAGGTACAGCTCAAGGTCCTTCATTCTTTTGGTTGGCTTGGGATTGGGTTAACGTAGCTGTGTTAATTCCTCCTCTTACTTTTCAGCTTGTATCCTTTTGATCCAGTAGGTAAGTGGGTCTAATTCCTCCATCTTTACCTTCTTGCTCATGAACTTAAACACCAATTTAGTTACCGTTAATAGTTTGTCCAAATTAGAGAACTTGGTGAGGTCAATCACTGAAGGCTCTGGGATAATTATTGGATCCATATGAACTTGATCATCATTAACCTTCTGGTATGATTTTTGTTCTGGCCAATGTTACGACTGGGGTTCAAATATATCAGGGCTCTTATTCATGGGACTAGTAATGGCATAAATGCTACAACGGAAAGCGCTAGATACAACCTCTGATGTATATTCCCAGTGAACAAAGAACACAAATACTCTACAGAGTTCTATATGCAATAATAGGCTATCAAACTCTCAATAAATGTGCGTCTACTCTAGGCTTAATGTTATGTGAAAACAGCCTATTACTACCTATAACCGAAGGTGCTTGGTTATGGTATGCAAAGTAAGGTGGTAAGAGAAGTTACAGCTTACGTTACTTTAATCAATAAATGTCAGGCACTCCTGCATGAAAGAAAGTGCACTAAAGTCCTTCAACACTAACAAGGAATCTTCTTTAAATGTTAGATGCTATAAAGATGCTCGTATCGGAAATGGAACCCAAAAAGGCAGGCAGCGGAACAATGCTCGTGCAGGCTATGCACACAAAAAGGCAGAATATATAATGCCGTCGGAGCCAAGAATATCCTAAACACTACAACACTAATAATAATCGCCACGACAATGCAGTATGCCTATCACCAAAAAGGGCCCAAGTCGTTTGTGTCTCAATACATCAAACTAGGCTGCGAAATGCTTGTGTAATCATAAATGGGTATGCATAAAAAGAGTAATTAGGTTAATATACTTAATGTCTACTGTGACTGATAAAGTCTAGCTAGAGTCAATGATACGAGATACTGGTGCGCATGGCATGCTGCATAGCCTAGTGCAAATCTCAAGTCTGTGCGTCAAATATTACGTTATAATGAAGGGTAGCTCTCTTGAGAAACCTTAATACCGAAGTATTAAGCGTTCTCCTGGCGTACCTCAAAGACAAACAATCGAGACTAGAACAGTGCAGAATGGTATAGGCAAAAAGCCCTCATTCGTGCATGCTCTATTCTCAATGGCACACAGACTAGAATTTACTCAATCAACTCCAGTTCTCAGGTATGTCGTGCCGCTTTTAACTGAAGCCAGCACTCATAGGAAACAATACCTATAATATCAGACTCCTAGTCTAGCATTATCTAATCCAGCAGAACACTAATAACTAAAGGAAGCAGTAATATGAAAGCTAACCAATGCTATCCACTTATCTTAACAACTAAACATACATAGGTTATATCAGACCTTAACACACAATACAACTGGCCAGCATTAAGCTGACTTTGCAGAGTTAACCAGAGGGGGTATAATATTAATAAAAGGTGGTGAAGGATATGGAAAATGAGAGAGATAGGCAGAGGAAAAGATTCTCAGGTACGGAGCGGGGACAGACAGCAAGGGAAAAAAGATGGGTGTGTTCTAGAAACCAGATCTGAGGGGGATAGTGGCGAGGAACTGTATATATACTCGCACTAGCTCGAGCCGCGTGGGAAAACAGCGGTTACAAGTCATCTAACCACTAGCAAAGCTTACAGCATGGTAAGGGCCTCTCTCCACCAACCCCCGCGAGGGAGCCAGCCGTGACGTCACCGAGCGGGACAAAAAACACTGCGCGCCCCCTCTCACTCTGTTCTACTCCCTCTCTCTCTCCCAGATCCTATCATTACTAATTAATGATAAAATATATACTTTACAATTAAATATATAAAGCCTTGACATGGGCGAAAACAAAGAGCCTTTCTGGACTGCCCATGACACGAGCTTTCATATGAAATAAAGCACACTCTAATGCACAAACTGTAACCCCATCCACTGCCCTGGCGATCCTAGCGAGTCACTGTAGGACAAGCCATGCGGTTCTAACGGAGTGGTTAACGTCACACCCCCCTCCAAGATTTTTCTCAGAGGCCCCAAGGCTCACAAAAATCTGATGGTTAGAACCCATGCTATATCTCCACTTCCCATCACCCAGCGGCAGTAAAATATCTGGCACAGTTCTTCAACAAAACATTTTTCAAAATTATAACCCTCCCCAACACCATAGGTTAAATTATATGTAGTTATGCTCCTCAAGAGCGAGCTTCTCTAGCCCAGCATTCTGAGAGGAGTGCAACTCAGAATTACTGCTATAACATACTAAACAAAAATCAACTATCAAAGAAAGAGTTTTTATTTGATTTTTTTATGTTTATAATTTGTTTATTTCGGCTGCACTATAGGGGCAAGCCTAGTTTTTTCTTCTATACCAAACGCTCAACTCCTGCTTTACGACCCAATACGCTGGGCTACAACCGCGAGCCAACAAGCACCAAGCGCAAAATACTATTCAAACTAAAGCAGGAGGCTACCCGTGTGTCAATCTACCCAGGATCATATACCCTTGAACGACCATCTACAACCACGTTGTCACAACCGGCAATATGGCGTATGTCCAGGTTATATACCAATAACCTTAGTGACCACCTGGTCAGCCTCATATTCCGATTGTGAAACTGGTCCAAGAACTTGAGAGGGTGATGATCTGGGTAAACTACAACGACCGGACCATAGGCTGGAACATAGACCTCGAAATGCCCCAGCGCAAGCACAACCGCCAGCAGGTCCTCCTCGACAACAGAGCAGCTCCCCTGGGCCGAATTGTACTTCTCCGAGCAGAAACGAACAGGATGCTCCAGCCCATCATCGTCCTTTTCCACAAGGACGGCACCAGCCCCCACACCACTAGCCTCCGTTGCTAGTTGGAAAGGTAGGCTAAAGTCAGGGGCCCTGAGGATCGGGTGAGTGCACAACAGGTGTTTTACTTCCCTAAACACCTTCTCACACTCAGGCGCCCATTTGAACTTCTTATCCTTCCAGTTATCCTCCACCTGAGCTTGACTGTCCCGTTCTCATTCTCCACCTTGACTGCTTAACATCATCACAGGCACAGTGAGAGGCTCAGGGGGGTGCCTCCCATACTCCTTCACGGGATCATCATGACATAACTGATTGCGCTTCCGCCTGTCTGGAGTGGCTACCAAGTAAACCAGGTCCGATAGCTCCTCCACCACCCTATAAGGACCAGCGTACTTCGCGGATAAGGGGTGACCTACAAGGGGCAGTAGAATCAACACCTCCTGACCCACGTGAAACTCCCTGAGTTCAACCTTGAGGTCGTACCTGTCCTTCCTGAGGGCCTGAGAGCTAGTCAAATTACGGCAAGCCAACTCCAGACTGCGCAACATCCGTTCTCGACTGTTGAGGACACACTTGAGCATAGAACAAGGTTTTTCTGCGCCCTCCCATACTTCTTCAACCATATGGAGAGGCCCTCTGACACGGTGTCCAAAGACGAGCTCATTAGGGCTGAATCCCAAACTCTCCCCAGGTACCTCCCACACAGCAAACAAAACACATGGCAGGCCAAGATCCCAATCCCTCCCACTCTCAAAGCAACAACAACGAAGTACAGATTTCAAGGCCGAGTGCCATCGCTCTAACACACCCTGGCTCTCCGGATGATATGCAGATGACACAACCCCAACAATCCCATGCTGCGGCATTGCTTGTACAAAGAGGCTAGAAGTGAAGTTGGGTCCCCGGACTGACTGAATCCCCTGTGGGTAACCATACCGGGAAAAATACACTAGCAAGCTTCGGACCACCGTTTTTGCCGACCCATTTCTCATAGGGTACGCGTCAGGGTACCTTGTTGCTACATCTCCCGACTGTGCATCACTGTCCTCCTTCAACTCTTTCGTCTTTTTAAGCCCATCCTCTGCCCCTCCAGGAACAGTTACTGGGTCTTCTCCAGACTCGAAATGTGGTCCTAATAATGAGTCCCCGAGAAGGTCCGTTGACACTAAACTCTCAACCGCATCAACTTCCAACCCCTTCTCGGTACCCTTCCTCCGCTGATCTAAAGATTGTTGACCAGAATGTGACTCCCTGGATGCAGAATCTCCGGTGACAACACACTCCATAGGCTGCCCCGGACACTTCTCAACCCACTCCTGCTCCTCCCTACTCACGTTGGCCGGCTTCTCGACAACGACTAAGGGTGGAGCCTCAGAAGTAGGCCCCGCAAAGTCGTTGCCAAGAAGGAGGTCGACGCCCCCAACAGGTAACTTCTCCACAATTCCTACATCCAGGTCACGAGTCACACCATCAACTTCCACCTTCATTCTTACAAGCGGGTATGACCTTGTCGCATTAACTCCCTGAACCACAACCACCCGCGCCGCATTGACAGGTTTACCAGTGAAATTTCTCAGCAGTGTTTGCGATGCCCCAGTGTCACGCAAAATTCTCACCTCATGTCCTCTACCCCCCCACTCCACACAACCGAGTCCCCTGTGGTCACTAAAGGCATCACGGACAGGGAATAAGCCTTCCGGATCCTTCTGCACTGGCAGTGTATTTACCTCGGAAGAAATGCCTCTAACAAACTCCGATGTCCTCTTGAACACTCCAATGCCGTGAGCAAAAGACACGGCTGCCGGAGGAGGTCGACTAGGGCACTCATTTGCCTTATGACCCTCCTGGTGGCACCTAAAACACATAAATTTCGGTTTCGGCTTATACTGTGATGTAAAAGGCCCCTGACTTTTCACATACGGTGTGGTGGTAGGTTTGGCTTCAGTTTTAGTTTCATTGCTCTTTGGTTTAAATGTGTCATTGCTACGGGGAGGGGGAGGATAACGGTCCCTAGCACTTGCATCGTACTTCTGTGAGGACCCGCAACCCCGAATCAACGACAGCCGTAGATCAGCCATTTCTGCTGCTTCTACTAGAGTTCTTGGCTTTTTCTCCTTTAAGTTCAAAGTTAGATCACCGCCCGTGCTCTTAAAGAACTGCTCCAACATCATTAACTGCTTAACTCCATCAAACGTTGTTACCTTCTCAGATCGGAGCCAGTTCCCCATAGCATCGGACAAGTCCCGGGCGTGTTCCAAAGAGGTGCTATCTCTTCCCTTAGTTACACCCCGGAACTTCAAACGGTACGTTTCTGGTTGCAGTTCGTAAGCCCTCAGGACAGCCTCCTTGAGATTCTCGTACACAATACATAACTCCAAAGGTAACGCATCGTAGGCTTTAAGACCCTTGCCTATTAATCTAGAGGATACAAGTGCTGCCCATTTATTCTCTGGCCACTGGTGTTCCTGGCACTTCTTCTCAAAGCGTGTGAAAAATTCTGTTACACCACTCTCATCAAACACCGGAACCAGTTTCAATAAGTGCGAGAGAGACTGCTCATGAACACGGTTACCAGCCCCAAGTCGCTGTCCCGTCGCCTCTACTCGCGACTTCTCAACGTCCATGTCGGCACAGTACCTAGTCGACTCTAAATCAGCTTGGATTTTTGCTAGCTCTATGTGCTGGTGACTTTTTCTCTCTTCTATCTTGGCTCTCTCTTCTATCTTGGCTAATTCTATTTGCTGCTGAAGCTCAGATGCCCTGATAGCCTTTCTCTCTTCGATCTTAGCTAATTCTGTTTGCTGCTGGATCTTAGCTAATTCGAGCTGAAGCAATAATTCGGGAGTTAACCCTTGAGGAGGTGAAGGTGCTACAATGTTTGAAATTTCCGGTGGTCCCCCCAGGGGCAACCCACCCTGCCAGTCACCACCCAACTGCGGAAGCGTACCCGGGGTCGGCAAACTACTGGGATGGCTGGGAGTCGAGTGTAGGGGAAGCATGGCCGAAGGGCTCTGAGCACTCAACCCATCTCGCTCACCAGTCACCCTGCCCAGTACACACGTTATCAAGTTATCCCTGGTCATGCTGCTAGTACCCGCAAGACCGATAGCTGTGGCCAGGCATTGAAGACCGTACCGCTCCATACCCTTCAACCGCTCGGCAGTAACAGGCCATTGCAAAAATATCCTAGCATCCTCCTCACAGTTCACCCGATTAACCCTTTCATCATACTGCTGTTCCTCAGTCTCGACATTACGTACTGTGTCTCCATTCTCCTCTGACCCGGTATAAAAATTCTCACCACAATATTCAGAAAAGAAGTACCCCAATCTCTTATACCTCAATATACACACAAAAATTCTCGGAAATACTCAAGGGCTATACTATGTTGCGAAAAAAAATATTCTTGCTGATCCCCGCAAAATATTCTCCAAAACAACAAATGTTCCCTGCTAATAAATGTAGGTTCACCAAATCCTAGGTAAGGTCGCCATTTGTTACGACTGGGGTTCAAATATATCAGGGCTCTTATTCATTGGACTAGTAATGGCATAAATGCTACAACGGAAAGCGCTAGATCCAACCTCTGATGTATATTCCCAGTGAACAAAGAACACAAATACTCTACAGAGTTCTATATGCAATAATAGGCTATCAAACTCTCAATAAATGTGCGTCTACTCTAGGCTTAATGTTATGTGAAAACAGCCTATTACTACCTATAACCGAAGGTGCTTGGTTATGGTATGCAAAGTAAGGTGGTAAGAGAAGTTACAGCTTACGTTACTTTAATCAATAAATGTCAGGCACTCCTGCATGAAAGAAAGTGCACTAAAGTCCTTCAACACTAACAAGGAATCTTCTTTAAATGTTAGATGCTATAAAGATGCTCGTATCGGAAATGGAACCCAAAAAAGCAGGCAGCGGAACAATGCTCGTGCAGGCTATGCACACAAAAAGGGCAGAATATATAATGCCGTCGGAGCCAAGAATATCCTAAACACTACAACACTAATAATAATCGCCACGACAATGCAGTATTCCTATCAACAAAAAGAGCCTAAGTCGTTTGTGTCTCAATACATCAAACTAGGCTGCGAAATGCTTGTGTAATCATAAATGGGTATGCATAAAAAGAGTAATTAGGTTAATATACTTAATGTCTACTGTGACTGATAAAGTCTAGCTAGAGTCAATGATACGAGATACTGGTGCGCATGGCATGCTGCATAGCCTAGTGCAAATCTCAAGTCTGTGCGTCAAATATTACGTTATAATGAAGGGTAGCTCTCTTGAGAAACCTTAACACCTTACGAGCGGCCTATGTAGTTTATTTATGTGTACCGCACAGCGGGGTGTTTTTAGCCAAAATAGGGCTGTTTACGTGATCATTTTCATGCCTAAATAAGACCCAGAACGTAAAACAAGTACCTATCCCTGAAAGGGCATAAACAGAGCTTTCGAATGACACCATAACGATCCTTGTATGATGGATAGTTTTCTTGCAATAACCGTGCAACGCGAGTGCAAAAAGCAGGTAATTCGGTACTTTCAGTACATAATTGAGTATGTAGCGAGTGAGAGAGGGAGGAGGGAGCTGAGATTTGTGTCAGTAGGTTCACCGCGGTGGTCTGGAGCAGTCATACGCTCGCTAGTCTCCTGCCACCACTTGTCTCTCTCTCTCAGCCACATTACGTGCTGAAATTGCCACTCGAGTTATGTCGAGCGCCGCCACATAGTCCAGCTTTATTTAACTCGACTTATGTTGCTCGCCGCTAATTAAGGGTTAATACCGAAGTATTAAGCGTTCTCCTGGCGTACCTCAAAGACAAACAATCGAGACTAGAACAGTGCAGAATGGTATAGGCAAAAAGCCCTCATTCGTGCATGCTCTATTCTCAATGGCACACAGACTAGAATTTACTCAATCAACTCCAGTTCTCAGGTATGTCGTGCCGCTTTTAACTGAAGCCAGCACTCATAGGAAACAATACCTATAATATCAGACTCCTAGTCTAGCATTATCTAATCCAGCAGAACACTAATAACTAAAGGAAGCAGTAATATGAAAGCTAACCAATGCTATCCACTTATCTTAACAACTAAACATACATAGGTTATATCAGACCTTAACACACAATACAACTGGCCAGCATGAAGCTGATTTTGCAGAGTTAACCAGAGGGGGTATAATATTAATAAAAGGTGGTGAAGGATATGGAAAATGAGAGAGATAGGCAGAGGAAAAGATTCTCAGGTACGGAGCGGGGACAGACAGCAAGGGAAAAAAGATGGGTGTGTTCTAGAAACCAGATCTGAGGGGGAGAGTGGCGAGGAACTGTATATATACTCGCACTAGCTCGAGCCGCGTGGGAAAACAGCGGTTACAAGTCATCTAACCACTAGCAAAGCTTACAGCATGGTAAGGGCCTCTCTCCACCAACCCCCGCGAGGCAGCCAGCCGTGACGTCACCGAGCGGGACAAAAAACACTGCGCGCCCCCTCTCACTCTGTTCTACTCCCTCTCTCTCTCCCAGATCCTATCATTACTAGTTAATGATAAAATATATACTTTACAATTAAATATATAAAGCCTTGACATGGACGAAAACAAAGAGCCTTTCTGGACTGCCCATGACACGAGCTTTCATATGAAATAAAGCACACTCTAATACACAAACTGTAGCCCCATCCACTGCCCTGGTGATCCTAGCGAGTCACTGTAGGACAAGCCCTGCGGTTCTAACGGAGTGGTTAACGTCACACCCCCCCAAGATTTTTCTCAGAGGCCCCAAGGCTCACAAAAATCTGATGGTTAGAACCCATGCTATATCTCCACTTCCCATCACCCAGCGGCAGTAAAATATCTGGCACAGTTCTTCAACAAAACATTTTTCAAAATTATAACCCTCCCCAACACCATAGGTTCAATTATATGTAGTTATGCTCCTCAAGAGCGAGCTTCTCTAGCCCAGCATTCTGAGAGGAGTGCAACTCAGAATTACTGCTATAACATACTAAAAAAAATCAACTATCAAAGAAAGAGTTTTTATTTGATTTGTTTATGTTTATAATTTGTTTATTTCGGCTGCACTATAGGGGCAAGCCTAGTTTTTTCTTCTATACCAAACGCTCAACTCCTGCTTTACGACCCAATACGCTGGGCTACAACCGCGAGCCAACAAGCACCAAGCGCAAAATACTATTCAAACTAAAGCAGGAGGCTACCCGTGTGTCAATCTACCCAGGATCATATACCCTTGAACGACCATCTACAACCACGTTGTCACAACCGGCAATATGGCGTATGTCCAGGTTATATACCAATAACCTTAGTGACCACCTGGTCAGCCTCATATTCCGATTGTGAAACTGGTCCAAGAACTTGAGAGGGTGATGATCTGGGTAAACTACAACGACCGGACCATAGGCTGGAACATAGACCTCGAAATGCCCCAGCGCAAGCACAACCGCCAGCAGGTCCTCCTCGACAACAGAGCAGCTCCCCTGGGCCGAATTGTACTTCTCCGAGCAGAAACTAACAGGATGCTCCAGCCCATCATCGTCCTTTTCCACAAGGACGGCACCAGCCCCCACACCACTAGCCTCCGTTGCTAGTTGGAAAGGTAGGCTAAAGTCAGGGGCCCTGAGGATCGGGTGAGTGCACAACAGGTGTTTTACTTCCCTAAACACCTTCTCACACTCAGGCGCCCATTTGAACTTCTTATCCTTCCAGTTATCCTCCACCTGAGCTTGACTGTCCCGTTCTCCTTCTCCACCTTGACTGCTTAACATCATCACAGGCATCAGGGGGGTGCCTCCCATGCTCCTTCATGGGATTATCATGACATAACTGATTGCGCTTCCGCCTGTCTGGAGTGGCTACCAAGTAAACCAGGTCCGATAGCTCCTCCACCACCCTATAAGGACCAGCGTACTTCGCGGATAAGGGGTGACCTACAAGGGGCAGTAGAATCGACACCTCCTGACCCACGTGAAACTCCCTGAGTTCAACCTTGAGGTCGTACCTGTCCTTCCTGAGGGCCTGAGAGCTAGTCAAATTACGGCCAGCCAACTCCAGACTGCGCAACATCCGTTCTCGACTGTTGAGGACACACTTGAGCATAGAACAAGGTTTTTCTGCGCCCTCCCATACTTCTTCAACCATATGGAGAGGCCCTCTGACACGGTGTCCAAAGACGAGCTCATTAGGGTTGAATCCCAAACTCTCCCCAGGTACCTCCCACACAGCAAACAAAACACATGGCAGGCCAAGATCCCAATCCCTCCCACTCTCAAAGCAACAACAACGAAGTACAGATTTCAAGGCCGAGTGCCATCGCTCTAACACACCCTGGCTCTCCGGATGATATGCAGATGACACAACCCCAACAATCCCATGCTGCGGCATTGCTTGTACAAAGAGGCTAGAAGTGAAGTTGGGTCCCCGGACTGACTGAATCCCCTGTGGGTAACCATACCGGGAAAAATACACTAGCAAGCTTCGGACCACCGTTTTTGCCGACCCATTTCTCATAGGGTACGCGTCAGGGTACCTTGTTGCTACATCTCCCGACTGTGCATCACTGTCCTCCTTCAACTCTTTCGTCTTTTTAAGCCCATCCTCTGCCCCTCCAGGAACAGTTACTGGGTCTTCTCCAGACTCGAAATGTGGTCCTAATAATGAGTCCCCGAGAAGGTCCGTTGACACTAAACTCTCAACCGCATCAACTTCCAACCCCTTCTCGGTACCCTTCCTCCGCTGATCTAAAGATTGTTGACCAGAATGTGACTCCCTGGATGCAGAATCTCCGGTGACAACACACTCCATAGGCTGCCCCGGACACTTCTCAACCCACTCCTGCTCCTCCCTACTCACGTCGGCCGGCTTCTCGACAACGACTAAGGGTGGAGCCTCAGAAGTAGGCCCCGCAAAGTCGTTGCCAAGAAGGAGGTCGACGCCCCCAACAGGTAACTTCTCCACAATTCCTACATCCAGGTCACGAGTCACACCATCAACTTCCACCTTCATTCTTACAAGCGGGTATGACCTTGTCGCATTAACTCCCTGAACCACAACCACCCGCGCCGCATTGACAGGTTTACCAGTGAAATTTCTCAACAGTGTTTGCGATGCCCCAGTGTCACGCAAAATTCTCACCTCATGTCCTCTACCCCTCCACTCCACACAACCGAGTCCCCTGTGGTCACTAAAGGCATCACGGACAGGGAATAAGCCTTCCGGATCCTTCTGCACTGGCAGTGTATTTACCTCGGAAGAAATGCCTCTAACAAACTCCGATGTCCTCTTGAACACTCCAATGCCGTGAGCAAAAGACACGGCTGCCGGAGGAGGTCGACTAGGGCACTCATTTGCCTTATGACCCTCCTGGTGGCACCTAAAACACATAAATTTCGGTTTCGGCTTATACTGTGATGTAAAAGGCCCCTGACTTTTCACATACGGTGTGGTGGTAGGTTTGGCTTCAGTTTTAGTTTCATTGCTCTTTGGTTTAAATGTGTCATTGCTACGGGGAGGGGGAGGATAACGGTCCCTAGCACTTGCATCGTACTTCTGTGAGGACCCGCAACCCCGAATCAACGACAGCCGTAGATCAGCCATTTCTGCTGCTTCTACTAGAGTTCTTGGCTTTTTCTCCTTTAAGTTCAAAGTTAGATCACCGCCCGTGCTCTTAAAGAACTGCTCCAACATCATTAACTGCTTAACTCCATCAAACGTTGTTACCTTCTCAGATCGGAGCCAGTTCCCCATAGCATCGGACAAGTCCCGGGCGTGTTCCAAAAAGGTGCTATCTCTTCCCTTAGTTACACCCCGGAACTTCAAACGGTACGTTTCTGGTTGCAGTTCGTAAGCCCTCAGGACAGCCTCCTTGAGATCCTCGTACACAATACATAACTCCAAAGGTAACGCATCGTAGGCTTTAAGACCCTTGCCTATTAATCTAGAGGATACAAGTGCTGCCCATTTATTCTCTGGCCACTGGTGTTCCTGGCACTTCTTCTCAAAGCGTGTGAAAAATTCTGTTACACCACTCTCATCAAACACCGGAACCAGTTTCAATAAGTGCGAGAGAGACTGCTCATGAACACGGTTACCAGCCCCAAGTCGCTGTCCCGTCGCCTCTACTCGCGACTTCTCAACGTCCATGTCGGCACAGTACCTAGTCGACTCTAAATCAGCTTGGATTTTTGCTAGCTCTATGTGCTGGTGACTTTTTCTCTCTTCTATCTTGGCTCTCTCTTCTATCTTGGCTAATTCTATTTGCTGCTGAAGCTGAAGCTGAAGCTCAGATGCCCTGATAGCCTTTCTCTCTTCGATCTTAGCTAATTCTGTTTGCTGCTGGATCTTAGCTAATTCGAGCTGAAGCAATAATTCGGGAGTTAACCCTTGAGGAGGTGAAGGTGCTACAATGTTTGAAATTACCGGTGGTCCCCCCAGGGGCAACCCACCCTGCCAGTCACCACCCAACTGCGGAAGCGTACCCGGGGTCGGCAAACTACTGGGATGGCTGGGAGTCGAGTGTAGGGGAAGCATGGCCGAAGGGCTCTGAGCACTCAACCCATCTCGCTCACCAGTCACCCTGCCCAGTACACACGTTATCAAGTTATCCCTGGTCATGCTGCTAGTACCCGCATGACCGATAGCTGTGGCCAGGCATTGAAGACCGTACCGCTCCATACCCTCCAACCGCTCGGCAGTAACAGGCCATTGCAAAAATATTCTAGCATCCTCCTCACAGTTCACCCGATTAACCCTTTCATCATACTGCTGTTCCTCAGTCTCGACATTACGTACTGTGTCTCCATTCTCCTCTGACCCGGTATAAGACATGATGCTCACAAAAAATTCTCACCACAATATTCAGAAAAGAAGTACCCCAATCTCTTATACCTCAATATACACACAAAAATTCTCGGAAATACTCAAGGGCTATACTATGTTGCGAAAAAAAAATATTCTTGCTGATCCCCGCAAAATATTCTCCAAAACAACAAATGTTCCCTGCTAATAAATGTAGGTTCACCAAATCCTAGGTAAGGTCGCCATTTGTTACGACTGGGGTTCAAATATATCAGGGCTCTTATTCATTGGACTAGTAATGGCATAAATGCTACAACGGAAAGCGCTAGATCCAACCTCTGATGTATATTCCCAGTGAACAAAGAACACAAATACTCTACAGAGTTCTATATGCAATAATAGGCTATCAAACTCTCAATAAATGTGCGTCTACTCTAGGCTTAATGTTATGTGAAAACAGCCTATTACTACCTATAACCGAAGGTGCTTGGTTATGGTATGCAAAGTAAGGTGGTAAGAGAAGTTACAGCTTACGTTACTTTAATCAATAAATGTCAGGCACTCCTGCATGAAAGAAAGTGCACTAAAGTCCTTCAACACTAACAAGGAATCTTCTTTAAATGTTAGATGCTATAAAGATGCTCGTATCGGAAATGGAACCCAAAAAGGCAGGCAGCGGAACAATGCTCGTGCAGGCTATGCACACAAAAAGGCAGAATATATAATGCCGTGGGAGCCAAGAATATCCTAAACACTACAACACTAATAATAATCGCCACGACAATGCAGTATTCCTATCAACAAAAAGAGCCTAAGTCGTTTGTGTCTCAATACATCAAACTAGGCTGCGAAATGCTTGTGTAATCATAAATGGGTATGCATAAAAAGAGTAATTAGGTTAATATACTTAATGTCTACTGTGACTGATAAAGTCTAGCTAGAGTCAATGATACGAGATACTGGTGCGCATGGCATGCTGCATAGCCTAGTGCAAATCTCAAGTCTGTGCGTCAAATATTACGTTATAATGAAGGGTAGCTCTCTTGAGAAACCTTAATACCGAAGTATTAAGCGTTCTCCTGGCGTACCTCAAAGACAAACAATCGAGACTAGAACAGTGCAGAATGGTATAGGCAAAAAGCCCTCATTCGTGCATGCTCTATTCTCAATGGCACACAGACTAGAATTTACTCAATCAACTCCAGTTCTCAGGTATGTCGTGCCGCTTTTAACTGAAGCCAGCACTCATAGGAAACAATACCTATAATATCAGACTCCTAGTCTAGCATTATCTAATCCAGCAGAACACTAATAACTAAAGGAAGCAGTAATATGAAAGCTAACCAATGCTATCCACTTATCTTAACAACTAAACATACATAGGTTATATCAGACCTTAACACACAATACAACTGGCCAGCATGAAGCTGATTTTGCAGAGTTAACCAGAGGGGGTATAATATTAATAAAAGGTGGTGAAGGATATGGAAAATGAGAGAGATAGGCAGAGGAAAAGATTCTCAGGTACGGAGCGGGGACAGACAGCAAGGGAAAAAAGATGGGTGTGTTCTAGAAACCAGATCTGAGGGGAGAGTGGCGAGGAACTGTATATATACTCGCACTAGCTCGAGCCGCGTGGGAAAACAGCGGTTACAAGTCATCTAACCACTAGCAAAGCTTACAGCATGGTAAGGGCCTCTCTCCACCAACCCCCGCGAGGCAGCCAGCCGTGACGTCACCGAGCGGGACAAAAAACACTGCGCGCCCCCTCTCACTCTGTTCTACTCCCTCTCTCTCTCCCAGATCCTATCATTACTAGTTAATGATAAAATATATACTTTACAATTAAATATATAAAGCCTTGACATGGGCGAAAACAAAGAGCCTTTCTGGACTGCCCATGACACGAGCTTTCATATGAAATAAAGCACACTCTAATACACAAACTGTAGCCCCATCCACTGCCCTGGCGATCCTAGCGAGTCACTGTAGGACAAGCCATGCGGTTCTAACGGAGTGGTTAACGTCACACCAATCACTCTGACGTAGCCAAACCGGACCCTGAAACCACAGAGTTTCGTTAATCAGTTTCTTGACACTTGCACCTGGGCTCACCAAGTCAGCCGGAATATCTTTGGACTTAACATGCATGAATATATAGTTCATTTGCAGTTCCTTTATTTTGTGTACTCTGTTACGCACATAAACTATGTGACTATCATCCTTAGCTATCCAGTGCAAATATATCTCACTATCTGTCCATATACAGTATATGTCTCACCTACAAAGGGAAACATACCATTCAAATAAGTAGCTAACCTAGTTCCCAATTCAACAGCAGTCAGCTCCAACTGTGGAAGGGTACGTTGTTTAAATGGCGCCACTCGCGATGTGGACATAATCAAAGTAGATCGGACTTCAGTGACCCAATAAGCTACTGCACCATACGCCTTAGATGAGGCATCACAAAATACGTGCAATTGAGCACACTCATTATCAGAGGTAGGATCACATCTTCTAGGAAACTTGACTGATGATACCTTCTCATATTCCACCTGCAATTTGTTCCACTCTTCTGTATACTTTTCAGGTAATGGAGTATCCCAACTCAGTGCTTCTCTCCAGGCTTCCTGAACTAAAATCTTCCCTTTAATTGATATGGGACTAAATATGCCTAATGGGTCGAACATCATAGAGACCGGACTTAAGAGCGTGCGTTTTGTGAGTTTTACATCGGGAAACTTGAGAGGCTTTAGAGACATCTCATCAGTAGTCGTTTTCCACTGTAATCCTAGTACTGGTTGACATTCTGGTATTTGGTAGTCAGGATAGTCTCCTCTTATCTGGTCCAAAAGAATATGAGAGTTTGAATTCCAACTTTGTAGTGGCATATTAGCTTTATTACATTCTTGCCTTGCCAAATTGTAGATTTCAATCACCTCTTCTCCACTGTCGGCAACGCCCTGAAGATTATCCATGTAAAAGAGTTGACCCATTTCCGGTTTCTCTGTCTTCTGGAAATGATATCTCAAAGTGCTGCACAACAAGAAAGGACTAGAGCAGGAACCAAATAACACTGACCGATACCGGTATTCTTTTATCCACCCACCAGGCTGAAAAGGATCTTCAGGCCAAAGAAACTTTATGAATTTGCGGTCCTGCTCCTTTAACCCTATTCTCAAAAAGGCTTTGGAGATATCTGCCACAAACCCCAATCTCTTCATCCTGAATTTTAATAGTACATCACCCAGTATTTCAGTCAGATTTGGTCCTACATAGAAACAATCATTTAGACTTGCTTCATTCTTCGCTGCTCGACAACTGTAGTTAAATACCACTCTGATGGGGGTAGTACTGGAGTCTTTACTTACAGCATGATGAGGAAGGTAATGACCCTCTTTATGGTATATTTCACCTGGGACCTCCTCAATAAAGTAATTTTCCAACTGCTCTTGAATTATTTTATAAGTTTCCAGTCGTTCAGGATGTTGACGCAACCTCTCCACCATTTAATTTAATTGACATCTTGAACTCTGGTAGTTAGTTGGTAATGCAGGGGCATTTATCTTCCATGGAAGTCCTACCCAGTACTGGACATCCTTATACTCAACTGTGTCTAGGTAGTGGTTATATGTTAAGATGTCTTCAGGGGTGGGAAGATCTGCATCTATACCCACAGTGTCCAGTTCCCAAAGATTGTGAACAGGTTCTTGTTGTTCCTCCAGAATGTCTCCCTAGTTGTGATGGAATTAATTCTGCACCAATTCTAGCCACCGCCAGAGATTGTGCAGGAGTCACAAAGACTGGATCCATCTGGTTGTCTGATTCATTTGGGCCGCATGTGGGTAGAGATCCCATTATTATGTATCCACCTGATAAAGAAATTTACTGTATACCGTGTTTCCGAGTCATTTTTCGCAAAAAGCGTCCACAATAGTCGGAGCCGTTGATCAGTTGAATTGGACCTACTACGTCAGACTCGATATTACGGTCTGCAAGTTGGACACCACTCTTTGTTAAGAAGTCAGATGCTTCCTTCAAACCCTTATTTACCACAGAAGTGTTCATGTCTTCCTTAACCACCGCAGTCATCTTACATTTGTATTTGCCTAATCTAATCAGGGGTTTAACCACGTCAAATGTTTGCGTTTCCTTATTTGACAAAAATCCAGTTATTGCCATGTTCACTCTTCCTACTGTTGGCAAATTCATGGCTCTGACAACATCTCCGGCAATGAAGGTCTTTTGCGTTCCAGTATCAAAGAGTGCTTTGACCGGCATAACCTTTTTTCCTCTGATCAGTTGAACCTCGGCTGTCGGAGTAGCTGCCGGCGTATGTATTGGGTTTCCCGTGGTCAGGGTTATATTCACACTTGTAGTTTTGGGTTGTACTTCACTTATCTTGGGACACAACGCTGTATGATGTACACCAATCTTGCACCGAAAACATATATTTAATTTAGTAGCACATTCCTCAGTAGAATGTCTTGAGCTCAGGCAAACAAGACACTTACCTAGTTCGATGAGTCGTGGAAGTCTAGCCTTAAGATCTGGGTAAGTCAAAGTAAGTACAAAGGAGTACAAAGGAAATCAAGCAACAACAGATCTAGTGACCCTTCTAGGCTGCTTGTCCTCCAAAACACTGAGGATCAAGTGTCCAAACAGTGGTTTAGAGTGGGTAAGGGAACATTGGAAAGGGAACTACTGCCCTGGAACTAATGTCCGTGGCAGGACTAGGAATTTAGTAGGGGACATATGGGTTAGTAACTGAGGGAAGGATAAAATAAAGTTATTCATTTACAAACGCAGTCAGTCGCGGGTTTGATGTGAGATATTTGTCTAGGCGGAGTTTAAATGAATCAACGGTGCTGCAGTCTATAACGTCTCGGGGAAGCCCATTCCACAAGTTGACAACTCGATTGAAGAAGAAATTCTTAGATTCGTGTGAGTTAAAAGATTTACCAATAATTTTGCAACCGTTTCCCCGCGTGTAATTAGATTGGTCGATAGTGAAGTACTTACTACAGTTCATATTGTCGATGCCTTTGATGATTTTGAACACTTGAATTAAGTCACCTTTTAATCTGCGCTGGGTTAATGGAAATAGATTTAATTCTCTAAGACGCTCTTCGTATGGTTTGTTCTTTAGGCTAGGTATCATTTTGGTAACTCTACGTTGAACTCGTTCTAGCTTGTTTATGTCTTTTTGGTAATAAGGGCACCAGCATTGAACGCAGTATTCCAGATGAGGGCGGACTAAGGAATTGTAAAGGGTTAGGATAACGTCTTTGGATTTATGCTCAAATGACCTGCCTATAAAGCCAATTATTTTGTTTGCCTTCTTAACAACTTCTGAACATTGTTGACTCGGTTTTAGATTACTCGATATTGTTACTCCCAGATCGGTTTCTCTGTTTACATTCTTAAGCTGAGTGCCATTCATCGAATAGTTTGCTTTCTCATTTAGGTATCCGATATGTAGTACTTTACATTTATCCGCATTGAAACTCATTTGCCAAATTTGGGCCCAATGTGACAATTTATCTAGATTGTGTTGCATATCGTCAACTTGATCTTTTGAGAGTACGCTATTTGCAATTTTTGTATCGTCAGCAAATTTTGAGATTGTACAGGTGAGACCCTCATCTATGTCGTTGATGTAAATTAGAAAGAGAATGGTCCTAGTACCGATCCCTGGGGTACCCCGCTACTTACATTGGTCCATTTAGATGCCTTACCGTTGATGACTACTCTTTGCTTTCTGTCGCTGAGCCAATTTTCTATCCATTTCAACACACCGTCTTGTATTCCATGCGCTTTTAGTTTTAGCAGTAAACGTTTGTGGGGAACTTTGTCAAAGGCCTTTTGAAAATGAAGGTATATAATATCTACAGCTTTACTCTCATCGTAGAGGTTGAGGATATCGTGGAAGAAGTCTAAGAGGTTTGTTAAACAGGAACGTTTTTTACGAAAGCCGTGTTGAGTATCTTTAAGTATGTTATTTTCCTCTAAGTGAGGAGTCTGTCTCTTATGACCGTTTCTAGCATTTTACATACAACTGAGGTTAAGCTAATTGGACGATAGTTACTGGGTAGGGATTTGCTGCCTTTTTTGAATATCGGTGATACATTGGCTATCTTCCACTGATCAGGCATAGTTCCAGACTGCAAGGATTTATTGAATAGTAATGTCAGTGGTTTGGAGAGCTCATCCTTAGCTTCCTTTAGAACTCTAGGCGAGATTGTATCAGGTCCAGGCGTTTTATTTACCTTGAGTTTATCTAAACAATTCCATACTTCTCTCTCTGTAACGGTGACATTGCTTAGAACATCTGAATTATCAATCTGAATCGGCGATGGTGTAGGGATATCACTGAGGTCTTCTGTAGTAAAAACTGATGCAAAGAAGGTATTGAGGGCATTACTCATTTGTACTTCGTCTTTGGTGTATTCTCCATTTTCATCGACTAACGGTCCAACAGTTGAAGTAACTACTTTTTTCTTTCTGATATAACTATAGAATTCTTTCGGGTTTGTTTTACTTTGATTCGCAATATGTAACTCTAGGGTCTTTTTACTTTGCTTAATTAACTTTTTGGCTTTGCGTCGTAGCTCTACAAATTTCACCCGTTCTTCGTCATTTTGTGAGGTTTTTAATCTATCATTAGCAAATTTTTTAGCAAGCAGGCAGTTTGAAATATCTTTATTCCACCATTTGGGCTTATTATTATGGCCTGGACGCCGTATTTTCAATGGTATGCAGTCTTGCACTGCTTTTAGGTAAGTGGTTTCGAAAAACTTCCAAGATGTATTTATGTCGTTATTGTTAATTAAAAAGCTCCAGTCAGTTTCTTTAAACATAGCTCTAAGTTTATGAAAGTTTGCTTTCTTGAAATTAGGGACTTTTTCGATGCTACTATTTGGTTCGTTACTAGTAAAGTTTAAAGTGAAAGTTATCGTACGATGGTCGCTGTTACTGAATTCATCACCAACATTCAAATTCTCTATTAATTCTTCTTTTGTTGCAAGTACAATGTCAAGAACGTTATTACCACGGGTCGGTGTTCGAACAAATTGATAAAGCGAACTCTCTTGCAAGTTCGTATACAAGTCATGTCCGGAGTGTGAAGTAAGAGTATCGCCCCACTTGGTCACAGGTAAATTAAAGTCGCCAAAAAATACGGTATCTTGTGAGTTACTTACATCTGCAATTTGTTCATAAATTTCTCGGTCAGTTTGCACTGATTGAGCTGGAGGTCTGTATATTAATGCAAGTATTATTTTTGTACCTTTATTATTCTTTATTAGCACAAAAGATGTGTCGACATTCACAATTTGAGGTTTTGACAAGAGGGTCGGGTTAAGACTTTCTTTGATATAAAATAAAACGCCACCTCCATTTTTATTTATTCGGCTTTTCTCAAACATTACATAACCGGGAAGTGAATACTCTGCTAAAAAGTCTCTATCTACTGTATTGAGCCAAGATTCTGTTATACCAATCACATCATAATTTTCAGTAAACAATTTTCAGTCGTACAATACACTGTGGAATATTGTTCTGAACATAACATACACACCTTCCGGGTTTCTTGTTTTACCACTGGTGTGGGCTAAATATATCTGGTTACTTCTTGGGTCACTGGAGAATTGAGACGTGAATTTTTTCTCTCCCAAACACCATTTGTTTTTGATACTGTACTAGTTTGATTATTCTGTTGGACAGATGCCACATAGGTACCAACCTCTTCCTTCTTGAACGGTTTTGCTTTTTCCTTAGTCCCTGTTGTAGACACTTTTGTATATTTAACCTTGTTGTCTCCTTCCTTGATACCGCTATCCTTCTTAGAAACCTGCATGTGTTTGCACAGCTCTCTTAATCCCTCTTCTATCTCTTGATACGTGAAGTAGTTCTTCTTATACCTATGGTACAATTCATCACAGGTTTTTTGAGAGAGATTTTGTTGTACAATGTAGTTCAGGAGCCAAGAAGCTGAGTCGAGATCTTTCTGGGTACTAAGTGATTTTAAAACACAATTCAAGCTGATCCGGAATGATTGAAGATCCTGGTACGTATGCTTGGGTCCTAATAAATCCAGCCATTTGTAAACTAGGCGCTGTAGAGTCAATTCCGTATCTTCAACATTTTCCTTGAGTACTTGTAGAGCTGCTGTATAATTGGCATCTGTTATGGGAAGTTCCTTAATAAGATCCAATGCAAAACCCTTAAGTTGACCCAACAAGTATGAACATTTATTTGCTGCAGAAATATCTGACCTGTCATGAACTAAACCCTTAAATTTGTCCCAAAGGTATTCCAATCAGATTGCCCATCAAATTCAGGTAAGGTTATAGGTGGCAACTTAAAGCTTTGTTGTCCCGGAGCCGTAATACCATTACTGGTACCATTACTCCCTGTCCCGGTAACTGTCTCTGTCGCCAAGGATTCGAACCCGGCTAGTTGATCCAAATAATTTTCACGGGCATCTGCATAGGCTTGCTGTATTTCCTCAAACTTATCAGATTGCTCATGTTTGATGTAAAAGTCCTCCAAATTATTGAAAGACTCTTCATAATTACACCACCGGGTTTTAAGGTCTTGGGTTTGAGACTTTAACAGCTCCCTTGGACAGGGTTCACGTTTTTTTACCTCCTGGCAATTATTTAATGCTGTAGTTACCCAACCTAATTTCCCCACCATAGATTTTTCAAGAGTGCATCAGTCATTTAGGAAAATGGGTAATTATTTTCAAAACTATTATTAATGTTTATACTGAAGACTAATTTTCAACAATCAAATTTACATTTAGATATAGCCTAACGCATACTTAATTTAGCTATTAACCCTTATTTAGCGGCGAGCAACATAAGTCGAGTTAAATAAAGCTGGACTATGTGGCGGCGCTCGACATAGGTCGAGTGGCAATTTCAGCACGTAATGTGGCTGAGAGAGAGAGACAAGTGGTGGCAGGAGACTAGCGAGCGTATGACTGCTCCAGACCACCGCGGCGAACCTACAAACACAAATCTCAGCTCCCTCCTCCCTCTCTCACTCGCTACATACTCAATTATGTACTGAAAGTACCGAATTACCTGCTTTTTGCACTCGCGTTGCACGGTTATTGCAAGAAAACTATCCATCATACAAGGATCGTTATGGTGTCATTCGAAAGCTCTGTTTATGCCCTTTCAGGGATAGGTACTTGTTTTACGTTCTGGGTCTTATTTAGGCATGAAAATGATCACGTAAACAGCCCTATTTTGGCTAAAAACACCCCGCTGTGCGGTACACATAAATAAACCGCATAGGCCGCTCGTAAGGTGTTAATCTTTAGCATTATATGCGTACCATTATTTGCTACAAATTCAGATGAATAATTAGTTGAAAATCATTAAGTCCACAATATAATTTACCTAATACCTGGTAACCCACGCTAGTAGGGGGAGGGAATATATTTATTATTGAATTAAATTTTATATATGCTCCGTCCCAAGCATTTAGCTGGTCTACTTAGTCTTTCAGACGCGGGGGACATTTAAGGACAGAAATATAAAATGGCCTAAATTATCAAATAATAGGGAGAATTTAGGTACCGGAATGAAGCTAAAGCTGTACATTTTTAGTTAATCATTAATTTCTTATCCCAGATGTTAGTGGGTACCTGTGGTAGTAGCATTTTCTAAAAGGGGGGGGGGAGAACACATTTATTATTTATTAACCCTTAAAAAGCGGCTCACCACTTAAGTCGTATT
Source organism: Paralithodes platypus (assembly GCA_032716605.1). Lineage (NCBI taxonomy): Eukaryota > Metazoa > Arthropoda > Malacostraca > Decapoda > Lithodidae > Paralithodes > Paralithodes platypus. Next base: position 753,206 of record CM064551.1, read on the forward strand.
TAATAAAGCTGGACTATGTGGCGGCGCTCGACATAGGTCGAGTGGCAATTTCAGCACGTAATGTGGCTGAGAGAGAGAGACAAGTGGTGGCAGGAGACTAGCGAGCGTATGACTGCTCCAGACCACCGCGGCGAACCTACTGACACAAATCTCAGCTCCCTCCTCCCTCTCTCACTCGCTACATACTCAATTATATGGGGAAAGTACCGAATTACCTGCTTTTTGCACTCGCGTTGCACGGTTATTGCAAGAAAACTATCCATCATACAAGGATCGTTATGGTGTCATTCGAAAGCTCTGTTTATGCCCTTTCAGGGATAGATACTTGTTTTACGTTCTGGGTCTTATTTAGGCATGAAAATGATCACGTAAACAGCCCTATTTTGGCTAAAAACACCCCGCTGGGCGGTACACATAAATAAACCGCATAGGCCGCTAAAGAAGGGTTAAATTTGGTATAGGCCTATGCTACGTCCCGAGCATTTAGCTGGTCTACGTGGTCTTACAGACGCGAGTGAAATTAAATAAGAAAAATATGGGGAAAATTTAGGGACTGCAACGAAGCTCTAGCTCTGAGTTTCACAAACGCCAGAGAACGCAACGTTGCAGGCCCTCCTACCAGTCCTCTACCACAGGATTTAAACGCCATGCTATCGCTTTAATAATTGAAATGCCACTCACCCATCGCCTCACAGTTAGGGACCTCATAACGGCGCGGGATCAAACTATGTCCCACCAACTCGACTTTATTAATCATTGCTACAGAAGTGGGGACCCTAACTGGTAATAAAAACTGGACCTAGCCCAACCCCTAGTCTACACACCGATCGGAATCCTCACTCGGGGCACCAAAATGTGGGGGACAATATGGCCAAAAGTTATCTCTTACCACACCAATCAAAATAGAAAATAAAACAAAATATAGTATGAGGTAGTCTACCTTATGGCATGAACTATAGCAGCAGATGAGGGTTGTTTAGTAGCCTATCTCTCAGAAACCCTAACTAAACGTTGTATAAATGGCCATGTATATCAATGACTTAGCTATAATTAGGGTCCTGGTTTAGTTCAGAGGATTCCGGCTTCGGTAGATAAGGGTTAAAGGGTCAGGACACTGGGCCGGGCTTGTGGATTGTTGCGGGAGAGGTCGCGGAGCACGTCCGGTTTGGTCAAAAGTTTACTGGCGTCTGATCGGAACTTAAATTTCCGACTCTTAAATAAATTATATACTAATTCGTTACCAAGGGTTCATTCCCTCTTCACTTTATCATATAAATTAAAAATAAGCATTTAACCCGTGGAGCCCCGGCTAGTTTTGTATTGTTTGTTCACCAGAACCCGGCCGGTTTTCAAAAAATGGTTTTATTCCAGAAACAATAGCGAAGGGGTTAGGAATGAAGGAAAACCCACGAAAAACCGCTCAAAAAGCTTAAAGAATGGTCCTACAGAGCCCCCGAAAACGTATTTTACAAGAGTAAAAAATTGAAGGCAATTACCCCAAAAAACTAGGTTATTGCGCGCTCACGCGCACGCACGTGGACTTTGAGAGTTTTCAACCATCAGCACGGTTGCGTGGGTTACGTACCCAGTTCCCATACAAATCTGAGCCCTCTCGAGTGGCTACACCTGAGGTTACGGTCGGAGCAATTAGGGTGACTCGTCAAACGCGTCGCTGGGGCTGTGCGTTACATACATCGCCGACACGTCAGACGCGTCGCTGGGGCTGTACGGGTTAATTATATAAATACTAATATAAATATCATTTCACAACGATTTAGTAACATTATATCTAGGGGTTGAAATTATCACTACAAATTGTAGATCGCACCTGCAATCGCGGGAGTTTCAAAACTGATCCCTAATACAGTACCTCTACGTTTTATCATACAAGGTTTTATAACTAAATTAACTTGGCCAAGGTAATCTTATACAGTTCTAAATTACTTAATATTAATTATCCTTTACAATATTTACAATCACCAGGTTCTGGCAGGAAATGGTTCACTCTAATGAGGTTACCCTATTGGAAGGCTGTTGCCAACACTACCAAGATACCCGTGTAGTCAATTTATTTCTCACACCCTCCCATTCAATAGTATATAATCTATCTATCTATCTATTACTGGACGCCTTACTCCCTTTAATGAGGGTGGCCATACACAGAAGGCCCCCAAGCGGACCTATTCCCTGTAAGAGGGACAACCCGAGCTTGTTTACTAAAGGACTTACAGGATTGACCACTCAATTTAGGATCCGTTCGACTCCAAGGCCCTCTGTGTATCTTGTTAGCACTATTTTTCTACAGTGGTGTTTGGCTGATCCATCCACTAACCTGCCTTACCCTTAGGTAAGCAGTACGGATTTGTATCAGGTTTACTCCCCTAAACAGGTTGCCGACCAAGGCTGACGAGTAGTTTTTATAAGGTTGTCTCCCCTAGATGGGTTGCCGACCAAGGCTAACGAGTTCCATCCACCCGGTATATAATACACGCATATAATAACCTATGAGCAGATTATCTCGCAGTTATTATGCTTTACTACTTACGAATAAACTCAATAACCTGCTGGTTACCATTTCTCTATTAACATAACATAAAAAAAGGAAGTCTGCAGAGAGGCGATTGGCACACACAAGGTAGATCCCTTTTAAACACAACCCATCTCTTCCATATGCTATCATGCCTTTCCCGCCAAAACAATTCCCGCCAAAACTCACGCAGACCGTTTCCTGATCTAATGAAAATCGTTTGTAATAGCAAAAAGGACACAAATAGGTAATCGGATCTTGAAAGGGCTTGGCTAATATAAGTAAGGTAGGCTTACATAAGAACGTAGGATATGGGAGCCTGCAGAAAACCGATTAGCCCAAACAAGGCAGGTCCCTCTCACACCCAACCCTAATAATAAGCCCAACTCACTAACAAACTAACTCATATACACGCATATAATAACCTTGGAGCAGGTTATCTCGCAGTTGTTATGCTCTACTACTTATAAACATACTCAATAATCTGCTGATGGCCATCTCTCTATTAACATAACATAAACAAACAGAAGTCTGCAGAGAGGCGGTTGGCACACAGAGTGTTAGTCTGTCCGAGTCTGTCTTACTCTGTTCTACCCCGTTTTTTTCGGTAATGACTCCGATGTACTTAGCATGTATAACCGACTGCACTCTGTCACACTTCTGACAAACTCTGTTAAAACACAAACTAGGACAGGGTGTTACTCTGTCCTACCCCATTTTACTCAGTGTATTTATCCCACTCTGAAGCACTCGGTGACATTTCTCCTGGAATAGCAGACTTGACACTCCTAGAGACTCGGTTTGAAAACTCCTTGATGTGGGAAGGGCCTTTAGTGAACCCTATTTTCAAGGCCACATGCCAGCCACGTTATTTCACGCACGCCCGACCCTGGCTTGGGCCACCACAACGCTCTCGACCTGTCACATAATTTTCTATTAATTTCTCTCTCTCTCTCTCTCCTCTTCCCTTCCTCTCCCTCTTTCTTCCTTTCTCTCTCTCTTCCTCTCTCTCATCTACCGCATTCCACAGGTCTGTAGACTGGTATATCAACGTCGCCTCAATCTCTCTCTCTCTCAATGCATTCATCTATCTACGTATGCTACGCTACCTCGCTAATTATCGTTCGTAATCTTCATTGTCTGCGTTTCTGTGTGCGTTTTTCTACGTGTGTGTGGTGTGTGCGTGTTTCTGTGTGTGTGCGTTTTATCTGTGTGTGTGTGCATTTTTATCTGTGTTTGTATGTGTACGTTGTGTGTGTGTGTGTACGTTTTCTGTGTGTGTATGTGCGTGCAAGGGTTGTCAGTGATTCCATACTTTTGTTCTCTCTCTCTCTCTCTCTGTCTATGCATTCATCTATCTACGTATGCTACGCTACCTCGCTAATTATCGATTGTAATTGACCCTACCAGAAATTCTAGGAGTTGCCGCGCCTGACACTGTCAATACATAGGATCGTATACTAGATTTAGGAATTAGTTACAAGACAAGTAAAGGGTTAATGGATTATCTGCCTAAGGGGGAAGCGTTGAGATCGTCTCACCATTGTTGTTAATTCACATGCTATATATTGTCTCCATAATTATATTATAATGGCCACCAGTGAATATATATAGACTTAGCTGGTTAGTGGAGCATGTTGATGGATAGTAGGTGCTGGGATGTTTAATATATGGGACGATAGATGTGGCCGATCGCTGGTGTTGCTGGTAAGGGTTGTTGTTATTGATTGGCACCCTTTATAGGGAGATATCTTAGAACGTCAGGTTGGTAACAAGTGAAGCTAGACATGCGCAATCATTCTCGATGCCGCTAACGTTTTTCATATTACTTTAATTACTATATTAAATAGTACTTAATACTTATGGAATACTATATTCTCGAATTAACTCTTTATAGAATAAATGTAAACCATAGCCTATACCTTAATTACCCCTTATATATTACTCATCTGATATACACACCCAATTAACTTTACATGATATTTTGTGTATATACAGAATTATAAATTCCCTTTTTAACCAATCCCAACTGGAAATAGAAAGGTCTATCGTGGACACTCGTAGGTCACGATATATTCCCGGCCACCAAATATTTACAAATTTTACAATTTGGACTTAAACTAATGTGGAAATTATAAGGCTCCACCACCTATCAATGATTGCCGGAGTCGCGTGGAACCCAAAGCAGCCTGCCGCTGAGGACGAAGATTACTGTTATCCCGACTAGCAGCAGACTGCGCTGGTGCGTCCGCACCAGCAATACTATCAGCAATAATCTCGCCCACATCTTCACATTCCTGTTCAATAGGATACAATTTAGCAATCGGACGAGTGGTAATACCGGTAGAGGTTTTGACCTGCGCGACTCTAACAAGCTGATCTAGGCCTGGAAGTAATTTTAGGACGAGACCTAATCTCCAAAACAAACGAGGACCCTCATTGTGTATCAGGACAACGTCACCTACTTTGGGCCAAGATTTACCCTTGTTTCTTATTAAATTAGTATGACTTTCCCTTAGAGACAGCAGGGAGTCAGTCGTCCAGCGCTTCCACAAATCATTTGACAATTTACAGACATAATTATATCGCGCGGAGACGTTGTCTAGAACGTACAATGAGGGATCCGTGATTTCATCGTCGTTCATCGGTTCAGGAAACAGTCTAAGTCTACGTCCGCTGGCCAACTGTGAAGGGGTAATAGATACAGGATTCTCTAAATCTCCTGACACATATCCTAAGGGTCTGTCATTCACAGCCGCCTCCAGTTCTGTTAGTATCGTAGTCAACTCTGTAAGTGTGACTGAGGCACGACCCAGTACCTTTTTCAGTCCTGCCTTAACTGTGCCGATTGTTCTCTCCCAGATCGCTCCAAACCATGGAGGTCTAGCTAGGATAAACCTCCAATCACATTTAAACTTACTCAGATGTTGTTTGAGTTGAGGATCATCTAGTCTTGATTTTAATAATTTGGCAGAAACGACAAATGTGGTGGCATTATCGCTGAGCATTAATTGGGGATATCCTTTACGACTACAGAACCTTCGAATAATGTGCATGAAGGTTTCGCAAGATAAATCAGGAGCAACTTCTAAATGAATAGCACGCGTTACAGCACAAGTGAACAATACTATATAAACCTTTTCAATAGTACCACCCCCACCCCTCACAGCCAGTGAGCCGGAGTAGTCCACGCCAGTGACCTGATATGGTTCCACCCTGTTAACGCGGAAATCAGGTAGTGGAGGAGATGGCTGCAACCCCTAGCTTTTGCCCTGAAAACGCTTGCACACAACGCACTTCCTAGTTACTGACTTCACTGTTTGCCGTATTCTCGGAATCCACCATCTCGTTCTCAGATACGAAACCACATATGCCACCCCATAATGCAAGCACAATTTATGGGTATTGTCTATCAACAGTGAGGTTAACCTGTGTTTGTTTGGAAGAAGGATTGGAAACTTAGTATTATAATCTATCTTAGCCCTTTGTAGTCTCCCTTTAATTTAATGATCCCTTGATCCAAAAATAACCCCAACTGTTTCATAATGCTACTCTTAACCTTATTGCCACTGGTGCAGTGTCAAGTTTCTGTCGCTCCTTATGGTAAACTTCCCTCTGTGCTACATCTATTAAAGTGACTTCAGCTGCTCTTAGTTCCGGTACTGTAAGTATGCCATGATTCTGATCCGATCCCTTCGATTTGGCTTTCAGATTACCCACGTAGCGCTTCACCCATGCCATGATGCATACTAGTCCCTCATACGAACTATAGCGAGGCCATTCTATTACATGGGTCTCGTTCGAGGGAATGTCCGTAGAGGTCGCAAACATTTGTTGAACCGCAGGTCCTTGTTCCTCCCCATCTGGCAATTGTTCAGGATGGGATAGCCATGATGGCCCTTTCCACCAAAGCCGAGAACTGTGTAGGGAGGGATGAGTAATTCCCCTTGTGAGCAAATCGCCTGGATTAAAGTCGGTAGGGACATACCTAAACTTAGTGTTCGTACATGAGGCTAAGATTTCGTCAACTCTATTACGAACAAACACCGGTAATACTTTCTTACTTGCAAGCCAACATAAACTTATTTGACTATCACACCAGATGACTGTTTCTTTGATTGACAGCTCAGATGCGTAGGCCTCCTTAATGAACGTGGCTAACCTAGATGCAAGTACGCAAGCTGTCAGTTCAAGTTTAGGGATAGTTAAACATTTAATCGGGGCCACCCTAGCCTTAGCCATAATCAAGCGGCACGTATCCCTGTCATCACAGAAATACGCAGTGGCTTCGTAAGCAACTGTACTAGCATCACTGAAAACGTGTAAGGTAACATATCTCGAAAAGGTAACCTGTCTGCAACACCAGAGATCAGAACCAATGTCACACCAGCATTCCCTAAGCGCGTCCTAAAGAGGTTCGTCCCACCCGCAATTTACTCGCCAAAGCTCCTGTACAAAAATACGAGCCCTAATGGTGACAGGTAACAAAACCCCCAGCGGATCAAAAGCACGAAGTTGTGTAACATGTCTCCCTACCTTTTAATGGTACCTTTATTGTGGGGAGTAATGCCATTTCTTTTTGAGTAGTAACCGACATAGTAACTGGGTGTTCCGAATGAGCCTGTGGCGACTCCTGCCCCCTATTTGGACAAAGACTATAGTAATGCTTGCCCTGACAATGTTTGCACGGCTCCACTTTTGGGTTGGTGCAACCATTTCGACCATGGTCTCTATCCAAACAGCCAACACACACCTTTAATACCTTCGCCCTCTTTATTTTGGTTTGGGCATTAGGATATTTTAAACATTTAAACCAGCAGTGCCCTGACTTGCCACACAGCTTAAAGCCCTTATCAGAGCCATTGCTTCCTGCCTTGTAATGTGCTACCTTGTTTTGTTGAATAGTAAAAGCAGCAGTAGGTTTATATTTTTCTTGTAGAGGCAGGCCAGCCCCCTCCATATTACAAATCTCCTCGTATAGGGTCCGAGTGACCGCACCAACCTTTAACTAGTCTTCCTTCAGTTCTCGCCGAATAGTCTCTCGCAAAGGAGACGGAATCTTATTATACAACATTACGGCACAAATTTCCTCCAACGTTACATTGCAAGATTTAAGCGACTTTAGTGTGCATTCAGCAGCCGCATGGAAATGTCTAAGGTCTTGCGCATCATATCGAGGACTAGGAATCTCACAAAAGGCGGTAACGTGGGCAGACTTGATGCGGTCAATCTGTCCATAGGTCTCGAGGAGAAGTGTTACGGCAGGAGCTTAACTTGTGGTCTGTAAGCTAAATCTGGCTATGAGCTGCGAGGCCTCTTCCTCTAGCTGACCCCTCAAATACGTGAATTTCTGAATATCTGTTAGGTCCTGACGCCCATGAACCGAACATTGGAGTAAATCCCAAAATCCGGTCCACCGGGCAGGATCACCACCAAACTTCGGGAGGGTTATGGCTGGCAATTTTACTACCGACTTTACAGCCTCTCTGCGAGAGACCTCTGTACGTACCGGTCTACTATCCAAAGGGGCTAATAAGTTTTGTACCTGTTCCTCATAAATCATATCATTAGCCACTTCTTCATATAAATCTTCCTCGGACTCTAACAATAGATATATTTTCTCATTGAAAGAATTGATGTTGTGTAAAGCCTTGTTGATACTGACTTTTTTAGCAACTATTTCATCGTTTATGGCTTCGTTGAGGAAAGTGGTGAAATCCTTAGGATATTTAGTAATGCCTCCTTTGGCCGCAGCCCTCAACCTCTTCAGCTTGGTGATGTCCATGTTTAAAGGGAACCCAACCTGTTACCAGTCAATTCACAAATTTATAGGGGATAGGTGAGTCAGGATGGACGATGAACGACGATAAAATTAACTATTAGCCTAATAAATGGAACTAAATATAGGCTAGCCTATTCCTCGTCAAAATATCGCGCCGCCCTACTGACGATTAGGTTATAGAGCTTGTGCGTCCCCCAAGGGCCTAAATGGACGCCATCATATGCCAATTCTCCTTACCCATCTCCATAGGGTTGAACCTTGACATGGAGAATGGGAATTTCTGACGTAAATGTCTGTTGACGGCATTTTTTATTCTGTTATATTGTTCTGCACTGAGGCCCCTGGTGGAGGAACGAGACTCTATTCCCACGATTTAACAATGCCCCCCCTGTTCTATCCTCTATATGTTTAGCCAAATCATTTATTTTACTGGCTAACTCATTAACTACCTAATCGCCAAAAATATCGCTACCTCCGACTATCAGGAATGTGAGATCCGGACGAAACTTTACATGACTATCGAAGGCTGGCAAATTACGGATTGAATCAACTGTGGCCCCACTTTGTGCCAGAAAGTTCAGCTGGAAGCCTTCACGGAGTATAGGAGATGGTGGCGGTTCAAATCTATTGACATACGAGTGTCCAATCACTGCAACTTTAGGTAACGGGTGTTTATTATGCGATGGTGACGGCTCAAAATTCTCGCCAATACCGCCCCAGCTGCTTCCCCAGACCCTCGAATCATTGGCTAGTGTGTAAACTATAGCCTAGCACTACAAAGTAGAAAGCAGGGATGGTAAAAGCAGGCCCAAGAAGACGCCCAGCCACAATTAGGCCTAGGTTAAACACAAAAATGGGGTACAGTATATTAATTAATAAGGCATATAGGCTATACTTAAATCCTGGTTTACGGCACCATACTTTACTGTCAAGACTTAGGATCGTATAGTGGATTTAGGAATTATTTACAAGACAAGTAAAGGGTTAATGGATTATCTGCCTAAGGGGGAAGCATTGAGATCGTCTCACCTTTATTGTTAATTCACATGCTATATATTGTCTACATATATTATAATGGCCACCAGTGAATATATATAGACTTAGCTGGTTAGTGGAGCATGTTGATGGATAGTAGGTGCTGGGATGTTTAATATATGGGACGATAGATGTGGCCGATCGCCGGTGTTGCTGGTAAGGGTTGTTGTTATTGATTGGCACCCTTTATAGGGAGATATCTTAGAATGTCAGCTTGGTAACAAGTGAAGCTAGACATGCGCAATCATTCTCGATGCTGCTAACGTTCCTCATATTACTTTAACCCTCCCGCCCCGGCTACGCATTACATAAATATTCCCCGAAATCCGGGTGTTTTGGCCGAAAAACGTCTAGGCTAGGCTACCGTATCATTGTTAAGCTGACTGCTTCCCGCATTCCCGCGCATCCCCAAGCGTAGCTGTGTTATTTACCTGTAGAATGGCGTTAAGTAGAGCTCTCTAAGTCAAGTGCTTGATTTGTGATGATGATTTCATTGGAGATAACTTTATGGCCAAAACAGCCACTGTACACTACTTTTCGATACTTAACAACAACATACAGGCACACACGAACAAGCGACGCTCTCCTTCTTGTGGCCGGAGATGCGGGGCGTCGGTCCAGCCGGCTGTTGTTTACATGCGTCGGACCGACGCCTCGCACACGGAGCTCACAGGCTTTCAAGCAATGGTACAATGTTGTACCCACCCGGGTTCCTGGGGGCAAAACATAATGGTACACACGTGTACCACCCGGGGTTGAAGGGTTAATTACTATATTAAATAGTACTTAATACTTATGGAATACTATATTCTCGAATTAACTCTTTATAGAATAAATGTAAGCCATAGCCTATACCTTAATTACCCCTTATATATTACTCATCTGATATACACACCCAATTAACTTTACATGATACTTTGTGTATATACAGAATTATAAATTCCCTTTTTACCCAATCCCAACTGGAAATAGAAAGGTCTATCGTGGACACTCGTAAGTCACGATAGACACGTTTTTTTGTACAGTAAGCGACCTGGGCCCTTTAACCCGGCAGCTGCGGGGAGACTCTTAAGAGGTTTTACTGGGCGACTGCGGGGAGACTCTTAAGATCCTAGGCCTAAAAAATAACTTTTAAAAGGCCCCAGTAGCACTTGAAACTTTTTGTTTTCCCCTCCATGCCTCATATCACTCTTCCACATCCCCCCATCCCCCTTCAATTATCACCTATTTTCCCTGTGATTTCCTTATTCATTGGTATATTTTTGTGTAAACATCTCCAAACCGATCATAGGGTGTGGTCATGTGTGTGTCTATGCGTGGGAAAGAGCGAAAGAGAGAGATACAGGCCTCAGTCTCTCTCCAGGCCTCGAGAGAGGAGGATGTGAGGCCGGCTGGCTCACAATTGTTGACTGAACCACTTGCTATCAATTCGCGATTTTGACCATACAAAATAATGATATTCCCACTTGTATTATTGTTGTAACATGTTACTATCTTCATATTATACGTAAAATAGGCGCATATGGATAAGTATTAATTATATTTATGGTAAATTAACGATTTTAGTGAGGAATACATAATAAATACCTACTCACAGGGGTATGGTGTATACTACATGGGCTGCGCAGCTGAGAGGTTAAATGGCGATATCCCGCAGTTCTTCACCCTCCCTCTCCATCAATATGTCTTAATTATAAGCTATATGTCGTACTTTCTATAGCTGACACACATTAGTCATTGCACATTGATGCTCATTATAATTTAGAGTCACCCATAATATTAAATAACTTATATTTATATCTATAAGGAAGAAGGTTTTTTTTTTTTTTTTTTTTTGTTTTTTATAGTTACTCATCCTTATAATTTCGCTTTTAGTAATTTCTTGGTGCATATGGACATTCCCACAACTACTATACTATATAAGCACTTAGTGTAGTCGTCTAGTATATAGTACAAACATGCAGAATCGTAAGACATTGTGATAAACTTTGCATAGCCTAGGTGTTGAGTATTGTTGATGTCGACAGATGTAGCTCTGGCGCTACTTCGGAAGCGTCCACCAGAGGCCTCAATTGAATTCCTGGTAGGGAAAATTGTAATCTTCATTGTCTGTGTTTCTGTGTGCGTTTTTCTATGTGTGTGTGGTGTGTGGTTGTTTCTGTGTGTGTGTGTTTTATCTATGTGTGTGTGCATTTTATCTGTGTGTGTGTGTGCATTTTATCTGTGTGTGTGCATTTTAATCTGTGTGTGTATGTGTACATTTTTCGTGTGTGTGTGCGTTTTCTGTGTGTGCGTGCAAGGGTTGGGAGTGATTCCATACTTTTGTTCTCTCTCTGAATATCTATCTATCAATGCATTCACCTATCTACGTATTCTACTCTACCTCGCTAATTATCGTTCGTAATCCTCATTGTCTGCGTTTCTGTGTGCGTTTTTCTATGTGTGTGTGGTGTGTGCGTGTTTCTGTGTGTGTGGGTTTTATCTGTGTGTGTGTGCGTTTTCATCTGTGTGTGTATGTGTACTTTTTTCGTGAGTGTGCGTTTTCTGTGTGTGTGTGTGTGTGCACGCAAGGGTTGGGAGTGATTCCATCCTTTTGTTCTCCCTCTCTCTCTCTCCGTGTGACTCGGAGGCTCTCCGTCTACATTTTGAGCAAAAATGTTCGACAGTGGTGGATTGCTACTCCAAACACCAACCTGCATTATCTGCAGTAATTATTTGTTTAAGGTAATTAGTTTCAACACGTTTCCAAATCACTCAGGAGGTAGTGTTTTCGACTATTTATTTTCAAGTGGTATTCCCTGGAGGTGTAATCCACAGTATGTATGTATGTATGTATGCATGTATGTATGTATGCATGTATGTATGTATGAATGGACCGTAAACAAGATGGAGGTATGTGATTTGAAACATATCATGGATGTAATGAAAGAAGGTGCTGATATAGATGATGAATGCACTATATTTAGGGTGGTGTGCTTATTCCACCATATGAATGATTGAATGATATTATTTCATGAGGTAGTCAAAAACAGATGAAGATATGACATGAAAATGCAAAGAATGATTGAAAGCAGTTGTGAATGAATAAGATGAATGAAAGGAGACGAACTTGGGAAGGATGAGGTCTACAAGTTTTCCAGTGTATGCCATTCTGTGAAACATGAAACGGCGCAGTCCAACTTTGAACTCCGAACACTAGAAACTTGTGTAACCCGTCCTCTGTTCCCTCTGTGTTGTCCTTGGGCAGAAGAAGCAGGTCCTCTGGCCGTAAAGTCTCCCTAGTGCCACTTGGCGTGGTTTAGCAGGAGCGTGCTCAAGGTGGTGGTGGCGTAAATAATTACGGGCACTCAAGGCGGTTATGCAAATTCAACGCAGCCTCTCTTGCAGCTGGTGGTGCATGAATTTCCCCCTATTCTTCGAGGATGACACCGACGACTTCAAGACCGAACACCCTTATGGAAGACCTCTTTCCTGTTCGCGTCATTCACAGGTTATACGCGTTCAGGAGAGTGACATCAAGAAGGTGGAGTACGGCCTTCTTGTACCACTTGCAGGTCTTCCGAAGGCAGTCTTCAGCAGTGAGCTGCATTTCACTCTTGTTCACCAATCGCATGTTTACATTGTACTCCATAACGGCATCAGGTTTGTTGACATTAACTTGAACCCTGTTGCCTGGCAGGGTCCCGCTCATAACTCCTCTTCCCGCTATCTCGCAATGCAGACATGTGGTAGGTGGAGAGGACATTTACTGGCTTCGTGTCATGCCAACAAAAAGCCAGTATGTTATCACTGCTGCTCTTCTTCCGTAGGATGCCTCCTTTCCTTTGCTTGGGAAAGCAAGGCCAGTGCTTCCTGTTTGCCCTGACAGTTCTACAGCTCTCCGTTCCCCTTGAAAGGAGATACCTGGCAAGGAGAGGAGAGGTGTAGAAATTGTCCATGAACAGGATACGATTGGCATCCATATACGGGTCCATCAGTGTTTTCACAACTGACCCCGAGAGGCCCAGAGGGTCGTCCGGAATGTCCACATCAGAAGCGGTGTATATGATCATATCCAGCACGTATCCTGTCTCGCAGTCACACAGCACAAAGAACTTGATGCCGAAGCGGTGACGCTTCGACGGAATGTACTGGTGGAAAGAGAGACGTCCCCGGAAGATGATCAAAGACTCATCAATCACGATGTTTTGAAAAGGTCTGAAAAAATTGTGAAACCTATCCATTTGCTGGTCAGGAATGGCCGTATTTTCCAGAGCTTGTCAGCTCCGTGTGGCGCAGTATTGTCTACAAAGTGTATGCACCTTAGAATTTGCCTGTACTGGTCCTTTGGCATATACTTGTTGAATCATGGTGTCTGAAGTATGTGGTTTACGAGCCAATACTCATAGAGGTTGTGATTTTATGTGCAGCATCAACATTGTCAGGGCCAGGAACACAAGGAGATCGGAGATCATGATGTCAGTCCATTTTTGCATTATGGGTGAATGCATTTCCTCAGCAGTCTGGTGTGCGTACCTGTTGGTCTCTGTGACAATATCCCCGAGCAACTCTTCATCTATGAATGCCCGTAAGTAAGACAAACAAGAATCATCTCCAGAGCAGGGAAGGGCGGGTTGAATACTCTTCCCTGTCCTGTCAAACTGTGGCGGCACAACAGGCATGTCTCGAGGCAGGCAGTACTCCCACACAAAAACAGGGGGTTGATCACCCTGCCTCATGTGCCTTCCAGCCAAGGTTCGAGGCCTTCCTCGGCCGCGGCGCTGGGGTGCACGCCCCTGTCGACTTCCTCGTGCTCTTGCCCTTCCTTGAGCACCTCGCCTTGGGTGTCCTCCTCTCCCCTTTGTTGTTGGCTGGGGATGTGCAGGCTCAGGGTCAGAGTCGCTCGTCGCCGGGGTAATCCTGGCTTCGGGTGAGTCGGGCGATGTTGGGGCGCTAAGACTTGCATCCAAGTCCAGCCGGCGCCTGGTCCTCCTCACCTGGGGATTTCGGCAGGAGTTGCCAATGGGGGAGCGTCTCCTGCTGGTGTCGAATTTGTGCATGGGCGGGGGTTGTGGGTAGGTACCCTATCTCCGAGATGTCTGACGATGTCACCGTACGTGGCTCAGAAGCGGCTCGCCGCCTGGATGGGCCTGGCTGTGGGGACCATCTCCTAGTCCGTTTGGGGGCTTGTTGAGACTCGCCTATGGAAAGTGTGGGAGTGGTATGTTGTGTGAATGTTTCTTTATAGTGATTGTTCAGTAAGAAGGCCTTATCAAAAGAACAAGTATGTAGCCATGGGCAGCACACGAATGTAGGAAAAGCAGTCACAGGAAAAAAGGACACCGGAAATAAGGGCACTGGGATAAAAAGGCACAGGAAAAAATCGCATATTTTTCGGGGTTGGAAATTTTTTTATATTATGAAAATCTATCATTATGTTTAATTAGGCAACTTTATTATCCAGGATTTATTCCTAAATATATATTATTCAAGAATTATATAATGTTAATATATTTGTTATATTTACTGTACTTCTATATTTTGCTTTAATTACACTATATTTTTATTAAACTTAACCTGAACTAATGCGAGACCTCACTTGGACTATGCTGTTCAGTTTTGGTGTCCTTATAATAGAATGGATATTGACTCTCTGGAGGCAGTCCAACGAAGAATGACGCATATGATCCACATTGTTAGAAATTTATCATATGAGGAGAAGCTGATAACCCTTGGCTTGCATTCATTAGAGATACCAAGATGTATAGGAGATATGATAGAGGTGTTTAAGTGGATGAAAGGTATCACTAAGGGAGATAGAAATAAGGTATTAAAGGCTTAATAACGGCGAGATAACCCGTTCAAATGGCTTAAAATTGGATAAGTTTTGTTTTAGAAAAAATATAGGTAAGCTTTGGTTTGGGAACAGAGCTGTGGAAGTATGCGGTTAGCTCAGGAACGGTAGAAAATTTCAAGTGCAAACTTGATAGTCATATGAATAATATGTGTTGGGTGTGAATGGGATCTGCCTCGTGTGGGCAGGACGGCCTTATGCAGAATTCCGGTTCCTAACCAAACCTAACCTAACCTAATATATTGTGAGTACACTACCAATATATAAATTTACATTATGCAATATTGCACATTGCATCGAAACACATTATATTGATCTATTACTTCTACAACATATTGTTTGATGTGCCATTTTTTCCTAGTCCATAATTTGAGCCTTTTTTTCCTGTGCCTTTTTTCCAGTGCCGTTTTTCCGGTGCGTTTTTTTCTTTTCTCCGAGTACCACAGCATCCACCCTTCACCAGACTGTGTAGAAGGCAATGAGTGTATGGCAATGAAAACAAATTAGAGGAATAATCAGTAAAACAAAACAAAAAATACAAAATAATAATAATAATAATAATAATAATAATTGCTAATACCAACACCACAAATGTGCATATGGTCTCATAGGTAATGGCAATAATATGCTTACGAAATTACTAGTATATTATTTACCTGCGAGCATGCGAGCGAGAGCGAGAGAGAGGGAGGCGGGAATGTAGGAGTAACTTAGGCCTAAAAATATATTTGTCTTTGGGCGGTACTTTGTGCGGGTTGGTGGGGGGATTATTGAAGCTTCCAGAAGAGTGAGGAGGGTGGGTGGCCCGAAATGAGAGAGAGACTATACCTGCAGCCACTAGTTCAGTCAGAAACCACAGTTTTATTATGTTCCCTCCACCAACCGACTTTACTTCTAAACTCAATTAATGAAATCAACAAATAAATGTGACAGTCCAGGGACTAGAACCTATGATGCTCACACCGAAATTCAGTGCATTTATCCATTGCGCTACGAAGACAGTTAAAGAATGGTGGACAAGCCTACGATTTATTATGCAGTTTCGAATCCTGCATATCATCCTAAGCATGTACACAATTCCAACTGAGCTATCGTAGGCTATGGATAGATTTATGGAAGGACTAATTAATGGGGCCTTAACCCTAAGGAAGGCCTCTCTATAAACTACCCCTGAACCTGTATGAATTATTATGTTCCCTCCACCAACCGACTTTACTTCTAAACTCAATTAATGAAATCAACAAATACATGCGGCAGTCCAGGGACTCGAATCTAGGATCCTCACACCGAAATTCAGTGCATTTATCCACTGCGCTACGAAGCCAGTTAAAGAATGGTGGACAAGCCTACGATTTATTATGCAGTTTCGAATCCTGCATATCAATCTAAGCATGTACACAATTCCAACTGCGCTAGCTATCGTAGGCTATGGATAGATGGATGGAAGGAGTAATTAATGGGGCCTTAACCCTAAGGAAGGCCTCTCTATAAACTACCCCTGAACCTGAATGATTTAGTATGTTCCCTCCACCAACCGACTTTACCTGGATAGGGCCCGACATTGGGAGCGTATTGTTTCTGGACGACAGCTCACTTTAACTATCACAAGGTCGCACACGTACGAACACACCACATGTTTCGAACCAATATATGCTTCACTCAGTCTGTCATGTAAAATTATTGTGGTTATGCTACGAAACGATTCATATAATAGAATCTGATAAATCAATTACAAAAATACCATTGTTTGTTATTACCTCCTGTATCTACATAAAACACGGATAGCTATTAAAGAATTAAGACTGTAAAGAAACACTACCAAACCGCATTGAATGGACAGGCATTCGTTGGGTGTGTGTGTGTGTATGTGTGTGTGATTCATTAGACGTCATCCATAGTAGTTACTATTAAACACATACCGGTACTCACATATAATTTATCCATTTTATATCATGCTATTAACCATGCTGCACTGTGTAAACATTGCAATATATCAGATACTATAATACTAACATCGAAAAGGTATCTATAGCCATTGCTAAACGTAATATCACGATGCGATGCTTATATAGCCTTTACCCTTTTGAGAGGAATATAAACATTTTACTAAATAAATATAAAATAAATAAACCTATCAGCGTCCGAAGCTTAACTTAGTGTGGTATTACATATATTAAAATACATTATACCGGTATACATAATATATACCCCCATATATCACTACTGATAACTCATTGCCGTTTCACACCTGAATTTCATAACCAGATGATAACATGTAATATTACATTGCATAGTGATGCATAGTGCATAGCCTGGTGATGGGCTGGTCTATCAGAGTGAGACCTGAGCGATCTCTGCCATACCCATAGCTTACTCTGACTGTTCCTTTTACTTATATATCTTCTAGATCTCAAGTGGCGGCATCTTTTCCGTGGATTGACCTCCCTACTGCCAACTAGAAGTAGGCAGATTGGGAGCCAAAGCGTCACATGTTTCCCTTGCCCCTCAGCTTTCCCTTCATAATTGCTGAGGGGCACAGGGCCTTGGGTGGGGCTTTGGTTTCCCTGGCGTTTCCGCACCCTCCTCAGCTCCCTGCCTTGGAGTGGCTTCGGCCACCTTGGTTTTGTTAGTGGTAAGCAGCGAGGATTTTGTGGGGGCGCTCGTTTATGGCCTTGGCCTTGCTTGAGACCTTGGGGCTGTTCGGCCAGACAGCCTGGGGAACAACAACAACAACAACAACATTGCATAGTTCGTTGTGTCGTATGTCTTGAAGCAGATACTTCTGTGTTCAGTGTTTGTCACCTACTGTAGAGCATTATGTCTATTACAAGACACATCGGTTTACTTACACACACACTCTCTCGACTAATCGTAACTAGCAATTCACGTCATAATTGCTTTCGTTACTTTATACAACTATTTATTACACACCAATGCAAGGTAAACATTTACAATATAATACTGAACATCCTCCTCTTTGAAATTAATAAAAGTATGCATAACGTGGTCACTGGGAACATGGAAATGAAGACAGCTCTCTGGGGTGTGTGGGCGAGAGAGCGAACCTAAACTACCAAATTTCGTAACGGCCAATGGAACGTTTGAGGTTGGAACCCCCGCTGGGGCGTCTTGGGCATGCTATCTCAGTGTGCAAAGAAAATAGCGCACGCACGGACGCACGCGCACACATACCTAAATCCTGTTCATTCACGTGCAATTTGGAAGTATTTATTTTCTTATTTATTTTTGTTAAACCTATGGTAATACTCGTGTCGTATTTACTGTAGATACGTAAGGGAATGTAATAAAGGTATTTTTGACATTTGTATATCCATAAATATAATATGAATGCGGATCATAGCATAGCAGCAGCATTATAATGTTACATGGCAGACTGAGTGAAGCATCTATTGGTTCGACACGTGTGTTCATAGGTATGCGGCCTTGTGATAGTTAAAGTGGGCTGTCGTCCAGAAACGATGCACTCCACATGTCCGGGCCCTATCAAAGTGTCTCAGAAATTGTGGTTTCTGACTGTACAGTCAGAAACCGCAGGTTCTGAGACACCTGGATAGGGCCCGGGCGCATATTTCCGAAGTCGAGACTAGTATATATCATAGGGGAAATTAGGACCAATCAGAGGCCGCAGTGGCAGTGACATCACCCACAAGGGGAGGAGCCAGTCTGTCTGTCACTCTCTCTCTCTCTCTCTCTGGGTGAGGAGCCTGCCTGCCTCTCTTTGGTTTCTCTCTCTCTCTGGTAAATAGAAGAAGTAAGTCACCTAGTATAACAAGTTATTTCAAATATTAACTACATTAAGGATACATTATGATTGTGCTATGTTATGGTTATGAGTAAATAAGAGTAGCCTACCGTATTACGCGTATTGCACAACCATGGACAGCAATTCCTTGACAATTTTAGAAGGCACAATATTATTTCACTGGCGAACTATATTGATTCCTGTGACACTTAAGCAGTTAACCTGTGCTGATAATTTCAAGAAGGAACTTAAGTCACTCATATATCTAAAGGGTTATATATACAGTATATACATAGCCTATACATTACTTTATTTTAAATGTCATTAACACATTAACATTATCAGATAGTACAAAATATATTAAGCATCAAATGTTATGAAATAGTTAATGGTTTAAGTGCATAAGGTAGAGCCAAAGGCTAATTAGTAGGCTATATAATTATACGATACGATACGTGTTAGTGAGTTGGGCCTAGGCCTATAGGCTAATTAGGCCTTATAATTAGGGTTGGGTGTGAAGGGGATCTGCCTTGTGTGAGCCAATCGGTTTTCTGTAGACTCCCATTTTCTTTTATTCTTATGTATGGCAGCTATTTCTATATTTTGCTAAATATTACTTTTATTGTAGTCGATATGTTATGATGTGACAATGTTAATGAATATTTATATAAGTACAGTAGTGGTTAAGGCTACTTGAACACCTCTTAACCCCATTATATCCAGGGCGGTTCAATATTGTACCGCCAATATAATATGTCATTTTTAAGTAAAGCACAATGTTACAAATAATCCTGATCAAGACACTGGGAACACAACAAAAAATGATTTTAAGCAAAAAAACAATGAGTTCAATCAGCCTGTTCTCTAATATTAACGATTTTTATCGTGAAAGGCAAGGCGCTGAACATAAAGAAACCATACGATATGAAGTGAGACATTTGGCATAAAGGTTACACTCACCTGTAAGGTTGGACTCTGATTCCAGATGTACGATGAGATAAAATTGTGAATTTTGTTATTCCCTTCATATCAATCTATCACTTTCTCTCCTATCATTGATCTTTACTTATTCCCTTAGTCTATGTCTCGATTCAGCCACCCCCAGCTATGGGGTATGTGCCTGAGTGTATACATACATACATACATCCATACATACATCCATACATCTGTAGGCCTACATACAAAATATTATGGAATGAGATCATTACATATGCGGAGAGAGAGAGTGAAAAGTGACCATTTATAGTTTATTTACGTTGTGCATGAATGTAAATTTAAATGATAATGATAAATAAAACAGGAACTATTTGAAACAATTTAACTGTCTAAGGAGAATTGGCAACACCCTCCTCCTCAAAGCTTGGGACTAAAGATGCCAGAATCGCAACATTTTCATTGTTTACTCATTGCTTTTCAAGTAAAACCATAATTAATGGGAATAACATATTGTACTCTGGATGTTTATTTAATCTAGACAGAAACTATGCGAATAAATATTGATAACTTGTTATACTAGGTGACTTACTTCTTCTATTTACCAGAGAGAGAGATGAACAAACGAGAGGTAGGCAGGCTCCTCACCCAGAGAGAGAGAGAGAGAGAGACAGACAGACTGGCTCCTCCCCTTGTGGGTGGCGTCACTGCCACTGCGGCCTCTGATTGGTCCTAATTTCCCCTATGATATATACTAGTCTCGACTTCGGAAATATGCGGCCCGGGCATTGGGAGCGTATTGTTTCTGGATGACAGCCCACTTTAACTATCACAAGGCCGCAAGCGTTTCGAACAAATAGATGTTTCACTCAGTCTGCCATATACAATTATTGTACTGTTGTTATGCTACGATATGATTCATACTACAGAATATGATATATAAATGTCAAAAATACCATTGTTTGTTATTCCCTCCTGTATCTACATTAAATACAGATAGCTATTAAAGAATTCAGAATGTAAAGAAACTCTACCAAACCGCAGTGAATGGACAGGTTTTCGTTGTGTGTGTGTGTGATTCATCAGACGTCATCCATAGTAGTTACTATTAAACACATACCGTTACTCACATATAATTCATCCATTTTGTTACCATACTATTAACCTTGTTGCACTGTGTAAACATTGCAATAAATCAGGTACTATAATACTAACATCGAACAGGTATCTATAGCCATGGCTAAAGGTAATATCACGATACCATGCTTATATAGTCTTTACCCTTTAATGTTATACAAACGTTTTACTAAATTAATACCGAATATATAAACCTATCAGAGTCCGAAGCTTAACTTTGTGTGGTATTACATAATACCCCTCATATATCACTACTGATAACTCATTGCCGTTTCACACCTGAATTTCATAACCAGATGATAACATGTAATATTACATTGCATAGTTCGTTGTGTTGTATGTCATGAAGTAGACACTTCTGTTTTCAGTGTTTGTCACCTACTGTAGAGCATTATGTCTATTACAACCCAACACACATCGGTTCACTTACACACACACCTAAATCCTGTTCATTCACTGTGCAATGTGGAAGTATTTCTTTTCATTATATATTTGTTTAAACTTATGCTAATATTCGTGTCTGTATTTATTGTAGATACGTAAGGGAATGTAATAAAGGTATTTTTGTCATTGGTATATCCAAACATATATGAATGCGAATCATAGCATAGCAGCAGCATTATAATTTTACATGGCTGACTGAGTGAAGCATCTATTGCTTCGACACGTGTGGTTATAGGTATGCGGCCTTGTGATAGCTAAAGTGGACTGTTGTCCAGAAACGATGCACTCCACATGTCCAGGCCCTATCAAAGTGTCTCAGAAGTTGCGGTTTCTGACTGTACGATCGGGGGTAATTAGTGTTGTCATAGATTCCAGTGGTTTTCGCTTAACAAGTGTTATTGGTATCTTTATAGTTACTAGGAAAAATGCTTATCCCTCAGAGTAGTAGTCAGTGTCCGAAACTTTGTGAAATATCTGACAACACTTATTAACCTCGACCGTACCTGTCTCTCTCTCTGTCTGCCTCTCTTTCTCTCTCTCTCTCTCTCTCGCTCATTTCCTCCCCCCCCCCCCCTCCCTCTTCTGGAAGCTTCTATATACCCCCTGCACCCCTCCCCTCACCACTAACCCGCACAAAGTACCACCCAAAGGAAAATATGTTTTTAGGCTCAAGCTTCCGGTACATTCCCGCCTCCCTCTCTCTCTCTCTATGACCAGTAATGGCCTGCACCCCCTCTCCCCCGACAGGTAAATAAACTCCAGTACCTGCTTCTCTCTCTCTCTCTATGACGAGTAATGGCCTGCACCCCCTCTCTCCCCACAGGTAAATAAGCTCCAGTACCTGCTTCTCTCTCTATGACCAGTAATGGACTGCACCCCCTCTCTCCCCACAGGTAAATAAACTCCAGTACCTGCTTCTCTCTCTCTCTCTCTATGACCAGTAATGTACTGCACCCCCTCTCTCCCCATAGGTAAATAAAATCCAGTACCTGTTTCTCTCTCTCTCTCTCTCTATGACCAGTAATGGACTGCACCCCCTCTCTCCCCACAGGTAAATAAACTCCAGTACCTGCTTCTCTCTTTCTCTCTCTCTCTCTCTCTCTCTCTCTCTCTCTCTCTATGACCAGTAATGGCCTGCACCCCCTCTCCCCCCACAGGTAAATAAACTCCAGTACCTGCTTCTCTCTCTCTCTCTCTCTATGACCAGTAATGGACTGCACCCCCTCTCCCCCCACAGGTAAATAAACTCCAGTACCTGCTTCTCTCTCTCTATGACCAGTAATGGCCTGCACCCCCTTTCCCCCCACAGGTAAATAAACTCCAGTACCTGCTTCTCTCTCTCTCTCTATGACCAGTAATGGCCTGCACCCCCTTTCCCCCCACAGGTAAATAAACTCCAGTACCTGCTTCTCTCTCTCTCTCTATGACCAGTAATGGCCTGCACCCCCTTTCCCCTCACAGGTAAATAAACTTCAGTACCTGCTTCTCTCTCTCTCTCTCTCTCTATATATATATATGACCAGTAATGGACTGCACCCCCTCTCCCCCCACAGGTAAATACAATCCAATACCTGCTTCTCTCTCTCTCTATGACCAGTAATGGACTGCACCCCCTCTCCCCCCACAGGTAAATACAATCCAATACCTGCTTCTCTCTCTCTCTATGACCAGTAATGGACTGCACCCCCTCTCCCCCTATAGATAAACAAAATCGAGTACCTGCTTTTCTCTCTCTCTCTCTCTCTCATTTCGGGTCACACAGCTCCTCCACCCCTTCACTTTTCTAGAAGTTTCCAAATAATCCCCCCACGCTGAATTTGTTAGACAAAGGGTCATGCCAGGGGGCATTGTATGCCACCACGTGTTTCCTGAGACAATGTATACGAAAATATTGAAGACAAATAACAAACGGCAAGTGAAAATATTGCCACAAGCAATGATGCTTGCCTTCACGCATTATTACTCGGTATGAACAAATGTAGAAACCATGTGGTGTGTGCCGTGCTAATAATTATCAAAGATAAATTGCAGCAAAAACTGTGATATAGCCTAAGGTAATTGAAAAAAACATTGCTTTAAAGAACTATTGCAAGTCAATGTACATACACATTGTACTCACCAACATCAGGTCACCTTCATCACCATCTTCACTTTCACTTTCATAATAGTCGTCACTAACGCCATCTTGCCGTAGTGAGTGTTTTGGATGAAAATCGACGATATCCAACCCTTCATCTTCCCCTTCACTATCACCAGTATCCCCAATACCCTCCATTGTTGTATTATATACATTAGAAAGAGCTGAGGAGTTCGTCAACTCTGCCAGGGCATGAGGAGTTAGAGCAGCTTCATGCTGCCTGCTAGTGGAGGGTCCCACTGCCGCGGAATCGGACACGGGCAAATCTGAGCCTTTCATTCTGAACGCTTGAGCGACACTGAGCTGGTGTTCTTTCGGCGGGGATGCGTGGGAGGGAAGCCGGGAGGGAAGCTGTAGTACACCTCCCAACCACCAGATATCACTTACAAATCAAAATTAGCGCGGGAACTAATCGATTGTCATATGACAAGTGCCGCATCATAGGCCTGAGTATTTGCAGTTGTCATATGATAAGTGCCACAACAAAAGTGTTAAAGCCTCTTAACTCTTCCGGCCCGGGCTCGCTATCCTAAGGACGTTGTAGAGATCCGGGCGATCTGACCGAAAAACGTATTTAACACCTTACGAGCGGCCTATGCGGTTTATTTATGTGTACCGCACAGCGGGGTGTTTTTAGCCAAAATAGGGCTGTTTACGTGATCATTTTCATGCCTAAATAAGACCCAGAACGTAAAACAAGTACCTATCCCTGAAAGGGCATAAACAGAGCTTTCGAATGACACCATAACGATCCTTGTATGATGGATAGTTTTCTTGCAATAACCGTGCAACGCGAGTGCAAAAAGCAGGTAATTCGGTACTTTCAGTACATAATTGAGTATGTAGCGAGTGAGAGAGGGAGGAGGGAGCTGAGATTTGTGTCAGTAGGTTCGCCGCGGTGGTCTGGAGCAGTCATACGCTCGCTAGTCTCCTGCCACCACTTGTCTCTCTCTCTCAGCCACATTACGTGCTGAAATTGCCACTCGAGTTATGTCGAGCGCCGCCACATAGTCCAGCTTTATTTAACTCGACTTATGTTGCTCGCCGCTAAATAAGGGTTAATAGGCTACCCGTATCTTTGTTATTTTAACTGCTAGAAAATTCCCACCCATCTCTAAACATACTGCTGTTTCCAATCTGTAGACTGGCGTTGAGTAGAGCTCTCTAAGTCAACTGGTTCAGTTGTGATGACGATTTCCGTGGAGATGTTAGCAATATGGGACACTTTTCAACACTAAATCTGTTTTAGCAGACAACACAATAACAATGCTCCGACGTCTGCTTGTTTTCGGAGGTGCGCGCGTCGCCTCCGACAGGCTGTGTTTACATGCGTCGGACGACCGGCTTTCAAAACAAGTTTAATAGTCTTTCAAGCTTACGGATTTCAAGGGGACACCCGGGCCCCTGCCCATCTGCCGCGGTGTCATTTTAAAATGCTGCCCGGGCAGGAAGGGTTAATGCCTGTGGAAACAAGTGTTGTGAGCGAAAACGCGGTAGGCACCCTCCGCTCTCCAGCAAGGCTGCTTGGGTACTGAGACTCGGGCCCTGTATCTCGCTAGACAATGCAGTGCTGCCAAAGGCAAATGTAGCGCGAAATTGCTCATAATTAGCGAATATTTACCGATGTCTATGGTAGCACTGCGAGTGAATCCTGCGCGCTACGAAGCTCGTTCTGGTGTCATTTTGAAGCTATTTTCTTCAAGTTTTAGGCTGAATATATTTCATTGCATTCAGACACTTGCTTAATCATTCAGGAGTGCCTGAATGAGCCCTAATATATCGGAAATATGCGGAAATATCCCCACACTGTAAGTGTTAATAATTCAGGAGTGCCTGAATTAGCCTTAATATAGCGGAAATGTTTGGAAATATACCTGCAGCGTGTCAACATTTTAGGCTCGCTTTGCTCGCCAGGAAAAAAATATCACCTAAATGGCACGAAAGGTTTCAATATTGACAAAGAAATGAGGCGAAAGGTCTCAAAATCGCCAAACTAATCGAAAGAACGTCTTATAATCTGAAAATTAATGGGGCTAAACATGAGGAAGAAGAGGGACCAGAAAAACTACCCATCTCCCCTTAAAGCAGAAATATGGCCTCCATATACAGATTAAATATTTTTTTTTTTTTTTTTTACAGGTGGCCGTGTGACACCAATCCGTCATTATATTCTGACTATTACTTTACCACTTAATATAGCTTAGGTAGGATCTGTGGGATTCAGAGTGTTGATTGCGATAGATAGTATCCCTTGTATTCCTAGAGGACCTCCTAAATCCCAGTTGGTGCACCTGTATCCGATATTTTCTATCTGATTCTGGTATTAATAGTTAAGTAGTTGGGATCTTTTTGTTTTAGATAATTAGGCACGATTTAATAACTTTATCTCTCTCTCTCTCTTACTCGCTCGTCTCTCTCTCTCTCTCTCTCTCTCTCTCTCTCTCTCATATTTTCCGTACATCATGTTTCATCGTCGTCAATACAATATTTGGTAATGATTGATGTATGCTACTAAGTCAGTTAAGATGTCCACTTTATGGTTCTGTATTATACCTGTGTAATTTATCTTGGGCAGAATTTAAACACAAAATGCAATTATCACGTTTGTTATTCTTTCACTTTAACCCTTTGAAGATTGTGATGCATTTTGACCGTTTACTTTGGCTAACATTATACGATATATTATATTAGATGAAGGATCTGTGGGAATTATAAGGGTAAAGACTACCTCAATTAACCCTCTGACTTCCACTATACTTTACCTAATCTGAATAAAATCGTCTAGCAATAGCCAGAAAACAGAAACACAGGATCTGCTGAGGGTTAATTTGGCTGATAGAACTTTAACTTCAATCTCTATTCCCTTCGGGCATTGTTGTCTACAGAATGCTTCGATGTATTAGCTATCACTGAATCCTGGATTCATAGTGATACCAGAGATTATGTTGGGGGATTTGAAATACCTGGATATAGAATGTTCCACAAACACTGAACCATGCAGGATGGGGGCAGACATTTTGTGTACATCAAAAATGTTCTAAACTCAATTGACTGCAAAATCAGGTCAGAACATGAACTGCTTGGAGTAGACCTCAATCTAGGTAACTCTATCTATAAGATTTTTCTGGTGTACAGGCCTCCACATAGACAATTTTTGAAAAAAAAGAACTTCTGTAAACAAGACTGAGTGCTGTTATCGAGAGTAAAACCAGTGTGATCTTAAGTGACTTCAATTGCCTAGTAAACTGGGAAGCAAGAACTGGCGATGCTGAAGGTAGGCATCTTATGAACTTTACTAACGACAACTGTTTGACCCAGTGGATGAACGAACCAACTAGAGGCAACAGTATTCTTGTGTTCACCATTGAAGAAGAAATTGAGACGAGCTTATCTGTTGGGGAATCACTCGGAGGTAGTGACTATAATCAAGTTAGGTTCTCTCTTCGCACATTTAGAAGCAGGCCTTCGGGGAAGCTTATCCCAGATCAGACTTGAGGGTGAGGATGTTAATGCGATTTGGTGCTCATTCAAAGAGCAGTTTATGGATCAACAAGCTGCATTCGCTCCTACTAAACTTACCAAATCCGGCTCAATCCGACCAAAATTGTTCACACGTGACATAGTCAGCAATTAAAAAGAGAAAGGTTACATACAGAAAGGCCAAAAGAAGTCAATACCAAAGATATTTGGAGTCTTTCAAAAATATATGTAGAAGAGTATAAACTCTTATAAAGGAAGCAAAGCGGTATAAAGAACTTAGTGTTGCAGCCCTCTGCAAAGAGAGTCCTAAAGAGTTCTTCAGCTATATTAACAGCAGGAAGCCATTCAAAACTTTTAAAGGGTGAAGTTCTTAGCAGAATTAGATGTACCCCAGAGGTGGTAGCAAAAAGAATTGAAAAGTTAAATAGGTTCAAGTCACCCGGCCCAGATAGCTTGCTTCCCTGAGTTGTACGAGAAGTGCGAGAGGAAATCGCACCTTTTTTGGTAGAAATCTTTAATATAACTCTAAAAAATGGAGAGGTCCCTGAAGACTGAAAACTGGCCAATGTTACCAACATTTTTAATTAAGAAAGGGGATCATGAGTGTCCCAAGAATTATTGGCCAATTTGCTTGACTTACCAATTTGCTGGAATTTGTCTGTGAAATGCAGTGTGTCTACGACTAACGACTAATGCAGAACCATAAATTGTCAAACAAATTTGACAAAGTGCTTCATTACAGGCTAATGTCAAAAGTGAGTGTACTAGATATCAATATAAAGGTCACAAATTGGATTGAAAGTTGGCTAACAGGTAGACAACAACGAGTGGTAATCAATGGTGTTTCTTCTGAGTGGACGCCAGTTACCTCTGGAGTTCCACAGTGGTCTGTCCTTGGACCACTTCTGTTTATTATTTATGTCAATGACATTGATATTGGTCTGTTGAGTGTGATCGCCAAGTTTGCAGATGACATAAAGCTTTCAACCCCAAAGGGGTTGAACAGCTCAAGATGGACCTCAGCAGACTAAGCGAATGGTCGGAGACATGGCAGATGCCTCTAAACTTGGAAAAGTGCTAGGTGATGCATATCGGCCAAGCAAACCCCAAGTCATGCAATTCGCTATTGGGAATGCCTCTGGAAGTGACTGACTTGGAAACGATTTGGGTGTTCTGATTAGTCATGACTTAAAGTTCTCCAAGTAGTCCACTGAAGTAGAGAAGACAGTTCAAAAATGATTGGGCTATATTCAGGTGCAATTTGCATATAAAAAAAAGGAAATAGTTTTCACAATTTACAATGCTCTAATACGGCCTCACCTGGATTATGCTATTCAGTTCTGGTCTCCAGCACTCAGGAAAAATATAGAGCGACTGGAAAGAGTACAAACTAAGGCTACAAAGGTTATTCCATCGATTAGAAGAATGAGCTATGAGGACCGGTTGAGAGCTCTTGATCTTTTTTCGTTGGAAACACGCAGACTGCGAGGTCAGCTTATAAATGTATTTAAAATACATAATGGGTTTCACAATGTGGATTATAGCAAAATCTTTAGTCTCAATATGAATACAACACGCATCCAAGGCTGGACATTAGAATTGAAAACGTTCATCACTAGTAGCTTACGTGTGGAAACTTTGTCACATATAAGATCTGTTCTACCTGGAGCAAACTTCCCTCAGAAGTTGTAAAACGTTCTTCAGTAGAGCAGTTCAAGAAGAGAGTAGATAGTATTTTGCACACTCTGTAATATGAGTGTAGTGCACTAAACAGTCTCTCTCCTTCCACTTCAAATACTCCTCGGAATGGACCACAAGATCTCCGAGATACTAACTATCCCTTGTAACTCCGAGTAAATCTTTCTAACAAGGAACACAATGGATGAAGGTCATCTACCAATTCGTGTCTTTAGCAAACAAATCCGTTAGCTATACAATTTCGTAACTTTGGGATAAGATACATTTTTGTCTGACACCAAGATAAGGCAGTTAACACTTTTAGGACTATGACGCATTCTGACAGTCTACATTGGCTATCATTAGACAAATTGTTTTAAGTTTAGGAGGAACCTCTAGGGACCTAAGGGGTCAAAATCAACTTGATTATGCCTCTAGGGACCTAAGGGGTCAAAATCCACTTGAATATGCCTCTGACTCCCACATATCCTTCCTAAGCTGAATAAGATCACTTAATGATAGCCAACATACCCGTCATAATCCTCAATTATGATGCTGTTATTTATTTGTTTATTCTGGCCATCATTAGATGATTAGAATTGGCTTAACTCATAAACTGCGAAGCTATGGTAGTTTAAACCCTACCGCGAAATGAAGGTGTTTGGTTCTATTCTGACGAAAATCGTCATATGTAACATATATATATAATTATTACTATTTTGCTTTTAATATGAACATTTGAACTTTTAAGAGCAATAATAAAAGTGGGAATAGCATTTGGGGGGTGAAAAAGATATATTATTGCTGCAAGGTCGTATCATGAGGCAAGAGCTGGGGGGACGTATATCCACCCTCTCTGAGCTGTAGAGCGACACTGGCGAGTCTGAGTAGAAGTCTCTGTGTCGCAAGGATCTCTTGCTGCCTCACCTGTGTTAACACCTTATTAGCGGCCTAGGCGGTTTATTTATATGTACCGCCCAGCGGGGTGTTTTTAGCCAAAATAGGGCTGTTTACGTGATCATTTTCATGCCTAAATAAGACCCAGAACGTAAAACAAGTATCTATCCCTGAAAGGGCATAAACAGAGCTTTCGAATGACACCATAACGATCCTTTTATGATGGCTAGTTTTCTTGCAACAACCGTGCAACGCGAGTGCAAAAAGCATGTAATTAGGCACTTTCCCCATACAATTCCGTATATAGCGAGTGAGAGAAGGAGGGAGGAGGTGGGATTCGTGTCAGTAGGTTCGCCGCGGTGGTCTGGAGCAGTCATACGCTCGCTACTCTCCTGCCACCACTTGTCTCTCTCTCTCAGCAACATTACGTGCTGAAATTGCCACACGACCTATGTCGAGCGCCGCCACATAGTCCAGCTTTATTTAACTCGACTTATGTTGTGCGCCGACAGTTAAGGGTTAACCCTTCTTTAGCGGCCTATGCGGTTTATTTATGTGTACCGCCCAGCGGGGTGTTTTTAGCCAAAATAGGGCTGTTTACGTGATCATTTTCATGCCTAAATAAGACCCAGAACGTAAAACAAGTATCTATCCCTGAAAGGGCATGAACAGAGCATTCGAATGACACCATAACGATCCTTGTATGATGGATAGTTTTCTTGCAATAACCGTGCAACGCGAGTGCAAAAAGCAGGTAATTCGGTACTTTCCCCATATAATTGAGTATGTAGCGAGTGAGAGAGGGAGGAGGGAGCTGAGATTCGTGTCAGTAGGTTCGCCGCGGTGGTCTGGAGCAGTCATACGCTCGCTAGTCTCCTGCCACCACTTGTCTCTCTCTCTCAGCCACATTACGTGCTGAAATTGCCACTCGACCTATGTCGAGCGCCGCCACATAGTCCAGCTTTATTAAATACGACTTAAGTGGTGAGCCGCTTTTTAAGGGTTAAAGAGACCGGGAGGGGGAAATTTGTGCCGAAAATTACCCGATAAAAGGGGGAATAAGAGGAAAAATAGCTGATAATTGAAGAGGGGGGGAGGGGGGGGGGACACAAATGTAGGAGTGGTAGCAAGAAATGGAGGGAAATTATCTCACCTAATCACAAATTGCTTTGTTTTGAGTGTCACTGGGTTTTTTTCTAAGGTTTTTTAATGCTCTGGTTCTATTTAGGACGGTCACAGTGCACCAGAAAAATCTCTATTGAGGACAGTCGCTGTTTTTGGGTTAAGAAGGATCAGCAGTGTTCCATGATTTCTGGTGCTGAAAAATTCACTCTTTCTTAAATTTGACTATACTGTAGTATGATTGTACTTAGCTTAGGGAATATTTCAGAGAATGATAGCGGTTAAGTCAATTTCAAATTATCCTATGTTGGGCAGCAATATTGATGGTTGCAGAAAAGGTAGGTTTACAAGACTAAGGAAGTAATGAATTGGACACAAATACACACAAATAGTAGGCCCAGGTAAAGTGAGGCACGAAACAAAATATACACACAGGGAGAGATTTGCATATATTGACTTAAAACACTCTGGCCACACAAACCATACGATCCAAGCAAGATTGTCAGGACTTACTTCGATTGCAGATAGCAAACCCAAAAGTCTCGGAGAGTGGAAGGAAATGATAGCAAGGAAGGAAGGAGGGAGAGCAAGTGTGTGTGTGTGTGTGTGTGTGTGTGTGTGTGTGTGTGTGTGTGATAGAGAGAGAGAGAGGGAGTGTGAGAGAGAAAGTGAAATATAGATACATGAAAATCATAAGGCAGACGAAAAGGTTAAAGACATTATTAACACAAAATAAAACTAGATTACTTTGTACAGGAAACATAAGGTGTGGACGTAACAGGGTGTATCATAAATGGCTAAGACAATTAATTCAATTATGAGAGAGAGAGAGATGTAACGAGGAATAAGTTAACTTTTTGTAGGCTGTGATCACTGCCATAAGGAAAGGTTTGTGTGTGTGTGTGTATGTGTGTGTGTTGCAAGGAGTAGTTGGTAACTCAAAGACGAGTACACTAGTGTACAATCATTTACATTTTCTGCCATTTAATTTACGAATACTGTATATTGAATAAGGTAGGGCCAAATATTAAGCTTTAAAGAACTCCATATTTCACATGTAATTTTGAGGAGACAGTATTGTTTAAGCGGACTGATTGTGTTCTCATATCTAAATAAATATTAAACATAAAAGTGTCTGTTGTTTTGTATAAGTTTCTTTAGTAGAGTAGTGTGTCGAATGCTATCGAAGCCCTTGGAGAGATCGCATAGGGTTAATAGAGACATTCTTGTTTTGTCCATGTTGTATGTTTAGTTGGTGATTACAGTGAGGGCTATTTCGGTGGATAGTTGGGGTCGAAAGCCATGTTGGTTGTTAGAGAGAAGTTTGTTAAACTCTAATAATACTATGAGCTGCGTTGATACGATATTTTCGAGGATTTTAGAGAAAATTAGGAGAAGGGAGATGGGGCGGTAATTGCTGGTGTAATTTTTGTCCCCATTTTCAAAAAGAGCACTGCAAACATGTAAACTCCATTATTAAAAGAGCACTGCAAACATGTAAACTCCATTATTAAAAGAGCACTGCAAACATGTAAACTCCATTATTAAAAGAGCACTGCAAACATGTAAACTCCATTATTAAAAGAGCACTGCAAACATGTAAACTCCATTATTAAAAGAGCACTGCAAACATGTAAACTCCATTATTAAAAGAGCACTGCAAACATGTAAACTCCATTATTAAAAGGAGCACTGCAAACATGTAAACTCCATTATTAAAAGAGCACTGCAAACATGTAAACTCCATTATTAAAAGAGCACTGCAAACATGTAAACTCCATTATTAAAAGGAGCACTGCAAACATGTAAACTCCATTATTAAAAGAGCACTGCAAACATGTAAACTCCATTATTAAAAGAGCACTGCAAACATGTAAACTCCATTATTAAAAGGAGCACTGCAAACATGTAAACTCCATTATTAAAAGGAGCACTGCAAAAACAGAATCATGTACAATTACAGAAAATCTCTGTCAGCACGGCTGCCAAACATTAGCTGTAAAATCCACAGTTCTCTAATTCACGTCAACAGATCTGTGTTGTAAAAAATAACAGTTAAGTTTTATTATTACAACTTATCTGTAGATACATTTCTTTAAATATTACAAGCTTCCTGTAAGCACATTTATATCAAATTTTAATGATTACATTAAATCTGTAAACATATCCGATTTTCTGTATTTTTGTTCACAGGAAGCCTGTAATATATACAGAATATGTCTGCAGCAAAATTGTAATAGCTACAAATTTACTGTGATTTTTTACTAAGTAGATCTGTTAAAGTGAATTGCAGAACTGTGTGACTTTTACGGCAACTGTATGGCAGCCGTGCTGCTAGAGAGTTTCTGTATCTTTACATAAGCCATTAGTATCTGTAGAAGTACAAAGCAGTGTCAATTTTACCGAGAATGTGTGGCAGCATTTTCTGCATAATTTCTACATGATATGTTTACAGGAAAAGGTAAATTTCTTGATGCACGTTCAGCTGGCACTATATGTGCTTTGTTTAATATGTTTAATTTGCTATATTACTAACTGTATATATATAATGTACAAATATTCTTTAAAATAACACAATGAACACTTTGAATATCATTTGTTTATAAGTCAATAAAAGATATAGTAACCTTACAACACATATAGTATTGTATAACATTCTGGTATAGTATATAGAAATTAATTATCTCTCGTTATGTGTGTGTATATATATATATATATATATATATATATATATATATATATATATACAGTATATATATATATTTGTATATATATATATATATATATATATATATATATATATATATATATATATATATATATATATATATATATATATATATATATATATAGTGCCTGTAGCGAGTGCCTCTCCCAGATTTGAAAGAGTGAAAGGGCCAAAATCAAGGGATGTTCGAGCCAAAATGCCTGGACACACGGACTTTGAAGATATTTTAAGTCATAGGAAGAGGGAAAGACTGATGCTGGGAGAGAGTTCCAGAGCTCAGCTGTTGAATATAAGAAAGTTTGAGTGTAACGTTTCACTCTTGTGTTAGAAAGTTGCACAGAGTAGGGGTGGGAATGTGTTGCAAGACGGGTATCACGTGCCCTACGTAGAGGAGGTGGTATACACTGGGAGAGCTCTGAGGAACACTGATTATTATAGAATAGCGAGAGAGATGCAACATTGCGGCGGAGAGCGAGAGATTGTAGAGAGTTGGTGAGTGGATGGGAGGTTATGATAGGAAATGACTTCCTTTCTACATTGTCTAGGAGTGCGATGCGAGAGAATCCTCCGCAACCATGTGAACAAAACTCAATACAAGGAAGTACTGTGCCCCTGTACAGAGCAAGAAGCTGTGCATGGGTAAAGAACCCCTTGAGGCAGTTGAGCACACCCAGCTTCTGGGAGGCTGCCTTATATATATATATATTTATATATATATATATATATATATATATATATACATATATATATATATATATATATATATATATATATAGGTACTTTCCTATTATAGACAACCAATAATTGTTTACTTAAGCATCAGGTTAGTTTGGTTAGGTTAGAACCTAATCTAACCTAACCCTTTAGTAAAAAAAATGCCTGTCGATTATAGGAAAATACCTATATATATATATATATATATACCGGTATATATATATATATATATATATATATATATATATATATATATATATATAAAGAGAGAGAGAGAGAGAGAGAGAGAGAGAAATAATTTTCGAATTCTGAGATTACATTTATTGTTCTTTGTTGTATTCAATACCGATTATATGTTTTGTAAGGTTTCACATGCTGATTAAAATGTAATAACACAATGGTAAGATTCTATAAAACTAGCGTTTCTACTAAAATAATCGACATTGAGATCACCACCATACCACACCAACAAGGAAAACTAAGCCTAGAAATGGAAGGAGAAACTTAAGAGAAAAGAAAGGACAACAGAGGACAAGCCACATTGAAGAAAACGGAAAGAAGATATGCGAAGACCAACAACCAAGAAAAAAACACGAAAAGGCCACAAACCACCACACTCCAGACAAACACAGGAGAAACAAAGATTAAGAAAAGGGAACAACAGCAAGAGAAGGAAAACTCGCCCCAACATAGAAACAAATCAGCAATACCACCACCCAGAGCGAATAATTAGACAAAGGTAAAAGACGAACAAAATGGCCACCCCAAATCCAAATTTGCCCCAATAGACTACCCACTAACACCCGGGAAGCCAGAATTGCCACAATCAACACCACTCTACCACCCACACCAGGGAAAACCATAAGCGTTACTTTCGACCATACTGGAGACCAGAAAAATAAAATAATATACCGCCAAACAGTAGAGGAACAGCATACCCAAATATCACCTATTCAGATGCGCCGATCTTCCGCGCAGTTGTCTTACCACCAGTGCACGCATTACTAGGGGGTCTACCTAATCCCCATGAAACGCCCCCCCCTCCCCCCCTGCACCTATGACCTTTTGACCTCCAAGTACCAGCCATAGGACATAGCAGCAAACGTCATGACCATCTCGACGAGAACCAGGTAGACTCAGCAATTCAACGGCTCACAAACTACCTTACATGTAAGCGTTTTGAGCCTGAGAATTACCCTCCCATTCAGGAAGTATTGATACCATGTTTCAAATACTTTAAGGCCTGAGAGTTATTTTCCCTACTAGTGAACTTTTGTTCCTACATGCCATGGCAGAGTAAAAACATTAGGATCTCTTTTAGGCTGCAATTTTGAAATTGGAAGTAGCACCCAAGGGCATGCCACAAATCAACTTCCAGTATCAATCCCACACTCTAACATACCATTAAAGGAAGCTTTGCCGTGGCAAGTCAACTCTAATGGTTCGTGCTTTGCGAGATACTGTCTAAATAACGGCACTTAGCATATAAAAGTCCATACTGCATCTGTCCAACACCATGGTAAAGGACATATGCTGGCATAACATTTACATTTAGCAATGTTTATATTTCTTTCTTCACTGAAGGCTTTGTAGAGGTTATTAGGTCCGTGCGAAGCAGGACCTCTGATCACCACTCATGTTGTTGTTAGGTTGGTGCAAAGAAGGACCTCTGATCGCCACTCATGTTGTTGTTGTTAGGTTGTGCAAAGAAAGACCTCTGACCGACACTCATGTTGTTGTTGTTAGGTTGTGCAAAGAAAGACCTCTGATCGCCACTCATGTTGTTGTTGTTAGGTTGTGCAAAGAAAGACCTCTGATCGCCACTCATGTTGTTGTTGTTAGGTTGTGCAAAGAAAGACCTCTGATCGCCACTCATGTTGTTGTTGTTAGGTTGGTGCAAAGAAGGACCTCCGATCGCCACTCATGTTGTTGTTGTTAGGTTGTGCAAAGAAAGACCTCTGATCGCCACTCATGTTGTTGTTGTTAGGTTGTGCAAAGAAAGACCTCTGATCGCCACTCATGTTGTTGTTGTTAGGTTGGTGCAAAGAAGGACCTCTGATCGCCACTCATGTTGTTGTTGTTAGGTTGTGCAAAGAAAGACCTCTGATCGCCACTCATGTTGTTGTTGTTAGGTTGGTGCAAAGAAGGACCTCTGATCGACACTCATGTTGTTGTTGTTGTTAGGTTCGTGCAAAGATGGACCTCTGATCGCCACTCATCTTGTTGTTGGTAGGTTGGTGCAAAGAAGGACCTCTGATCGCCACTCATGTTGTTGTTGTTAGGTTGGTGCAAAGAAGTACCTCTGATCGCCACTCATGTTGTTGTTATTAGGTTGGTGCAAAGAAGTACCTCTGATCGCCACTCATGTTGTTGTTGTTAGGTTGGTGCAAAGAAGGACCTCTGATCGCCACTCATGTCGTTGTTGTTGTTCTTGTTGTTGTTGGTGTTGTTTTTAGGGCGATAGATATAAAAAGGGTTATTTATCGGTTATTACTGAACACATTTTAATTATTATTCGTATGCATAATACGCTGATCTATCCTCTAGGCCGTAATGGAGCCCTTTTTTCAAATTTCGTCCTGGGCGCTCCTCAAATCGCCACCTTCTGCAATAGATCGACGTTTATAAATAATTGCTATTTCTCGGTTATTACTGAACCAAATTGTAATACCTTACACATGCACATAAATTATCTATCCTCTAGTGAGTCTAGTCCATAACTGATCCCTTTGTTTCAACTCCTGCCAGGGCACCCCCCAAATAGGCTCCTGCAGTAGTTCAATGCTTATCAAAATTTGTTATTTCTCGGTTATTACTTAACCAAATTTGTTGAACTTACACACACACACATCTACACGAATATATTCTCTAGGACGTAACTGAGCCCTTTTCTTAAATTTCGTTCTGGGCTCCCCGCTAATCGGCGTCTTCTGCAGTAGTGGTGAAAAATTAAATGGCCACCTGTTTGGAAATTGCTTAGGCATATTTCATAGAACTCTTTATGCATAGACTCTTGCTTATTGATCAGGCTTTAAGCGGGCACTTTTAAAATACTTCGCCCTTGGCTGTTAATTTTAGGGTCCCTTCTACAGGAGTAGATGGAAAATTTAATTGGCTGTCTTCTGGGGTCTTTGCCTTGCAAATTTCATTTACATGCATAGTGTATACTGTAGCGTGATTTATTCCCTAACCATAACGGAGTCCAATCTCCAACTTTAGCCCAGGGCGCCTCACTAATGTCTCCCTTCTACAGGAGCAAAGAAAAATGAGATTGGATATTTCTGTGGTTAATGACCCACACATAATATAATACAACATAAGCCTATCAAAAAGCTATTAACAGATTGTCATATAGAATATGCACCAAGGAAGAAGTTGTTTAATTGTGAAGGTGATTGGTAGAGTGCATACCTCCGCCACCGTAGACGAATCACAAAGTTATGAACCAATGTTCACGAAACTTGGTGGGCCGATAGGATATGCACCAAGGGAGAAGTAATTAGATTGAGGATGCAGTCGGTAGAGCGCATACCTCCTCCACCACAGACTCACAAAGTACATGTACACAATCTCATCCGAAACTCAGGTGTATGGGACTACCGACAGCAAACCCTTCTCTGTATCCTCCTACTATCTCTATCCTCAGTTTCAAGCCAAAGGTGGATGTTGCATATATGTTCACAACAATCTTGCTTTCTCTCTTGTTCCCAACTTTAACTCTTCTGAATTCTCAACTCTCTGGCTAAAGTTTTCTTGTCACTCTCAAGCTAAATATGTATGCACTGTTTATCTCGGGCCCTACTTCTACTGAATATCCAAAATTCTTTGACTATCTAATTTCCAAAGTGGAACACATTCTATCCATCTCTCACTTCGCAGAAATCTCCATCTTAGGAGATTTCAACGTTCACCACCGCCAATGGCTCTCCTCTCATACTTCTGACTAACCTGGTGAACAAGCCAACGTCTTTTCTATCCTAAATGACCTAGAGCAGTTGATTCAGCAACCAACCCGTATGCCGGATCACTTCGGTGATTGGCCCAACATTCTTACCTTGTTTCTAACTTCTAACCCTTCTTCTTATACTGTCAATCTTTTCTCTCCTTTGGGCTCCTCCGACAATAAACTTATCTCTGTCACCTGTCCTATCTCTCTAGTATGGCTACCCGATCCACCCAACCGGCGGCGCTTGTGGAACTTTGGCGCTGCCGACTGGGATTCTCTTTGGCAGTACTTTTTTTATTTCCCATAGAATGACTTTTGCTTCCGTGGCCGGGAACGCATGGAGAGTGCTGAACGCATTACCGAGGTAATCCTCTCGGGACATACATTCCATTTTATTTCTCTCAGACTAATGCAATTTTTCTTTGGTTTACTCACGCTTGTTCTACTGCTGTCCACAACAAGGAGGAAGCATTCAAATGGTAGCGTCGCCTTAAAACTCCAGAATCTCATTCTTCCTATGTTTCTGCCCGGAATCAAGCCAAATCTGTTCTTTGACTTGCCAAGCACTCTTTCATCA
Source organism: Paralithodes platypus (assembly GCA_032716605.1). Taxonomy (NCBI): domain Eukaryota; kingdom Metazoa; phylum Arthropoda; class Malacostraca; order Decapoda; family Lithodidae; genus Paralithodes; species Paralithodes platypus. The sequence continues at coordinate 791,938 of CM064551.1, forward strand.
ATAATAAATGCACTGAACTATCCAATTCTAGCTCTGACCAAGCTTTCTGGCATCTATCCAAAAACCTCTCCAACAATTATTCTTCCTCGTCTTCCCCCCCACCCCCTCTTTTCCACTCCGCTGGCACAACCATCACCTCTTCCTCTGACAAAGCTGAACTTTTCCCTTAGACTTTTTCTAGAAACTCCACCTTGGATGTTTCCGGTGGTATTCCTCCCTCTCCACCCCCACTCTCTCCTACTTATGCCTAATATCTTAATAACTTCTGAAGATGTACTTTCTGCCCTGTTTGGGCTTAATACTATGAAGGTGTACGATCCAGATGGTGTTCCTCCTGTTGTACTCAAAAACTGTGCTTCCATGCTGACTCCCTGCCTAGGCAAACTCTTTCGTCACTGTCTCTCCTCTAACATCTTCCGTTCTTGCTGGAAGTTTGCTCTCATTAAACCTGTCCCAAAGGAGGGTGACTGCTCTCAACCCTCTAACTATCGTCCAATTGCTCTCATCTTTTGTATCTCTAAAGTTTTTAAAACTATTCTTGCTTGCAAATTTCTTACGCATTTCTCTTCCCATAATCTACTCTCAGATCACCAATATGGCTTCCTTAATTATTGAGGGTCTACTGGTGATTTTCTTTCATATCTAACTAATTCTTGGTCATCCTCCTTTTGGGTCTTCGGTGAGACCTTTTCTGTTGCACTAGACTTATCGAAGGCCTTCGATAGAGTCTGGCACAAATCTTTAATTTCTAAACTACCCTCCTTCTGTTTCTATCCCTCCATCTAAGCCTTTGTTTCAAATTTCCTTTCCGGCCGTTCCATAGCTGCGGTTGTGGACGGCCATCGCTTCCTTCCTCATCCTGCCAACTCTGGTGTATCTCCCATTCTCTTTATAATTTTCATCAATAATTTCTTCAACTGTACCTCCAGTCCCCTCCATTCATACTCAGATGACTCTACCTTACACTACTCAATTAGTTTTCCAGAACGCCCCAGCCGGCAATCCCTCAAAAACAAAGGTAATGATGCTATACAACACTTATCTTCTGATCTAACTTATATGTCCAAGTGGGGTAGAAAAAACCTTGTTACGCTTAATGCTTCCAAAACCCAATGTCTCCATCTTACTACCCGTCCGGAACTCCCAGAGGACTATCCCTTATACTTGAACAATACAAAAATCAATCTTTCATCTTCTCTCACTATTCTTGGTGTCTCTTTTTCTTCTGCTCTCACTTGGAAGGACCATATTACCAGTCATGCTAAGGCAGCCCCTAGAACCTTGGTGTGCTTAACTGCTAAAATGACAGTAGGGATATTATAGGTGAACAGTGTGTTAGAAACGATAATGGGAAGATTGTGTATGCAGAAAATGAAATCAGAGAAGCATGGAAGGCACACTATGAACGATGTCTAAATGTAGAGTTTGAATGGGATAAGGAACAGCTTAGTATCGAAAACCAGTATCTGGACCCCCTTCTTTGATAGCACCAGCTGTATTGAGCGACGCAATCAATAAAATGAAGGACGGTAAAGCTCCAGGGTGCTCTGACATTGTCGCTGAGATGATAAAAGCCTCAAGGGAGACTGGTGTCAACTTAGTCACTGAGTTGATAAACACCATTATTAAAGATGAGAAAATCCCAGAGGATTGGCACAAAAGTGTAATAGTAAATATATACAAAGGAAAAGGGATGAGCTAGATAGAGGTAATTATAGGGGCCTGAAAATGCTTGACCAAATCATGAAGTTCTGTGAGAGAGTCTTTGAGGGTTTGATGAGGCAAAGCATCTCCATTGATGATATGCAGTTTGGTGTTATGCCAAGACGTGGTACAACCGATGCTATCTTCATAGTCAGGCAGATCCAGGAAAGATACTTACTAAAAGACAGGGATCTTTACTTTGTGTTTGTAGACCTGTAGAAGGCCTTTGACAGGGTGCCTAGAGATGTTGTGCAGTGGGATATGAGGAAACTTGGTGTGGAAGGGCTGGTGCGTGTGATAATGAAGATGTATGAGGATTCGCGAACTGTGGTGAGGGTGAAAGGTGTACTGAGTGATGAGTTCACAGTGCGTGTTGGAGTTCATCAGGGTTCAGTGTTAAGCCCCCTCCTCTTTATTATGGTTCTGGAGACACTGTCTAGAGTTTTTAGAGGTAGACTCCCGTTGGAACTGTTTTATGCAGACGATTTAGTCCTAATAGCTGACAATATGCAAGATGCTGAGGCCAAATTCAGAAGATGGAGAGAGGGCATGGCGAGCAAAGGTTAAAGAATCAATATTAACAAAACCAAGGTTATGCATTGTAGATTGAGACGAGGCAATGTGGAAAAGAGCGGTGCATACCCATGTGCAGGGTGTGGGCGTAAACGCGATTCAATGTAGCATCTGTCAACGCTGGGTGCATCATGGGAGTAAGCGTTGTAGTAGAATAAAAGGACCCCTGCCGAAGGATAAGTCAGAAATAGAGAAATTTGATGCGTAGGGTGCAAAGGCGAGCTTGTGTTAAGTGATGATCCTGTCGCTGTAAATTTTGGAAACGAGTGATTGGAGCTGGAGGACAAGTTTTGTTACCTAGGAGATACCATATCTGCCGGTGGTGGGGTCGAGGCTGCCACTGTCGCTAGAATTAGATGTGGCTGGGGGAAGTTCAGAGAACTGCTGCCAATTCTGATCATGAAAAGAATGCCTCTCCCCCTGAAGGGAAAGGTGTATGCCTCATGTGATAGAAGTGCAATGATGTATGCCTCAGAAACATGGGCCATTAAAGTAGAGGATGTCAACAGATTGGAAAGTAATGAAATTAGAATGGTGAGATGGATGTGTGGGGCCAGGCTGCAGGATAGAATAACAAATGATGAGCTGAGGAGACGCTTAGGTATAAAGAGTATTAGCAAAGTGATGCGTACAAGTAGACTGGGATGGTATGGACATGTGGAGAAAATGGATGAACAAAATTGGGTGAAAAAATGCAGGTCTGTGATTGTGGAGGGAGCTACACCAAGGGGTGGTCCGAGGAAGACCTAGGATCAGACTGTAAGTGCCGATCTCAAATCCAAAAACTTGACAAGTGAAGCAGCCCTTAACAGGATTGCCTGGAACGCCGCAATTATGACAAGAGACTGAAACTGAACGTATGTGTGGAGCACTCAGTCTTAAAATTGTATGTATGTATGTATATAAGGGGTTCTTTACTGCTGCACAGCTTCTTGCTCTGTACAGGGGCACAGTGTGTCCTTGTAATGAGTATTGTTCACATGTTTGGGGAGGATCCTATCACACTGGCATCATAGACAAAGTAGAAAGGAAGGCTTTTCGTATCATTAACTCCCACCCACTCACCAACTCTTTGCAATCTCTCTCTCTTTGCTGCAATGTTGCATCTCTCTTGCTATTCTATCACTACTACAATAATCAGTGTTCCTCCGAGCTCTGCCAGTGTATACCATGCCCTCTACATAGGGCACATGGTACCCATCCTGCAACACAATCCAACCCCTCGAACTTTCCCAGAATCAGTCTTACCCTCTTTCTATGACTTAACACACAAAGAGCGGGTGGTAGGGTATTTTACACTGTGCCGCCCAGCGGGTTTTTTTTTACCCTAAATAGGGTTGTTTCCATGCTCATTTTCATGCATAAACAAGATCCAGAGCGAAAACAAGTATCTATCCCTGAATGGGCGTAAACAGAGCTTTCCAATGACACCCGAACCATCCTTGTACAACCACTGGTTCTCTTGCAACGATCGTGCAACACGAGTGCAAAAAACCTAAAATAAGGTAATTTCCGTTCATAATTCCCTGCGTAGCGAGTGAGAGAGGGAGGAGGAGGGTAGAATACATCTCAGTACACCCACCGCGGTGGTGGGGAGCGGTCATAAGGTTACTAAGCTCGTCCCACCGCTCAGCTCTCTCTCAGAGCAACATTACGTGCTGAAAATGGCACTCGACATATGTGGTGCACCGTTGGTTAAGGGTTAAATTGCTTCAAACTTTGTGTGTCCAGGCATTTTGGCTTGAACGTCCCTTGATTTTGGCCCTGTCACTCTTTCAACTCTGGGGGACTTGCTACAGGCAGTTCTGCCTTTTGCCTCCCTCACTCACACAGAAAACAAAAATATATAAATCTATATCGTAGACATAATGGTGAGAGTCCTATTTTCAAATTTTGCCCAAGGCGCCCCGCTTTTGCTACCCTTCTGCAGGAGTGACAGAAAATGTGATCCCTTCTGCAGGAGTGACAGAAAATGTGATCCGGTAATAATGAAATACATTACTGAGCACTGACACTTTATTTTAATTTCCTCCGTCACAACGAAATTGGAGGAGGTTATGTTTTTGCCTCCATTTGTTTGTCTGTTTGTATATTTTTTTGTTTGTAAACAACATAAGATTATCAAAAATCTATGAACAGATTGTCACAAAAGTTGGAGGCCAGATAGGATATGCACCAAGGAAGAAGTTGTCTAATTGTGGAGGTGATTGGTAGAGAACATACCTCCGCCTCCGTAGATGGCTCACAAATGTATTAAGCAATGTCCACGAAACATGTTGGGCAGATAGGATATGCACCAAGGGAGAAGTAATTAGATTGAGGAGGCAATCGGTAGAGCGCATACCTCCGCCACCGTAGACTGCTCACAAAGTTATGAACCAATGTTCATGAAACTTGGTGTGCAGATAGGATATGCACCAAGGGAGAAGTAATTAGATTGAGGAGGCAATCAGTAGAGCGCATACCTCCGTCAGCCTAGGAGGAGGTACGGTACACGCTTTCCAGAGTGCCCCTCATTGTTACCTTTGCCAACGAAGTTGGACGGAGGTTATGTTTTTTACTCTGTTTGTCTGATCTTCTGTACAAAAAACAAAAAAGTTATGAACTGATTACCACGAAATTTGCTGAGCAGATAAAATATGCTTCGAGTAAAAAGTGATTAAATATTGGAGACAATCAATAGAGAAAATACCTCCGCCGTAGGCGGCTGTCAATGTTATGAACTAATTGTCACGAAATGTGTTGTATATTATTGAACCAAATTTAATTATTATCCACATGCAATTTATCTTCGAGGCGATAACGGAACCTATTTTGTTTACATTTCGTCCTGAGCGTCGCACCACGCTCCTCAGAGTTAACATGGCCACACGAACCTATAGTGCAGCTTGAACTTGTTTGTGTTGTTCTTGAGTGGATTACATTTAATGCTGTCATTGCTTACCATAAGATGACTCCCTCTCACCATGAAGGGAAAGGTGTACGCTTCATGTGTTAGAAGCAGAATGACATATCGTTCAGAAACATGGTCTGTGAAAGGGGATGATATCAATAAAATGGAACGTAACAATATTAAAATGCTGAGATAGATGTATGGGACCAAACTGCATGATAAGATATCTAGTAAATAGCTGAGAAGACTGAAAAGTATCAAGAGTATCAGTGATGGGATGCACACCACCAGGCTTGAATATTTTGAACATATGGAGAGAATGGATTAACTAAGTTGGGTGAAAAGACGCATGTCTGTGAACGTGGGCAGAACTATACAAAGAGGCAGTATTGTCATTAACCTAACCTGACATCCTCATCTAACCTAACCTAATACTATAACATACCTGTGAGTGTAATATAAACAGTGACAATGCACCTGCTAACACAACTACCCACATGAGAGCCAATATATTCACTATTTTGTCATACTATCATACTAGCCTATTTCCGCCCCCCCCCCCCCCTCCCAAAACCCCATATCCCAAACTCTGCCCTAGATTGTTGGAATAATAAATATAATCCAAACTACAAATCACACTAGGGAACAACTCAAACATCCTCTACAAAGCCTCGAGTTTTGGAGAAAATAATATATATATGAGACAACCACAACAAAAGTTCATGGGTAACTCTATCTGTTTTAGGTAGTTTTCAACATACAGTGGTGTAAATTACTTACAATCCTCAGAAAATATATTTTCCACATTATCCAATGATCATATAACACTCGCATGTGCAGTACGATCTTTTCAGCGTAAAATGTTATTTACTTTTTGTTTTGCCTTGGGATGCAGGATGGGTAGAGGGGGAAATTTGAGCCCCTTACCACTCCATGACTTATTGAAATCAGCATCTATTTTGCCAGTAGAGGACCAAATTAAAATGTTACCGCCTTCGATGGGGAGACGTTTTTCTTTTTACAGTACTTTATATAGTGCTCATTAATGCATTTCTGATGGTTGAAACAAATATAAATATGATCTTTACAACATCCTTATCCTATAATAGCCATAAAATATTGAGAAAAAATTCATGGTCGCCTCGTAAATTAATACCCCCAAAAAAGCAGCTAAATATGGGAGCACTAGCCTAGTCTTCTAATATTATACCAATTAAGATTATTCAATATTGTTAGTAACTACGGTAAGAGTTTTGTTATCACACTTGCGTCTAATTTGACCGATTTGTTTACAAAATTAATTATCTCAATAACCTTAACCTCTTATGGACAGGGATATTTGTGATGTATACTACCTGTGTGGCGGGCATATTTACCCTAAACGAGCTTCATTCCATGCTCTTTTTCATTCATAAACAAGAGCCAGAGCGTAATATAATTATGTATCCGTGAAATGGCGATAATAGAGCTTTCCAATGACACCTGAATCATCCTTCTATGACCACGGGTTCTCTTGCAATGATGTTGCAACACAAGTGTAAAAACCCTAAAATACAGTAATTTCCTCAGATTTTACCCTGTCTCGCGAGGCCAGGGATGTGTAGAGGTGTGGTGGGGATGTCAGCGGCGGAACTAGGTCCATGCCGAACGGTCAGAGCCTGCCTGCAGTCCTCCCAACGCGTGGACTATCTCTCAGAGCTGATAATGTGCTCAAAATCCCACCCGTATATTGTCGGGTCCCGCTGAATAAACCATGGTTCTCTCACTTGACTATTGTCGTGTCCCGCGGCTTGAGTGTTAAGCTAACCCAACCTAATCTTGTATTATTATGATTTTAGGGGCTGCTGCGCCCACACCCCTGCTCATTAGCCCATTAGTGGGAGTGTGGGTCAAACCCAGCAACCCCCACTAATAATACTAGGTTATTTAGATGGTTTATGCCTTAATTTCGGGAAGAATTCTGCGAATGTAACCATGTGAAGTGATATGCCGATAAAACAACTGTTACCAACACTACTATAATTTTTAAACACACATACATGTAAACCACAGGCTACATCACCCAAGAACCGCGATAGGCCTCACGAAAGGGTCACCATAATGAATGCGATAGGCCTCATGGAAGCAAGATCATACAAAACTCTTCCAAAACACCCCAGGGGCTTTCAAAACAAAAGAATATGTCATTAGCTGAGATAATTCCCCTCTAATACTTCCTACCACTCATTCATATGTTTCTCACACCTCCTTCCCCTCTTTCCCCCATCCCCCCCCCCCCCCCTCTCCTCAATTATCACCTAATTTTCCTCTTATTTTCAAAATGTACCTGTTATTTTTCACGTGAATTTCTCTCCCACGATTACGTAGCACAAGTGGGTTGCATAAGAGTCGTTATATAACACTGACATCGCCCGCTCGCCTCAGTAGCAACTTGGTTGAGCCCGAGAACTTTCAGTCTTCTACTGTACTTTTCACTTCTCCGTTTGTTCTTCCTCTGTCCAATTGCTCTTCTTTCCTACTTTACTCCGGCCATCTGATCTGGTCGCCTCAGTGGAGAGAGAGACCTAGAAGGGGAAGGGTGTATGTCTCCACGCCTCCCGCCTGAGGATATGACCGGGCAGCAAATATTCACAATTTTCCCCACCCAAATGCTTTCCCCATTTATTTTAATGCTCTTCAAGGTTTATATATTAATCATATATGTAAAATAATAGCACATTGAAACAAAAATAATGTTTTATATCATAAATATAAAAAATTCTATCAGAATCCAAGGCTAGATATTCAGCCCCTAGGGCAATTTTGTGTCCCTCGGGTTAAGTAGGATTGGTTACTGTTTCTGAAATTTGAAAGCGCTTCTTTTGATAGGTAGTAATTGTTACTACTACTACAGTATTACGCTGATAAACTAAACTGGTGTTTTTATGCAAGTTTTCTTACCAATGCTACTTGTAGTTGAATCTTTAGGTTATATCTCATAAATCACTGCCCCATATTGATGACACTCCACTAAAAAACTTGTATCAGCACAATACAGAAGTCATTGTGAGCTTCATTTTACCACCACACTGATCACATATTATAACATCAGTGTCAAACAATTACAGCTGATCCTTGGTGGTGATAACATTGTCTTATCTGGTTTTTCCATTGGTACAGGAAAATATAATTATTGGACAAGCGTGATAATTCCCTCCTAGCCACTTTTATCAGATGCCAGCCTTTGAAAAACCTTACTTTCATCGCCATCACCACCACTGAGTCATCCCCAGTCCACTGGAGCCATGGTGAAGGTCAAATGTTCCGTAATCCCACAAAAATAGTTTCAGAAAGTGGGAACTGATTCTTGGCTCTTGATTCAAATTTCAGATGTAACCAAACATGGCAGCTGATACACCAAACCGGACGAAAATCCACCATAATTTACAGAATAAAACTGTTAAGTGAAGACACAAGTGATATTATATTATATAATACAATAATTTCTTTGTATTTTACAAAAATGTCTTGTTATAAAAACAGAATATCTGGAAAGGAGCAAATTTTAATTGTATGTAAACTATACACACACATACTGTAATAATATATACACAGAATTGCTGTGACAATTTACAGAGAATATCTGTAAAAATACCATATTTAATTTTACAGTGAGGGATAACTATTGCATGTTTCTATAGCGTTGGAAGGAAACCTGTGGTGATAGAAGTGTTTTTGCTACAAGTTAGGTAGAAGGCAATAGCGAATAGCGAATCTTTGAAAAGCGGAGGGGGTGTTGTCTGAGCCGAAGGATTTAGATTCATGGAGATGTTAAATTGTTAAAATGACCGTGTTTCTGTCTACGGGTTGGGGCCGGAATTGAGGGGGGGGGAGGCTGTTTACATGCGTTTAACTTTCACTATTTTCCATCATGTAGCGAGTATTGGATATTTTCAAACGTGTTTTTCTCTATGTTTGTAATACCAGTATTGAAATTTTCTGCTTCGCATTTTTCATTTTCATTAAGAATGTGTTGGATTTGGTTGTGGTTGAGGGAATTATGTCTTTAGCGATTTTGCATGTTGAGGCAATATCATTTGTATAATTAATACTGCTTTAACTCATTTCTTTAAATATTGATAATATTTTTGAAGTATTGGATTGAGTCGTCCGTTTTTAGGAGATTCTGGGCCTCGTTTCTGTCTTTAATGGGCTTACTTTCATGTAGCGATTGTTGGGTGTTTTCAAACATTGTTTTCCCTATGTTTGCAATATAAATTCTGCTTTACATTTTTAATTTTCTATTAAGAATGTGTTGGATTTGGTTGTGGTTGATGGAATTATGTCTTTAACGATTTTACAACTTGAGGCAATATTAGTTTTATAATAAATGACCATGTTATGGTAATACTCTCTCTTTGATATATTTAATAGAGTTTTAACTCGTTTCTGTAAATCTTGATATTGTTTTGCAGTATTAGATTGAGTCAGTCAGCTTTCAGGTGATTCTGGGCTTCTTTTCTGGTTTTCATGGCTTCACGGATTTCATCAGTCATCCAGGGAGCGGGGTGTCGGCGTATTTTTTCGGTTACCATAGGAACACATATATCTACATTTTTGTTAACACTTTTGTTGCGGCACTTGTCATATGACAATTGCTTGAACACCACTGTACCATACAGGGGTTTTGGACTAAAAGTAACCTTCATTCCCTTCACATTTTCATGTATAAACAAGAGCTAGAACGTATTTCAATTATACATCCTTGAAAGCAGAGGAATAGACCTTTCCAATGACACCTGAATCATGTCTGTACGACCACTGGTTGCCGTTCAACGATGTTGCACACGTGACGCTAAATCGGTAAAAAATTGCGAGTTTGAGCGGTTTCCGCTATTCCCAAGTCTGTAAGGGAGTTGGAGATGTCTCCAACTGCCAATAGTGATGGCTCAGACACGAGGGGGGGGGGGGGGGCGGTGGATGGGACGGTCCCGCGCTGCTTAGACTCGCTCGCCTGCCTCCCTATCCTTGTTCAAGGCAGAAATTTGGCAATTGTCATATGACAAGTGCCGGAGTGATGACCGTATTTTTTATATAACAGCGCGCACTGATTGAGTTAATGACCGATGTTAATGTATTTACTTGTGCATGTACATTATCCAAGTTAAATATTTGATTTAAGCAGTCAGTTTCCCTTCATATTTGGGCGCAGAAGGTGTCTTTATCTTAAATCCTTAGGTCTCGGAAAGTTTTGTTTAGGGTAGATGATTGCTTAGGCTTGGTGATACTTACTGTGACAGTAATGAGGTTATGGCTTGGTATGGGATGAGGGATTACATCTGAGTTTAGTATGGAGATGACGGAGCATAAAATTATTCCCGGCGTACCTACCAAACCTCTACCACACATGACTATCATACAAGACCAAACCATCTGCGTTGCTAGCATATGAACATGGAGTGGCAACCAGAGGAACCGAGTAAACAATAACAACAGCAAGGGAGGACCAAATAGAGAAAACGCGGCTCGGAGGGGAAACTGCGATAGCCTCCCAAGCCAACAAGTGGCCGCGCTGTACTCCAGCAACCCTATGCAAGTTTATCACCAACCGCTACAAGGTGCACCCATAGAATATCAAAACCATTGTGAAGTGTATGATAAGATGCAAAGTGAATACTTAGAACCAGTGCTAACCTATCACCACAGTGCAAAATTTAATGAAGAAATGAACAGGCAAGAAATAACAGAACAGCCTCACATGTCATACACAAATATCCCTCAGTTCCAGCACAAGCCAAATACCAAAGTTAAATCAATGCATGCATCATCCTCACATAATTCCCAAGTGCAAACAAACCCTAGTGCGACTGGCTCCCTGAAATGAACACAAAGCCAGTGTCACCCATGACCCTCTTGCCCCGAAACCGGGAAAGGAAAACACCACCAAAAACGGAGTCACTATGCGCGCTGAACAGAGTAGCATCAAGCAAGCAGCCTACTGGCTTTCTTTCTTGAGTTCTGAACTCGAAGCTCCCAGAATAGAAGGGAGAAAGGAAGGCATTAATCTTGTCGAAGAATTGAGTTCTTTATTTTCTGGTGATCCATAATTAAAGGGGCCAGAAAATAGTTCAATCGGGATTTTCTCCAAATGTGGGATTCCGATCGAATCCCAAGATGAAATGCAAAGCGGCCTCTTGAATCTTTCTCGTGATTTCGTAATAACAGACAGGGACGAGATAGAGTCATTGGCTTCTATGGCTTTCGATGATAAGTTCATAATCGATGAACGAAGTGCTGCCATTGCAAGTCTGCCTAAAACCACTAAGCCTTGGCTTGTATCACCGTATTTCTTTGAGGTTCAGGGCAGTGAATACAATTATTAACTGTCCACCTAGACCCGGAAATACCTTAAGTTTACCAAGTGTAGGGGATCCTTTAGTATCATCCTCCAGGTTCAGCATGAATAGTGATCAAGTGCGTTGTGCCAAGACGAGAGAGAAAAGAAGTAGAGCAGAATGTATACTGGAGTTGTTTGGGCCCGAACCTAGTTAGGAAGTGTGAAATCTCAGGTCCCTGTAGTCAAGAACCAAGACAACCGTGCCTCAACCAGTGTGCTCCAAAACGCTGTCCCAGTGTTCTACTCTCCACGCAATCCTCTAAGTGTTTTTCTTGTTTGTAATGGTAACGATGATTACAGTGAGGGTTTAGACTGAGGTATGTCAAGGCTCACAGTGTTAACGTAAACTAAGAAGGTTTTCCATTCTCCCTTTATTTATTTACTATCCGTTGCTCTGTTTCGGGAGAAAAATATACACTTCTATCGTGCGGAAAATATTTATATACTTCCTCGAATTCAGGCTCCTGTATTCATGAACGTGGAAATATAATAATATATGTTTATCCGGTTATAAAGACATACACCTACACATAAAACTTGAACACTTATTCAGACCTGAGTTTATGCGCTACTTATCATCCGGGTACAGATCCAATATGAAAGTTCAGTCGCAGAGTAATTGCTTTGTCAGTCATGTTCAGTTGACTAATATTATTATCATACCTTTAAGAAGTTATCTTTCATATTTATTACTCTTTGAGTTATTACAGTTGTATTACTTATTCAAGTTACTTTAACTTATTGTTCGCTTTGAAATCAAATATTGGCCTATTGTCCATACTTATCAGTGCTGTGCTTACAACATCGCAGTAACTATTATTTACCTACATTCAAGCCATATTTGAGAGCTTTGTATATTTTTTTCAGGACTATATATTGTGATTTGAGACTTATCCTCTCTGTGTGTTATTATTGATATGATCATGTGTAACATTATTGTTCTTTATAATATGAATTTTATGTTTACTTTTCCAGAGACATATTGAGATTGTAGCCTACCCTAGGTATTAAGGAATACAACCTGTATATCCTTTACTTGTGTGTTTTGTGTCCATTGCTTATTACTAGAGTGTTGGTTAATAGAGCTAAGGCTGATCCCTACCCAATGGAGAGGTACCTAAGTTGATAATTAGCGCTGATTCCTATGGTGGAAATCGCAATCAGATTATCTCACGTTTTCCTGAAAACGTGGGTTTGGGTCTGTTTGTGAATATTACATCGAGTAGAGTGGCAGCAGTAGGAGTGACTCGAGTGGGTTTATTCATGAGTTGTGATAATGTGTTACTTATAATGATTCAAGACATATTACTGTTATTTTTAAGAAGATCGTCATTTAAGTTGCAAGGGCAAGGATTGGTTTTGTTTGTATGCATATTGTTTGTATAACGTCAACTATATAATCGTAAGAGATTGAGTGAGCCTTAGGATGTTTATACATGCAACCTATTATAATTGAAGGACAACATACACTGAATTGGTAACCATACCTGTCTGCTGTGCTATATTTGTTTCAATTTTCTCTGAGTTTAGACCTTGGAGACTCCTTAACATTATACTCAAATGCTGGAACTGTGAACGATATCATGTCTACATAAAGTAGAGCAGGGTATATTTACACAAGTGTTAGGGGTGTGGGGAGATAGCCAAGTCTGACTGATACTAAGAACGTCAGTATTTCTATCTTTAATTAAGGTCTATATATTTCCTCTAGATTATCTTGTAATGTTTTGGCATTTATATGTTCGATAATTAGTGAATCCTTTACGAATGAGTAAGATGGACAGTCGCTTTGGCCTTCTTCGCCACACTCCTAAGCGCTATAATATTAATTCAATTTATTTGTATGCCCTAGGTTATGACATTTGCCGTATTAAATGTTGTGGTCGAAACGTCAGTTCGCTTGTTGGTGGTTGAATTCCCCGCAGTTGAAGAAGCCAGTTTTCTGTGAGTAATGGAGTTGTCGGGTATTAGGGAAGGGGAGGATATTCGTTGTAAATTATTTCCTCGCATGAAAGGAGATAATTGGGGTGGGGAGCAGGGGTAGAGCTGGGTTGGGTAGGAAGGGTAGGGCTGGGTCTGGGCGGGGTAGGTTGAAGGGGAGCCATATGGAGGTGGATGGGATCTTGTTTGCATGGATAATCTGCGGGTTTGAGTATTATGCGTTTTAGTGGGATGGAAGGGGTAGGTGGAGGTGGAGCGGGAAGTGTGTTGAGGGGGGTGGCGGCTTCGTGGAATTTGCGGAGACCATCGGCCCCTTACTTGAGACATGCTTGATGAGGATGATGGTAGGGGTTGGTTTGAGAGATGAGATGCTGTCCTTGTTCATGCTGTCTGCCTCCTCGCCTCGCCAGGTGTGCCTTTGTATGTGTTTGGCTAGGTGGAGAGGTTCGCCATTGGTTTCCGACATGCCACCCTTCCTTGTCGATCAGACTTGCGTAAGCCGGGTGGGTGGAGGTGGTGGCTGGTATGGTTATGGGGTAACCTACACTCCCTGGTTGATTGTTGTTTGGTGGATGACTTGTGCTTGAGTCAGTGTTTGAATTTGTCTTTATTTGGGCCCAATTTAGACAGTTGGTTAAGGTTGGGTGGTGCTTCTCAATGGCCTTGAATAGCCTAACCACACCTGTCCTGTTTAGGATAGAACCCTGGTTGTTGTTGTTGTTGTTGTTCCCTAAGCTGCCTGGCCGAACAGCCCCGAGTCCCTGAGGAAGGCCATGGCCACGATTGGGCTTTCCCACAGAGCTCTCATTGAGTGTAGGTTGTGTTGTTGGCGTAAGTGGTTGTGTGAAATGCAGTCTTCTATGATGTGTTTAATGGTATGGGGTGCTGTGTTACATCCCGGGCAGGCGTCGACAACGGAGTCATCCAGTCTCTTCTGATAGCTCAGGAGAGCTGGATGGTGTCTGCATCTCAGCCTGGCCAGGTGGACTCTGTCCTCGCGAGGGAGGGAGGATTCGGAAGGATGGATTTCGGGAGGTCGTGCATGCAGCTGCGTGTTGTCTGTGAGTGAGTGGATGGATTGGCGAGAGATATGAGTATGGATGTGCTTCTGGAAGTTGGTTCGGGGTGGGCAGGGAGGGAACCCTGGTACTCTCCATAGGCGTTGAAACAGGCTTCATATATTTCTCCTGTTGCCAGCTTGAAGGAGATATCGGGCTTTATGGTGGCAATACAGTTGTCACTGGCCCACTTCCTTATGTGTTCATTTAGTTCATTTATTTTTGCTTGGAGTGTGTCAGACTATAGAGTTAGTGCGAGTTGGCTGACACATATATATCCATTTTATAATTTGTTGTCTTAAGTTCACTGACTAGCGCACTTAGATTATCTAGAGCCTAACTACTGCAGGGGCTCTGCTTTCCATTGTATCAAACAGACCGCTGTAGATCATTCATTTTTGTGGAGCCCATGATAGTTTTTCTAAAAACCCAGCATTTGAGTAGGTCTATATTCGCTTTGTCCAGGATTTTGATGGCGGGGAGCTGTCGGTCGCAATTTCGCTTTCACTGGTAATTTTTTCATCTAGGTCAGAGATTCAACGCTCGATGAAGAAATATCATTCTTGCTGTATTATTTTGGTTATATTGTGTGATTTGTCTTCAAGTTTGGTGAGAACTGTTATTATATTGTCTAAGTGCTTGGTAGTAGCACTGGATTGTTGAGTGGGTGAAGTTGATGTAGCGTCACGTGCACGATTCCAGCGTGGTCACTCGTTCATTCAGGTGTTTTAGAGCTTCACCTACTTTGTTGATTTCCTCACTTAGTAATGTTAATTCACTGTTTTGACACTCACTTTTTTTGGATGGGTCGGAACTCTTTTCAATGTTTGTGTTGATTGATGGTGAATTGTTTTCACTGCAGTCACTTGTGATTGTTGGGGGGTTAGAGTTCTGGGCCTGTTCCATTATCATTTATATTAGTATATTTTTGTTTGCCCACACGTTTGTTAGGCCTAAGTCACGACAATGTTTCTGGAGTTGAATTTTATTGTAGTTTGTGTTAAGAAAGATTTTGGTGGGATTTCTCAAAGATGGCTCACTGTTCTCTTCTTGGCGTTCTATCACTGAGGTTTGTTGGGTATCTTCTGTCGTATTTCTAGTCGCTATGGCTGTTCGTAGGCCAGGTAGAATGGCTGGTGGAGCGCGGAGCGGAATGTAAACACGTCTGCTTCGCACGAGAGCGAGTTGTAGGGAGAGAGAGAGAGAGATTTGAAGGAAGTTTTAAGGTGCAAAGGAGTGATAGATAAATGATTATAGAAATTAAATGAGACAGACCCATTACTTCATTCTAACTAACAAGAGGACATCCCTGTTCGGTTGAACCACACTAAAGATCCCTCTAAGAAGGGTGAAATGAAGTTAATCCGACAAGCTGATTAGGCTAAGGATAAACAACCTGGAAAGACCATATTAGGACCTCCATAAGTCCTTGTTACTTTTAGTAAGAACCACCTCATGTTTTAAAACATCTTTTAAGATAATGTACCGGTTCACCTTCAGGTGGTCTTCCCGATTAGGGATAGGGTCACGAGGCATCCATGTATTCCCGCAAACAGTTTATATGCATACAATTATGTCAAAAGAATCTTAGCTCAGATGGCATTACAAGGTGAGCGTCCGCCATGGGGGTATAGGTGGTATGGGTTGGAAAATCCCAAAATTAAATTGTCATTGCCTCAGTGATGGCAACATCATGAAGGGTCCAGGTGGCATATTATTGACTTAGACCTAGTAAATTGCACTGGATTTTAGTGCCAGAGCATGTATCCAATCAATCAAGAACAAACAGTTGCAATCATTTGTCATTTGAGAGAGGAATCATTGGGTAATGGAAACATTTAGTTTTTAGCCTTTTTTCAAAACGATGTTTTGTTTAGCATTTTCTGCCACAACATTTTTATTTCTGGACCAAATTTAATAAGAAAGATATCGTTGGAAAGAGGAGAAAAATGCAATACAACTGGGTGACAAATATTTGATACACCAATAACATTTTTTACAGGAGGCTTGCAACTTTCAACATTTTCAAAATTAAATATTTCATCAGCGGCAAAACTATAGGGTGTATAACAAATCTGTCACCCAGTGTTATTGCATTTTCCCCTCTTTTCGATGATGTCTAACTTATAATTGGGCCAAATATAAGTATTTTGTAGCGGTTGAACAATTTGCAATAATTGCGAAAATCCCAGGTAGCAAAAAACTATTCGTCCGATTTGCTTCATATTTGAATATGATATGACCTATCACCTGTTAAACAATAAACATTATCCGATCATTTTGAAGATCCCGGGTGACGCTTCCTTTAATTAACTTCTTCATAACATTTTAGGTAATTATTTTGCCATTATGAATCGTTGTTATTACTCAGAAAAATATATTATTGGCAATGAGCACATTAGGACAGTAGGATAAATCGGAGGCTAGCAATTACCAATGAGGAACTTTGATTTCTTCTTTGGCTGATATGACATTATCTCTCCGTTATTTGTAACACTCTTAGACTCTGACAATCTTTATACTGACAGCTCTGGGGAAACAGTAACATCATGAAGTAATTTCTTACACGAAGTGGAAATGGTACCAGAACAGTACGTAGAATACACAATAAATGGATACAATATTAGTAACTTGACCTTCACGGACACACCCTGGTATTATTTGCATAGCACCACATCACTGAGCTTCCATTTAATGATTCACCCTCACCTTGCTGTCCGTAACAGTCCCACCGCTGCTAATCATGAGAGATACTGGCCATCATTGGGGTTTCATTATCAATTCTGTGCAGTTCCATATACACTGTGCAGTACCACATACATTTCTTCCTGCTGGTATGGGACCGACACATCAGGTTAATGAGGGGAGTAGAAAGGATATCAAGCAACAACAAGTCCAGCAACCCCTCAAGGCTGCTTGCCCACCAAAACTCTGATTGTCAAGTGTCCAAACAGTAGTTTAGAATGGCTAAAGGAAAAATGGAAAGGGAAGACTGCTCTGTGACAAATGTCCGTGGCAGGATTAGGAGATGTTAGGTAGTAGGAGACAGTTGTTAGTAATATAATAGAGGAAACAAAAATGTATTCATTTATAAATGCAGTCAGTCATGGATGTAAGGCAAGGTGTTTGTCTAGGGGAAGTTTGAAAGAATCAACGGTGCTGCAGTCTATGACATCTCGGGGAATTCCATTCCACAAGTTTGATTCAACAACTCGATTGAAGAAAAAATTCTTAGACTCGTGCGAGTTAAAAGATTTACCAATACTATTGCAACCATTCCCCCGCATGTAATTTGATTGGTCGATAGTTATCGGGAATAGTATATGATGACCCCAACAGTTTGAAGTCCAATTGTGTTATTTGAATTTGGTGGTATTGTATAGTAATTATGATTTAGCTAATACCTTATTTAATATAGTAGATAATTAATTGTAAGTTAATTATTAGCTGTAATGCATAAATCTGTACATCAGCTCTGGATGTATAATGAAACTAGCTCACAGGTTCCAAATATTATCAGAAACGGCAGCATAGTGTATTCCCAGAGCTACGCCTCACGTTTTTCAGTCTCCTATTAACCCATTAAGCGCGAAAATGACCTAGGGGCAAGGGTACTTTTTGTGAATTTCTAGCCTTGGATTCTGACATAATTTGTTATATTTACGATATAAAGCATTATTTGTTTTCAATGTGCTTTTATTTTACATATATGATGAATATATGAACTTTGAAGAGCGATAAAATAAGTGGAAAAAGCATTTGGGTGGTGAAAATCGTAAATATTCCCAACCCGGTCGTATTCTCAGGCGTGAGGCAGCGAGTCACACACCCTCCCCTCTCGCTGTCTCTGAGTCAACTGAAGCTAGCGGGAGGTGTCTCGGTGTTATATAACAATCTTTTATGAAACCCACTTGAGCTACATTACCGCGGGAGAGAAAAATAACCGATAAATGATGAAAATAATAAGAAAAATAGGTGATAATTAAGGAGGGGGGGGAGGGGGGAATAAGGTGGGGAAGGGGGGTTGAGAAACATATGGATGAGTGGTAGAAAGTACTAGAGGGGAATTATCTCACCTAATGACATACTCCTTTGTTTTGAGAGTCCCTGCGGTGATTTGGAATGTTTTTTTTTATGGTTTTGCTTCCGTGAGGCCTATCGCGTTCACTATGGTGACACTTCCGTGAGGCCTATCGCGCTTGATGGGTTAACAGCTGTACCATCAATATCTCTCCCTGGCTTTGACTCCCCCTAGAGATCACCAACCACTACCATTTAGTTATATATATCTTCTGTCCTACATCACCAGTCCTCAATAAGCTAAGTTCATTATGTATTGATATTGTATTGTGTGAGCATTCTGACATGTCATTCATGTGAACTAAGCTGTGTGAGAGGACAGGAATTTTATCCATCGAAATCATCATATTTCATAATTGGTAATTAACTTATTTTACTTATTTTTGGGATTAATTCATGTACCAGTTATTGAATAACTTAACCTATATAAATATATATATATATATATATATATATTCCCCACAATAGTGAAATATTTATTACAGTTCATATTGTCCTTCTCCCCTTGACCCCTTCAGAACCATGATGCCTTTTTACCTTTGATTATGGGTAAAAATATATGATTTTATGCAGTTGTAGAAGGACCTATGCTATTCAGAGGGTTTATCGAGATTTTGCTTACCCCCTTTAGTCCTAGAAGTAAATTATATACTCAAGAAAATAGTGTAATGGTAAATAGAATATGATGGTAATTACGTCATTGTGCTGAAGGGGTTAAATAAATCTACCAACAAAACGATAGATATAAGGGCGAGGGAACGCGTTCGTGGTCCCGTTCCCTAAGAATAGGAGCTTTAAATGTGCGTGGATGTAGTACGAATGAGAGGCGAGAGGACATTGGAAGGTTATTTGAAAGACGAAAGTAGTACAAAGTACAAAGAAGATCAAGCAACAACAGGTCTAGTGACCCTTCTATGCTGCTTGTCCTCCAAAACACTGAGGATCAAGTATGATGTGCTTGCACTGAATGAAACAGATGAAAGGAGAGGGAGAAGTGGATTTTAGAAACGTGGTAGGTAGAAAGTTTGGAGTAGATGAGGGAGTCCGTGGGAATGAGGGAGTGGCTAGTATTGTGAAGGGGGATTGAGAGAGTATATAAAAGAGTGGAACGAGGTTTCATCAAGGATAATGTGGGTGCGAATGCGGTTTATGGGTGAAAGGTGGGTGTTTGTAAGTGCTTATGGGCCAGGAAGTGAAAGGAAGTTGACGAAGTGGTGGGTTTTTGGAAGATTTGAGAGATTGTCTAAAAGGGTTTGAAGAAAATGAAAATGTTGTAGTTTTAGGGGACCTAAATGCTAGGGTAGGACATGAGTCTGTTGAGGGAGTTATCGGTAGTTTTGGTGTGGATGGTGTCAACGAGTTTGGAGAAAGACTGATATATGTATATGGAGAGTGCAGAATGAGTGTAGGTAATACGTTCTTAAAAAAAAAGGCGTATCCACAAGTACACGTGGCATAGACTTGTGGATGGAAAGATTGTAAAGATGGCATTGATGGATTATGTACTGGTGACAAGGGAAAGATTGTGTAGACTGCTGGATGTGAATGTTCTGAGAGGTGAGGCAGAGGGTATGTCGGATCATTACCTGGTGAAGGGAAAGCTAAGAGTCAAGCAGGGATCCTACTGTGCGACTCGGCGACTTCGAATGCGATGCGACAGTTTTTTTTGTCTATGTCCAAAAGTCGACGTTTTCGGCGCCGAATCAATGTGATTTTGTAACCGAAGAACGCGGTAGCCATGAGAGAGTATGCGAGTATCGTGCGAGAACATCGAATGTGAGGAGACATTAGCGAAAGTCTGAAGACAATTTGACAGCGATAAGAACGAATTATGCAAAAGGTATTATTGACAATTGCGATACCGCTGCAATAATGGTGCGCATGCAAGACTACTGGTGCAATTAGACTGAGAATGTTATGCAAACATGTCGAATGATGGACGGTTGTCGCACATACGTTCCCCTGTAATCCCACCTGCGATGTCACCGATTTTATAATTGGATGAGGCAGATATGGTATGGTATAAATAGGGTGGTGGCGGAAGGTTCTCGACCAGTTTACCTGCCTCCCAGAGCTCAACCTCACTTTATCTCATGCTAAATATGTTTCAGTACTTTTTAACGTAGTTAAGGGATTTCTTCTTCGATATCCGACAACAAAATGTGACTTCCCCCAATTTAAACTAACTGATTTTGTCTACTCTACTTCTGACTACAAAATTTACTTCCCGAATTTATCAACCCTCTGATTTTGACTATTTCATTAGTACTATACTACTTTTTCTTTTAGGGCAAACACTCTACACCAGGTATTATAGAGATAGCCGGTTTGCCACAGTTATAACAGAAAACCGATTACGGCGGATGGCTGTGGCCTGATGAAGTCCATCCGCCTCTCTATTTTGCCTTGGGGTGGGTGTTTGACTGTATCTCTATATTTTTCATATATCTATATTAATTTCAACTCTTTTCAAATGTGTGTGTGTGTGTATGCGTGTGTGTGTATGTGTGGCGGGGGTTTGGACCCTCCTTGTTTTACTCCATTAGTTTGGAGAATTTAGGACATTTCACATCATCCTTTTGGCGATCATAAGACGCTTCACCCCATTCAGGGATCGGTTTTTGGCGGTGATCGATCGCAAACCTGCAATGTCTCGGTCCTTCGATCAGGTAAACATTTATTTTGAAGGAAGTCTGGGGAGGCGTTTTTTTCAGTCTACTCGACAAAAAGAATAGGTTGAGAGAGAGAGAGAGAGAGCGAGAGAGAGAGAGAGAGAGAGAGAGAGAGAGAGAGAGAGAGAGAGAGAGAGAGAGAGAGAGAGTTATATATACTGTAGGTAGAAGCACTCACAACCCTTGTCAACATTAAACAACACATCATAATAATAATGTGTTTTGGTAAAATTGTCAAAATAGTTGGAAGTAAGATCGGAGCTCCATAATGCCGGTATCACACAAGCGCTTTTTCACTCAACATTTATCCTTAACACTGGTCTGGCAGCTTATGAGGTAAACATTTAGATGATTTCGGTTACCTAAATTCATCTACCATCAGTCTAGTTTCCGATACCAGTGTCAAATACTCCAGAAATGTTGCCAGAAAAATGTTGATCATCGAATGTTGACTATAAAAGCTCTCGTGTGATACCGGCTCAACCCCCCTTATGAAAGGGCATGGTGTAAAAAACAAATCCTAAATGAGGCTACATCCTTAGACGATTTTATACAGCTTTGGAAAGAACTCTGGGAATTTCAAAGGGTACAGACTATCTCAAATAAGGCTACATCCCAAGACGATTTTAGACAGGTTAGGAAGGATCTCTGGGAATTTCAAAGGGTACACACTATCTCAAATAAGGCTACATCCCTAGACGATTTTAGACAGATTAGGAAGAATCTCTGGGAATTTCAAAGGGTAAAGACTATCTCAAATAAGGCTATCGGTACATCCTTAGACGATTTTAAACAGCTTAGGAAGGAACTCAGGGAATTTCAAAGGGTTGAGACTATCTCCACGATTTCATACAGCTTAAGAAGGATCTCTGGGAATTTTAAAGGGTAAAGACTATCTCAAATAGGGCTACATCCTTCGACAATTTTAAACAGCTTAGGGAGGATCTCTGGGAATTTCAAAGGGTACAGACTATCTCAAACAAGGCTACCGGTACATCCTTAGACGATTTTAAACAGCTTAGGAAGGAACTCTGGGAATTTTAAAGGGTTAAGACTATCGCCACGATTTCATACAGCTTAAGAAGGATATTCTTCTTCTTCGTCTTCTTCTTCTCTCATCTTCTTCGTCTTCTTCTCTTTTCCTTTTCTTATATTTCTCTTTCTCTTCGTCTTCTTATCTATTAATTATTATCGTTCATATTCCTTTATTTTAACATTTTATCCCCCTTTTACTTGCCTTCTTCCTCCCTTTCGTCCTCCTCTTCATTCTATTCACTGTCTTCTTCTTCTTCTTCTTCGTTCCTAACCTTTCGAACTCCTAATTTCTGATTTTCTGTTGTAATGTTTTTGTTGTATTCGTATTTTCTTCTTTGTTCGCACATTATCTAACTCCTTCGGAACTTGTCTAGTGACAATCTCGTCGCGATAGAAGTTATCGGGTAGACTATCGCGTTTATTGCGCTACCGTCGCACTTTAATCGCTCGGTTATACCAAAAACAGCGTTGCCAATAATGACGGATCGCTGAAATCTCAATGAAGGACGCAATGACATCGTAATTATCGATATTGTCGCAATTATGTTGCACAATTGTCGCACTATTTTCGCAATTCTCGTTTGAAGGTCGACCATTTCGCACACCTTTTCCATGAGTTGCGACAAACGAGACCTTGGTGCGAGTACTGAGATTCTACTGAGTTAAGGTGAGAAAGATGTGAGACAATGCCCGATTATGTCGCATTTCTCGCAGCAGTCGTCCATTCGCAGCCGGAATTTAAACTTTTCAAAATCTAACGGCGACCCTAGCGACTTCTGGGGGTCTCGTGGGGGGGTTTGTGAGACTATTGTGAGAATACTGAGATTGGTTGAGACTTTATGGTCGATTAATGCGAATACTGGACATAGGAAAAAAAAAACCTGTCGCAAGCTGTCTCATCGCATTCCAAGTCGCCGAGTCGCACAGTGGGATCCCTGCTTTAGGAGTTACAGGAGAATGCAAGACAAGCGTGAAGTAAGAGAGGTACTAAATGTTAGTGAGTTAGAGAAGAATACAAAAGAGAAGGAGTACAAGGAAAGACTAAATGAAAAGTGGATGGAAGTGAGAGAGATGGAAGAGTACAAAGGAAATCAAGCAACAACAGTATAGTGACCCTTCTAGGCTGCTTGTCCTCCAAAACACTGAGGATCAAGTGTCCAAACAGTGGTTTAGAGTGGGTAAGGGAACATTGGAAAGGGACCTACTGCCCTGGAACTAATGTCCGTGGCAGGATTAGAAAGTTAGTAGGGGACAGAAGGGTTAGTAACTGAGGGGCGGATAAAACAAAGTTATTAATTTACAAACGCAGTCAGTCTATGGTTTGATGCGAGATATTTGTCTTTGCGAAGTTTAAATTAATCAACGGTGCTGCAGTCTATAACATCTCGGGGAAGCCCATTCCACAAGTTGACAAATCGATTGAAGAAGAAATTCTTATATTCGTATGAGTTAAAAGATTTACCAATAATTTTGCAACCGTTTCCCCGCGTGTAATTAGATTGGTCAATAGTGAAGTACTTACTACAGTTCATATTGTCGATGCCTTTGATTATTTTGAACACTTCAATTAAGTCACCTCGTAATCTGCGCTGGGTTAAAAGAAATAGATTTAATTCTCTAAGGCGCTCCTCGTATGGTTTGTTCTTTAGGCTAGGTATAATTTTGGTATCTGTACGTTGAACTCGTTCTAGCTTGTCTATATCTTTTTTGTAATAAGGGTACCAGGATTGAACGCAGTATTCCAGGAGAGGGCGGACTAAGGAATTGTAAAGGGTTAGGATGACATATTTGGATTATGCTCAAATGACCTGCCAATAAAGCCAATTATTTTGTTTATCCTTCTTAACAACTTCTGAACATTGTTGACTCGGTTTTAGGTTACTCGATATTGTTACTCCCAGATCGGTTTCTCCGTTTACATTCTTAAGTTGAGTGCCATTCATTGAATAGTTTGCTTTCTCATTTTGGTATCCGATATGTAGTACTTTACATTAATTTTATCCGCATTGAAACTCATTTGCCAAATTTGGGCCCAACATGACAACTTATCTAGATTGTGTTGCATATCGTCAACTTGTTCTTTTGAGAGTACGCTATTTGCAATTTTGGTATCGTCAGCAAATTTTGAGATTTTACAGGTGAGACCCTCATCTATGTCGTTGATGTAAATTAGAAAGAGAATTGGTCCTAGTACTGATCCCAGGGGTACCCCGCTACTTACATTGGTCCATTTAGATGCCTTACCGTTTATGACTAATCTTTGTTTTCTGTCGCTGAGCCAATTTTCTATCCATTTCAACACACAGTCTTGTATTCCATGCGCTTTTAGTTCTAGCAGTAAACGTTTGTGGGGAACTTTGTCAAAGGCCTTTTGAAAATGAAGGTATATAATATCTACCGCTTTACTCTCATCGTGGAGGTTGAGGATATCGTGGAAGAAGTCTAAGAGGTTTGTTAACCTAATATGTGCGCAGGGGGGGTAGTGACCACCACTGCCTGTGCGCACCTATTTCACTGATTCCTGTCACTAAAATCGTTTTCTTACCATAAATATCATTGATACTTATCCATATGCGCCTATTTTACGTTTATTATGATGATATTAACCTGTTACAACAATAAAACAAGTGGAAACAGTGTTTGGCTGGCCAAAATCGCGAAATGAATGCGAGAGTTACATAACTAAAGTGTGAGCCAGCTTTGCCAACATCCACCTCTCACGACGCCTGGAGCGACACTGACGTGTAGTGACGTCAATCTTTCTCTTACACTCGCTTGGTAACACATGACCACAGCCTGCTAGCAACTCGCTATTGTTAGCACAAAAATATACCTAAAAATAAGGGAATAACAGGGAAAATAGGTGATACTTGAAGGGGGGGGGGGGGGGGGGAAATGAGGGGATGTGGAGGAGTGATATTTGGCATGGCCAAGGGGCAAAAAAAAAAAAAAAATCAATTGATAGTGGGGTGGTTTAAATGTGGTTTTTTTAGGCCTAGGATTATAAGTCTTCCCGCAGCGCACCGGTAAAACTCTTATAAATCTCCCCGCAGCTGTCAGGTTAAACAGGAACGTTTTTTACGAAAGCAGTGTTGAGTATCTCTAAGTATGTTATTTTCCTCTAAGTGATTTACGAGTCTGTCTCTTATGAGTGTTTCTAGCATTTTACATGCAACTGAGGTTAAGCTAATTGGACGATAGTTACTGGGTAGGGATTTACTGCCTTTATTTAATATCGGTGTTACGTTGGCTAGCTTCCACTGAAGAGAGAGAAATAGAGGTTGAATGGCAACAGTTTAACCCCTTCTGTACCGGTGATGTACTTTTCATTATATTCTGGCAACTATTAGACAATTTTGTTCAACTTAGGAAGGACGTCTACACATAAAAAGGCTAAACACTATTTCAATTAATCCTTTTAGCTACCAATATCCTTCTTAAGCTTCATAAAATCGTCTAAATGTAGCTGAAATCATATAAAAAAATCACCGGTACAGAAGGTGTTAAGGAAGGAGTGGAAGAAAGTGCAGAGGTAGTATGCGGTAAGAGGAAAGTAGGAGGTAGAGGTATCAGAAAGGGAAGCGAGTGGTGGAATGATTCGGCAGTTGAGGAGAAGAGACAGTGTTTTGAGAGGGTTTTACAGGATGGTAGTGTTGAAGTATGGGAGAGGTACAAGGAGAAAAGGAGAAAGGCAAAACGGGAAATTAGAGACGCAAGAAAAGATGCGAACGAAAGGTGGGGTCAAAGGTTGAGTGAGAATTTTGAAGAACCAAAGAAGATATTCTGGAAGGAGGTAAATAGAGTAAGGAATGGAGGACAAAATAGGGAAGAGTCAGTGAAAGATGCAAATGGAGAATTACTAGTGGAAGGAGTTGAAATGAGGAAAAGATATGCCGAGTATTTTGAATCTTTGTTAAATGCAAGAGATGGAAGAGAAGCAGTGGTTGATGGAGATAGGTTACCCAGGCTGCCCAGGTGGCAGGGAATGAATGAAAGGATTGAGAAAAATGAGGTGAAAGAAGCAGTGAAACAAATGACAGTGGGAAAAACATAAGGTTTGGATGGTATTGCTGTGGAGTGTATACAGAAGGGTGGAGATGTGATAATAGATTGGTTGGTGAGACTATTCAATGTGGCTTTGTTGTGTCAATGGTACCAATAGACTGGAGGAGTGCATGTATTGTGCCGTTGTACAAGGGGAAGGGAGATCGGCAGGAGAGTTTTAAGCTATAGAGGTATTAGTTTATTATCAGTAGTTGGAAAGCTGTATGGCAGGGTGTTGATAGAGAGGGTAATAAAGTGTACAGAAATTGCAATAGGAGAAGAACAGTGCGTTTTTAGGAGGATAAAAGGGTATGTGGATCAGATTTGTGCAGTAAGACACTTATGCGAGAAGTATTTAGTGAAGCATAAGGAGATATTTTGGGCTTTTATGGATTTGGAATACGCGTATGATCGTGTGGATCGTGAAGCAATGTGGAAGGTGTTAAGGATTTATGAAATTGGAGGAAATTTGTTAAAAGCAGCTAAGAGTTTTTATGAAAGGAGCAGAGCGTGTGATAGAGTAGGAAATAATGAGTTGAGTTAATGGTTTGAGGTAAATATAGGTTTGCGACAGGGTTGTATAATGTTACCATGGCTGTTTAACCCTTTCACGCATTTATGACGCAGAGGTTGCCAGATTAGCAATAATAAATGGAGTTCTCTCACTCTTATAATTACCTCTCCAAAATTAGTTTTCTGCCCACAGCTAACTCAAAGACAACTGCAGAGGTTGAAGTAACTAAACCAAAAGTTTCTAAATACCCCTGATGGTAACAAATCTTTAAAGTATCCCCAATAGGCTCAACATCGCTTCATATGTCGGAGAGGGTTAATATATTTATGGATGATGTGGTGAGGGTGGTGAAAATTAGAACTATGGGAAGAGGATTGGGTTTAGTAGGGGAGAATGGTAGAAATTGGGAGTTGAATCAGTTGCTGTTCGCTGATGACACAGCGTTGGTGGCAGATTCTGAGGAGAAACAACAGTGGGTAGTCAAAGAGTCTTGTGTTGTTTGTGGGAGGCGGAAACTGTAGGTGAACGTCAATAAAAGTAAGTAATGGTGTGAAATAGGGGTGATCATAGGGTAAATCTAGATGTGAGGCTGGATGGGGAAATATTGGAACAAGCAGAGTGTTTTAAATATCTAGGAGGAACGATAAGCAGGAATGGAGGCATGGAAATGGAGGTAAAACAGAGAGTATGTAAAGGAAGGAAAGTTTTAAGAACAATGGGAAGTATGTGGAAGGTGAGAAATCTAGGAATGAAAGTTAAAAGTGCAATGTATCAAGGAATTGTTGTGCCAACAGTGATGTATGGGACTGAGACATGGGCTCTAAAGGCAAAGAAGAGAAGAAATCTGTGTGCGATGGAGATGAGCTGCTTGAGGAGTATGTGTGGAGTTACTCGTAGAGACAGATTGAGGAATGAAGAGATACGTAGGAGAGTGGGGCAGCAGGAACATTTGTCGGCCAGAGTGGACAAAAAGGTGCTGAGCTGGTATGGTAATGTTGAACGAATGGAAGATGAAAGGCTTACAAAGAGAATATGTAAGTCAGATACAGGGGGAGGTAGACGGGTAGGAAGACCCCCATTGAGATGGAGAGACTGTGTAAGACAAGCTTTGGATGATAGAGGAATGACTATAGATCAGGAAAGGGAATTGGTAATAAATAGGAATGAATGGAGAATGCTTGTGAATAGTAGAGTTAACACAATGTCATATGATAGAGGGAAGGTCAAATCGGCCACACTCCAAAATGGTCACAACCAAAACGGTCACAAACTGAAATGGCCACAGACCGTGATGGCCACAATCCTAATAGGCCACAGACCAAAATGGCCACATGGGAGAGGCTGTCACCCACGCGAAGGTAGGGACTGGTCAGCAACCTGGGCTCGCACTCGTTCAATCCACAACTCGGATTGACAGGGTTTTTGTGATCTATTTAACTGTATATAATAATACAGTTTTAGGCAAAGGTAATGGAGTAAAAAATATCTTTCAAATAAATCTTGATAAAATATGAAATATGCATACAAATAAAATACCAATAATATTAACGGATGATACCAATTACCAATAAATTTCATAATACTTGATTTAATAGAGAGAGAGATAGTTGAGAAGAGGTAGTCGTTAGTTAAGAGATGAAGAGCTGTTAACTCTATTTGCTCCGTGGGATTCTTTTTGGTTTTCCTTTTATCGATCCCATTTGTTGAGCGATTTTAAGAAGCTCCACCCCATTAGTTTATCAATATGGCGCCTATTAATTTCGGTGAGCGATAGTGAACCTGTAACTTACAAGAAATCTGCCTTCAGGCGGGACATTTGTATCCCAATAAATGTACACATTTAACTGTGTAGGCATTTTTTTTTTCCATTTGAAGGAAGTCTGGGAAGGCGTTTATTGTTAGCTAATGGGATAATCTAATATGCACTGTTCGAAAATGGCAAAAGCAAGCAAAGTCTTCAATACTATTTTAGTATATCATAATAACCCCCATTAGTATAAATTGAGAATATGTGTGATACTTACACAAATCAAATAGATTTTACTCTAATATGAAATACTATAGCAACTTGGTACTAGTTGCATTATAATAGACATCCTTAACTCATATATACTTATAATATAGTTCATATGCTAACGAAATATATTCAAGTAATAATATTCAAGAAATATAGTTCATATTATAACGTTACTGAATTGCTAAACAAATATAGTTCATATTATAACGTTAATGAATTGCTAAAAAAAACATAGATTATATGAGACTTGTTTGAATGTATACAAGTTATGAGAAAGCAAAATAGGAATGGTAGAACATTTTAGGAATGGATAGTAGCCTTTAACAAAAGCCAGCCGGAGGGTTCGTTGTGGGCGGAGTCGGTAGAGGAATAATGAGTTTTTCGCACCTTTAATGAGGTCAGGTAAGTGGGCTGACCGTAGCTGAGTATTGGCGGACAGACACACAGAACACAGTGTAACACAATGTCAAGCAGAAAACAACATGGCAAAGACAATACTACTAATAATTTGAACATAAAATACAAAAACGTGCAAAAAAAGAAAATGAAACATGTACCGGTGTATTATTTGCTACGTCTTTGGAATACCATACGCATATATTTGTTTTGCCTGCATGCTTCATGTTCATTAGAAACTGACATGTTAACAAAGTTATTGAGAATGTCTGCACAGTTTTAACAAAGTTATTGAGAATGTCTGTACGGTTAAGTCGAGCATATTTATGGTATTTGACAAGCTGTTCTAGGTAGAACAGATTTTATATGTGAACAATTATCCACAAATACTTTCTCTCTCTAATGAAAAGTAGCGACAATAAACCTTTATGTTAAAGTGTTTATGCAATGTATGTGTAATGTATATAATTGCAGCTTTTATATTACAATTAGATATATTTGACCGGTTTTTCACTCATATTGTGCATTTTATTATCTAAGACTATATTATTATATACAGTTAATTAGATCACAAAACCCTGTCAGTCTGAGTTATGGATTGAACGAGTGCGAGCGGTGGTTTCTGACCAGTCCCTACCTGCGCGCGGGTGACAGCCTCTCCCGTGTGGCCATTTTGGTCTCTGGCTATCACAGAATGAGGCCATTGGGGACTGTGGCCATTTTATTTTGTGGCTATATCGGTTTGTGGCCGTTTTGGCTGTGGCCATTTCGGAGTGTGGCAGCTTTGACTTGAAACCATTTGGGAGAGTGGGTCGGGCACAAGTTGGACTAGATAATAGTCCATCAGGGGCCTTGTCCGAGGAGCCGGTATATATGAAGGGTGCGCCGGGAAGTGTGGTGGGTGGACTTGTGGCTTCGGCTTCACTACATGTCTGCCTGCTGGGACCGGAACCTCTCTGTGTGGTCTGGAGCCGGGGGAGTGCTGGAGGGACTTTGCTAACCCTGGTGTCTGGGACTTCTCCTGAGTGACCTACAGTAGATGTGTGTGAAAATGTATTTTGGTTTTGTGTGTTTATTGTTTTCTGTTGTGTTGTCCCTATTCGGGGTCTGTCTTGAGTCGGCCACCTCCAGAAAAAAATTAAATAAAGTGGGGAATGGGCCTGAGTAAATACATACAAAAATACATATTGTCTATGCCTTTGATGATTTTGAACACTATAATTAAGTCGCTGCTTAATCTGCGCTGGATTAAGGGAAATACATTTAATTATCTAAGATGTTCCTTGTATGGTTTGTTCATAAGGCAAGCTATAATTTTGGTAATTCTACAGTGAACTCGTGTTAGCTTGTCTATATCTTTTTGGTAGTATGGGCACCAGGATTGAACACAATATTCCAGGAGAGGGCGGACTAAAGCATTGTAATGAGCTATGTTTACATCTTTGGATATATGCTCAAATGACCTGTCTATAAAGCCAATCATTTTGTGTGCATTTTTAACAATTTCTGAACATTGTTGACTCACATTTAGGTTAATCAATATTATTACTCCCGAATCAGCTTTTCTGTCTACACTATTAAGCTGGGTTCCATTCATTGAATAGTTTGCTTTTTAATTTTCGGTTTCTGATATGGAGTACTTTACATGTATCTGCATAGAAACACATTTGCCAAATGTGAGCCCAATGTGACAATTGATCTAGATTATGTTGCATATCTTCAACATATTCTTTTGAGGTACACACTTTGCAATGGTTGTATCGTCAGCAACCTAGGAAGAGAGCTGGCCCCAGTACCAATCCCTGGGGTACCCCACTACCTACATTGATCCATTTGGATGCTTTACCGTTTTTTACTACAGTTTGCTTTCTGTCACTGAGCCAATTTTGTATCCATTTCAAGATACCGTCTTGTATTCTATGCGCTTTTAGTTTTATCAATAAACGTTTGTGGGGAACTTAGTCAAAGGCCTTTTGAAAATGAAGGTATATAATATCTGCAACCTTGTATACTCTCATCATATAGGATGAGGATATCGTGGAAGAAGTCTAAGAGGTTTGTTAAGTAGGAGCATTTATTCCGAAAACCATGTTGAGTATAATATATTTCTTTGGGGTGCCTGGGGCCAGGATCGATACCCTTAGAACCTCTGAAGAGTGGGGACGTTTGATCCGGTTCAGGCCTCTTATCACTTATTTGTTTATTGGGGGCAATGACATAGGCCCCGGTACAGAGCAATGTGGTAGAATGTTAGATGAAGTTAATTATATATATAGGCTATAATCCAAACACAAATCAAATCCAAGTCGAATTTACTCTGAACTAAATTGAACTTAATCTGAACCCAAACTAAACTAAATCCAAAGGTCAATCACATATAATTATATCTAAATAATATCAATAGGGTTAATTGTACACCGAGATTTAACTCACCAACATTCCCACGTGACAATGAGGCAAGGAAAGGTGCCGGTCAAGATGGTGGACGGCGGGTGGGATATGGCTGACACAAAAGAACAGCTCAAGAAAGAAATCAAATGATTATGTTATGGATGGACATAAGTAGATATGCTTAGCTGTCAGCCATGGCATCGATGAGAGGGTCTGCGAAGTGTATGTGTAGAGTATTGCTGGCTGTTTGTTGTAATTATAGGCACTATAGCACAATGAAATGAAATGGAAATATATGTTGATAGGGTGGTGTTTGCGGTAGCTCTGGGCCCTCGCGGGACTCTGTCTTGCTGCCTGACTTGCGCCAGCCAGGAAAATATATCGTACTGCAACTGAGTTGCTAATACAATAAATTAATATATATATGAAAAGTCATATATATTGTACTACACAATACCATATCAATATTGCATAATAGCATATTAGGCCTTTTATAATCTTAACTTACTTACAACTTGCAATCTTACTATTCACAATCTAACTTCCTACGCTTTAACCGTGGAAACGACCGTTAAGCAGCTTGCCTAACTAGACACGTCACAGAGACGTAAGCTAGCATATATTGCCTATCAATCATATTACACGATACACTCCCCCCACAAAAAAAAACTGAACCCCACTTTAAATTAAAGTTGCCCAGAGGCTATCTTTTGATGCCACATGTCAACGGCGCCAGCAGCAGCGCGCTTGGCATCACGATCCGAGGGTGATCACCATCAGCAGGAAGTGAATCATCATGTAGAGAATCCTCGGACCAAGCAATATCAGGTGAAGCCTCAGATTATAAAGCAGAATCAAGCTCCAAAGCATATAAACGTGCGATAGGACGAACAGTGGTTCCAGTGGCTGTTCATAATAGTGCCACCCGCTCTACAGAGTCTTCCCCCTTGTACACCTCCAACATGCGTCCCAATTTCCAGTACAAACGAGGACTATCTTCCCGTATTAAAACCACTTCACCAACAGTAGGTGCCGATGGTCTACCAGAGGGCTTTATACTTCTCTCCCTCAAAGCTAGAAATTTTTCATAAATCCATCTTTTTCTGAAATCCTCGATAACTTTCAATATATACTGGTACGGCATTGATACCGCTGCTTCAGAGTACAACGAAGGACCCTCTAGTTCTACAATTGACTGGAAATCGGAAGGAATCGCAGTCAATGGTTTACCGTAGAGTAAGTCAGCTGGCGTTAATGGCAGTGGTTCTTGCAGGTCGGTGTACACATACGTGAGCGGACGATCATTCACGACTGCTTATATTTCAGTGAGGACTGTCATCAACTCCCTCTTCTTTAACCGAGCACGTCCTACTACCGCTCTTAGTCCTGATTTGACTATGCCGACACACCGTTCCCACATTCCACCAAACCAAGGTGCCTTAACTGGGATGAACCTCCATTCGCATTCTTTTCTCCCATAAAAGCAATGATTCTAGATATCTAGATGCCTGGATAAAAGTAGGAGCATTGTCACTAAGTACTAGTTGAGAGAACGAACGACGCACACAAAACCGCCTTAATGACAGCATAAATTCCTCACTAGACATATTGTCACATAATTCTAAGTGTACCGCGCGAGACGTCGCACAGCTAAGCAATAGTATGTAGACCTTATCTTGCTCTCTCGTCTTCAATCCACCAGTGTAATCTAACCCTACAGCTTGGAAGGGTTCGATATGTTTTACACAGCGTTCCGGTAAAGGCGGAGCTGGTCCAGTCACATAAGGTTTACCCTTTAGTCTCTGGCATATCACACATTTCCTTACTATGCGTCGAGCTACTTGTCGAACTCTGGGTATCCACCATGTGAGATGCAAATTTGATATGATGTGATAGAACCCGAAGTGGTTTACATCTTTATGTGCACGTATGACCAATAGATCAGTGACGTGATATTTTGCTGGCATATGTATAGGACGATTTGTGCCTTCCGTTACACCCGACCACTTCAGGCATCCCTCACACCTGACGAGGTCATTATCTAGGAGCAACCTCAGTTGACGCACTAAGTTAGGCATTATAAACTTATCAGAGCTTTGCAAAAATTCTAGTTCATTGGAAATGGTTTCTACTTGAACCCATTTAATCAAAGTTAGTTCAACTGCTTTATATTCAGGAGCATTAATGTTGTGACCCTTATTGCAGAGTTGGCCCGTTACTTTAACCTTGATGTTGGATACAAATCTCAACACCCAGGCTACAAATCTGACTAATTTATTATTGTCACCGAATCTTGCCCACTCAATTATTGGATCCGGTGGCTCCTTTGGTTGGGTAGTAACTATCACTGTTCCCAATGGCAGAAGTCCCTCACCAACAGCTTTCCATATCGTCCATTCATTCTCATGGAGCAGCCAATTTGGTCGGTGCCTCCACAATTTGGACTTTATTAACTGGTTAGCCGTTATTCCCCTAGTTATGAGATCACTAGGGTTATCATTTGTATTAACCTAGTGAGATGCGACGTCTGGCAATAGGGCCTTAATCTCATCTACCCTATTTCGCACATAAACTGGCAGAGACTTCTTGCTATGTACCCACTTGAGTGCTACTTGACTATCGCACCATACGTGAACGGCATTAATATTTAATTCCTTCTCGTATGCTGTGCGTACATGATTCACCAGACGTTCTAATAGCAGCATAGCAGTCAATTCCATTTTAGGGATAGTTACCTTCTTGACCGGTGCTACTTTGGCCCGGGCTGTAACTAAATGCGCCCCAAATGAAGTAACAACATAAATGGCTACCCCGTATGCCGTGACACTAGCATCGCAAATCGTAAGTATTGTAACATCGCCAAATGCCATCACTTTACGAGGTAGACATAGAATGTCATACTCTTTCAACAGTTGTATCCCTTGATCATTTAAGTCTTTGGGCAAAGTGTCATCCCACCCTACGTTATGTCTCCAAATGTCCTGCACCAGAATCCTAGCTCTTATGGTAACAGGTAATGCTAGACCCAAAGGATACAAAAATTGCGAAACATTGCTCAACAGACTCCTCTTCGAGTGCGTTCCCGTCTGCTGAGTAAAACACTTTGTTTGAAAAGTTAGAGTGTCTTGTTCTGGTTGCCAGATCATCTCCAAATTTCTGGTTTGTTCCTGGTTACGAGATGCCGTACCGTCCATCTGAATTAGACTCTGAAGATTTTCACTATTGGTAACCCACTCGCGGAGAAATACATGGGCTTCTGTGAATAACCTACATACTTGCCAGTAAGTATGTAATAAATCATCCTGACTATCGCTAGAACACTGTAAATTGTCTATATACAAACCACAAGATAGTTTATTAGTGTCCTCAAGGGTGTCTGACAGATGTTTTTTAATGGTGGCCTTTAACAAAAACTGCAAACATGTAGCACCAAAGAGTATGACCCTAAATCGGTAGATCACGACCGGACTTCCAGAGTCGCCAATGTTTTCGAACCAAAGAAAGCGGGTGACATCTCGATCCTCCTTGTGCAATTTCACCATCAAGAAAGCTTTCTCGATATCACTTGTGAAAGCATATTGCCCTAGTCTAAACCGCAATAGCTGTTGAGACAAATCAGATACCATAGACGGACCAGTCAAGAGGCAGTCATTTAGACTGGGCTGTTGACCTTGGTGGGCCGAGCAGTCATACACCACCCGTATTGGGGTGGTGGCACTGTCCTTTTTTACCCCATGATGGGCTAGGTAATGATCCCTACCCTTCCTAGTTGGCTCTTTCACATCAACTCGTTCTATGAAACCTCGGTCTAAGTAGTTCCGAAATACGTCATCATACGCCTGGCGCGTGCTCGGTGCATGTATTAATTTATGCTGTAATACGCGCAAGTGACCCAATGCCAAACCATAATTCGTTGGCAGGCTTATCTCACTATCTTTCCAGGGTAGACTAACCTCGTACTGTTTTTCTGTGGCACAATAGCTCACAGACTCCTCAAACTGTTTTATCGCAATTTCCGAGTCATAATCAGTCTCCACAGGATTAATGCCTATGTGATCTAATTTCCACAGTCTTTCCAGGTCGAACTCGGCATTCATCTTAGGGTCACTAGGTTGGGATTCTTCACTTACCAACTCCTCTGCCACGGTTACATTCACCCTTAATATAGAAACCGTGTCAACCAGGATGTTTGACTGTGTGGTATGTACCTTTCCGCTCATGAAAAAGCTAAATTTAGTGGGGATTAGAATTATGCCACACATTCTTTTAAATCCAGGGTATACTACATCGTAATAGTGATCAACACCAAGTAGAATATGCATCTCACTTTGATTTCCCATGGGATCTGACAGATTAACCCCTTTGTTACGCAATGCATGTTCCACCTTCTGTAGCCTACTCCCACTGATATAATATATTCTGGTAGGGTGTCTTTTTTTTTTTCTATGTGATTATCGTCTACTACGATACATGTCATAAAGTACCTTTGTATACGGCAAAGATAGGAATCCTCCGCTATTTCGTAGTCTTGTTTGTCAGTAACCCCCGTAAAGCCCTGCAATCGAAGAGTCTCAGCCCCTACGATTCTGTGCTTAAGCCCCATTAGTATGGACCTCTTTACAAAGGACCGTTGAGACCCCTGATCGAGAAGCACCCGACAAACTTTGTTACTGTCATTACATTCCATGGGAATCTTGATGGTGGGCAATATAGTGGTGTCTTTTGCAATACCTAATGTCAAAGTTGTAGGACCATCGGGTTTGTCATCTTTGCCTTTGTCAACCGTAGGACACAACTTGTCAGAGTGATGTCCTTTACAGTGACGACAGGGCCTTAAGTACGTGGCAGTAGCCTACATTGCCCTTGTTTACTATGTTCTCTACTCAGACAACCTGCACATAGCTTCAACCTTTTTGTTTGTGCAATTTTTAACTCATTTGTTGGGTATTTCACACAGAAACTCCATTTATGCTTGTTATTATTACAAAGATTACATAAAGTCTGTGCGGGTTTCTTGTATAATCCCTCATTCTTTCCCTTGGTCCCAACCGTCATGCTTACAGTCCCCCTCATTTCGACATTCCCACCCCCTCCTGACACACTCATTCTCCCATTGTTCAACTGCAAATTACTAATTTCTTTACTGAACGAGGTTTTAAACTCACCCAGATCAAATTATCTGACCTTGTCGAGTATTGCCATAGGAAGCTTCTGTCTTAGTATAATAACTATAATTTCCTGTGAGGTCGGCCATAAGGTGTCCAGTGATCGAGTATGGCATTCCATGTCTACTCTAAATTTTGTTAACTCATCAACCTTGTATTTTGGTTCTGTCAGATTTAACAAGGCGACGACATGGGCCATCTAAAGTTGTTGCCGATCCTCATGTGTTGACTGCAATAATTGTACTGCCTCATTATAACTATCACCTACTACTGCGAAGCCCTCAATTAGATGCAAGGTCTCTTCTTTCATTTACCCTTTCAGATAATGAAACTTCCGGACATTATCCAAGGTGGATTCAGGTACGGTGGATCTAAACACATCCCAAAAGGCTAACCACTCTGTCAAGTTACCCCCAAATGTAGGTAGATTGAGCTTTGGGAGGTGCACAGTGTGTCGTGGCTCTGCACGTCTGGTGGCGGCGTTTTTGCCTCCCTTCTTGGACATGATAGCGCGCTGTAACAAGTGCTTCGCTTTGAAGACTGTTTCGTCACATAAAGCGCGATTTTCACACTCTGTTACTATCTCTTCATCCTCCGTCATACTCGCTACAATCACCTCACTTAAAGTAACAATACGACTATGTGTAGCTTGAACATTATCTAACCTAGCCTCCAAGTCTTCGAGGGTAGCAGTAGTGATAAAAGTATTGACATCGACTATTATTCTATTCAGAACTTCTCGAAGTCCAGCCCTCTGATTTTTCGGAGCTTTACTTAGCATCCCCCCCAGACTGTATCTCCTTTGATTTATCCATCTTTATGTAAACCTATATGCTATCTATACCTTACAATGCTACAACATTATAATATATGTCGGATTTAAGGAAGATAAGTTTACTCTAGGCTACCTATGACTGAAAAGGTCCGCTCATATAAAATATAAATTAATTATAATACCGGGAGTGTAACTCACTATTAAAATCACCATAGAATATTGCAGTTAGGCGAGGTGGAAATGCTGATGGAGTTGCTGATGGATGGTAGGCAAATGGCTACTATTCGAACACCATTGGATGTTTACCTCAAGGTGACCACGAGGATGCACCTTAACAAATAAATGAATAAATAAGGTTAAAGAAAGTTAAATCAAGATAATAAGGCTTAGCTGTCAGTCGGTCTGTCTGTAGGATGAAGTTGAGTTTAAGTTAATGATGAGACCTGGATGAAACCGGAACCAGGTCGCGGCGAACTAAAGAGTGGAGTTGTTGCTAGGACGATCTATAAAAGAGCTCTGACGCGGTGCGCCACAAACCAAAACGTCATCGTCTTACGCTACGAATCTAGCGGCTACTGCTAAGTTAGTAGCGGATATCTAGCCGTAAATATCGCACCGCTTTCATAATATTATGGCATGGTTTATATGATAAATCATATATGCATTCCTAAAGACACTTAAAAACTATACTTTCGTATAATAGGCCTTATTTAACATATTAAGCTTACATACTGTACAAACTGTATTTAGGGTATGATACATAGAAAATGTAGGTTATACCACTGACTATCGTGAATCCACGATACACTCCCCACCAGAACACAATACCTGAACCCCACCTTATGTCTAGAGTTGCCCAGAAGCAATCTTGTGTCGCCACATATCAACGGCGCCACGGGCTGCGCGTCTGGGTTTAGTCCCGATCCGAGGTGGATCCCCAACTGGTTGCGGTGGATCGGCTAAGTTAGCCTCCTCGGATCCAGCATCATCAGGTGGAGCTTCTTCTTGTGTAGAAGAGCCAAGCTCCATAGCATACAGTCGTGCGACCGGACGAACAGTAGTCCCAGTAGCTGTCTTGAGCAGCGCTACTCGCCCTACCGAGCCCTCGCCCTCGTACACCTCCACTAGGCAGCCCAACTTCTAATACAATCTAGGACTATCATCATGGATGAACACTATCTCACCTACAGAGGATGCTGATGGTTGACCAGCATTCTTAGTTGCCCTCTCACATAGTGCCAATAAGTAGTCATTCACCCATCTCTTTTTAAATCACCTATAACCCTAGAAATATACTGGTAACGTCGTGACACCGCAGCCTCGGTGAACATCAAAGGGTCCTCTAACTCTGCCTGTGACTGCAAATCAGTTGGAAATGCAGTTAAAGGCTTACCGTAGAGCAAATGCGCTGGTGTTAGTGGCAGTGGTTCTTGCAGGTCGGTATATACATAAGTAAGAGGACGATCGTTAACAACTGCCTCGACTTCAGTGAGCACAGTTACTAGTTCGCTCCTTTTTAACAAGGCACGTCCTGCAACCGCCCGTAAGCCTGACTTCACGATGCCTACACACCGTTCCAACATTCCACCAAACCACTGCGCTTTGAATGATATAAACTTCCATTCGCATCTCCGCTCTCCCAAGTAAGCAACAACTGTTGGATCGTCGCTAATATCTTCCAAGTACCTGGAAGCTTGAAGAAAAGTGGGAGCATTGTCGCTAAGAATCAAATGAGGGAAGGAACGACGTGCACAAAATCTCCTGAATGCCAGCATAAACTCTTCACAAGACATATTGTCACAGAGTTCTAAATGTATTGCACGTGAAGTGGCACAAGTAAATAGCAACACATAAACCTTGTCCAGTTCCCTAGTTCTCAGTGCGCCGGTATAGTCTAGTCCTGTAACTTTGAAGGGTTCTAGATGATTAATGCGACACTCTGGCAAGGGTGGAGCTGGTCCAGTCGTAAATGGTCTTCACTTTAGTCTACGGCACACCACACACCTTTTGACTACTCGTCGAACAACCTGTCGAACTCTGGGTATGCACCAGTTGAGACGCAATTTAGAAGTAACGTGGAGGACCCCGTAGTGCATTACTTCCTCGTGTGTGTGCTGTACCAGTAGATCGGTGACATGGTGTGTTGCAGGCATCAGGATAGGATTGTTGGCACAGTCGTCTACACCTGACCACTTTAGATGTCCCTCACATCTCATAATGTCATTCTTCAGGTGTAGCCTTAGTTGACGCACATTGTTAGGCATTCTAATCTTACCAGAACTTCTCATGGACTCTAATTCCTGACTGAAGGATTCCCTTTGAACCCCTCTAATTAGTGTTACCTCAGCTGCTTTTATTTCTACTGCATTTAAGCTTTGACCCAGATTGCAGAGTCGTCCTTGTAGCCTGGTCTTTATGTTGGTGATATAACGCAACACCCAAGCTACGACCCTGACTAATTTATTGTAACCAACCAATCCTTACCCACTCTAACGTAGGACTCGGTGTTGATGTCGGTTGAATGACAGCTGTCACCGTTTCTAAAGGCAAAGCTAACTCAACCTTGGCATTCCATACAGCCCAATCCCCTTCGTGGAGCAGCCCTTTTGGGCCTTGCCACCTCAGGTCGGACTTAATCAATTTGGACGCCGTTACTCCCCTACTTATTAAGTCACTGGGGTTGTCCTTGGTTGGTACATAATGATAGAAGGCGTTTGGTAGTAGGGATCGTATTTCATCCACCCTATTGCGCACACAGACGGGCAATGTCCTTTGACTATGCACCCAGCTCAGTGCAATTTGGCTATCGCACCATATGTGTACCACCCTTAGTTGCAGTTCCTTATTGTATGAAGTGCGTACATGGTTAACCAAACGTCCCAATAGCAGCATGGCAGTTAGTTCTAATTTGGGAATTGTGACCCCCTTTACCGGTGCAACCTTAGCCCGGGCGGTGAGTAAATTAATCCCAAACGAGGTAACACAATAAATAGCTACTCCATACGCTGTGGCACTCGCATCACAGAATGCATGTAAAGACATGGGTCCAAATGCGGCCACTTGGCACGGTAACTCTAATGTACATAAGGTGTTATAATCTTCTAGTAAGGACCTACCCTGTTCAATAATATCATCGGGAAAATTTTCATCCCACCCCACGTTGCGTCTCCATATTTCCTGTATTAGAATCCTAGCTCTGATGGTAACAGGTAATGCTAAATCTAAAGGATACAAAAATTGCGCGACTTTACTTAACAGACTACGTTTTGTGTGCGTCCCTGTCTGTTTAGTATAATCTCTGTTCCGGTACATCAGTATGTCTTTCCCTGGTTGCCATATCATCCCCAAGATTCTGGCATATTTTTGGTTATCAGAAGCTACCCCATCTATTATTAGACCATCCCCAAGCAACACATAATTTGAAACCCACTCGCGGAGAAACAGATGAGCCTCAGTGAGCAACCTACTAGCCTGCCTATAATTTGCGACTAGTTCCTTTTCACTATCACTAGACCCCTGTAAATTGTCTATGTGTAATCCGCGAGCAAGTTCAGAATCATCAAGATTTTTTTAATGGTCGCGTTTAATAAAAATTGCGAACATGTAGCGCCAAACAAGACTACCTTAAACCGATGGGTTACTATGGGACTCTACGGGTCGTCGATTTTTTTGAACCAAAGGAACCGGGTGATGTCTCGATCCCCCTTCTGCAACTTCACCATCAAGAAGGCCTTTTCTATATGGCTGGTGAATGCGTAACGTCCCAGTCTAAAGCGCAGTAATTGCTGCGATACGTCCGACACCATGGAAGGGCCGGTCAATAGACAATCATTTAGACTGGGATTATGGCCTAGGTGGGCCGAGCAGTCATATACCACTCGGATGGGAGTGGTAAAACTATCCTTCTTCACCCAATGATGTGCGAGGTAATGGACTTTCCCGGCACTCCCTGGTTCATCCACATCGACGACCTCGATAAACCCTCGGTCGAGATAATTTTTAAAAACCTCGTCATAGGCCTTGTAGGTGCTAGGTTCTTGGGTTAGTTTCCGCTGCAAGGCGCGTAACCTACCCAATGCTAAACCATAATTGGTTGGCAAACTGACATTTTTGTGTTTCCAGGGTAGACAAACTTCGTATTGTTTTTCCGTGGTCAAGTAACGCACAGATTCCGAGAACTTCTCTATCGCGAATTTTGATTCCTGGTCATTCTCCACAGGTTTAATTCCTATGTGGTCTAGTTTCCACAGTCTTTCTAGATTGAACTCAGCAGCTAACTTTGGTTCCTCAGTGTGAGTATCATCTTCGGTGAACTCTTCTGCCACGGTCGTGCTCATCCTCAACACGGATACCGTGTCAACCAGAACATTTGACTGGGTAGTTTGGACTGTACCGCTCATGCAGTAGCCAAACTTAGTGGGGATCAAGATTACTCCACTCTCTCTTTTAAAACCCGGGTGTACTACATCATAATAATAATCTGCTCCTAACAGTATATGCACCTCCTTCAAGTCAGCTGCGGGATCAGACAGGTAAATACCTTTCCTACGAAGTGCATGCTCTACTTTGTTAATTCCTACAGATTGATAGTCTGGAAGTTCATCTACCACTACACACTGTAAGAAGTGTTTCTTCTTACGGTAGATGTAAGCAACTTCAACAACTTCGTAGTCTCTACTGTCGGTCACTCCTGTAAAACCTTGCAACCTAAGGGTCTCACTACCTACTACACAGTGTTTTAGACCATCCAGCACCGATCTCTTTATAAAGGATCGTTGTGAGCCCTGGTCCAGGAGTAGCCGACAGATTTGTGTCCTGCCATAACCCTCTATGGGTATCTTGATTGAGGGTAAAATGGTGGTGTCCTTCTTACTGCCTAGCATTAGTGTTGCAGTACCCCCTATTTTGTCATCCTTGACTGGACTACCTGTGGGGCATAACTTGTCAAAGTGATGACCCTCACAGTTGCGACAGGGCCTCAAATAGGAAGCAGTACATTTGCCCTGCATACCATGGTCCTTACTCAGACAACCTTTGCACAATTTTAGCTTC
Source organism: Paralithodes platypus (assembly GCA_032716605.1). Lineage (NCBI taxonomy): Eukaryota > Metazoa > Arthropoda > Malacostraca > Decapoda > Lithodidae > Paralithodes > Paralithodes platypus. The sequence continues at coordinate 834,624 of CM064551.1, forward strand.
CTTGCTTGAGCTAATTTGGCTTCATTGGTTTGATATTTGGTACAGCTTAGCCATTTATGCTTGGGATTGTTGCATAGCCTACATGACATTTGTGGTTTCTTTCGTGACTCTTCAACCTTCCCTTTAGAACCTACCATCAAATTAATTAAACCCCTTGCTGTTGTCCCTTCTGACCCACCCACCGTCCTACCATTGTTCAATTGTATGTTGCTAATCTCTTTGCTAAATGCCTCTTTGAACTCCTCCAAGTTAAAGGTACGAACCTTATCTAGAATAGCTAGAGGTAATTTCTGTCTTAGAATTATGACCAGCATTTCTTGTGAGGTTACCCCCAATGCATCTAATGATCTTGTATGACACTCCATATCTGCCCTGAACTTTGTCAGTTCATCGACCCTGTACCTAGGCTGTGCTAGGTTCAACAGGGCGTTCACGTGGGCTACCTTGAGCTGGTCAGTGTCTCCATACGTCGCCTGTAATAACCTCACAACACTATCATAATTTTCACCTACGATGGAAAAACCTTCTACCAAATGTAAAGCTTCATCCTCGAGTTGGCCTTTAAGATAATGGAACTTTCGTACATTGTCAAGTTTTGATTCATGCACTGTTGATTTAAAGACGTCCCAAAATGCTAACCACTCGGTCAAGTTTCCCCTGAACTTCGGTAAATTTTATTTGGGCAAGTTGACTTCACGACGGGGATCTGTCTGCTTGGCAGCGCTGCTACTCGAGGTTATCTCTATTTTCTTCAACGCCCTTTGCAGTAAATGGTGTTACGCTGGCCAGCTTGCCAGAATGTACTCGTAACTCGCTAGCGCTCGCCAGGGCAGTGAAATGGGCTATAATAATCGTAGAACGATGTTCTTTCTTTCATAGTGTTCATGTTGTCACAGACAGATCAGTGGTGGTCTTTATTCTTGTCTGTGACACTTGGAAGTATTTTATATCATTGATAGAGTATAAGATATGTTGTGTGAAGTTGTAAGGAGAAAGAGAGCGAGCAGCAAGGTGGTATTATGTGCGTGTGTATGTACGTGTGCCTTTCTCGCTCGGGCGGAGTTTCCCACGCTTGTGATTGGCCTGTGATTGGCCTGGCGCGTCATATGACGCCTGCTCCTCATGACGTAGTCGTCTGTGATTGGGTGCCGCTGTCTTTGTAAGTGCTGGGGGGCTCCTACTCACGTGTCTCCTGCAGAGTTTGGCATAGCGTGCTTGGTCCTACATGTCCTTTGCAATCTGTCCCCAATCTAACCCCCTGTACTACTGTTTCTCTCTCTGAACTTCTTCTTTTCCAATACTTCTTCTCTTTATTCAATTACTTATCCCTTCTGGTTCTGCATACGACTTCCATAGTCGGCCAGTCGTATTACCAGCACCAGTTCTCACATATATGTTTTGCACTAGCTTTAGGGATTATTAGAGTCATAGTCACATGGTAGCATAGTATTGGGGTGCTTCTAATTATTGAGCTGTTCTTTCCTACTATTTAATGCTAGACAGTGGAGGGTATCTTTGGTCGTTGTCTGAGTTATGTATGTGGCAAGTCAGAGCCTGTACGACTTCGACGAAGCTAGGTAGCCTGTAACCCTTGTGCATATTTTTCCTTTGCGAGTGTAGCAGTATACAAGTGAATGGCTTTTGCCTACTCTTATTTGTATGCTTGCTACCTCATTTTGTTGACCTTTGTGGAGTGCCAGGGTAAGACCAGATACTTGAGATCTGGACTTACCAAGAGAGCCTCCTAGTCACTTAACGTAACATAAGGGAAATCTGTTCAAGGGGAGACAGTAGGCTTTGAGCATACTTGCGCTCTGCCTAGGTTCCTGGTACCTTTTATGCCACTGCTAGACTTTATTAGTGAGAAAGGCGGCATTGTGTTTATTAACTTTAATTGCGTATGCTTTAGGAATTATTCACGCCTTATTTTAGCTTAGGTTGATGCATAGTGCACAACCCAGTTTGGCTGTTACGTTGGCAAAGGAAGTACTGTTTTTGAGTGGCTATTATTAGTGCTGTCACAGAGTTGTTGCACTCCCTTGTTTTATATATATGTATCCTACTTGTTGGTGTATTTAAGATACACGCTTTGGTGTCCTGTCCTTGCATTATGTTCTATATTCGACGAGCATCTTAGAGCATCAGACGTATTCAGAAGATTCCTTACCTGATTGTTGTAGGACTAGACTTCCAGTGTTTTCATAGAGCATTGAAGAGTTTAGTGTTGAGTACAAACGTAAGCATATACTCCTTTATCAAATCTTATTATAGTTTATTTAAGCATTGTTATTACTTAAGAGCCTTTTATTAACGTAAAGTACTCCTGTTGTGAGTAGGCTTTGCCGTCACCGGAAAGCCTTTGTAGAAGTGCACTAAAACCCAGTTAATTGATACCCCGTTATCCAGTAGATTAACTCTGGAGGGTTTAGGGTGTTTTTGTTCACCGGCGTAATAGTTCGAGGGTTTGGAATTAGCGTACCGTTGTTGCAGATATAGCCTATCTTCTAGTCCATTATTAAGTGCCCTTGTTTATTTCGTAGTGCCGGTCGTAACAATGGATTGCCTCTAAATTGGCGATATCATGGACAGCGCGCTGCTCGTACTCCGTCTGAATATTTGACTCTTCCTCTAACCCTGATACTATACTTTCATTCAGGGTAACTATACGATCATAGGTAGTTTGTAGGTATTCTAACCTAGCCTCTAGCTGTTCAGGAGTTGCACTAGCTACAAAATCTTCCAAATCAGACGTTAGCCTAGTGATGAGACCCCTCAAACCCCCTCTCTGGTTTTTCAAGACTGTGATAGACATAATTATGGTTTTTATATTCTGACATACGGAGCCCTGTATGTTAATTTAAGAGTTAGAATTAAGAGTTGAAGGAGTGCCAAACTACCCAGGCGGCGAAGCAGACTATCCAGTAGATTAACTCTGGAGGGTTTAAGTGTTTTTGTTCACCGGCGTAATAGTTCGAGGGTTTGGAATTAGCGTACCGTTGTTGCAGATATAGCCTATCTTCTAGTCCATTATTGAGTGCCCTTGTTTATTTCGTAGTGCCGGTCGTACCAAATGGCGACCTTAGACCAGTATATAGTGAATTGAATATTGCATTTTTTTTTTGGAGAAATCTTATTGCCATTTGGGGTTGAATTTATTTCTCACAGTGTTGGCAGTGGACATTGTTTTTGAGGATATATAGAACTTGTTTGAGTTTATTGGTGACCTAGTATTGCACTCAAGAAAATCTTCAAATATTTTTTGGTGAATAAAGCTACGCGAGAGTTTGGCTATTTTTGTTGTGACTTGAGAATTTTTGTTGTTGACGCCATCATGTCACTGGACGGATCTGAGGGCACAGTGCGAGAGACAGGTGAGGAGGTGGAGAAGGTGGAGTTGTTTAACGGCGTTCGGGTGGTGAACAATGAGGAGGATGCTCGGATTTTTTTGGAGGAGCCTGTGTCGGCGGACCGTGTGTCGGGGCTAGACCGGTACGGACTGCAGTGTGTAGCCACGGTCTTAGGGTTTTCCGGTACTAGCGGTTTGTCGAGAAGTGAGCTGGTTACCTGTGTGCTGGGTGGGGTGCATGGGGGTTCGGGTGGAGCGGGAGCTGGGCCACCTTCGTCCCAGCCCCCATTCCACTCAACTCCTATCTTGGCGCCCCCTCGGGTTCCGGAGCCGAGTACGTTCTCGCAGGCCGAGGCCCGCTGGCGGTTGGGTATGCCTCTAAGTGACTCACTGGGTGGGTTCCCGGTAGTAGCACCCCCTCCTCAGGGTTTGTCTTCCGAGATGTTGTTTCAGCTCAAGCTCGCCAAACTCGAGCAGCGAAAGCAGGAGCGACAGGCTGAGCTCGAGCAGCGGAAGCATGAGTCTGAGCTCAAGTATAGGTATGAGGCTGAGCTCAAGCAGCGAGAGGCTGAGCTCAAGTTTGAGTCTGCAAGGTATTGTGCCGATATTGACCTAGAGAAAACTCGTGTAGAGGTGACGAGGAACCGGGTCATCCAGGGGGGTCGAGCCCATGACCAGTCCCTGTCGCATCTACTAAAGTTGGTTCCAGTGTTTGATGAGTTAGGAGTTACAGAATTCTCTCTCCGTTTTGAGAAAAAGTGCCGGGAGCACCAATGGCCCGAGGAGAAGTGGGCAGCCCTCGTTTCTTCACGATTGACGGGGAAAGCACTTAAGGCGTACGATGCTTTGCCCCTAGAGTCTTACATTGACTACGAGGTGTTGAAAGAGGCTGTCCTGAGGGCGTATGAGCTACAGCCAGAGACCTATAGGCTGAAGTATAGGGCTGTTCCTAAGACAAAGGAGAGTACTTTCCAGGAACACGCTAGAGAGCTGTCAGATGCATTTGAAAATTGGTTGAGGTCGGAGAAGGCAACTACTTTTGATGCAGTAAAGCAATTAGTGTTGTTAGAGCAATTTTTAAAATGTACTGGCAGTGACTTGACTCTTAACCCAAAAGAAAAGCAACCAAAAACTCTGCAGAAGGCGGCTGAGCTGGCTGACCTTAGGGTGTCATTGATTCGTGGGTGCGGGTCTACACAGAGAGCTGAGGCAGGTAACCAGGGGCTTACCACTCCACCCCCCCGAATTAATGACACAACTAATTATCCATTTAAGAGTACTATTGCCAATTATGAACCCAAGTCGAAACCCTTTCTGTTAAAGAAAGGCCAGGGCCCTTCCTCACCTCAGAGGAAGTCCAAGAGCGAAGTGGAGTGTTTCAAGTGTCATGAGAAGGGGCATATTGCGCGCTCATGTCCGAGCACACCGCCTACAGCAGTGGTGTCATTAGTGAGCAACATCGGTGTGTCTTTGAGGTCTTCCGCATTTGCCCGGGGTAATATGTCGGTTGCGAAGTCACAGTCGGTGCTGAAGCAGCAGGAGGGCTCGTCACCCGTCCGAGATGCTTTTTGTGGTCATAGAGGCACGGCACTGTGAGGTGGGCTGGTGTGGAGCATAGGCTTGAGTTGCTGCGTGATACGAGCGCTTCCCAGACACTTGTTAAGAACTTCACTGGCAAGCCTATTAACGCGGCTCTGGTTGTGGTGGTTCAAGGTATCAATGCTACGCGGTCTTACCCGCTGGTCAGAGTGGAGCTTGAGGTGGAAGGTGTGACACGGGAGTTGGATGTGGGTGTTGTGGAGAAATTGCCAGTTGAGGGGGTCGACCTCCTTCTCGGTAACGACTTTGCGGTGCTCATTTCCGAGGTTCCACCCTTACTCGTTGCCGAGAGGGCGGCCGACACGAGTAGGGAGGGGCAAGAGGGGCACGAGAGATCTCAGTCCGCTCAGGTGTCACAGCCTAGTACCCAAGTTTCAGACCAGCGGAGGAAGGGTCGGAAGGAGAAAGTCGAGGCTGGTGGTCGGGTTGAGAGTTTGGACCCAGCGACACTCCTTGGTAACTCGGTACTTGTACCAATGTTGAGCTCCGGAGTGGCCCCAGAACCTGTCCCCCCTAGTGACATGGTAGGGCGTGATGGCACTCCGCGACAGAGTAGTTCCCAGGTACAACTAGAAGATCTTAGTCTTGAGAGTTGTGGGAACGGGGCTATTGAACTCGATGAGGATGGGGAAGCATGTCATGTGAACCTGTTAACCCGTACATCCCCAGCGACGCGTCTGACGCGTCGGCGATGTATGTAACGCACAGCCCCAGCGACGCGTCTGACGCGTCACCCTAATTGCGCCGACCGTAACCTCAGGTGTAGCCACTCAAGAGGGCTCAGATTTGTATGGGAACTGTGTACGTATCCCACACAACCGTGCCGATGGTTGAAAACTCTCAAAGTCCACGTGCGTGCGCGTGAGCGCGCAATAACCTGGTTTTTTTGGGGTAATTGCCTTCAATTTTTTACTCTTGTAAATTACGTTTTCGGGGGCTCTGTAGGACCATTCTTTAAGCTTTTTGAGCGGTTTTTTCGTGGTTTTTCCTTCATTCCTAACCCTTTCGCTATTGTTTCTGGAATAAAACCATTTTTTGAAAACCGACCGGGTTCTGGTGAACAAACATTACAAAACTAGCCGGGGCTCCACGGGTTAAAGGAGTTTGTGAGGTAACCACCTGAGCAGCCTACTGTCCCTGTGTTGGTCTGCAGCGGCCAAGGTGGAGCAGGAGAGGGGAGCAGTGGGGCACAGGTGGAGGAAAGTTAGGATTGTCATGTCTCGGCGGAGCAGTGGGCGGGGGACACGAGTCAGGTGGCTGTGGAAGCGCTTGAGCACCTGCCTGAGCAGCAGCGTGCAGCGATCCAGCCCCTGCTCGGTTCATACCCCACTGTTTGTGCCGAGCACCCAGGCCTCACAACTCATGCGGTGCACGATGTTCCGCTGACAGGTCACTTGAGTGTTAGTAAACCGTGGCCTCGTTGTTTCAGTGGTTCAAGGTGGGCGACGAGGCTTTGGCATGGTTGTCAGGTCAGGGTCGACCCATGGCTGCCAAGGGTGGTGGTCAGAATCAGGACATTGAGCAGATTGATGAGGTTGGCTGTGGAGTGGATGCGCCCGGTCGTCGCATAGCCTCCCAATGCTGCTCTAGTCGAATGCAACAGCCCTACCATAGACCGACTGTATCTGGCCGTGGCGCTGAAGGCGGTGATGCTGCGCCGGCAGGTGTAGTCGCAAGGAATGCGAGGGTGCGCATGTACGGTATCGGCGGGGAAGCCTTAGCAATTATGAACTATGGGAGTGACTGCACAGGTGGTACAGATTGTCCCTCTCATGACCTGGCTGTTCTAGGGACAAAGGTGGAGAAGGAGGGAGACTATAGTGTAGAAACTATGGTCCCGGCTGGGTTGTGGGAGGGCACTAGGCATGTTGTTCTTCGAGATAAGTTGCAACCTCTTGTTCCTGAGCGCCAAGAGAAGTTGTTTACTAGGCTGTGGCAGTACGTCCGCATGTTTGTTGATTCTGCAGGCCTGATGTACGGGGTAGAACCCGACATGGAGGCTGGAGACAGAGCAAGGCTCAAATTGGCTCCCTACCATATAAATCCTGCTCAACAGCCTGTCGTGAAAGCAGAGCTAGACTTCATGTTGGAGAAGGGTCTGAGGGATAAAGGATATCGTGAGTGGTTGTTGCCAGTGACTTTGCAACCTGAGTTGAGTGTCAAGATCCGTGTTTGTGTTGATTGCAAGAGTGTGGGTGCATTATCCCTGACAGATGCCTATCCATTACCCAGAGTTGACGACCCCATAGACCGCATCGGGGCTGCCTCGTTTATCACTAAGGTGGAAATAGTGAAAGGTTATTGGCAGGCCCCGTTGCCGGACAGAGCGAAGAGAAGTGCCAGTCTTGTGATGGACTGGGCAGTTTATCAGTGTCAGGTGTTGTTTTACTGCCAGAACACAAGTTGGATGTGTGGCATGTTAACCCGCTGAGTGCCAGGGACGTATATATACGTCCAAGGGTGTTGTCACGCCCAGTGCCAGGGACGTATATATACGTCCACGCCAAAAAAAAATTGTAGCAGCAAAACGACTGCACCTATGGCTTTCATATTTCTACCACATGTACCTTACCCTTCTGGCTTCTTGCCACCACCAACACAACCCCCTCCCCCCACCCACTCGCTGACTATCGGTCGCCTCACAAGGAAAAAAAAGGAAAATCTGTGGCGGCGAAACGACTGCACCAATCGGTTCCATATTTGTGTGAGAAGTCCCTTACCCTTCTGCCTTCCCCCCACCACACCCCCAACCGCCTCCCACCACCCACTTCCAGCGTATCCGTACGAAGAAAAGGAAAAAAAGGAAAATCCGTGGTGGTGAAACTACCTCACCAATCGTCTTCATATTTGTAACAAGAGTCAATTACAGCTTCTACCTTCCCCCCACCATCCCCCAAACCACCCTCCCACCACCCTCCTACCTATACGTTCTGATACCATAAAAGTCGATGATGAAAATGGACAAGGGGAGTGTTTTTTTTACCATTATCCTTCCTTTCTCACCCAACTTGATAGATTTAGCCAAAAAAATAAAAATAAAAAATCCTCTGGCACTGGCAGATGAGTAGGGTCAATAATTGTCTGGCACTCTGCGGGTTAAGGGCACTGATAATGTTCTGGCTGATTGTTTGTCACGGGAGGGTATGTTTTAAGGAGAACACTCGCCGTTCAGTCAGTGTTTGTTGAGTGGAGAAAAATTAGGCTTGCCCCTGTAGTGCAAAGCCGCCAAAAACACTGTTAAAAATATAAAAACCTCACATAAAAACTCTTTCTTTTTGATAGTATATAAGTGCAGCATATTACAGCAAGAATCTAAGACACTCTGAGTTGTTGTCTTAGTAGGCTAGGCTTGGCGAAGCTTGCTCGTTGAGCGTGAAACAATTATTATTATGCTATTATTTTGGGGAAGTATTGTGTAGATTTTTTTCTTCATAATGAAGTGTTTTATGTTTGTGATCATGCCTTGTTTTCACAACTTGGGAGAGTAGCTGGGTGATGCGGGGTTGGTGGGCATTCTGTCTGGTCAGATGTGGAGTTCACCTGAGGCTGATACGTCCCACATCTTGGGCGGGGTGTTACGGTGGCCAGCTTGCCAGAATGTACTCGTAAGTCGCTAGCGCTCGCCAGGGCAGTGAAATGGGCTATAATAATCATAGAACGATGTTCTTTCTTTCATAGTGTTCATGTTGTCACAGACAGATCAGTGGTGGTCTTTATTCTTGTCTGTGACACTTGGAAGTATTTTATATCATTGATAGAGTATAAGATATGTTGTGTGAAGTTGTAAGGAGAAAGAGAGTGAGCAGCAAGGTGGTATTATGTGGGTGTGTATGTTAGTGTGCCTTCCTCGCTCGGGCGGAGTTTCCCACGCTTGTGAATGGCTGACGGGCCTGGCGCGTCATATGACGCCTGCTCCTCATGATGTAGTCGTCTGTGATTGGGTGCCGCTGTCTTTGTTAGTGCTGGGGGGCTCCTACTCGCGTGTCTCCTGCAGAGCTTGGTATAGCGTGCTTGGTCCTACATGTCCTTTGCAATCTGTCCCCAATCTAACCCCCTGTACTACTGTTTCTCTCTCTGAACTTCTTCTTTTCCAATACTTCTTCTCTTTATTCAATTACTTATCCCTTCTGGTTCTGCATACGACTTCCATAGTCGGCCAGTCGTATTACCAGCACCAGTTCTCACATATATGTTTTGCACTAGCTTTAGGGATTATTAGAGTCATAGTCACATGGTAGCATAGTATTGGGGTGCTTCTAATTATTGAGCTGTTCTTTCCTACTATTTAATGCTAGACAGTGGAGGGTATCTTTGGTCGTTGTCTGAGTTATGTATGTGGCAAGTCAGAGCCTGTACGACTTCGACGAAGCTAGGTAGCCTGTAACCCTTGTGCATATTTTTCCTTTGCGAGTGTAGCAGTATACAAGTGAAGGGCTTTTGCCTACTCTTATTTGTATGCTTGCTACCTCATTTTGTTGACCTTTGTGGAGCGCCAGGGTAAGACCAGATACTTGAGATCTGGACTTACCAAGAGAGCCTCCTAGTCACTTAACGTAACATAAGGGAAATCTGTTCAAGGGGAGACAGTAGGCTATGAGCATGCTTGCGCTCTGCCTAGGTTCCTGGTACCTTTTATGCCACTGCTAGACTTTATTAGTGAGAAAGACGGCATTGTGTTTATTAACTTTAATTGCGTATGCTTTAGGAATTATTCCCGCCTTATTTTAGCTTAGGTTGATTCATAGTGCACAACCCAGTTTGGCTGTTACGTTGGCTAAGGAAGTACTGTTTTTGAGTGGCTATTATTAGTGCTGTCACAGAGTTGTTGCACTCCCTTGTTTTATATATATATGTATCCTACTTGTTGGTGTATTTAAGATACACGCTTTGGTGTCCTGCCCCTGCATTATTTCTGTTCTATATTCGACGAGCATCTTAGAGCATCAGAAGTTTTCAGAAGATTCATTACCTGATTGCTGTAGGACTAGACTTCCAATGTTTTCATAGAGCATTGAAGGGTTTAGTGTTGAGTACAGACTCACACTAAAGTTAACGTAAGCATATACTCCTTTATCAAATCTCATTATAGTTTATTTGAGCATTGTTATTACTTGAGAGCCTTTTATTAACGTAAAGTACTCCTGTTGTGAGTAGGCTTTTCCGTCACCGGAAAGCCTTTGTAGAAGTGCACTGAAACCCAGTTAATTGATACCCCGTTATCCAGTAGATTAACTCTGGAGGGTTTAAGTGTTTTTGTTCACCGGCGTAATAGTTCGAGGGTTTGGAATTAGCGTACCATTGTTGCAGATATAGCCTATCTTCTAGTCCATTAATAAGTGCCCTTGTTTATTTCATAGTGCCGGTCGTAACAATGGATTGCCTCTAAATTGGCGATATCATGGACAGCGCGCTGCTCGTACTCCGCCTGAATATTTGACTCTTCCTCTAACCCTGATACTATACTTTCATTCAGGGTAACTATACGATCATAGGTAGTTTGTAGGTATTCTAACCTAGCCTCTAGCTGTTCAGGAGTTGCACTAGCTACAAAATCTTCCAAATCGGACGTTAGCCTAGTGATGAGACCCCTCAAACCCCCTCTCTGGTTTTTCAAGACTGTGATAGACATAATTATGGTTTTTATATTCTGACATACGGAGCCCTGTATGTTAATTTAAGAGTTAGAATTAAGAGTTGAAGGAGTGCCAAACTACCCAGGCGGTGAAGCAGACTAGCGAGCGAACTAGCGAGTGGGAAACCAGCTCGTCCGCATACCAGCAAACAAGCCTTCACACCTGCATGCGTCATAGGGGACCCTGCAAACTACTTCGATGACCCGAGGCTATGACGTATGATCGACGCCAGGAGACTCCATTCGACCACGCACCTGCTACGCAACTCGAGGAGCTGTGATTGGGGCGCGCATCATCACCCGCCTCCTGATTCGTTCCTACACCATCATTGTTTAGTATATAAGACCCGAGTAGTGGGCATTCAAATCAGTCTCATTTGGAGTTGGGAAGGTGAACTTGCAGCTGGAGGAAGACGGGGTGAAGTATTATAATGGGTTTGTGACTGTCAGTCAGATTATATAAGTGTGTGTTAAGTGTGTTCGGTGTAAACACTTACGTTATGTTGGTTAGTGAGATATGTGATTGGGAATTAACGTTAACACTACTATTATGTACTTAACTATTTGATTGGGAATTAACGTTAACACTACTATTATGTACTTAACTATTTGATTGGGAATTAACGTTAACGCTACTATTATGTACTTAACTATTTTAGTTTACTAACTTGTGGACTAAAGCAACTCTTCAAGTAATTGGGTTATGATAAAAGTAATACTATTGTTTTATATTAAGACTTACGAGTTCTTTCATTTTCTTTTAATTAAGCGTACATTGGAAGCCCTCCGAATCATAAGGGGACCAAACGACATTTTTTGAATTTCCGCGCCAAGCACGTGGCGCCATAGCCCAACTTCTCCCCTACACACTGGTAGTCGTTTGGTACCCTTAAGACGAAAACTGTAGGAGTGAGAGTTCTGGATGTTAAGGTAACTTTTTCGCCTTTCGGGAACACTCACCAATATCCTGGGAAAAATATAACATGACACAAGGGGTCCAAACGACTCTCAGTTAATCCCTCCATACTCTCACTCTCCCGCGCGGGCGATGGTGCGTGAACCAATGAAAACTCACCGCCAACCCACCTCGCGCTCGGCTCTGCTCTCCCATTGGCTGGCCAGGATGCGGGGTGGCAGCCTTCACACAATAACATAGGTTTCTGAGGAATACATGGTGGGGCGGGTTCAGTGCTCATATTATCGCTTATTACACCTTTATTTTTTACAGCACAGTGTTCTAAATAACCAATAAGTATCCGCCAACAATTAGTGACCATGCAGAACAAAAATGAGGACCCCAACGAGCCCAAACCAGGTCCATCGGGAGTGAAAAATATTAGCCTACGTACATTCTAGGCCTATCGTGCAACAAAAAGACGCAACTCTTTGATAGGAATGGACACCACCGTTCATTCCAGTGATGATAGTGATGAAAACTACATACCAACATTGTGATGAAAAGACGTGGCCGGTACAGAGGGGCTTAATATAGCCTGGCAGTGATCACTTAAGGGCAGATTTACGCTTGAGTTTTTTTTTTCTGGACCCATCTCTCTAGTGAATGCATGGTGCGGCGGGTTCATTGCTCATATTATCGCTTATTACACCTTTCTTTTTACAGCACAGAGTTATAAATAACAACATTTTTAATAAGACAGTATCCGCCAACAATAGGCTACTTAGTGACTATGCAGAACAAAAATGAGGACCCCGAGCCAGAACCAGGTCCATCAGGAGTGACAACTAGGCCTATTGGCCTACGTACATTCTATGGTGCAACAAAAAAACGCAACCCTTTGATAGGAATGGACACCACCGTTCATTCCAGTGATGGCAGTGATGAAGACTACTTACCAACATGTGATGAGGGGTCAGATTCGGATGCTAACATGAGTCATTTTGAGACACAAGATCCTGATACATTAGGTTCTGTTGGAGCCAAGGTTGGGGGCAGTGAGGCTGAGGTGGCTGTTAGTCCTATGGTGGGGGACACTGCGGTGCTTGTTGGGCCTCTCCCTGAGGTAGAAGTCCGTGATAATGAGGAAAATGATGTTAATGAGAGTGATGGGGATAATTCTGAGGCTGTGGGTGAAGTTGTTCATCGGGCTAGTGGTAACCCAGCACGTGGAAAAGTGGCTAAGAGGGGACGTAAGAGAGTGCCGAATCCTCAGTGTTGGAAAAAAATTATGGCCAACAAAAAGCGTAATCATGGGGAGGCTTATGTGTCATATAACACAAAAACATTTGTGGCTGCTAGGAAAATTGGTGATAGATGCAATGATGGTTGCTTTGATAAAGTAGGTGAAGAGAATGTTCTAGCTATATTTTCTGGTTTTTGGAGTGTTGGGGATTACGATATTCATAACCAATATTTGCAAGGGTTAATTAGGGAGGTACCTGTGAAACGTAGGCGCACAAAGGTAGAGGCCAATGCTAAGCCTCACATATACAACTATTTTGTGAAAGTGAACAATGTAGATGTTCGTGTATGTCGCAAAGCCTTTATGGCCATACATGGCATAAAAAAAAAGAAACTTCTTGTACTCATGAAGAAAAGATTGGCGAACCCAGCAGGTACCCCCAGTCGTGATAAGCGTGGCCGCCACGCTTCAGGTAGAGCTATCACTGGTCCCCCACTTGAGCATGTGTGGGAGCACATAGAGTCTCTCAACACGACTGCTAGCCACTACACGCGTGCCCATGCCCCACACCGCAGGTACCTTGAGCATGGCCTGAAGATTATTGACTTGCATGGCCATTACCTGACATGTCTAGCGGAGGTTTACCCGGGTGAGAAGGCAGTTAGTCCCCGGTTCTACCATCATGTTTTTACAAAGCACTACAACATCGTCTTCAAGCCGCCCGCAACAGACCTCTGCAACACCTGCCAACTAATGGAGAACAAAATCTACCACCTCAAAATGAAGCACAAAGACTATAAAGAAATGGAGCAACAGCTTGCGGAACATAAGAGCGCGGCCAGAGTACCTCAGGACCTGTTGTCTGAATGTGAGAAGACCAGCCGTCTCATCCCAGATGACCAAAACCTACGCTGTGTTGCCATAGACCTACAGCAGACCTTGCCTTGTCCACGTATTAGGACTGGTCTAGCTTATTACAAACGGAAGCTGTGGGTCTACAATTTCTGCATATATGACATGAACAAGGGAGTTGGTAATATGTTTGTCTGGGAGGAGCATACTGCCAAGAGAGGGTCTGATGAGATAGGTAGCTGCATTATGAAATGGGTTGATAGAGAATTTGATGCAGGGAGACCCTTCAGGAGGCTCAGGGTCTTTGCAGATAACTGCGCGGGGCAGAATAAAAACATACATATCATGCTAATGGCCCTTCGCATGCTACACTCCATGCGCATCGAGAGGATGGAGATAGTGTTTATGGTGCCAGACCATTCATTCCTCCAATGCGACCGTGCCTTCGGCCACATTGAGAAGAGGGTGCGATCGAAGCTTGCTATCTACAACGTGTACGAGTACCTGAAAATCATCAAAACCGCAGTGAAGCACGAGAATGTAGTTACCCACATGCAGAAGGAAGATTTCTTCAGCATTTGTTCCCTAAAGGATTATGTCACCATCCGTAAAACTACTGGATTTTCAAAGGCCAGGCAACTGCTTGTGGATTCCAGCTACCCTGAAGGCTACATACTCAAGAACACCTACCTGTATGACATGGAGATACCTGACTTGGACAAGAGGATCCGACTGATGCCTGGCAAGCAGCCCTACAGTGACATCTTTGACTTATCAACTGCCGACCTTCCCATCAAGTACCCCAACGGTGTCAAGCTAAAGGCCGCTAAAATCAAGGATCTCCGTGTACTGTGGAGTTACCTGGATGTGAGAGGTCGAGCATGGCTGGATAAGGTATTCATGAATCAGGGGCAGGCTCCAGAGGAGGACACACTCGTCATGGAAGTGGATGATCCGGACGACCCGGATCCAGATGACAAGGCTTGGGGGTACGCGCCTGCGGAGCGTTTGCCGGACGCTATCAGGGACGAAGATTAGCTCTCTCTCCTCTCTCTTTCTTTCTTTCTATGTTTCTCTCTTTATTCTCTCTTACAATAATAAAGGCTAAAAATAATGAACTCTTCTCTTGTTTGACATCCTGTTAATCTCTATGGATTACACCTTGTCCTGGATTATTACATGACTCAACCTGACTATATCAAACCTCATTCAACCTACAATGTAAGTTGTGCACGCTGTTATTCTATTAACATTGTTTTATTATGTTTAAACCACAAAAGTACGTTCACTTACCCATAACCTTGTACTTACCTGTTAATTATTAACTACTTACCTGCCTTACCTGGAGTATGGAAATTGGAGGCTTGTGGGTGGGAATGATGGAGAATTACGTACACTACCCAATATCAGTGCATTATTATCTTTAAAGGAAAAAAATCGTGGTCAAAGTGCTGTTAATGTTAGATTTTGGCCATTTTGGCCATTCAAAAAAAGAGGATAATTTTGGTTTGGGTGTTTTTACTAAAAATATAGACGTGGAACCCCCTATTTTTACATGCTGGGATGAAAGAGTAGTGCTTCAGCTACCTTCAGTAAAAATATGAAGAGGGCACCTTACCGGGTTAAAGAGTTACACATATTTTGAACATTGCCAAACTTTGACCTTGATTTTCTCAGAAGTAAGAATATGTCGTTTGGTCCCCTTATGATTCGGAGGGCTTCATAATTATTATTATTATTTATTAATTTGCTTAACGGTACTTAGTACGGTGATACTATTGTTTCATATTAGTAATATCGCCTTAGACTAACATGGCTGTTTTAATGTTACTTCTAGTGATTTCCTAAGCTGAAGAAAATTATTTTAGCTTCAAAATATTATTTTTGCTTTTCATATTATTTGAGTGAGACCTGAATCGAATCTATGAAGCGATCCTGTAACTTAATTTACTCATAATCAAACCTCAATGTTACGTGGTTAAGAAATACATTTATCTAATTATTAAATATATATCTAACTTTTTATGTGACTTTGATATTAATCCTGATGATAATAATAATATAATACTATTAACGTAAGACAAGAACCAAGAATAATAACTACATTAAATATAAATAAAAGGACATATAAAACAAACTATCTATTCATTTAAAAAAGGGTAAGAGACAGAAATATTCTTACTTTAATAGTTATCTTTCAAGACTTTTTATAGAATTAATAGTCCTTCTTTAGATATAACTTCTTCGGTTCATAACCATAGCCTACTAAGCTTCGGTTAAATAATAATTCTTTATAAATACTACATGACTTTAATTAGTTTCAGTATTTTTTCATAATTAAAGAGTATCAGTCAATAAAGGATACCAAGCCCTAAGATCCAAAAGGAGAGGAAGCAACAACAGGAAATAATTTTATTAGATTTTACATTTGTTTTGCCTTCAGCTGACTGATACCTTAATATATATCTCTGAGCTATCTAGATTCATCAAGTTTACCACTTGAGGATCAAGATACGTAACAGAAGAGTGGCGACCTTGCCAGGATTCGTTTCATACAGTTTCACTCAGTTTCCTTACCGTTTCACTACTTAAAAAAATCAAATATTAATCATGCCTCATCTAATTAATGACAAAGATGCTCGAGTTTTCATAGAATCAGACCCCACAGCCCCTGATATTGACTGTCTGTCAAAATCCGAACTGAAAGTGCTTGCCTCACATCTCCCATTAACTGTCTCAAACATGTCCAAAGTAGAGGTGGCTCAGACCATAAAAACCCACCTGTTTCCTGTAGAAGGCGAGGAGGGTGATGGAGCAGTTGGTGGGATCCCGAGTAAACCTAGCCAACTTGATGAACAATTGCCACCTGGTTTGACCGGTGATCAAATATTCGAACTAGAACTAGCCAGAATAAAAGCAAAGACCGAACAAGCCGGACTAAATATAGAAGCCAGAATAAAAGCAAATATCGAAGAAGCCAGAATAAAGACCGAACATTATGAATATCAATATCGTATAGCTCAACTAAAAGTCGATACAAATGCTCCCGTAATTGCTCCCCCTCTGGGATTGACTATGACTAGTGTCATTCCACCTTTCACTGAGGATAATGTGCAGGATTTCTTTGTTTTGTTTGAGGAAGTTGCTGGAGGTATGAAGTGGACAAGAGATCAATGGCCTTTTATGTTACAAACCGTTTTGACAGGGCAGGCTCGAGCCACGTATTTGTCAGAAGTAGCAGAGGTTAGGCAGGATTATGACAATCTCAAAGAAGCTATCCTAAAAACCTATCAATTGCAGCCTGAGGCTTACAGGCAATCTTTCCGTCAAAACCAGAAGAAAGTAGAAGAAACCCATAAGGTATTTGCCAGGACCATGACTAAAACTTTCAATCATTGGGTCAAGAGTAAGAAAGTCACAAGCTACAACGATCTGAAGGAGTTGGTCCTGTTAGAAAATTTCCTAGGGAAAATTGATTCTTCTGTAGCCTATCATTTAACCCGTTGAGATCCAGCGTCGCACGTGTTGCGTCGGCAGTCTTTGATCACCAACTCCCAGCGACGCATCACGTGCGTCCGACATATAAAAAACACTTACGTGGCTCGTAAGGTAGGAAATGGCGGGAGAATAGGAGGGGGAGGTACCGTAGTGTGTGTGGGAGCCGGGCCAGTAGGTGTGAGCGGGCCGAGACAGCCGCGCGGCTGGTGGTGGTGGGCTTAGTGGGGATAGTTTACACCCCTAGTTCACCGCCACTTTGAACCTTCATTACTCCGGTCATATGGGAGCTAGAGGCTTGAGATTTATGTGAGATACTCCTTAGGATGTATGCCGTACAATGCCATACTCAGTTTTTACCCTAGTGCTCCCGGGCAGGTGGTCATGCGGGGGAGACGAACTATTGAAACCCCCCCCCCCCGCCCCCCAAATGACCGAAATGAGTTTTTTTTTATTTTTGTGTTCATTTCTCACCATTCTCTTCCATTTTGGCTCAACAATTTTTTTTGAGGCTCCCCCCCCCCCAAAAAAAATGTCAGGTGATTTTTTTTTTTTTTTTTCATTTCTCATCCTTGTCTTCCATTTTAGCAAACAAAAACAAAATAAGTGAAAATGGCTTACGACTGGGGTGAACAAAATATTATAACTAGCCGGGGCTCAACGGGTTAAGGGGGAAAAAGGTAGATTGTCTTGCCGACGCCGCTGACATGGCTGACACATACGTGCTCAACAACAAATTTCGTGGAAAGAAGCCCTACGATAATTCTAGTTCTAATTTTAAGTATCCCAATCACAAATCTGACAGACCCAGTCACAAGCCTGTAACGTCTTCCCCAGCTAGCCAAAATAGAATTGTTCCCCCAACTAAAAATGCGACTCAGGGCAATGGTAACAGAGGTGGGGCCCAAAGTAATAGTAATGCTCAAAGAGGGAACGTTCCCGTATCCCCTAAAGTATGTACTTTTTGTGGCAAGAGAGGCCACCTAGCTTATCAGTGCTGGGCCAAGGAGAGAACAGAGAGATCGGGGCAGACAGTTGCCGCCGTATCTCAAACTCCATATGTTCCCTTAATGCAGGACTCCCGACAGAAGGAGTACCTAGCACCAAAAGTTCCTTTAATGCAGGACTCTCGACAGAAGGAGTACCTAGCAGCTAACGTAAATCATCTAGACAGGGGTGTAGTAGCATGCGTGGTGCAACCCACTAGGGTTAAGCCAATAATAATTTCACCATCAGTGCAGGACAGTTACCGTCCCTTTATTTCATCTGGCAACGTGAGATTAAATGGTTGTATACATGAGGTAAAAATTCTGAGAGACACAGGTTCTACTAGCACCCTCATGGTGAATCCTTACACTGAGTGCCCACCTGGCGAACCAGTTGTAATGAGAGGTGCTGGAGGCCAATTTTATGCATACTTGGTAAAAGGCGAAATTGAATGTGAGTTACTACAGGGTGAGGCCACCATAGCTTTGTGTAGGTCCCAAGATATCCCTGTGCCTGGGGTAACACTCCTTTTGGGGAATGATGTAGCCGGTGAGAAGGTCCGACCAGGCCCCATTTTGTCACTTTCCCCTGTTAACGAGCCACTAACCGGTGAGCTCGAAAAGGAGATGCCAACTGTTTTCCCTGTGTGTGCTGTCACACGTTCAATGTCTCAAGTAGCAGTTCCCTCAGACAGAAATGTACCGAATGTAAGAGTTGATGAAAGGATTGATGAGAGTGTGAATGACGCTCCAACTGTGCCTGATGATGTGACTGAGGTGGATTTATCTGACACCTCTATGGCTCATCTTGACCCTAACGATGACCATGAAACCCCTCCAAATTGTCCTAGTGGCCTGGTAGAGCTACAGAGAGATGATAGAGAATGCAAGGAGTTAGCTGCCAGGGCCGTGAGTGAAGAGGAATGTGAGAAGGAGGGTGGTGAATGTTTCTACCTCAAAGGAGGAGTATTGTGGCGTAGATGGTGACAGCCACACAGACCAATCGATGACGGGGCCTGGGACGTCCATCAAGTAGTAGTCTCCAAACCTTGTCGTAGAGATATCTTGGAAATGGCACATTGTATACCATTGGCAGGACACCTAGGTGTGAGAAAAACTCTAGACAGAATCAGAGCCCACTTTCACTGGCCAGGAATGCGTGCAGATGTAGTGGAGTTTTGTAGTGTGTCACACTTGCCAGATGACAGGAAAACCCAATCAGAAGGTGCCTGTACATCCTCTGGTGCCCTTGCCCGTCTTCGAGAATCCTTTTACTCGGGTGGTAGTGGACATTGTAGGCCCATTGCCTAAGACTTCCCAAGGTAACAATTATTTATTAACTATTATGGACATGGCAACTCGCTACCCAGAGGCTATACCCTTAAGGACTACCTCTGCTCCAACTGTCATCAAGGAACTGCTCAAATTCTTCACCAGAATGGGTTTCCCCCATGAGGTGCAAAGTGATCAAGGAACTAATTTTACCTCTAACATTTTTCAGCAGTCTCTGAAGGAGTTGGGTATCGAGCATGTTAAGTCTAGCACCTACCACCCAGAGAGTCAAGGGGTTCTCGAATGATATCATCAGACATTAAAAGGAATGTTGCATAAATATTGTACAGAGACAGGAGTTGAGTGGGATAAGGGGGTACCTTTTCTTTTATTTGCTACTCGTGAGGTTCCAACTGAATCCCTGGGTTTTTCCCCTAATGAGCTAGTTTTCGGTCACCAGGTAAGAGGTCCTTTGCAACTATTGCAGGATAGCCTAGTTGGCCAGGAGGGGAACCAAAACCTCCTAAAGTATGTTTCAGATTTCAAAACCCGGCTGAGATCCTCATGTGAGTTTGCCGCTCAAAACTTGACAGTGGCTAAAAGCTCCATGAAGAACTGGTATGACAGAAAAGCCCGTGAGAGGGAGTTTCAGCCCGGTGATGAGGTTTTGGTCCTGCTCCCCCTTTATGGCCAACCTTTATCTGCCAAGTTCAGGGGCCCATATAAGATCATTCAGAGGGTGAGCATTACCGATTATCTAGTAACTACCCCAGACAGGAGAAAGCCCACGCAAGTATTCCATATAAATATGTTGAAACCCTACCATAGGTCCCCTGATTCCTCTCCTCCAGATTCTCCCACTGTGGCAGTGAATGTCAGGACCTGTGGACAGCCTGGTGCGGACGAAGTCTTCAGTTCTCTTACTGACCCGCAACAGACTGTTCCAGAGCCTGAAGGTATCCATGCAGACTTTGACATGTCATGTAGCCTATCCAACTTTCAGTATAACTCAGTAGCTTGGGGGGAATTACCATCTAAACTATGTCATCTTCCCTCTGATCAAGCGAACCAACTAATCTCTGTTTTATCTGAGTCTCCCAGTGTGTTCCGTGATACTCCAGGGCTCACTTCTTTGGCCGTGCACGACATCGACGTAGGGGATGCAACTCCCATTAAACTATCCCCCTACCGTGTCTCACCACAACGCAGGAGTATACTGCAGGTCGAGCTTGACTTTATGTTATCAAACGAGCTGATCACAAGGGCCTTAAGCCAGTGGAGTAGTCCGGTCATACTTGTGCCAAAGCCAGACGGGAGCCATAGGTTATGTATGGACTATAGGCAAGTTAATGCTGTCACAAAGAACGATACCTACCCACTGCCACGGATCAAAGATTACATTTACCAGGTTGGCCTCATACAGCAGTAAGATTAATTTAATGAGAGGATTTTGGCAATTAGCTCTCCCTTGTAGCGAGGTAGATATCATGCTTTAGTAGTGCACTTTCAAGCCTTCAGCTGTGAGATGCCTTGCAGTTCGAATAACGCTCCAGCTACGTTCCGGCTATGTTCTGATGTGGTACCTGCAGACGTTGCCTACTTTGGGTGATATCCTTATTATATCCTCATTATAATCTTGCTGTTGCCAATCTGGTGGTGAATCTATTTATGTCTTATGTTTAATATTATGTACTATACTCCTTAAACTCATTTCTAGGGGGAAGGTCTGACATACGGAGCCCTGTATGTTAATTTAAGAGTTAGAATTAAGAGTTGAAGGAGTGCCAAACTACCCAGGCGGCGAAGCAGACTAGCGAGCAAACCAGCGAGTGGGAAACCAGCTCGTTTGCATACCAGCAAACAAGCCTTCACACCTGCGTGCGTCATAGGGGACCCTGCAAACTACTTTGATGACCCGACGCTATGACGTATGATCGACGCCAGGAGACTCCATTGGACCACGCACCTGCTACGCAACTCGAGGAGCTGTGATTGGGGCGCGCACCATCACCCGCCTCCTGATTCGTTCCTACACCATCATTGTTTAGTATATAAGACCCGAGTAGTGGGCATTCAAATCAGTCTCATTTGGAGTTGGGAAGGTGAACTTGCAGCTGGAGGAAGACGGGGTGAAGTATTATAATGGGTTTGTGACTGTCAGTCAGATTATATAAGTGTGTGTTAAGTGTGTTAGGTGTAAACACTTACGTTATGTTGGTTAGTGAGATATGTGATTGGGAATTAACGTTAACGCTACTATTATGTACTTAACTATTTGATTGGGAATTAACGTTAACGCTACTATTATGTACTTAACTATTTGATTGGGAATTAACGTTAACGCTACTATTATGTACTTAACTATTTTAGTTGACTAACTTGTGGACTAAAGCAACTCTTCAAGTAATTGGGTTATGATAAAAGTAATACTATTGTTTTAAGACTTACGAGTTATTTCATTTTCTTGTAATTAAGCTTACATTGCTTAACGGTATTTAGTACGGTGATACTATTGTTTCATATTAGTAATATCGCCTTAGACTAACATGGCTGTTTTAACACCTTACGAGCGGCCTATGCGGTTTATTTATGTGTACCGCACAGCGGGGTGTTTTTAGCCAAAATAGGGCTGTTTACGTGATCATTTTCATGCCTAAATAAGACCCAGAACGTAAAACTAGTACCTATCCCTGAAAGGGCATAAACAGAGCTTTCGAATGACACCATAACGATCCTTGTATGATGGATAGTTTTCTTGCAATAACCGTGCAACGCGAGTGCAAAAAGCAGGTAATTCGGTACTTTCAGTACATAATTGAGTATGTAGCGAGTGAGAGAGGGAGGAGGGAGCTGAGATTTGTGTCAGTAGGTTCGCCGCGGTGGTCTGGAGCAGTCATACGCTCGCTAGTCTCCTGCCACCACTTGTCTCTCTCTCTCAGCCACATTACGTGCTGAAATTGCCACTCGAGTTATGTCGAGCGCCGCCACATAGTCCAGCTTTATTTAACTCGACTTATGTTGCTCGCCGCTAAATAAGGGTTAATGGTACTTCTAGTGATTTCCTAAGCTGAAAAAAATTATTTTAGCTTCAAAATATTATTTTTGCTTTTCATATTATTTGAGTGAGACCTGAATCGAATCTATGAAGCGATCCTGTAACTTAATTTACTCATAATCAAACCTCAATGTTACGTGGTTAAGAAATACATTTATCTAATTATTAAATATATATCTAACTTTTTATGTGACTTTGATATTAATCCTGATGATAATAATAATATAATACTATTAACGTAAGACAAGAACCAAGAATAATAACTACATTAAATATAAATAAAAGGACATATAAGAAAACTATCTATTCATTTCAAAAAGGGTAAGAGACAGAAATATTCTTACTTTAATATTTATCTTTCAAGACTTTTTATAGAATTAATAGTCCTTCTTTAGATATAACTTCTTCGGTTCATAACCATAGCCTAGTAAGCTTCGGTTAAATAATAATTCTTTATAAATACTACATGACTTTAATTAGTTTCAGTATTTTTTCATAATTAAATAGTATCAGTCAATAAAGGATACCAAGTCCTAAGATCCAAAAGGAGAGGAAGCAACAACAGGAAATAATTTTATTAGATTTTACTTTTGTTTTGCCTTCAGCTGACTGATACCTTAATATATATCTCTGTGCTCTCTAGATTCATCAAGTTAACCACTTGAGGATCAAGATACGTAATAATATCTTATGGTTTACTAACCATTAAATGATTCACACAAATTAGCCTAACCCTTCGTCGGCCAATACGGACCTCTATAATAAGTCTCGATCGTGAAATATAGACCTACCCTTTTGTTAATTGTCATATGAAATTACATTTTAGTCTTCATATGCAATATTGTTTCACATTAGCCTACCCTTCATAGATTAATGTAATTAAAGTAAAGAGGTAGAAATGACTATATCAACGGCATACCTTACACAATACAGTACCACGAGAGATTGGGATATGATGATTAAACAACGAAGGAAATATGAGATGGTAGGTCAGTCATAAGTCAAATAGTAAATAATAATGAAATTAGGGAAACAAAGGTAGGGTATGATGGTGATAGCCGAGACCTACCCCTACTAGGATCCTTTGATCCTCAACCTCCATCAATATAGCCCTTGTTCATAATACCTAACTTATCGGAAGAAATGTAACTGTGGGCCAAAGTCCCGGGGTCTGGGCACCAATATGGCGGATTTAAGGAAGATAAGTTTACTCTAGGCTACTGGCTACCTAAGACTGTAAAGGTCCGCTCATATAAAATATAAATTAATAATAATACCGGGAGTGTAACTCACTATTAAAATCACCATAGAATATTGCAGTTAGGCGAGGTGGAAATGCTGATGGATGGTAGGCAAATGGCTACTATTCGAACACCATTGGATGTTTACCTCAAGGTGACCACGAGGATGCACCTTAACAAATAATGAATAAATAAGGTTAAAGAAAGTTAAATCATGATAATAAGGCTTTGCTGTCAGTCGGTCTGTCTGTAGGATGAAGTTGAGTTTAAGTTAATGATGAGAGCTGGATGAAACCGGAACCAGGTCGCGGCGAACTAAAGAGTGGAGTTGTTGCTAGGACGATGTATAAAAGAGCTCTGACGCGGTGCGCCACAATCCAAGACGTCATCGTCTTACGCTACGAATCTAGCGGCTACTGCTAGGTTAGTAGCGGATATCTAGCGGTAAATATCGCACCGCTTTCATAATATTACGGCATGGTTTATATGATAAAATTATCATATATGCATTCCTAAAGACACTTAAAAACTATACTTTCGTATAATAGGCCTTATTTAACATATTAAGCTTACATACTGTACAAACTGTATTTAGGGTATGATACACAGAAAATGTAGGTTATACCACTGACTATCGTGAATCCACGATAGTCCCGAACCTGAAGCTGAGGATGACTTCACCTTTTCACAACCACAGCTTGCTAAATTCCTCATTAACTTTACCAAAAGACTGTGTATGATGCTCGACGTTGAGGACAACAACCTACCATCACCTGAAGAAGTCGAGGCCCTCACCAGTGAGGTCCTAACAGAAGCCCCAAAAACCAGCCGACCCCAGAACAAAGAAAAGATCTATCAAAAGGAGACCCCCAGGAATAGACTGCAACTCGAGAAAACCCTGAATAGGACCACCGCAGCTGCAGCCAAAAAGAAAACACCAACCCCGAAACCAGTACCAGCTGCTGAGACAGAAGAATCCCGTAAAATGGAAGCTGAACGCAAGAATAAATGGGAAGAAAGTCAGAAGAAGAGAGCAGAGATCATCAAGAAAGCAGAGGAGGAGAAGAAGAAACAGGAGGCGGAAGAAATACGAATGCTTAAAGAATTCGTCAGAGAAAATGCGAACATCTATTACGACAGCAACGAGGAAGAAATTGATGCAGACAATTTTGATGACATGCTATCATGAAGCGGTCTTAGGACCACACAGGTGGGCTCCCAAAATGGCATAGCTCCATGTAACCTCCTTGAGGTTACAAATCTACAACAACAACAAAAACCACGATAATATCATTAACACAGCAAATTAGTAGCCTAGTTTAGGAGATGCAGAACGGCAGACTTCTTTACTTGTGGAGAAAAAATAGTACAATAAATTTCCGGCAATACATTAAAGGGCCATAGTGAACAAAGAAATGTTATGTCAGGTCAGGTGTCTAGGAAGACTGAAAATAAATGAAAGAACAATTATTGGGGGAAGGTGATGGGTGGGATGCAGGATTTCGGGAGGCGCAATGACACGACCCCGGCGTCCCTCTCCAACCAACGCTTTGTTAGGC
Organism: Paralithodes platypus; assembly: GCA_032716605.1. Classification (NCBI taxonomy): domain Eukaryota; kingdom Metazoa; phylum Arthropoda; class Malacostraca; order Decapoda; family Lithodidae; genus Paralithodes; species Paralithodes platypus. Next base: position 859,802 of record CM064551.1, read on the forward strand.
CTACTAGTTTATCATATAGCTGTTGGCGTCTAGGTCCAGGTGGAAGCCGTCTCGATCGAGATCGCGTACGTTGAGAATAATTGAGAGAAATCAATGCCGTGTTTTAGATAGACGGCACCTCAGGATGCGGTTTACTGAATTCCTGATGGCCTGATAATCCTCAGGTCGATATCCTTGGACCTTAAGTGTCCGGTTTTCGATGGCTATGATCTTGCAGCCCCCCCCCCCCCCCCCGGTCTCTCTCTCGACATCGAACGCCACCTGCTTGATACTATTGGCCAGTTCACGGGGCTCTGTACCGGGGCCTATGTCATTGCTCCCTATAAACAAATAAGTGATAAGAGGCCTGAACAGGATCAAACGTCCCCACTCTTCTGAGGTTCTAAGGGTATCGATCCTGGCCCCAGGCACCCCAAAGAAGGAGAGCTCGAAATTACGATCCCCCTCCGACGCCCTGTACCCCCTTGCTCAGCCGCCCTGAGCCTAGTTATGTAAGAATGACCGAATTCGATAATCCTGTCTGGTACCGGCGCCAGAGTTTCCGGATTAAATCCGTGCCCCACTCCTCCTGGGTCCTTGCTCCTGCATCCCTGTGCTGTCCCCATGCTCATTGCCTTTTTTTTAAATCTCTGTTATACTTCTACAAATCTTAACAGGCAGTCCTACCCGCGGGTAACGAATTTACATTTGTGCCACATGCATAATTCTTTTCAACGAAAATATATTAATTTCGGTATTAAGTACCTTAACCCTTAATTAGCGGCGAGCAACATAAGTCGAGTTAAAAAAAGCTGGACTATGTGGCGGCGCTCGACATAGGTCGAGTGGCAATTTCAGCACGTAATGTGGCTGAGAGAGAGAGACAAGTGGTGGCAGGAGACTAGCGAGCGTATGACTGCTCCAGACCACCGCGGCGAACCTACTGACACAAATCTCAGCTCCCTCCTCCCTCTCTCACTCGCTACATACTCAATTATGTACCGAAAGTACCGAATTACCTGCTTTTTGCACTCGCGTTGCACGGTTATTGCAAGAAAACTATCCATCATACAAGGATCGTTATGGTGTCATTCAAAAGCTCTGTTTATGCCCTTTCAGGGATAGGTACTTGTTTTACGTTCTGGGTCTTATTTAGGCATGAAAATGATCACGTAAACAGCCCTATTTTGGCTAAAAACACCCCGCTGTGCGGTACATATAAATAAACCGCATAGGCCGCTCGTAAGGTGTTAAGACGGTTTGAAATGCTCAGGCTATTTCTACATGTACAAAAAGCTGTATTGTTTTTATAATTAATTCGCTTGCTAGTAAATACAATGGACATTGTACACAACTTGGAAGAGTAACTACTGCGACGTTGTCAGGTCAGGGCAGGCAAAACACTCACTCACACTCACACCTGATAAACAAAACAAACATCATGTGATGGCACCCTCCCAGGCTCACAACATTAGTACAGTCATGTGTAAACTAAATTCATTTGTCACTTCAGTTCATTCCTGACTATGCCACCATCCATAATGGAAGCCTCTCCAAATCGCCCCACACACCTGCATAGTCATGCAAAAGAGATGGCATATAGCGTTCACCAATATGAGAGAGAGAGAGAGAGAGAGAGAGAGAGAGAGAGAGAGAGAGAGAGAGAGAGAGCTATATAAATAGTACTATAATGTATTATAACACTACTAATTATCTATGCATTCACGTTTGCTACACAGTATTACGCTGATGAGTGCGTTGCCCTCCTCACTCATACACAGGGGAGGTGATGAGAAGCAAGGACCTTTGGTGGGAGGAAGGGAGGGAGATAAGGAAGCGATATTAACCCGTCAAGTGCGGGTAGACTCTTAAGAGTTTTACCGGTGCGCTGCGGGAACACTCTTATAATCACGGTTTTTGAACGCGTACCAAAACCGCAGGTTTACAGCCAGGCAGCTACAAATTGGTGCGTTGTAGTACAACATGACAACTCTCGATACCACCAGCCCACACTCTCGGCTCGCACCCACTCAAGCAGTACACAAGCACTTGTCATGGAGCCCACACGTCCCTCACGCTCTCGCCCTGATGACACAACCAGCCCTCCTTCTGGTGGTGTCAGCGGCCGTGGAAGGCAGAGAGTGGCTGCCAAAGACCCTAGCTACCATTACTACGGCACGAGAAGCTCCGAGGACGAGGAACCTGCACGTAAAACACGGGCAAGCAAGGGCAGTGCACAGAGGTCATTGTCCTTCAGGGACACTGCCACCACCACCCAGGCAACTGCTACCACCACTACCACCACCACTGCCACCACTACCACCGACGCAGGAGGTCGCCCTGGGGCTGCAGGATCTGCAGGGGCCACTGGGAAGACAGGGAAGGGCATGGGTAAAAAAACTTGTACCTCTGCCACTTCCACCGTGCCACCACCATCACCACCAGCCGCCCCTGCCCCGGCCGCCTCTGCCCCTGCTGCCGCCGCCTCTGCCCCTGCCCCTGTCCCTGGCCGTGCCCCTGCCCAAGTGAAGACAGGGAAGGGCAAGGCAACACAGGCGACAGGGACCACCATATTATTGCCATCTAGGACCTCTGCTGGCCCTGCCGATGCCACCCCTGCCGGCCCTTCTGCCCCTGCCCCTGCCAAAGGGAAGAAAGGGACGAAGGGCAAGGCGACAAAGGCGACAGGGACCACCATAATATTGCCATCCAGGACCTCTGCTGGCCCTGCCGCCGCGGCCCCTGCCGGCCCTTCTACCCCTGCCACTGCCCCTGCCCCTGCCAAAGGGAAGAAAGGGACGAAGGGCAAGGCGGCAAAGGCGACAGGGACAACAATAATATTGCCTGCGTCTAGGGCCTCTACCTCTGCCCCACGCACCACTGCTGGCCCTGCCGACGCCACCCCTGCCGACCCTTCTGCCCATGCCCACAGGACACCTGCCCGATTGAGACGGACGAAGCACCTTACTCCGTCGAAGTACGACGCCCTGCTGTTTCCTGATTCCCAGGATGACACGCAGGATTTATACGACGACGACGCCACCGCACGGGAGTGTGGGTGGGGGGCGGGGATGGATAGTGACAGTGAATCCGAGTGAAGTGATGACAATGAGGAGGGGCATTCAAGTGACGAGGGTGACGAGGATGTGCTATACCGTGACCATGACAGTGATTTGTCTGATGGTGGCGAAGACGCAGACGACATTCCAATCCCCGACGCCACTATCCATACGTTTTTGTGGTCTGACGGGGCCGATTTTGTGCCTGATTTGCACCAGTTTGATGCTGGTAGGTCAGGTACAACTGCTGACTGGCCCTGTGATGACAACTCGAACGAGATGGATTTCTTCCTCGCCTTCTTCGACGTGCAGCTAATGTTGTACATAGTTGCCCAAACCAACGCCTACTACAGGTGGGTGCGGAGCAAAATGGACGTCATTTCTCCAAGAGCGAGAATAAAAAGCTGGGTAGATACGACCATAAATTAATTCATGACGTTCTTTGGTGATGCTCATGCCCCTTTGCAAGAAGCATGTGCTTCAACATTATTGGAAACACGACCCTCTGATCGCCACCCCAACTTTCAATAAGTTCATGACTCGTGACAGATTTTTGTTGCTGCTGAGGTTTATGCACTTTGCAGACAATGAAAATCCTAACAGGATTGACAGAATATGGAAAGTTCGGGAGGTGTTCACCATGTTGCTGGTGAGATACAAGAAATATTTTTACCCCTTCAACAACTTAGTGATTGATGAGAGTCTCGTGCTCTTCAAAGGTCATCTTGTGTTCAACCAGTATATCCCCTTGAAAAGGCACAGGTTTGGAATCAAGCTCTTCGTGTTGTGTGACTGTGAGACCGGTATAGTGCTTGATATGATCGTTTATAAAGGAACTGATATAGACGTGCCAAGAGTCGGTGCCAATGACCCCATGGGCATGTCAGGGGCCATCGTAAAGAAAATTATGGCACCTTACATGGGCCATTGACACGTATTGTACACCGATAATTGGTATACTTCTCCTGATCTCTGCCAGTTTCTTCATGACAACCAAACGGGGTCATGTGGGACTATCAGAAAGACAAGAAAGTCCATGCCAAAGTTCGTCGGTCAGGTCATTCCACTTACTGATCCCTCTTCCAGTGACACACCTTCTGAAGATGAACTGGCACAAGAACACCGCGAGAGGAGGTTACGACGAAGGCGACGAAGGGGGGGGGCCGGCAAGTATAAGATGCTGGAGAAGTCCGGGAAAGTGGTGGCTCTGAAGTGGAAGGACAAACGTGACGTTCATCTGCTTTCGACAGTCCACACAGGTGCCCAGGTCGACTCAGGTAAAGTCCACTACCGCACCAAGAAGACTATTGAAAAACCCAACATGGTAGTGGACTACACAAAATACATGCGCCTGGTGGACAAGTCAGATTGTCAACTTGCAGGCGTTGAGTGTCTGAGGAAGACTGTGAAATGGTATCACAAGCTCTTCCTCCACCTAGTCGACATCACGATGCTCAACGCGTTCAACCTGTGGCTTATCAAAAAAGACACCAACTCCTGGAAAAATATGGCACCCCCACTCTGAGGAATGTGGCATGGCGTGGTGATCACGTCCCTGACCGCATCCAGGTGGCGGTCCACAGGCACTATGCAGTCCACACGCAGCTACTTGGCACTCATCACAAGCAGGTGAAATGTCACATTTGCAGCAACACCACCAGGAGACCCAAGGAGACTCGAAAAGTCACCTCCATGTGCAACGAGTGCAAGGTTGCACTCTGCTTGGGTGACTGCTTCAGGGACTACCATATGTACAAGAACTATTGAGTGCCGCCCCTGCCCATGCCCTGGACTCGCGCCCTACCTGACCTGACCTACCTGATCACGATTTTACGTCACTAAATATTTGTTACCTCATAAATATATATATATATATATATATATATATATATATATATACCAACATTCTTGACTTGTTTCTAACTTCTAACCCTTCTTCTTATACTGTCGATCTTTTCTCTCCTCTGGGCTCCTCCGACCATAAACTTATCTCTGTCACCTGTCCTATCTCTCCAGTACAGCCACCCGATCCTCCTAGCCGGCGGCGCTTGTGGCACTTTGGCGCTGCCGACTGGGAGGCTCTTCGGCAGTACTTCTTTGATTTCCCATGGAATGATTTCTGCTTCTATGGCCGAGGACCCTCGGAGAGTGCTGAACGCATTACCGAGGTAATCCTATCGGGAATGGAAGCATACATTCCATTCTCTTTCTCTCAGACTAATGCTAAAAAATCTTGGTTTACTCACTCCTGTTCTACTGCTGTCCGCAATAAGGAGGAAGCATTCAAACGGTACCGACGCCTTAAAACTCAAGACTCTCATTCTTCATATGTTTCTGCCCGGAATCAAGCCAAATCTGTTCTTCGACTTGCCAAACACTCTTTCATCAATAATAAATGCACTGAACTATCCAACTCTAGCTCTTCCCAAGCTTTTCGGCATCTAGCCAAAAACCTCTCCAACAATTTCTCTTCCTCGTCTTTCCCTCCCCTTTCCCACTCTGATGGCACAACCATCACTTCTTCCTCTGACAAAGCTAAACTCTTCGCTCAAACTTTTGCTAGAAATTCCACCTTGGATGATTCCGGTGCTATTCCTCCCTCTCCGCCCTCCTCTCTCTTACTTATGCCTAATATCCTAATCTCTTCTAAAGATGTACTTTCTACCCTCTCTTGGCTTAACACTAATAAGGCGTACGGTCCGGACGGTGTTCCTCCTGTTGTTCTCAAAAACTGTGCTTCCGTGCTGACTCCCTGCCTAGGCAAACTCTTTCGTCTCTGTCTATCCTCTAACGTCTTCCCTTCATGCTGGAAGTTTGCTCACATTCAACCTGTCCCAAAGAAGGGTGACCGCTCTCAACCCTCCAACTATCGTCCAATTGCTCTTATCTCTTGCCTTTCTAAAGTTTTTGAAACTATTCTTGCTTCCAAATTTCTTAAGCATTTCTCTTCTCATAATCTGCTCTCAGATCGCCAGTATGGCTTCCTTAAGGGTCGCTCTACTGGTGATCTTCTTTCATATCTTACTAACTCTTGGTCATCCTCCTTTCGGGACTTCGGTGAGACTTTTTCTATTGCACTAGACATATCGAAAGCCTTCGATAGAGTCTGGCATAAATCTTTAATTTCTAAACTACCCTCCTTCGGTTTCTATCCCTCCATCTGTGCCTTTTTCTGTAATTTCCTTTCCGGCCGTTCCATAGCCGCGGTTGTGGACGGCCATTGTTCACTTCCTCACCCAATAAACTCCGGTGTTCCTCAGGGCTCTGTCCTATCTCCTATTCTCTTTCTAATTTTTATAAATGATCTCCTTAACTGTACCTTAATTCCCATCCATTCATACGCAGACGACTCAACCTTACACTACTCCTTTAGTTTTTCAGAACGCCCCAGCCAGCAATCCCTCAACGACAAACGTAATGAAGCCATAGAACTCTTAAATTCTGATCTAAATACTATTTCCAATTGGGGCAGAGAAAACCTTGTTAACTTTAATGCTTCCAAAACCCAATTTCTCCATCTATCTACCCGTCAGGATCTCCCAGCGGACTATCCCTTATTCTTCAACAATACAAAAATCAACAACCCTTCATCTTCTCTCAATATTCTTGGTGTCTCTTTTTCTTCTGCTCTCATTTGGAAGGACCATATTACCAGTCTTGCTAAGGCAGCCTCCCAGAAGCTGGGTGTGCTCAACCGCCTTAGGGGGTTCTTTTCCCCTGCACAGCTTCTTGCTCTGTACAGGGGCATAGTGCGCCCTTGTATTGAGTATTGTTCACATGTGTGGGGAGGTTCCTCTCACACCGCTCTCCTAGACAAAGTTGAAAGGAAGGCCTTTCGTATCATTAACTCCCGTCCACTCACCAACTCTCTGCAATCTCTCTCTCTCCGCCGCAATGTTGCATCTCTCTCGCTATTCTATCGCTACTATAATAATCAGTGTTCCTCAGAGCTATCCCAGTGCGTACCACCTCCTTTACGTAGGGCGCGTGGTACCCGTCTTGCAACTCAATCCCACCCCTACTCTGTGCAACTCTCCAACCCAAGAGTGAAACGTTACTCTCAAACTTTCTTCTACTCAACAGCTGAGCTCTGGAACTCTCTCCCAGAATCAGTCTTTCCCTCTTCCTATGACTTAAATTGCTTCAAACTCCGTGTGTCCAGGCATTTTGGCTCGAACGTCCCTTGATTTTGGCCCTGTCACTCTTTCAACTATGGGGGAGGCACTCGCTATAGGCAGTTATGCCTTTTGCCTCCCTCAATCACATAGAAAAAAAGAAAAAAAAAATATATATATACATAAAACACCCAAGTACAATATTATCCCTGTGATATAATGTTATATGTATTGTTTTGTTCCTAACTACCTGATCACGCTTTTATGTCACAAAATATTTGCTACCTCATATATATATATATATATATATATATATATATATATATATATATATATATATATATATATATATATATATATATATATATATATATATCAAACACCTAAGTACAATATTATCCCTGTGATATAATATTATGTTTTTTTTTTTGTTCCTAATAATATAAATATTTTTGTATGTTATTCTCTTGTTTATTTCAACCTGAAATATATTGAATTGCACACAAATATTCATATGTAGATTCAATCCTATGTTCATCTTACTTATAAAATAATATTAATAAAACAAAAATACAAGCTCATGTCATTGTATTCTTGCAATATGATATATTCTATGAATATTTCATATTGCTTGAATACAATGACATGGGCTTGTAAAAAACAAAAATGTATCAAAATATTATACAAACTTCCCCATATGGATTCGAACCCACTACCCTGACCTACCGTCAGAATCCCAGTCCGTGACCTTACTGACCAGGCCATGGCAGCTCATACAATGTATCACTCAAAACTTGTACTGTACATTCGATCTGTCAGTTGGTAAAACAAAACAAAAATTATCCCACCAATTTACTTTAGTAAATTGATGGAATTATCAGTCCTATCATGCAAAGGTATATAAAACTATCTCTCTCAAAAATAAATTTATTATAGAACTTTATTCGTTCAAAAATTGCCCAAACACTCCCCAACATTGCCCCTCTCAGTGTGACACCAGTCTTATCGCACGGTCACCAAGCTGAACCCTTTCCTACACTCACCCACCGTGACTCTGCCCCTACACAATAGTATATCAGTTTGATTTATAATACAGCATGCAAAAAATAACCTTCACAAATACATTTGTATTGTATAATCTTCCAAATTATGAAGGACAACTATGTTTGTGTCGAAAATTCCTCCAACATCCCTCTATATTACGCGCGTATATTCGATTATATAATTATAGTGATGCATATCATACAAAATACGCCAAGTAAGTCTCGAATATACATTTGTATTGCATATAATTTGCAAATGAATAAATCCAAGTGTTTCATATGGCAATCTGCCTACCCTTTATCACAGGTAATTGGACACCAGTCTAAATATAGCTCACTTTGTTTACACACCCACATTCCCTTCCCTTCCTACTTGTCAAAGCTACTCAAAGCTACTCTAAACGATCGTACTTTATTACTGTCAATGGCCTACCTATTTGTGTGCATACTTCACATGTGTCAAATGCAATGTCTGCTTGCATAAAAATGCAAGTCTGAAAGTCATCTATACGAGCGACATACTGTATGTCAATGCTCTCACTTTCTGCTCCCCCCCTACCCCTACCTACCCCTACTTACCCCTACCTGCTCTAAAGCAATAACATACAGCTGGCCTTGGCCATGCCTTGGGCACCGAGACCTTTCAACACACAGACTTCCCTTCCTCCCTCCCTCCAACCCACCCACCTACCCACCCCACCTCTCCCCTAAACACATTCATAATTGGCTTATATATCGCATAATTGGTCTATATGCGGTATATTCCTTGTTATATGGGTCGCCTACATACGTACACATACTTTATATAGCATGACAGTGCTGAAAATACGATATATACGTGATATTCCAGCCAACACACCCTGTTCTCCTATAACTCCCTCCCACCCAACCCCACCTCTCCACCACCTCTCACTTCCAGCCTCTAAACTCATTCGTAATTCGCTTATATGTCACATATTTGGTCTATATGCGGCATATTCCTTGGTATATGGGTGGCCTACATATGTACACATACTTTATATAGCATGACAGTGCTGAAAATACGATATATAGCCAACACACTCTGTACTCCCCTTCATACCTTCCCGCCCAAATTCTCTCACCTCCGTTCCCGCCTCGAAACTCATTCATAATTCGCTTATATGTCGCATATTTGGTCTATATGCGGCATATTCCTTGGTATATGGGTGGCTTACATACGTACACATATGTACACATACTCTACATAGCATAAAAGTGCTCAAAATAGGATAAATACGAGATATTACGCTCTAACCTGCCCTCCCCTCTCTCTCCTACTACCCCCTGGGCGCACGGATATTCACCCAGGAAATCTTGCCGCGCGATAACAATCTGGCCGCATAATGCCATTCGCTCCACTTTTTTCAACTACGAACCGCCCCTCCACCCCCCCAGACATATTTTTGGGGGTCAAATATATATGGCTCGATGCACGCGAACATTTCCTACACGCTGATGTACTTTTCATCGATATTTGCAAGGGTCGCCCAAATCGTCATACCTCCGCACAGGGGTAGCTGTATACTACAGGGGGTGCGCACGTCTTAGGTTAAGAGCCAGCACCATTGTAGGGGTAGTTGACCTCGCCCAAAACTGCCTGTTAAGAGTGGTGATACTATAGTAGCTAAATCCCGGGTCTGGGCACCAATGTGGTAGAATGTTAGATGAAGTTAATTATATATATAGGCTATAATCCAAACACAAATCAAATCCAAGTCGAATTTACTCTTAACTAAATTGAACTTAATCTGAATCCAAACTAAACTAAATCCAAAGGTCAATCACATATAATTATATTTAAATACTATCAATAGGGTTAATTGTACACCGGGATTTAACTCACCAACATTCCCACGTGACAATGAGGCAGGGAAAGGTGCCAGTCAAGATGGCGGACGGAGGATGGGATATGTTTGGCCCAAAAGCACAGTGCAAGAAAGAAATTGAATGATTATGTTATGGATGGACATGAGTAGATATGCTTAGCTGTCAGTCATGGCGTCGATGAGAGCATTTTCGAAGTGTATGTGTAGAGTATTGCTAGTTGTTTGTTGTAATTATAGGTATTATAGCACAATCAAATGAAACGGAAATATATGTTGATAGGGTGGTGTTTGCGGTAGCTCTGGGCCCTCGCGAGACTCTGTCTTGCTGCCTGACTTGTGCCAGCCCGGAAAATATATTGTACTGCAACTGAGTTGCTAATACGATAAATTAATATATATATATATATATGAAAAGTCATATAGACTACACAAGACCATATCAATAATGCATAATAGCATATTAGGCCTTTTATATTCTTAGCTTACTTGCAACTTGCAATCTTACTATTCACGATCTAACATCCTACGCTTTAACCGTGGAAACGACCGTTAAACAACTTACCTAACTAGACACGTCACAGAGACGTACGCTAGCATATATTGCCTATCTATCGTATTACACGATACTATCTGCAGCCTTACTTTCATCATATAGGTTGAGGATATCGTGAAAGAAGTCTATGAGGTTTGTTATTAAGTAGGAGCGTTTATTCCGAAAACCATGTTGAGTATCTTTAAGTATGTTATTTTCCTCTAAATGATTTACGAGTTTGTCTCTTATGAGTGTTTCTAGCATTTTACATACAACTGAGATTAAGCTAATTGGACGATATTTAATAGGTAAGGATTTGCTGCCTTTTTCTAATATCGGGGTTACGTTGGCGAGCTTCCACTGATCAGGCATAGTCCCAGACTGTAAGGATTTATTGAAGAGCAATGTCAGTGGTTAGGAATGTTCATACTTAGCTTCCTTCAGAACTCTAGGCGAGATCATATCAGGTCCAGGCTGTATATTTATCTTGAGTTTATCTAAACATTTCAAAACTTCTCTCTCTGTAAGGCTGATACTGTTTAGAATGTCAGAATAACCGAAATCTGAACCGGCGATGCTGTAGGGATATTACTAAGGTCTTCTGATGTAAAAACTAATGCAAAGAAGGTGTTGAGAGCGTTACTAATTTTTGCTTAATTCTTAGCATAATGGCCTATCTCATCGAATAACGGTCCAATCATTGAAGTCACTAATTTCTTCTTCCTGATGTAACAATGACATTCTTTCAGGTTTGTCTTACTTTGAGTTGCAACATGTAGGCTAATTCTAGCATATCTTTACTTTGTTTGACTAACTTTTTGGCTTTGCGTTGTAGATCTACATATATCACTTTATTTTCATGAGTGTCAGAGATTTTTAATTTATCATGAACATTCTCTTTAGCAAGCAGACAATCCGCAATGTCTTTATTCCACCACTTAGGCCTATTATTATGTACTGATCCTCGTGTGTTTAATGGTATACACTCATGTACTGCATTTGAATAAGTGGAAGTGAAAAATGTCCATGATTGGTTTAGATCATCAATGCTAATCATAAAACTCCAGTCAATGTCCTTGAGTACTGTTTTAAGTTTACGGAAGTTTGCTTTCTTGAAATTTGGGACATCCTCTTTGCAGGTATTGAGTTCAATGCTATTGAATTATAATGGAAAGTGACCGTACGATGGTTACTGAATTAATCACCGACATTCAAATTCTCTATTAATTCTTCTTTTGTTGCAAGTACAAGGTCAAGAACATTATGTCCACGGGTCGGCGATCGAACAAATTGATAGAGCGAACTCTCTTGCAAGTTCAAATACAAGTCATGCCCGGAGTGTGAAGTAAGAGTATCGCTCCACTTGGTTGCAAGTAAACTAAAGTCACTAAAAATTATGGTATTTTGTGAGTTACTTACATCTGCAATTTATTCGTAAATTTCACGGTCAGTTTGAACTGATTGAGCTGGAGGTCTGTATATTAAACTCTAAACGGCGAAGCCTGTGTTTTTTAAAGGTCCCGTCATGCGAAAGTTTTTGGTTCTATTATGACGAAAATCGTCATATTTACCATATATATAAATAATACTTATCCATATGCGCCTATTTTACTTTTAATATGAACATATGAACATATAAGAGCAATAAAAGAAGTGAGAATAGCATTTGGGGTGTGAAAAAGACGTATTATTGCCGCCTGGTCGTATGGTGAGGCGAGAGCCCGGGCGGCGAATAACCTTTCACTCCGCACTTCAGTGCTGCACTGAGGCCTTGCAATAGAAGTCTCTCTGTTGCAAGGATCTGTAGCTGCCTCGCCTGTGTTAAAGAGACTGTGTGAGGGAAATTTGCGAGGAAAATTACCTGATACAAGGGGAAATAAGAGGAAAAATAGCTGATAATTGAGGAGGGGGGAAAAGAGTGGAAGGAGGGGAAGTGGGGGGGGAACATTTAGAGGAGTGGTAGCAAGTAATGGAGGGGAACTATCTCACCTTATCACAAAGTGCTTTGTTTTGTGTGCCACTGGGGTGTTTTAAAGTGTTTGTTTTATGCTCTGACTCAAATGAGGATGCTCACATTGCACCACAAAAAGCTCTATAGAGGACGCTAGCCATTTATGGGTTAATTCATTTATTATTTGTGTACCTCTATTAGTATTTATTAGCGCAAAGGATGTGTCGACGTTCACAATTTGGGTTTTTGACACAAAGATCGAGTTAAGACTCTTTGATAAAAAATATAACGCCACCTCCATTTCTATTAATTCGGCTTTTCTCAAATATTGCATAATCGGGAAGTGAGTACTCTGCTAAAAAGTTTCTGTCGTCTCTATTGAGCCAAGATTCTGTTATGCCAATCATGCCCTAATTTGCTGTAAACTAAACACTAGTTCGTAAAATTTGAAAATGTATTGCGAATGCAACAAGCGTTTGCATAAAAAACCTTTAAAGTTGTGGTTTTAAAACTCACAGAACTCTCTTTAACCCGCTGGATCCCAGCGTCGCACGTGTTGCGTCGGCAATGTTCGATCACCAGAACCCAGCGACGCAACGTTTGCGTCAGTGTCACTCCGGTCCCAATTACTCCGGTCCTATGACACCTAGAGGGCTCAGATTTGTATGGGAACTGTGTAAGTATCCCACGCACCCATGCCGATAGTTAAAAACTCTCAAAGTCCAACCGCGTGCGCGTGAGCGCGCAATAACATATTTTTTGGAGGAAATTGCCTTAAATTTTTTACTCTTGTAAACTCCGTTTTCGGGGGCTCTGTAGGACCATTTTTTGAGCTTTTTGATCGGTTTTTCGTGGTTTTTCCTTCATTCCTAACCTATTCGCTATATGTTTCTGGAAAAAAAAAATCAAAACCTGCTGGGCCCTGGTGGTACATTTATTAATAACTAGCTGGGGCTCAGCGGGTTAATCAATTTTTTTGTTATGGTCGGATCTACATTTACATTCATGGCTGTCCTCGGTCCTCGAACCTGATCCCTGGCGGTTTTGGATTTGGGTCTTGCTGATGGAGCTTTATACAAGTTCGTGGTTCTTGACGGATTAGCATGCAAGTCCCTCACAGGTCGCAGCCAATTCTGTTTTTGGTCTTCCTTCCTGGTTGTCCTCTGTTGAGTCGATTTCTTCTTCGAAAATCCTTCACTGCATCATTGAGAAGACGTACACAATGTGCTGCTCCCACCAGCTTCAGATGAACTCCATCATCCAAAAACAAATAGTCATCGTAGTCAAAATTGTCCCAGGTGTTGACGAATCACACGTTTTCCTTCCTGCAGAGGTTAGCTAGATGACTATTTGTGCTGGTGGCTCTGTTGTAAAATCGGCTCTCTACACCGAACCGGGGGACGATTCCTGAGACGATATTCTTTGACGACTTCTCCTTAAATGACTTGATCAGCTGCTTTTTATTACGAGAACAACGGGAGATGAACATGAACTGGTGGATGGACGGATAATGACTGTGTCTATCATTTCTTGAACTTGGGTGTTTTCTTCCTGTCTTTGGATGGGTTTTTTTTCTCCTAATGGGTTGGCGAATGGGAGGACCTACGGTATGAATGTGATGGTTTAAAACTTGAGTCTTTCCTACGTCCTTGGCTGAAGTACCAAAGATGTCTTAGTAGAGGTCATTAGTATTTGTAAGTCCTCTTTTTGTTGGCAGGTTAAATGTTGGGGTATGTCAGGGAGTTTTGGTGCTGGAGGGGTAGCTTCTTTATTTAGAGGTGATAGGTCTTTGTCATGAGTTTCTAATTCACCTATTGTTAATCCTCTTGGCAAGGTAAGGGGATGGTCTGAGATATTGGCTATTGATTAGGGTTCTCAGACATAATAGCTGGAGTGGTAAGGCAATCCCTGTTAACACCTTACGAGCGGCCTATGCGGTTTATTTATGTGTACCGCCCAGCGGGGTGTTTTTAGCCAAAATAGGGCTGTTTACGTGATCATTTTCATGCCTAAATAAGACCCAGAACGTAAAACAAGTATCTATCCCTGAAAGGGCATAAACAGAGCTTTCGAATGACACCATAACGATCCTTGTATGATGGATAGTTTTCTTGCAATAACCGTGCAACGCGAGTGCAAAAAGCAGGTAATTCGGTACTTTCGGTACATAATTGAGTATGTAGCGAGTGAGAGAGGGAGGAGGGAGCTGAGATTTGTGTCAGTAGGTTCGCCGCGGTGGTCTGGGGCAGTCATACGCTCGCTAGTCTCCTGCCACCACTTGTCTCTCTCTCTCAGCCACATTACGTGCTGAAATTGCCACTCGAGTTATGTCGAGCGCCGCCACATAGTCCAGCTTTATTTAACTCGACTTAAGTGGTGGGCCGCTTTTTAAGGGTTAAAGGGGCTCTGGAGACTTGTGGTTATAACTAATTCACCTGATAAGGTTGGCATGATAGATACCCACTGTTAGGATATCAAATCCTAAATATCCATCATAATTGGTATCAGTGGACGGGAAAATCATGAATGGATGATGGTGTCCGTGATTTGGGGTGTTGGTGGCTACGTAGAGGGGAGCTACATGCCCTCGGTTAGGAATAATACCATCGTTAGCGTCAATCAATACAATGGGGGTTAGTTAGAGAGACCCAAAAGTGGCCTGATGTTTGCTAAAGTATTAGGAGAATAGACACGAACGAGAGGCACCCATGTCTATTAAAAGTCTGGATTTAACTCCTTGAATAGTAAGGTGATTGTAAATAGTTTTTTTTCTGAGTTTGATATTATCACGAGCCCCGCCAGTTTGACATAAGGTGGGCGGGGGCAGGTTAAAAACCTGTTTTTTCCTGAATATTCGATGTCTCTTCCATGAGTACTGTTTCTTCGGGTATTCCTTTGTCTGTAGTGTCATCGATTCCTGCGGATACATCTTCTATGATGGTGGCCACCCGCTGTGGTTTAACCCAGGGGTTTTGACCCCAGAACTGAGGGAGTTTTGGACGACGAGTGACTCGCTCCGAAAAAAACAAAAATCAAGGATGTCAATGGATATTTCGGGCTGCAAGGTTTCCAATCTGAGGGTAGGACCCAAGACCAGTCTTCCATCTTATCCGCGTAACGATGGAACGGTGCAACAGTGGAGGATGAGGAAGAGGGCTGAGGTTGGGTGGTGGCTCGACTAATCGTGGCTATCTTATATTTTTCGTGACTCTTTTGCACTGCCAGAATACGCCGGATGATGGGTAGGTCATCATCAAAACCTTTGGGTTCTGTGATTGCGAAATGATCACTTACACTTGCTGGTAAGACTCGTAGTATAGCGCTGAATACATTATTTTTCCTTGCGAGAGAAGGATTGATAGCACCTTTCGTTTATGCTTCAAATTGAGCCCAGGTTAAATTGGGGGTGTCACGCACATAACCAGAAACGAGAGACATATGCCATCCCAACTTCATTACTACCGTGTGAATTTTGGAAGGTTCGTCATCCCTGAAAACGATGTCTAGCACGGACTTGACATCTTCGAGATAGGTATTAATATCATCATCCTCTGGCTTGAAAGGAATAATCTCAAGTGACTTCCTTGCCATTGTATTTGTGTATTGATTATACAGAATGAGATAGAGAAACGAAGGTCATCCCCCCGAGTTGAGACATCGCTGCCACCAGTGTTATGCCACGTTTTCAAGAAACGTGAGATAGTTTGATTGCAATTCCCTACTTAGGGATCAGCGTTTATCATCAACTTAGGTACTTCACTGGGTGAGGACTGGCCTTAATTCTCTTTATCAACACACTAGTAATATACAATGGACACAAAACACACAGGTATAGGATATACTAGTTTTATTCCTTAACTGCTTGGGTACAATCTCAATATGTGTCTGAAGAAATAAGTATGAAAATCATTTACAAATAATAATGTTTCAAATGAACATATACAGTACATAATCACAAGAAATAAAGTCCTGAAATAAATATACAAAGCTCTCAAATATGGCTCGAATGTAAGTAAATAGTAGTTACTGCGATATTAGAAACGTAGTACTGATGGTTATGGAAATTAGGAAAATATTTAATCTTAAAACGAACAATAAATTAGTGCAATTTGAATAAGTATATAAATTGTAGTAACTCAATGAGTAATAAGGATGAAAATTGGATTCATCAAGGTAGAATAAGTATATTAGTCAACTATACGTGACTGAGGAAACATTTAGCTCTTCAACGAAACTTTCACTATTTGATCTATACCCAAATTATATGGAACGCATAAACTTAGGTCTGTACGAAGTATCGAGATTTACGTGTAAGTGTTTGTCTTTATACCTGGAACAAATATATATATATTTCCAATGCGAGGAATCCAGGAGCCTGAATTCAAGGAAGTATGTAGGTATTTTCCACAAGATAAGATGTGTATTGGTCTCCCGCAAGTGAAGCAACAGATAATAAATAAAGAAGGGAGATAGGAAATTTGTTCTGTCTGACGTTAATAAATGAACCTCGACATACCTAAGTCTAAGCCCTCACTCTAATCATTATTACCATTGCGAGCTAGGAAAAGTACTTAAAGGCTCTCATAGAGAGTAGGAGCACTGGTAGAACGAGTTTGAGCGTAGACTGGAGTTGGGTCACGGGTTATCTTGCTTTTGACTACAGGGGCACTGAGATGGTCACACTTCCCAGCTAGGTTCAGGCCCAAACAATTCCAAGGTACGTTCTGCTCGATTTTTTCGCAAACTGGTCTAAGTGCAACTCACGATACCACTATCCACGCTGAACATGATGGATGAAACTAAAGAATCCCCTGCACTCGGTAAATATAAAGTTTTTCTGGGCGTAGGTGGACAGTTAGAATTATTACTGTCCTGAATATAGAGTACTTTGGTACAAATCGAGGCTTAGGGGGCTTTGGCAGACTTGCACTACTAGTGCTAAGTTCTTGGTCTAGGTCGAACTTATCATTGAATGACAACGAGGCTAGTGACTCAATCTCGGTCCCACTTTTGCTGAAGCGGTCGCAGATTGATGTATAATCACAGACCTATATTGCCTTTGATTGCGTGACTCGATCTTGGTCTCACTTATGTTGGAGTAGACCCCGATTGAGGTATTCTCTGTCCCATTTTTGTTGATGCAGTCACAGAATAAAAAAGCTACTTCCTTACAACAATCAATGTAATTTTTTCTTCTTTCTAGCCTAGGAGTATCGTATTCAGAACCAAAAAAATGGTTAAAGCCAGCAGGCTGAATCCTTGCCTTTACTTTGTTCAGCTCGCATAGTGATGCTGTTTTTGTTGACATTCCGGGCAAACGATTTCGGGACATGAGGGGCATGGTAGACACTCTGGCTTTGTGTTCTTTCAGGGAGTTAGTCGCACTAGGGGTTGTTTGGACCTTGGATTTATGTCTGGGTTAGTGCATACATGGATATCACTTTGGTATTGGATTCGGTCAGGTTCTAAGGGATATTAGCAAAGGACGTGAGAGGCTTTTCTGCTATTTCTGGCCTGTTTAGTTCATCGTCGTATGAGTTCTTATGGTACGTTAACACTGGTTTTAAGCATTTGATTCGCATCTGTGTGTACACTTCACTATTTAGATTGTAGTCTATCAAAGCACACGGTTGATGTTGAGGCCTAACTTGCATAGGACTGATGGTGTCGTGGTGATAGAGGGAGGCCATATGGTTGTCCATAAGGTTAGAATAGTTTCCCCTGTCGGCCGCGGTTTCCATGGTGCCTTCTCCATTTTGGTTTTCTTTGTCTGTTGTCCTGTTGCTGTTGCGTGTCTTTATGTTTGCAATCCTGGTTGGTTGGTCTTGCAGGTTGGTTGTTGGTATCAATTCGTTGGTGTTTTCTTCTTCCAATTATTTCTCATCTGGCATCAAAACCACTATCTCCCAACTCAACCAAAAGGAGCCATATTACACCATTAACCTAAGATGTGCGCACTATATGTAGTGAGCACCAAGCGGTGGTGCGGACCTATTTCACTGTTTCCATCACTAAAATCGTTATTTTACCATAAATATCATTAATACTTATCCATATGCGCCTTTTTTACGTTTAATATGAAGATATTAACATGTTACAACAATAAAACAAGTGGAAACAGTGTTTGGCTGGTCAAAATCGCGAAATGAAAGCGAGAGTTCATTCATCAAGTGTGAGCCAGCCTGCAGCACATCCTCCCCTCTCGAGCTTTGGAGAGACACTGAGGTCTCTCTCTGTACCTCCCGCTATTTCCCACGCTTAGACACACTCATGACCACACCATATGATCGGTTTGGTTATGTTTACACGAAAATATACCGACGAATAAGGGAATAACAGGGAAAATAGATGATAATTGAAGGGGGGGGGGGGGGGGGGAAGGAGGGGATGTGGAGGAGTGATATGTGGCATGGCCGAGGGGCAAAAAAAAATAAAACAAATAAAAAAAAGTTTTAAATGCTACTGGGGTGTTTTAACGCCTTACGAGCGGGCGGGTCAGAAACTTCTACTACCTGGCAAGCGGGTGGTTTTACCCTAAACGACCTTGTTTCCGTGCTATTTTTCATGCATAAACAAGAGCCAGAGCGTAATACAATTATGTATTCCTGAAAGGGCGTTAATTGAGCTTTCCAATGACACCAGAACCATCCTTCTACAACCACGCGTTCTCTTGCAACGATCGTGCAAGACGAGTGCAAAATCCCTAAAATACGGTAATTTCCTTACATAATTCCCTATGTAGCGAGGCAGTGAGTGTGGGTGTGTGTGGGGAATAGATGTCAGTAGCCGCGCGGGACCCGTCCCGAGCGGTCATGAGCCCACCTACGCTCCTCCCGCCGCCCGTCTCTCTCTCAGAGCCAAATATTGCTCAAAATTGCACACAGATTTAAGTCGGGCCCCGCTCTTTGGGCAGGTGTTCTCTATACGGACTTAAGTCGGGCCCCGCTAGACAAGGGTTAAATGTTTTTTTTTTAGGCCTAGGATCATAAGAGTCTTCCCGCAGTCGCCCAGTAAAACTCATAAGAGTCTTCCCGCACTTGCCGGGTTAAGGGTGTCAAATATCAATCCTAGTTAATCCTGCTTTTATGGAGGGTAGACTCAGAGTGAAGTTCAATCTGATTTGGGTTTGATAATTTTGTGAGGGCTTTAAGTGTACAGTAGAATTCAAAATGCTTTCTGCGAAAGGGGCCACGCAAAGCATTTTGACGAATAATTCCCAAATACCTCTTTCTCAGTAAAAACAGTTCAGATATCATTATTTGTACATTTGGCACAAGGTATGCCTAGAGACAGTGTTACGATGATCCACCATTGTAAGTTTAATTAAGTATTGTGCCCGAAAATAATGACGAAATGATTGTGAGTGAACTCCTCTGCTATGTACAGTTTCATATTAATAGAAGTTTCAACCAGTATTGCTGATGTGTTAGGGCCCCATTTCTCCCTAGAAGAGGTTTTACAAGCAAATGAGAAGTTGGAAAGAGCTTATGATGGAAAGTTCGCGTACACATTTAAATGCCGACGAAATACTACGGGAAAGATGAAATGTGAAGCAATAATTGAGGATATAATCAAGGTTATGAAGGAACTGGATGAAAAGGGTATATTGACTAATATTGTAGCAAAGAATATAGCGAGGTTGCCAAAATGTGACCCAAAAGACTTAGACCCTTATGCTAATCTACAAATGATTCTGGCCATTGAAAATAGGGTGAGAATGTTGGAAGATAATCTAGGTGAAGCAAGGGCCCAGATCATAAATAATGCGGATAATGTGAATAACATAAGTGACACAGTGAAAAGTCATGAACTTATCGTCTCCACCATTATGATCCCGAAAGTACAGTCTGGGACTAAAGTCGTGGTATGGATCTTCAGCTAACCATTAGTGGCCTCTGACGGCGGTATTCGAAACAATCCGAGATATGATATTTTTGGCTTTCCATAATGGCTCTGCTCGACATGTCCAGGTAATGCCAAAGGTAAGCAAGAAACTTACTGTTTCTTGGTGGATTACGACCATGCCAACTAGAACACACACACACACACACTACTTCATAATCAGAAGGCAAGGATTATTAGAATGCTCTAAAACTATAGTTAATGTATAATTGAGTGATGCAAATTATACTCTTGCATAAGAAAACAGTTTACTGTATATAATCTATTTCTATTTTATCAATTTCACCACTACAAATAAGCAATAGGTGTACTGTATGTCACTAATCAAGGTAAGGAATACATAGTTATTGGGGCAGAGTTACATCTGCTACAAATAATCTGTTCAATTATTGATAATTTAGAAAATTGACCCTTTCAGTAAAGAAAGTGTCTTGTATGTTTCTGGCTGCTATTAGAAGATATTGTTCATCTTAGGAAATAGCTCTACAAATTAAATGGTTACAAATTATCGAACGAATTATTTTGACTGCTACAATTCCTTCCCAAGCTTAATAAAATCGTGTACATAATTATCATATAACAAAACTAAAATATATACCCATTAATGATATCCCATAAATAAAAACATATTTTATTCAAATTAACCTTTAATCCGTTGTAATGTATAGTAATCAATTTAATTAAGTATAATGTGTAAGTTTAATTTACTTGACTAAAGAACGCATGTAATAAACACTTGTATCTCGATATACACTCTACAAGTTAAGTTCAAGGACACAATAAACTCGTATTCTGTTAATCATACCCTCAAGGGAGAAAAGGATGTTTTATTTTTTATAAAGACACGCCATGTTTCGACTCTATTTGGAGATATATTCAGTTGTGAATGGCTGTGAAGAGAGGTTGTGATCGAGAGTAAAAACTGATCACGTCCATGTAAATTATAAGAGATCGTTTTCCACCAGGTGAGTATAATTCTCCATTCAAACATTCACTGCATTGTGAGTATCTCTCAAATTCGTATTTCTCGCAGTGACTTTACGACGCCAGATAGAGAGAGAGAGAGAGAAAGTGTCAGGTAGAGGGAGAGAGGGGTGGTGGGAGGTGGAGGGGGGGGGGGGGGGGGCGGGTACAAAGGGCTACACATGAAATAAAGCAACAACAGGTCTAGTGACCCCTCTAGGCTGCTTGTCCTCCAAAACACCATGGATAAAGTGTCCAAACAGTGGTTTAGAGTTGATAAAGGAAAATAGGAAAGGGAACTACTACCCTGGAACTAATGTCCGTGGCAGGATTAGGAAGTTAGTAGGGGACAGATGGGTTAGTAACATAACACAGTTATGTGATCTTTCGTATATCTGGTAAAAAGAGAGTAACGTCTTAGTAATATATAATATACTGTACACAATAATCCTTGATGAATTTAAGGGAGGAATAAAATGTAGTTATTCATTTACAAACGCAGTCAGTCGCAGGTTTGATGCAAGTTTAAAAGAATCAACGGTGCTGCAGTCAATAACGTCTTGGGGAAGCCCATTCCTAAAGTTGACAACTTGATTCAAGAAGAAATTCTTAGATTTGTGTGAGTTAATGATTTTGCAACCGTTTCCCCGCGTGTTATTAGATTGGTCGATAGTGAAGTACTTACTGCAGTTTATATTGTCGATGCCTTTCATGATTTTGAACACTTGAATTAAGTCGCCTCTTAATCTGTGCTGGGTTAAAGGAAATAGATTTAATTCTCTAAGGCACTCCTTGTATGGTTTGTTCCTTAGGCTAGGTATCATTTTGGTAACTCTACGTTGAACTCGTTCTAGCTAGTCTATATCTTTTTGGCAATAAGGGCACCAAGATTGAATGCAGTATTCCAAAAGAGGGTGGACTAAGGAATTGTAAAGAGTTAGGATAACTTCTTTGGATTTATGCTCAAATGACCTGCCTATAAAGCCAATTATTTGTTTTGCCTTCTTAAACAACTTCTGAACAATGTTGACTCAGTTTTAGGTTACTCGATATTGTTACTTCCATATCGGTTTCTCTGTTTACTCTCTTAAGCTGAGTGCCATTCATCGAATATTATGCTTTCTCATTTCGGTATCCGATATGATATGTAGTACTTTACATTTATCCGCATTGAAACGCATTTGCCAAATTTGGGCCCAACATACCAACTTATCTTTTTTTTTTTTTTTTTTTTTTTTTCTATGTGAGTGAGGGAGACAAAAAGCAGAACTGCCTGTATCGAGTGCCGCCCCCAGAGTTGAAAGAGTGACGGCCAAAATCAAGGGACGTTCCAGACAAAATGCCTGGACACACAGAGTTTGAAGCAATTTAAGTCATCGGAAGAAGGAAAGAGTCACTGATTCTGGGAGTGAGTTCCAGAGCTCAGCAGTTGCATAGAAGAAAAACTGAGAATACATTTTCACTCTTGGGTTGGAGAGTAGTACAGGGTAGGGATGGAATTGTGTTGCAAGACGGGTACTACGTACCCTACGTAGAGGAGGTGGCATACACTGGAAAAGTTCTGAGGAACATTGATTATTATAGTAGCGATAGAATAGCGAGAGAGATGCAATATTGCGGCGTAGATAGAGAGAGATTGCAGAGAGTTAGATTATTATGACATTCGAGGACCACTTCTTCCACTGGATTAAGGGGAGACTGGAACACCAGGTGGTCAAAAAATCGAATTTTCAAAAACTGTCTAAAATGCTTCAATAGGCCTTAGAAAGTAACTTGATAAGCCTCCTGTATCACACAAAGCCGTTGCTGTGGTGGCAGGGCGTGGGAAAGGCACTATATACTCGCGGAATACGGCCTTTTCTCGTCTGAAAAGATGAGGGAAATATGCGCCTATATGACAACAGCTGGCTATATTTATGCCAGGACACAACAGAATACCCTCGCCACCAAGTTCCAACATTGAGTGTGTGTCCAGAATTGAGGGGGAGTGCACGTGCGTTTCCCACCTGCTTGGCCTTGTAGGGTCCCTTTACTGTGACTGACACGCCCCGTATCTCAATACTAGAATTGCGCATTATAGAAAATTGTATAAAATCCATGTTTTATCATATTTCCTTACAAACTTGTGAATCTATAGCTTATAATCTGGAAATGAATTTCATTTTAAAAAGACCTCCGTCTACGTATTGTGAAAAACCTGTTATCCTCCGGCAAATTGTGGGGTTGAGTGAGTGAAGGGGGGGGACAGTGAATGAAGGAGGATACATGTTTTTCATAATACGTGTTGCTAGCCCCAAACGCGCGAGCAACTGTGGCTTTCAACCATCCGACACATCCCCTTTTATTTATGTGCATCACACATGTTACATACAAATAATGTTTATGTTTTGTTTTACCCTACTGTGGAAAGACTACGGATACACCACTCCTGCCCGGGCCTCACACAGTGGCATGACCCAGTCCTGTCGAACTGAGCTCATGACGCTGGTGGCATTGCCCCGGAGGATAGCCATCCCTAGTCTTTGCTTGAGCCAGAGGGTTTCCCGGGGTTCTCCTGAAACTTCTCTGATTTTACGGCCTATTTCATTCACCATCTTAAGGGTGGTAGGGCCGAAGACTCCTGAAGTTTCGAATGCCAGGGGCTCGAACTGATGATTTCTGGCGATGGCTTGATATTTTTCTCGCTTTTTATTTTCTTCTATCCGGGCGGCTTCACCTGCTTCGTCGGCGTTTCTGGCGATGTTGGTTGTGGAGAAAGTGTCAACACATGTGGCATCCCACACGAGGCACCGGCCATTCTTGTAAGGGAAAGTGGTCATCCCATCTGGCCGTTTGCCGTCTTCTCTGTGAAGTCCATGTGGTTCGAGGATTGATGCACGGTTAGCACTCTGCAGGGCCCGTTTTATGACATCATTTAGTGCAGAGTGTCTTGGCAGGCGGCCTGCGTTGTAATTACATGACAAGGCATGGTGACTTTGAGCATCCATCCCCCCACCACACTTGCAAGTGTGTGGGTGACAAACTGCCGCACCCACTCTGAGCGCGATGGCAACCCGGAGCGCTTCAGCATCCAAGTGAGTTCCAAGAGGTGGGATGGGGATGGCGTGTAACCACAAGCCACTCTCCGAACGGGCGGCTGCCTGGAGGCGTGCTTTTGCAACCTGGTCTGCATTGGTTAGGAGATTTTCTTGAGTTTTCTTCGCCGAGATGGTATCCCATGCTTTCTGCTTGCTCCTGGAGGTACCCTGAGGCTCCTCCTCTACTCCTGTACTTCCCTTCCAGGTGTTAATAGCTGCTGTTACGTCCCCATTAAGTGTCATTCCGGGTTGAGAAGAAAGGATGGACACTACAAGGTCGTTGGTCACGATGAGGGAAGAGATAAAGGCTGGGGAGGCAATATCCGAGGCTCTCCGTATGCCCAAGCCCCCGAGGCGGACAGGAAGGGTGGCTTGTGTCCAGGCCCGTTCTTTAAATTCCACGTTGGTGATGCTGGTCACTGCTTCTCGGATTATGCTGTCTAATTCTTGGAGGCCACCATTGTTCGTGTAAGTCATCGATGTGCGCAGGAGGTATTGGAGTTTTGGGATGGAGAAACAGTTCTTGAGCAGGGCCAGAGCTGAGTCGGCATCGATGTGTATCAGGCGACTCACGAGACGTTGAAGCTCCTCCTTTTTAACTTGAAGTGCTGGTGGGATTGCTGCCAGAGTTAGTGGGGAACCTAATAGGGTTTGCTGGTGCTCCTGAAGGATCTTTACATCTGGCAATATGTCTCGAAACAGGGCCTGAGTCTCTTCTCCTTGTTCACGTGTGTGGTTGAGGAGGACAAGTTCACATTTGGTGTCATTTATCACTAGCCCAGCCTGGCCGAGGTCAGTTACGATGTTATTTAGGTCGGTTAGAACGTTCTCTACTGACCCATGCCAAGGTTGCATCGTCCAGGTACCATACATTCAGTTCTGACCTTACTTTGTTAGCTGCTGCATCCACCCCTATTGAGAAAAGAGCAGGACCACCTGGATCTCCCTGCTGTAACCCGGTCGCTGATGGGATTACCGTCTCGCCAAAAATCAGGATTGAAGGTTTGGAATAAGCCTGCCAAAGTAGGGGGTACAGAGTGGGGATGTGTTTTTGAGCTGCACGGAGGAAGACATCCCTGCGAATGCTGTTGAATGCGTTCCGCATGTCAATCTTTAGAAGCACTCGTTTTTCTTGGGCTTGGCTGAGGTAGGTGCGGGTTGCGTGTACAGCAGCTTCACACCCCCCTGGAGTTCCGAAACCTAGTTGAACTGGTCTTAAGTGTTGACCTAGGCCATTCGAGAGTGGTTTCAAACCCACCTTTGTGGCAAGGCGGCGGAAGGTGTTCCCTACTGCTATTGGGCGCACACCGCCATCTTTTTTTGCCAGTGCACAGAGTGATGCCCCAAAAAATAGGGGTGTGGCACAGTCGGGTACTTCCCCTCTTAAAACCATGTTGATGAATTTGGTGAGGGTTTCCAAGAGTGCCTCCCCAGCAGCTCCTGATCCCTGACCCAAGAGGCCTTTGAGGTGGGCGGGTCGGATACCATCTGGGCCCGCGGCTGAGCCTGCTGGGAATGAAGTCACTGCGGCAACCACCTGCTCCTTCGTGACAACTAAAGGTTGGCGCATCTGGTCATTTGGGGCAGAGGGGAGGTTTAGGTCCCTAGGTGTAGGTGGTTGCTTTTCTTGTAGGGCTTCAACAACTTCGGTGCCTTGACCAGCAAAACCTTCTGAAGAGGACAACAGTCTGACGGCCCCTTTGATGTCACTATCCGCCAGCTTCGCCGCGACCCTCTTACGTAGCTGTTCAGCCTCTTCCTCTTCCTTGTCCTGTTGCTTCTGGGCCCTGTTTGGTTGCTGTTCGGGGGGTTCCACCAGTTTGTTTCCATCCATATACTGTGCTACTTGATGGTTCACTCTGGTGGCTAGTGAAACCTGAAGATGGTCTTGTATGTTGGTTCTGGGTGGTTTTCGGAGGGCCCCATAGGAGAAACCCAGGAGCCGTGCCCATGCGAGGGATGTCTTAAGCTGTAGGGCCTGCTTTATGATGGTTGTAAGGGCCTCCGCCACTTGGATTCTGGCTCCTTTAGGTACCCGGGCAAGGACCTGGATCCGCGCTTTCCATTTGGTCACAAGTTGGGTCAAGTCGGCGACCGGTGTTGCCGGTGTTGCCCCGGTTGGCTCTGCAGTGGGCCCTGGGCATGCGAGACATTTCCAGTTTGGTTGTTCTCCTGATGTTTTCTTTGTCAGCTTAGCACAAGATAAATTAATAGATCTAAGACAGCCAGAACATTTTTTTCGAATTCTTTCTTGCATTGGTTTTTCCGGACTTAAAACACTTAGTATCTGCTAGGCCATAGTCTTCCAAGATTATCCGTTCCTCTGCCTCTACCAAGCCGTCCTCCTGATCTTCCCGTGGTGCTTCCATCTCTACCATGTCTCCCTTGTTTCAGAAACCCCGGGAAATCTCTCCTGGCACATATCTAGATTATTGCTGTTGTTATTAATGTATAATTGGCTGGATGCATAAAAATTCACATATCATAGTCAACCTTTCTGATGGGCAATTGGCCTGCTTCTCCTAAAGCTAAGTGGTTAAATGTATAAATCCTCAGCATTGGGCACCGGTACAACTAAAAGATCTAACTGATTGAAGGGAAGCACGCCAATTATATCCTATGATTACTTACACTGGCGATGCCACCCTGATGTTGAGTTTTAATAAATGCTTAGGATATTAATAATGCTGTCAACATCAAGATAGGGAGAGAGCCAGAGAGTGAGCGAGAGCCAGGATCTGAGTGGGTAACCGAATCTAGGATAGCAGTTATGGAAAAATGCTTAAATTGTACAAAATGTTAAGAGAGAGAGAGAGAGGGAGAGAGAGCAGGGGCGGGGGCGAGGGAGAAAGAAAGCGAGCTGGAGAGGGGGCTGGCCTGGTTGGGTATTGAAAGATGTTAGGGAAAAACAAATAATAAAAATGATAAAAAGCGATCTGAAGTTATAGAAAACCAAAAAATAATAACAATGAGACGGTTAAGTGCGGTGATTGAAAGTGGATGGAAAGATGTTAAGGATAAAAAGGAGAGAGAGAGAGAGAGAGAGAGAGAGAGAGAGAGAGAGAGATAAATGAAAATGGACCTTGAAGCAAGTATTTCCTAAATGGTTAGAGAGAGGGAAATAAAAATGGACCTTATAGCAAGTACTTCATAATGGTTAGAATTGTTTGAGAAGTTGAAAGACCGAGGGTCAGGTCCTTGGGGTAGATGGAAGAAAAGGTCTATGGTGGGGAACCATAAGGGTGAAACTGCCTGCCCTATAAACGGTTACTTCACTCACCTTGTGGTTACTGCTGGAGGTTTATGGTGCCTGGGCAGGGCTGGGCTAGTGCCTGACGGCTCCTTGTCCCCTCACTGATACTGGTAATAACACTCTCAAGATTAAACTAAATATGCTTTGTGGGCGATGTTTAAACAAGAAACCATGTTCTGTTTACTATGTGCCGAAACACCGTATCATCGCCGATCTTCTGATACGTATATGGGTCACTTAGCCCCACGATACCCCTCCGAAAACCTCTCTTTTGAGGAGCTCAACCAACCCGTGTGCTCTCACTGTGCTCTCACTCACTCCTCTGCTATGAATGCTATGAACTCAGAATTTCATATTATGCATATTTTCAGAATGGACAGACTCATTTATATGAAATATTCGGCAGCGGCGGCGGGCGGTGCATTATAAAATGACAAGACATGACATGACTTGACTTTAGGCAATATAAAAAACGACTTCATAGCAGGGTAAGTCTATCATTGAACTATTCACAACCCAAATTTGATATGTTTCAGAGTAATATTAAGGCTGCAAAAGTGGTAGAACGTTATGACATGACATGACGTGAGCCTTCAGATTGTAGGAAAAGACGGAGAATTGAAAATACAAGTAGTATGGGAGGATTCAACTATATATTCACAATATTCATTTTTGGCGAATTTTTTTCTGACGGTGTTCCAGTCTCCCCTTAAGATTTTATTGACCAATCGGGATCAACGCGTTGTTCTCGATGGTTCTCATTCTTCCACGGTGTCCGTAACTTCTGGGGTCCCACACGGCACTGTCCTGGGTCTCATACTTTTCCTTGCATACATAAATGACCTCCCAGTATCGCTTACTTCTACTACTAGATTATTCGCAGATGATAGCTTAGTTTATAGACCAATTACTAATAGGGACGATTGCCTTCGACTACAGGACGACTTAATTGCGCTTGAAGAGTGGAAAGCCAAGTAGCAGATGACATTTAGACAGGACAAATGTCACCATATCCATTTCACCCGTTCAAACAAAAACATCCATTCTCCTACAAACTCCATAGCACTTTACTGGATACTGTTCCCTCCCACAAATATTTGGGGGACCAAATGCGGACATGAGGTGGACCACTCACATTAGCACCATCAGAGCAAAGACTAATAAGGCCCTGGGCTTCTTGCCCAGGAATCTCACCAAGTGCAACGCAAACATAAAAATTCTAGCATTTAACACCTTACGAGCGGCCTATGCGGTTTATTTATGTGTACCGCACAGCGGGGTGTTTTTAGCCAAAATAGGGCTGTTTACGTGATCATTTTCATGCCTAAATAAGACCCAGAACGTAAAACAAGTACCTATCCCTGAAAGGGCATAAACAGAGCTTTCGAATGACACCATAACGATCCTTGTATGATGGATAGTTTTCTTGCAATAACCGTGCAACGCGAGTGCAAAAAGCAGGTAATTCGGTACTTTCAGTACATAATTGAGTATGTAGCGAGTGAGAGAGGGAGGAGGGAGCTGAGATTTGTGTCAGTAGGTTCGCCGCGGTGGTCTGGAGCAGTCATACGCTCGCTAGTCTCCTGCCACCACTTGTCTCTCTCTCTCAGCCACATTACGTGCTGAAATTGCCACTCGAGTTATGTCGAGCGCCGCCACATAGTCCAGCTTTATTTAACTCGACTTATGTTGCTCGCCGCTAAATAAGGGTTAAAACACTAGTTCGTCCACACTTAAAATACTGCGACACCGTCTGGGATCCACACACTCACAACAATATAAATAAACTAGAGGCCATACAAAACAAAGCTGCAAGATGGATCAGACGTTATTACAGACACACTACATCTGTCACTTTGCTCAAACAAGACATTAAACTCGACCCACTTGCAACAAGAAGACAAATGCACAGACACTAGATGTTATATAAATGCACTAACAACTTAGTAGACATAGACAAAGATATATATTTACACCCTACATGTATACAATTTACGAGACGCAGCCACAACCTAAAATACTACACGTATCAGGGTAGCACGGACATATCTAGACAATAATTTTTTTCCCGCAGCATCCTAGAGTGGAACCACCTCCCATCTCATGTAGTTAATAGCACTACCCTTGATTCATTTAGAACTAGGATCACCAATCATTACATCCCTAATCCTGATCCTGTCCCCAACTATTAGTCCTAAAGCACAACCCCCGCATATTATGCCACCCAAGAGCGGCCCTCTGCGGGTCCCTCAACGTAAAGGCTTTCCTTTCTACTGAGTCTAGGACTGCAGTGTGAGAGGGTCCTCCCCACACATGTGAACAATACTCAATACAAGGACGCACTGTGCCCCTGTACAGAGCAAGAAGCTGTGTAGAGGTAAAGAACTCCTTGAGGTGGTTGAGAAAACCCAGCTTCTGGGAGGCTACCTTAGCAAGACTGGTTATATGGTCCTTCCAAGTGAGAGCAGAAGAAAAAGAGTCATCAAAAATATGGAGAGAAGATGAAGCATTGATTTGTGTATTGTTGAAGTGTAAGGCATAGTCTTCTGGGAGTTCTGAACAGGTAGTAAGATGAATAAATTGGGTTTTGGAAGCATTAAAGGCAACAAGTTTTTTTCTGCCACAATTGGAAATAGTAGTTAGATCAGCGGATAAGTGTTGCATGGCTTCATTACGTTTGTCTTTGAGGGATTGCTGGCTGGGGCGTTCAAGAAAACTAATTGTGTAATGTAAGGTAGAGTCGTCTGCATATGACTGGATGGGACTGGAGGTCCAGTTGAGAAGATCATTTATTAACATTAGAAGGAGAATGGGAGATAGGACAGAGCCCTGAGGAATAACGGAGTTGATAGAATGACGAAGTGAGCGATGGCCGTCCACAAGCTATGGAACGGCCGAAAAAGGAAATTAGAGACAAAGGCACAGATGGAGTGATAGAAACCGAAGGAGGGTAGTTTAGAAATTAAAGATTTGTGCCAGACTCTATCGAAGGCCTTCGATATGTCTAGTGCAATAGAAAAGGTCTCACCGAAGTCCCGAAAGGAGGATGACCAAGAGTTAGTAAGATATGAAAGAAGATCACCAGTAGAGCGACCTTTAAGGAAGACATACTGGCGATCTGAGAGTAGATTATGAGAAGAGAAATGCTTAAGAAATTTGGAAGCAAGAATAGTTTCAAAAACTTTAGAGATACAAGAGACAAGAGCAATTAGAAAATAGTTGGAGGGTTGTGAGCGGTCACCCTTCTTTGGGACAGGTTGAATGAGAGCAAACTTCCTGCAAGAAGGGAAGACGTTAGAGGATAGACAGAGACGAAAGAGTTTGCCTAGGCAGGGAGTCGGCACGGAAGCACAGTTTTTGAGTATAACAGGAGGAACACCTTCCGGACCGTACGCCTTCTTAGTATTAAGCCCAGAGAGGGTAGAAGATACATCTTTAGAAGAGATTAGGATATTATGCATAAATAGGAGAGAGGGGAGGGTGGAGAGGGAGGAATAGCACCGGAATCATCCAAGGTAGAGTTTCTAGCAAAAGTTTGAGTGAAGAGTTCTAGATTGTGATGCATATCGTCAACTTGTTCTTTTGAGAGTATCGTCAGCAAACTTTGAGATTGTACAAGTGAGACCCTCATCTTTGTCGCTGATGTAAATTTCGAAGATGGTACCGATCCCTGGGGTACCCCGCTACTTACATTGGTCCACTTAGATGCCATACCGTTTATGACTACTCTTTGCTTTCTTTCGCCGAGCCAATTTTCTATCCATTTCAATACACCGTCTTGTATTCCATGCGCTTTTAGTTTTAGCAGTAAACGTTTGTGGGGAACTTTGTCAAAGGCCCTCTGAAAATCAAGGTATATAATATCTACAGCTTTACTATCATCATAGAGGTCGAGGATATCGTCGAAGAAGTCCAAGAGGTTTGTTAAGCAGAAACCTTTGTTACAAAATCGGTGTTGATATCTTTAAGTATGTTATTTTCCTCTAAGTGATTTACGAGTCTGTCTCTTATGAGTGTTTCCAGTATTTTACATACAACTGAGGTTAAGCTAATTGGACGATAGTTACTGGGTAGGGAATTGCTGTCTTTATTTAATATCGGTGTTATGTTGGCTAGCTTCCACTGATCAGGCATAGTTCCAGACTGCAAGGATTTATTGAATATCAATGTCAGTGGTTTAGAGAGTTCATCCTTAGCTTCCTTTAGAACTCTAGGTGAGGTTGTATCACGTCCAGCCATTTAATTGACCTTGTGTTTATCTAAATAGTTCAATACTTCTCTCTCTGTAATGGTGATATTGCTTAGAACATCAGAGTTATCAATCTGAATCGGCGATGCTGTAGGGATATCACTGAGGTCTTCTGTGGTAAAAACTGATGTGAAGAAGGTATTGAAAGCATTACTCATTTGTACTTCGTCTTTGGTGTATTCTCCATTTTCATCGACTAACTGCAACAGTTGAAGTAACTACTTTTTTCTTTCTGATATAACTATAGAATTGTTTCGAGTTTGATTTACTTTGATTCGCAACAGGGTCTTTTTACTTTGCACAATTCACTTTTTGGCTTTGCGTCGTAGTTCTACAAATTTCACCCGTTCTTCGTCATTTGTGATGATTTTAATCTATCATTAGCAATCTTTTTAGTGGGTAGTGGGAGGTGGAGAGAGGGATGGGTAGTGGGAGGTGGAGGGAGGGAGGGGTAGTGGGAGGTGGAGGGATTGAGGGGGTAGTGGGAGGTGAAGGGAGGGAGGGATAATGGGAGAGAGGCTTGTAGGGGTTGGCGGGTCAATATGGGCAGGTTATATTATTACCCAGAGTGAAAGAACAAAAATTTAGTACATTTTGATTTTAACAAGATTCCTCTTGTGTAACAAGATGTGCATTATTAGGCAGCATCTACAACAGGATACAAATAATAGGGACACATTTTGAAAAAAAAAAAAATGGGTAATGAACGGGGTAAGTTGCCCTGTATAGTGGAAAGATATTCTCGAGTTCATATAAGCGGAAAGTTAAAACAAAAATATTATATAAATAAAAGTGTTATTTTGTAAGCCAATAATCTTAACATGGTAGAAAATACGCCTACTATCATTCAGATGTATTAACTGGTAAATACAGGATGCTTGACCTGCTAAGCAAAGACATAACTAAAACACCTAACACAAATAATTGTGTCAAGACTTGCCAGTCGTTGCGAGAAGAGAGGAGTTCTACTGGATATAATGTGGAGGAGATGGCTTATGAAACCTTGCATAAAATAGTTACTATGAACAATTATTTAATATGAAAAGGCCCGATGATTATCAAACCTCTAAACAATTAGAGGTATGCTGTATAATATAAGTAATTGACACAACTAGATTTGTTTATTCTATGTATACAAATAGCTTAACTACTTTATTACAGTCTGGGAAGCTGTTTAAACTTATCAGTAATCCCTAAATCAATCTCATGCCTTATTTTATCTATTATATGTTATCATACATCATTATAAAGTATCCATGGAAGAAAAGAGTTTAATAAGACCTAGTTTGACCTATGAATCATTGGATGTTTACGTTATCTCCCTACGCCCTAAAGTACTAAAAGAGCTATAGTTATTTTATCCTTGCTTGGGAGTGTTTCATATACATTCCCTCTCCTCCATAAAAATATTATATATAGACAATATGTGAATAACATATGGATTTATTGATTACACTATGATCAAACTCTGTTAAAGGAGGTATGAAATAGTGAAACATATAAACGTTTGTAGTGGTATTTTGTTAATAATAAAAAAAAAATCGGGATGATCGAAGGGTGGTGTGATACAGTCCACGGTTGGATGGAGGGATCTCCAACACAATCTACTGTATGGAATGATGGAATTAAATAAATCGCAATATTGCTTTAATACAGTATATACTGTATATTAATATTCTTAGAGGTAATCCTATAATTGTGTACTTCTATTGTTCCTCGACATTCTATTAATATCATATAATTTGTGTTTTATTTAATGTTATTTTACAACACGTTATATCATTCCTATGAACCGTACCATATTCAGTTACAGTATTTGTGTTGCATTGTTACTATCCTAATCTCAATTTTATATACATATTATTGGCGTTAGCAATATCGTCATTTAACGACCTATACTTTAAACAGCCATTATTGGTTATATTATTCGCATGAATAAACTAGTGTACATAGGGATATATACTTATATATTACCTATAAAGGAAAATGACACCATTTTTAACTCCTTTGTTCTGATATTACACAATATACAGTGCTGAGCAATAATATACGAAATTCCGAAGCAAATAATAGCCAACCCGGAAACAATACACCAACTCAACGAACGAGCGATGAAGCAGCTGAATCAACTGTAGACACGAGAGGAGGCAGTGGTGAACATGCATTTGAAGCAAATCAGCAGACCAGTAATGAAGTAAATCAGGTCGACATATTGCATTCTAATTCTCAGGATGTAGTAAGAGAGCGACCTAAGGAGAGTAACGGAAGGATGGCCGTTGATCAAGATAGCACCAACAGATAGTTGACAGTCGGGAGGAACGGACAGCCAAGGAAGGAGAACAAGGAACAGCAACAACAACAACGCCGAGGGTCGCGCAACCATGCCCGGGAAAATCCAGGTTCACAACAACGAGGCACTGGTCGAGGATGGAACAACAACACCCAAGCTCAACAACGACAGAGAATCCAGGGGTGTGCCAGGAGCGATACCTTCCATGGTGCCCCTCCGCCAAGGAGAGACTTCTTTTTATCACGAGTAGATAGAAATACTACAGAACAAAACATTAACGCCTTACGAGCGGGCGGGTCAGAAACTTCTACTACCTGGCAAGCGGGTGGATTTACCCTAAACGACCTTGTTTCCGTGCTCTTTTTCATGCATAAACAAGAGCCAGAGCCTAATACAATTATGTATCCCTGAAAGGGCGTTAATTGAGCTTTCCAATGACACCAGAACCATCCTTCTACGCCCACGCGTTCTCTTGCAACGATCGTGCAAGACGAGTGCAAAAACCCTAAAATACGGTAATTTCCTTACATAATTCCCTATGTAGCGAGGCAGTGAGTGTGGGTGTGTGTGGAGTATATGTCAGTAGGCGCGCGGGACCCATCCCGAGCAGTCATGAGCCGACCTACGCTCCTCCCGCCGCTCGTCTCTCTCTCAGAGCCAATTATTGCTCAAAATTGCACACAGACTTAAGTCGGGCCCCGCTCTTTGGGCAGGTGTTCTCTATACGAACTTAAGTCGGGCCCCGCTTAACAAGGGTTAAAGAGTACATAGCGAGAAAACATTTTAAAGATGCAGAGTTATCACTGGTGTCAAAGGCAAGCGCTACTTTTAAGTCATATAGATTATCAATTAGTGTTGAGGATAAAGAGAGAGTAATCTTATCTGGCTCATGGCCAAAGGGCGTTTGTATTGAAAGGTGGAGGAATAGAGATAATACTCAGAATAATGGCAGCCTAAATTACCAAGAACGATGATGAATAAAAACCTAACTTGCATATCGTATAACTGTGAGCATGCTGATCATATAAGACTTCCCTTTATTAGAGAACTACCGTATATACAAATTGTGATTTTCATCTCCTACAGGAGCACGGCCTTCTTATGAGTCAATTCGACTGGTTCGATAATATTGACGAAGGTGTAGGTAAGCATGGCGTTAGTGCCATGGATGAGAATCAATTACTTAGAGGTAGGCCTCATGGTGGGGCTGCAATTATATGGAATAATTATTTAAGGGGTAAAGTTACCCCCGTACAATACGAGTCCAAGCGTATTTGTGCAGTAACGGCTGATATTGGTGATCATAAAATATTAGTGATTTGTGTTTACATGCCGTGTGATGACCGACGGCAGGATCACAATTTAGTGGAATTTAGGGAAACTCTGAACGATATGCTAATACTTATCAACAGTCACGATGCCAATTTAATTTGTATTGGTGGGGATTTTAATACAGATCTTTTTAGACAATCTCACCAGACGAATGTATTACATGAATTTGTCAGGGAATATTATTTCAGCTATTGTGCAAACGATATATGCAACAATATTGAGTATTCTTATTATAGTAAAATTACTAATGCAAAATCTTTGAGAGACCATTTTATTTTAAGTGGTAATTTTATTTGGAAGCTTTTATCTTACGATGCAATCGATTCTATAAATAACCCTTCTGATCATGTTGCCATCAAATGCGTTATTGATTGCGAGATTACGTATGCAACACCACAACCTACAATAATTAACCCACAGGAAAAACATGTTTGGCATAAGGCTTGTGAGATCGGTAAAAGTAAATACAAACAACTTTTAGATCAATACCTAGCAAGTATATATTTACCTATAGAAGTAAGACAGTGTAGTGATAGATTATGTGAGGCTCATGTTCATGAAATTAATACATTCTATAATTATATAGTAAGTGCAATGGTTAGAGCCTGCAATGAGTCTATCCCCAGTATAAAACCGAATGTGTGTAAGGTTGCGCCTGGGTGGAACGAATATGTTAATAAATACTATAAAAGTGCATTATTTTGGCATAATTTATGGAGGGAAAATGACCGTCGCGAGGATGGTTTAATAGCTGCTATACGACGGACTACTCATTCCCAAGATCACAAGGTTTGTAAAATGGTAATGAAATGCGAAGGTCAAATTAAGTCAGATAAGTTTGCAGAGTCTCGCTCACGGTAATGTTCGAGATTGTTGGTGCGATGTGAGGAAATATCGATCACGGAAATCAAACCTTCCAAGTACAGTAGATGGTGTGAGTGGAAGGGCTAATGTTGCTGATCTGTTTGCCCATAAATGTGATCAATTATATAACAGTGTGCCATATTGTGATGAAGACATCACTACTCTTAAACACGACATTAAATTAAATAAGATCATATCTGATGGGTGTACAAGCAGCGGATGTAATGATTGTGACCAACATAATATTACAACTAAGGAAGTTGGGGACGCAATTATACAGTTAAAATGTGGAAACAATTATGGAGAGTTCGAGATAACGTCTGACCATATAATTAATGCCAGCGATAATTTGTTTGAGTATCTCGCTGTATTGTTTACTGCTATGCTTAGACATGGAATTTCGCCTGAGGGCATGTTGGTTAGCACAATGGTACATATTCCAAAAGGAAGATGGGTACATTTATGTACTTCGGACAATTACCTTAAGCAGTATTTTAGGTAAAATTTTAGACAGCATCATTATGTGTAAAGAAGAGAATCACCTAATAACAAGTGGATTACAGTTTAGTTTTAATAAAGGTGCATCAACGAGTCTATGCACTTCCATAATTCAAGAATCTGTATCGTACTTTATTCATAAAGGTAATAAAGTTTACGGGATGTTTTTGGATGCCAGTAAGGCATTCGATAGAGTAAATTTACTGTAAAAAAAAATCTATACTCTTATCACGAAATGTATGTCCGCTAGTGTGTAGGCCCTTGTTAAATACATATATCAATCAAAAGTTAGGAGTCAGATGGAATAGTGAAATGTCTGATTATATTCATGTTCAAAATGGTGTAAAACAAGGAGGGGTAATATCACCTCTGTTATTTTGCATAATATTGACGGTCTTTTAGAATCCTTAAAAAGAACAGATGTTGGGTGTTATATGGGAAGTCCTTTTGCAGGAGCATATGCATATGCGGATGATCTAACCTTATTGGCACCAAGTGTACAGGCACTAAACAATCTAACCTTAGTTTGTGAAGAGTATGCTCGATATTATCATATGATATTATAAAAAGAGCCAGTTGATTGTTTATAAGTCAGGGACAAGGACTCCCCCTGATCCTAGTATTAAGATTAATGGAGAAGCTGTAGGAATGGTTAAACAAGTTGTTCATTTAGGCCATGTGCTATATGATAATGTGTATAATTTTGATGCATCTAAGTGTATTGGAGATTTTAACAGACTTGGTAATCTTTTTTTTAGCAGATTTTAAGCACTGTAGCTCAGATATTAGAAAATATTTTTTGTTTAGATATTGTACTAATTTTTATGGATCCCAGATATTACCCCTATTTGATAATTGTATGAATGATGTGTACAGAGCATTAATTTTTATGGATCCCAGATATTACCCCTATTTGATAATTGTATGAATGATGTGTACAGAGCACTAATTTTTATGGATCCCAGATATTACCCCTATTTGATAATTGTATGAATGATGTGTACAGAGCATGGCGGGTGGCTGTTACGCGGGTGTGGAGAGTACCATGGACCACACACTGTAATATGTTGCCACATTTAGCTAAGGTTATCACGCCACAACTTTGGTTTGCAAAACGCTGTGTAAAATTTGTTCAGATGGCATTTAATACGAATAATGAGCTAGTGAAAACTGTGGTAAACATGGCAAAAATTGGGACTCACTCAGTCATGTGAGGTAATATACGACTATTTACTCGTAAATATAATATGGATGTTAAAAATATACATACAGAATGAAGTAAGATATGCGAACATCAAAATGAGACTATTAGAATATGTGAACAAGTGAGAGAGCTCTGTTTTACCAGGGATAAAGGTACTGGAAATTCATTGTCAAGGGAAGAATGTAAGATGATGATATCTTTCCTGTGTACTGACTAACTAAATATATTTATATCTGTATTTGTATTTTTTGTTGTATTCTGTATTTGTGAAAATACAGATATTTGAATTGTCCATAAATTATCATGGTGTATTGGTCATATATTCACATGATTAATAGTATACTGCCTTGCGGTAATTTCAATACAACGTTATGTAGCGATCGATATCAATATAATATCGTATTTTTGTTATGTTGTCCAACAACATATTTTTTCGTTCAATTGCGATTTTCCCATTCTCGTAAACAGTGGGATATCGTTTGCGAGCCTCTGGCGTTTTCCCGCGAAATTATGTAACCTATTTATTATTAATGGGTTTTTCCGGTATATTTATACAGTACGCATGGAATTTTATGCGTTGTATAAGCATTTTGTATTTAGTTGTTTAATCCTATGTGGTCCTACTTGTCATAGTTACATTATTTAAGTAAGGATTTAAAGCCTCTAAAAGCCTGTAAAATTGAGTGCAAGGAAGCAGGACCGCGACAGGCCACACGTCCTTCTCTCAGCAAGGCAGCTGAGGCAATGAGGGCTCTGAGTCAGAGTCTCGCGAGAAATACAGTGCTGCCAGAGGCAAATGTAGCGAGATATTAGTTAGAATTGCTCATTTTAGCAAATGTCTATGGTAGCGCTGCGGGTGATCCCCGCGAGCTACGAAGCTCATTTTGAAGGTATTTTCATCTAGTTTTCGGCTGAATACCGGTACATATAATTTCATTCAGATACTTCCCGAATCAATCAAAAGTGACTGAATGAGCCCTAATATGACGGAAATAGGCAGACATATGCCCGCACCGTAAGTGATAAAGATCCATCACCCATGTAGGGAAACAGTGGCGCCATCATTTGGTCGGCCTTAGTAAATTCTGGCTGTAGGAATGTCAGTCCGATTCCAACTGTTAGGGGAGTAACAGCCACCTCTCGCTTTTCTCTTACTGGCATTTATTTATTTGCTTATTTATTTAATCAGTCCGCTTTAGGTTTCAAGGGAGTAACATCCATCTCTCGTTTTTCTCTTTATTGGCATTTGCTTATTTAATTCATTCTTTCTTGGCACATATTTATTCATTGGCATATTAACGTAACATCAGACGGTTTCTATGGGGTGCGTGTGGTTTGTTTGTCCCTCGTATTGTGACTGCATTTTTACTGTGTTTTCCATATAATATGGTTATTCTCTTCTGGGTTTAGCTAGAGCCACAACCTTGGCCTTGTTAAGCTAGCCAGTATACTTCGGTATTGTGGGAGGGGTAAGATAATTATTCCTCGCTTGCTAAAGAGAACTAATTCTAGCTATTAAGCTAGAATTAGTTCTCTTTAGCAATTATTTTTTCCTGCAGTGGCGTGTGTTAATTCCCAGCCAATCATTATTTATTTTATGTACATTATTTTAGCTAGGGATCCAGTCTATTGGGGATGCTTGGTTCGAAGTAGAGGGTGGAGGACTTCAATAGTCTTTCAGTTACAGGGAGGATTACTTCGGCCCAGGCCAACTGATAGACTGGACAAAATAGACTTTTGCGTTTTATATTTGTATTACAGTGCGCTGCAGGTAGGCTGTGTTGCCTACCTTGGTATTATTTCTCCGCTTATCACGAGCACTGGCATAATTATAAAAACCTATTGAGTTGTAGTCGGCTTAGGACGGCTCAACGATTGTTAGGATAATCTTAGGTGAGTGGTGGTTGATAGGTGTTTGTTTGATCCTTGAGTCATTCGTTTATGCTTGATACTTGCTTCTCTAGTTTGACATGCATTGTTGGCATGTATTTACCGTAATGTTATTAACGTAAATTAAATTAGAGCTTTCTCTTCTTTGTGCAGCTTAGAAAGGATCCTCCTCAGTATTACTATTCCGTACTGTGTTTTGATGATAGGTGTGGCTCAAGATATCTTTTCACCACAACTAGGGGTTCCAGTTTTTGCAGTGTTTGTATAACGGTACTACTTGGGGGATTGTCTGTACTTTTGGTCCCCAGAGAGCCTGGAAGTTGCGAATGAGCTCTGTTCTGTTGCGATAAG
Organism: Paralithodes platypus; assembly: GCA_032716605.1. NCBI lineage: Eukaryota > Metazoa > Arthropoda > Malacostraca > Decapoda > Lithodidae > Paralithodes > Paralithodes platypus. The sequence goes on from CM064551.1 coordinate 900,201, forward strand.
CTGTGTTACGAGTTGAGGCTACGGAGGTGCTGAGTATTTAATTGTCTGTGTTAGTCCAAGGACTAGAAGCCTCTATTGTCAGTCGTAACAACAGTTAGCAGAGTGTGAAATAATTAACCCTAGTACTGATTACACCCCCGTGAGCAACGGATGTGTTCTGCGAGTTTGTGACCATGCGGCTCCTTCCATACGCCACCGTCCATTATATTTAACTTCCCACACCATTATGCCTGGAGGAATGTGCTTGACAGAGTACCAGATAGCAGCGTTGAGTAAGGCAGGGCTTTGTAGATAATGATATAGCCAACCAGTCGGGAGTACTCCTGCGTAGTGCCCAAGTGGTCACACAGAAGAGCACTGGGTGCCCCCTACTTTGCACATCATCAAAGACAAGGGGAAGATATAACTCCAAACATTTGTTAAAAGAATCACATCAACCACACACACACTTAGAAAACCCTATCGGGCAGAGAAGCGCCGTTTGTTAACACCTTACGAGCGGCCTATGCGGTTTATTTATGTGTACCGCCCAGCGGGGTGTTTTTAGCCAAAATAGGGCTGTTTACGTGATCATTTTCATGCCTAAATAAGACCCAGAACGTAAAACAAGTACCTATCCCTGAAAGGGCATAAACAGAGCTTTCGAATGACACCATAACAATCCTTGTATGATGGATAGTTTTCTTGCAATAACCGTGCAACGCGAGTGCAAAAAGCAGGTAATTCGGTACTTTCGGTACATAATTGAATATGTAGCGAGTGAGAGAGGGAGGAGGGAGCTGAGATTTGTGTCAGTAGGTTCGCCGCGGTGGTCTGGAGCAGTCATACGCTCGCTAGTCTCCTGCCACCACTTGTCTCTCTCTCTCAGCCACATTACGTGCTGAAATTGCCACTCGAGTTATGTCGAGCGCCGCCACATAGTCCAGCTTTATTTAACTCGACTTATGTTGCTCGCCGCTAATTATGGGTTAATAACCCTCTAAATACCATTTTTTGCGAATGTTTTCAGAACTGGTGGACCTTAAAATGTATAAATCGATTTCCAAACCAATGTGATGATCTCAGAACTTTGAAATAGTTGTAATAGTTTCGAAATCTAGGCTTATATATTATAATTGGAATGCATGGTTTGTACAGTCGAGCCAGTGTAGTGGCTACCACTAGATCCAGCAAATTACTTCCGTCTAGCGACATCATGATATATTGAATTTTAATGTTATAGAGATGTTAACCTTTTTAAGGAATTTTAAGGATTGTTTTATTATTGAAGAAAATTATAGATATTTTAATATATAATATATTGAGAATATGCATTTGTTTAGTGTTGTTGGACATTTAAGACCGTCCGCCTTTTTTACCCAATTTTTTTTTTATACATATTCCCTCAACCTGTCTGTTAAAGTTGAATGCCGAAAATCGCTTTTAAGTGCATTATTTCGAGCTTTATATAAAGCTTTCGCAGGCTGAATATGGGCCTAATATATATGTATAAATTATTTGTTTATACATAGGAATCATTACAATTTCATTTCATGTAATAGGTTGTGGTGAAATTAATAAAATATAGATTATCAGTAGGTTCAGGGATATTTCGTCGTGAGGCCGGTCTATATGATCTGTGCCCCATGAATATTCTTTCCTCTCACTTAAACATTAGGCCTACCATAGCGCGGTTGGGAGCATGAACATGATTAGATTAATATCCAGTATTCGAGAATGGATAATAAGTCGTAGGCGTGTCCACAAACCTGTAACCGTCCTGGTGGTGTAATGGTTAAGGTGGCAAAAATATGTGTGTGTGATAACCCGGGTTCGAATCCCGGCGGATCATATATACAGTACTTTAATTAATTTCATTGGGGGTGTTTGGTGTTGTGGTGAAATTAATAAAATATAGATTATCAGTAGGTTCAGGGATATTTCGTCGCGAGGCTGGTCTATAATTATGATCTGTGCCCCATGAATATTCTTTCCTCTCACTTAAACATTAGGCCTACCATAGCGCGGTTGGGAGTATAAACATGATTAGATTAATATCCAGTATTCGAGAATGGATAATAAGTCGAGGGCGTGTGCATAAACCTTTAACCGTCCTGGTGGTGCAATGGTTAAGGTGGCAAAAATCTGTGTGTGATAACCCGGGTTCGAATCCCGGCGGATCATATATACTTTAATTAATTTCATTGGGGGTGTTTAGTGTTGTGGTGAAATTAATAAAATATAGATTATCAGTAGGTTCAGGGATATTTCGTTGCGAGGCTGGTCTATATGATCTGTGCCCCATGAATATTCTTTCCTCTCACTTAACCCTCTCACGACCATATGACGCATAGTTTGCCAGATTAGCAATAATAAATAGAGTTCTCTCACTCTTATAATTACCTCTCCAATATTAGTTTTCTGCCCACAGCTAACTCAAAGACAATGGCAGAGGTTGAAGTAACTAATCTACAGGTTTCTAAATACCCCTGATGGTAACAAAGGTTTTAAAGTATCCCTAATAGGTTCAAAAGTGCGTCAAGAACGTGAGAGGGTTAAACATTAGGCCTACCATAGCGCGGTTAGGAGTATAAACATGATTAGATTAATATCCAGTATTCGAGAATGGATAATAAGTCGTAGGCGTGTGCATAAACCTTTAACCGTCCTGGTGGTGTAATGGTTAAGGTGGCAAAAATCTGTTTGTGATAACCCGGGTTCGAATCACGGCGGATCATATATACTTTAATTAATTTCATTGGGGATGTTTGGTGTTGTGGTGAAATTAATAAAATATAGATTATCAGTAGGTTCAGGGATATTTCGTCGCGAGGCTGGTCTATATGATCTGTGCCCCATGAATATTGTTTTCTCTCACTTAAACATTAGGTCTACCATAGCACGGTTGGGAGTATGAACATGATTAGATTAATATCCAGTATTCGAGAATGGATGAAAAGTTGTATGCGTGTGCATAAACCTAGGGGAGGCTGAAGCTTACACCCCCCAAGTCAGCCTGTATAAGAGATAGAGTTTCTGGCATTATACCATCTTATTACAAATGGTAATATTAAGACTCAATGAAAAAATCAGATCTCTATGTGCACGCGCACGCGCGTGAGCGCAAAATTGCATAAAATTTCATTGCACTTTTGTAAAACCATCTAGTCACTCAATTTTTGCATGGCACAGAGTACAAGCATCCCCAACACCGTGCCGTTTAAATATACCCCTATTGAATAATAGAAAATGCTGAAATAAATATATTACATTATCATCTTTGGGTTACCGCTGATTTGACTCCAAAAGGGCCAAAAATCTGACATTTTCGGCAAATTGGGATTTTTTTAAACGGACAGGCCTTCCTATGTACCCCTATGTACTCTATGTAGAAGGGGAATGCATTTGAGCAATAGATAAAAATATAGATAGACTCGTAAGTGCAAAAAAATGGTACCAAACCACACAAATTCTTAGATTTTCATGACTAAAATAAATTTGGGGCAGAGAAAACAGTTTGTCCTCCTTAGCTTCCGTTTTCTCTATTAGCGCGCACATAGAAGATCGAGAGTAATGGCTAACTAAACAAAATTTTCGTCAGGGGGATTGCTTTTCAGAATTTATGAAACAAATATCTACAAAAAAACATGATTTTGGGGCCCCCCCAAGGGGGCCCTAGGGATATAATATGGGTGTTTATGCTCTCATATGATAATTTCTATTGCTTACAGCAGCCCTTTAGACTACAGACACAAAAACAAAATTGTGTGGCTGAAAAAAAAAAAAAAAAGTTTTTCGGGGGTCGAGGTCGAACCCCCGGCCCGGGGGGTTATGGATGCGATATGTTTTTTGTTCCTTCCTATGCTATTCTCCTATGTTGAAAGAAGCACTATAAAACAAATACACAATAATTATAAATTTTGATCTCTGGGCTCAGAATAAGGTTCAGCCTCCCCTCTTAACCGTCCTGGTGGTGTAATGGTAAAGGTGGCAAAAATCTGTGTGTGATAACCCGGGTTCGAATCCCGGCGGATCATATATACTTTAATTAATTTCATTAGGGGTGTTTGGTGTTGTGGTGAAATTAATAAAATATAGATTATCAGTAGGTTTAGGGATATTTCGTCGCGAAGCCGGTCTATATGATCTGTGCCCCATGAATATTCTTTCCTCTCACTTAAACATTAGGCCTACCATAGCGCGGTTGGGAGTATGAACATTATTAGATTAATATCCAGTATTCGAGAATGGATAATAAGTCGTAGGCGTGTGCATAAACCTTTAACCGTCCTGGTGGTGTAATGGTGAAGGTGGCAAAAATCTGTGTGTGATAACCCGGGTTCGAATCCCGGCAGATCATATATACTTCAAATAATTTAATTGGGGGTGTTTGGTGTTGTGGTGAAATTAATAAAATATAGATTATCAGTAGGTTCAGGGATATTTCGTCGCGAGGCTGGTCTATAATTATGATCTGTGCCCCATGAATATTCTTTCCTCTCACTTAAACATTAGGCCTACCATAGCGCGGTTGGGAGTATGAACATGATTAGATTAATATCCAGTATTCGAGAATTGGTAATAAGTCGTAGGCGTGTGCATAAACCTTTAACCGTCCTGGTAGTGTAATGGTTAAGGTGGCAAAAATCGGTGTGTGACAACCCGGGTTCGAATCCCGGCGGATCATATATACTTTAATTAATTTCATTGGGGGTGTTTGCTGTTGTGGTGAAATTAATAAAATATAGAATATATGTATAAATTACTAAAATGTAAATAGAAATAATTAAAAATACATTTCCTGTAATAGGACTAGAGTTATTCTACTGAAAAACAGTTTCTGAAGTTTGCAAGGCTTTTTTTCAAAACGAAAATGTCAAAAAATTCCAACTCGGAAATACATATAATCGAAAAACAACTTATCATACAGTAATTATTTATATACCATTGAAAAGCCCATAACAAAATATATAAAGTAGTCTGTGGGAATTCTGTTAGCCACCCCCATTCATGCACAGCACGTCTTCCAATTTGCAAAAACATTGAAAAAGTTCAACCTAAAAATATATTAGGCTAAAAATATAACTAGACGAGATATACAAAACATGGCAGACTAGATTGTAGAAACACCTTTTGTGAGTTGATTGAACACAAAAAGAAAGACAATACACTAGATTCTTGTGTACTATATCAATTATTGTAGTGTGTAATTTTGTCTAATTTTGACCCTAACTTTTGACATATATAAAAAACTATAAAACCAATTTTCAACCTGATGGTACCAAACATTAGCTCTCATAGTTCTCTAAACGTATGCCAAATCTCATTTAAATCAGAGGAAGTTCACCGACACCCGGGAGTAATTACCGGACTGTGCCTTAAGAAAATGTTCAATGCCATTCTAGAGTATTTTTGTGTTTGTATCTGTCCTGGACTGTCTTTACATATTCTGTGCATTATCACCAAGACTTCCTACACGGTATAGTGTGTTAAATATACTGATAATAAATTATTAATTTATGGCTATTATAAGTAGGCAGATACTTATGAAGCAGTAATGTTGGATGATGGGAGTACTATATGTAAAAATGTATCTAAAATTAAAAATATCGGATGTGTATCTTATGTCAAAGCCCTATATACAATCCAGTGAGAAGTGAGTGATGGGGAAAATGTCTTACTAATAATATATATATATATATATATATATAGTAGTGGCAATAGATTCTCCTCGGGGGAAGCGGAGTCTTATAAGGGCAAGCAACACCAAGGTAAACACGAACATCTTTATTCTGGTACCGGTAACGTTTCGACATTAACATATGTCATCATCAGACCTAAAGCAATAAGAAATAAATTTATTAATACATTATGTTGACATTTAAAGCAAATATATTTTTAATAATAATTTAGAAAAACATAAAAAGTTAGAAATCGCGAAAAAGAGATAGAAACAAACACAAACAACAGAAACAGCTAAACCATATGTGAACTACGTGTAGATATTGTAGGCTAAACTGTAAACAATACCTTAGAAACATAATAGGTTGGAGGAGAATTCGTGGGTGCCCAAGGTGGGCTTACGATGGTGAGTGAGGAGGGACTCTGCTATTAACCGCGTGGTGTCACCAGAACAACTGAAAATTACTGAAAAATCTTTTTTGTTAATGGAATGGCCTAAAGGTTCACAATGGTCTCGAATGGCTGAAAAGGATGGTTTAGAAATGGGAAGTCCAGTTCTATAAGATCGACCCAGGTGCTCCGCAACCCTCGTGTTTATCAATATAAATGTAGCTGCTGTAATGCAACTTATATTATTATTATTATTATATGAGATGCCAAAGTCTCCAACCAGGGTGCAGAAACACCATCAAGATCAATCCACACAAAACACCCGGAGGCACTGGAGAGAGACTATGGCAACTTAGGAAAAAATAAAAACATACACTGTATACTGTACCGTACACATACACATATTAAACACAGATAACATATTATGCAGTGGAGGATATCAAGCTTAAATATAATACAATAAAATAGAATAAAATAAGTTTAAAAATTAGAATTAATGCTGCAAAAAAGCATTAACTCTAGACTTAAAAATGGAGATATTCGCTGAATTGACTAGCTCATTTGGCAACTTATTCCACAAGTCAACCATGGCCGGCACAAAACACCGTGAAAACTGTGTAGTAGAAAAATTAACACGGCTCATGGCAAGATAATTAAGATTGCTTGTGAATCTAGTAAAGGCATATAGGCCAATCAAAACGGCACTTAAACATGAGGGTTGCGGAGCACCTGGGTCGATCTTATAGAACTGGACTTCCCATTTCTAAACCATCCTTTTCAGCCATTCGAGACCATTGTGAACCTTTAGGCCATTCCATTAACAAAAAAGATTTTTCAGTAATTTTCAGTTGTTCTGGTGACACCACCCGGTTAATAGCAGAGTCCCTCCTCACTCACCATCTTAAATCCACCTTGGGCACCAACGAATTCTCCTCCAACCTATAATGTTTCTAAGGTATTGTTTACAGATTAGCCTACAATATCTACACGTAGTTCACATATGGTTTAGCTGTTTCTGTTGTTTGTGTTTGTTTCTATCTCTTTTTCGCGATTTCTAACTTTTTATGTTTTTCTAAATTATTATTAAAAATATATTTGCTTTAAATGTCAACATAATGTATTAATAAATTTATTTCTTATTGCTTTAGGTCTGATGATGACATATGTTAATGTCGAAACGTTACCGGTACCAGAATAAAGATGTTCGTGTTTACCTTGGTGTTGCTTGGCCCTATATATATATATATATATATATGTAATTATACTTTCTATACTTTCTACCATCTCTGGGCTTAATACTAAGAAGGCGTACGGTCTGGATGGTGTCCTGTTGTACTTAAAAACTGTGCTTCCATGCCGACTCCCTGCCTAGGCAAACTCTTTCGTCTCTGTCTCTCCTCCAGCGTCTTCCCTTCTTGCTGAAAGTTTGCTCTAGTTCAACCTGTCCTAAAGAAGGGTGACCCTCCAACTACCATTCAATTGCTCTCATCTCTTGTGTCTCTAAAGTTTTTGAAATAATTTTTGCATTCCAAATTTCTTAAGGATTTCTCTTCTCATAATCTACTCTTAGATCGCCTTTATGGCTTCCTCTAGGGTCGCTCTACAGGTGATCTTCTTTCATATCCTACCAACTCTTGGTCATCCTCCTTTTGGGACTTCGGTGAGACCTTTTCCATTGCTCTACACATATCGAAGGCCTTCGATAGAGTCTGGCACAAATTTGAAATGTCTAAACTACCCTCTTTTGGTATCTATCCCCCCATCTGTGCCTTTGTCTCTGATTTCCTTTCCGGCCGTTCCATAGATGCAGTTGTGGATGGCCATCACTCACTTCCTCATCCTATCAACTCTGGTTTTCCTTAGGGCTCTGTCCTATCTCCTATTCTCTTTTTAATTTTCATAAATGATCTTCTCAACTGTAGGCTACCTCCAGTCCCATCCATTCATACGCAGACAACTCTACCTTACACTACTCAATTAGTTTTCCAGAACACCCCAGCCAGCAATCCCTCAAAGACAAACGTAATGAACCCATACAACACTTATCTTCTGATCGAGCTTTTATTTACAATTGAGGCAGAGAAAACCTTGTTGCCTTTAATGCTTCCAAAACCCAATTTCTTCATCTATCTACCCGTCTAGAACTCCCAGCGGACTATTCCTATTCTTCAACAATACAAAAATCAGTCCTTCATCTTCTCTTAATATTCTTGGTGTCTCTTTTTCTTCTGCTCACACTTGGAAGGACCATATTACCAGTCTTGCTAAAGCAGCCTCCCAGAAGTTGGGTATGCTCAACCGCCTCAAGTAGTTCTTTACCCCTGCGCAGCTACTTGTTCTGTACAGGGGCACAGTGTGTCCTTGTCTTGAGTAATGTTCACATGTGTGGGGAGGATCCTCTCATACCGCACTCTGAAACTGAAACTGAAACTGATTTTTTAAATTTTGCCAATCAAACATACAATATATGTTAATTTTACAATAAAATAATATCATGGCTGTGCCTTTTGAGAACAATCTGCCTTAAAGGCACCTTGAATACAACTCGATGGTTATTTTACATACAGTAAGATTATTAAATCATGTGTCATATTATATAATTATATCTAATGAGGCACAGCCCCACCCCCACAGCCACAGCAAGAAGGGATTCGGAACAGTGGCCAGGTATAATTACATAGCCACCACCCCGAACCACCCCCCACCCAGACCGCTGTGGGTAGACCGGACCCCAGCCTTATATACAGTACGGTACCTACATATTGATCAACAGCAGAACAGTATCTGAATTTGTTTCCGATATAAAGGTGATTGTAGTTTAGGATTCTATCTATCTATCTATCTATTGCCTGACGCCGTGATCCCCGAAGGGGTGGCCACGAACGAACCGCCCCCATGCACCTCTGTCCCCAGTCAGTCGACACCCCTTACCCCAACCAGCACCGCCTTCGTTCATATACTTCCTCACTCCATCCTTCCATCTCTCTTTCGGTCTACCTCTCCCTCTCTGTCCCTCCACCTCGCTCTCGTACACCCTCTTAGTGATTCTCTCCCTTTCCATACGTTCCATATGGCCGAACCATCTCAAGTTGTTCCTTTTCACACTTTATTGTCAGTTTTATTGTCAAATGTTAAGTAAGATTAATATTTAGACATTAGTGAAGATTTGAGTGATATTTTGAAACTAGGCAGAGTGGGTTTATTTTGTAAGTCAGGAGACAACTGATTCCAAACTTTCGCACCATGGTATTTTATTGATGTCTGGGATTGTCTAGAGGTCATTAGGGGAATATTTATAGAATTGATGTTTCTTAATGCATACCTTTCATTTTCACGATGTCTAAATAATTCCACATTGTTATGGCCATTTAATGCTTTGTATACAAAGATAGCACTGCAAAATATGTTAATATCTTCAAATTTTAAGAGATTAAGTTGTCGAAATAGTTCATTGGTATGAGCATACTTGGTTCTAAATGTAATTGTTCATATAACTTTTCTTTGTGCAACTTCAACAGGTTGTAATTTACTTTTACCCGTCGTTCCCCATACTGTATGACAGTATAAGAGAAATGGATAAATTACTGAATAATATAAACGTTTTAGAGCATTTAAGTCGAGACATTGGCGTGTTAAGTACAGTATACCACATTGTTTATTTAGTTTATTTGTTACATCCTTTATGTGTAAGTTCCAAGACAGTTTTCTGTCCACAGTTATCCCCAGAAACTTAACGCTCTCCACTTCTCTCACTGATTGATTACCAAATTTAATTGGTTGCATATCATTTGGAACGTTTTTGTTTCTGTGAAAGATTATAAAGTTAGTTTTATTAACATTTAGTGTAAGTTTATTGGTAGTTATCCAATTATGTACATTCTTAAGTTCATTGTTTATAGAAACAATAAGAGAGCGCAAGTCCCGGTGACTGGCGTACAGAGTACTGTCATCAGCAAATAATATATATTTAAATAACATACTTGAGTTTACAATATCATTAATAAATACAATGAACAATAATGGACCCAGTATAGAACCTTGTGGTACTCCGTAGGATATTATTTGCATATTAGATGAAATGTCCTTATATTGTACATACTGTTTTCGATTAGTTAGATAAGAGTGAAACCATTTGTTAATGGTACCTCTAATGCCATAATGTTCGAGTTTCTTTAGGAGGATTTGATGGTCAACAGTATCGAATGCTTTGGATAGATCTAAAAATATACCAACTGTAAAATGCTTGTCATCAAAAGATTTGAGGATGTCATTAGTAAATGATGATAAAGCTGACTCTGTTGAACATCCTTTTCTAAACCCATGCTGAGCCTCATTAATAATATTGTTGGTTGAACAAAACTCTGTAATCCTTGTATGCATAATTTTTTCTAGGATTTTACTCATAGCTGGGAGTACAGACACAGGACGGTAGTTATTAAAGATTGAACTATCTCCGGATTTATATATAGGGGTAACTTTTGCAATTTTAAGGCAATCGGGAAAAACACCACTGGAAAATGACATTTTACAAAGATATACTATAACTGGAGACAAAGCTGTAATAACAAACCTTAAAACTTTCATTGAGTGAGAACGGAGAAATGGATAGGCGACGAGCAGGGAGGTTTTAGGAAGGGAAGAGGATGTGTAGATCAGATTTTTACCCTGAATTGTGTTGTGGAGAAGTATCTGGAGAAGAAACAAAAGGTGTATGTTGCCTTTATGGACTTGGAGAAGGCCTATGACAGAGTGGATAGAGAAGGTTTGTGGAAAGTACTTAGAATATACGGAGTAGAGGGCAAGTTGCTGAAAGCAGTGAAGAGCATGTATGAGGGTGCAAAGGCGGCAGTACGTGTGGAGAGTGAGCAGAGCGAGTTCTTTGACCTGAATGTTGGTTTGAAACAGGGGTGTGTGATGTCCCCGTGGTTGTTTACTGTATATATGGATGGAGTTATGAAAGAAATACTATCAAGCGCAGTGGATGTTGGTGTATTGCTGAAAAGGGAGGGAATTGAGTGGAAGCTACCTATACTGCTGTTTGCGGATGATACAGTTCTGATGAGTGATAATGAATGGGAGTTGCAGGGTCTGGTAAATGAGTTTGGAACAGTGTGCGAAAAACGGAATTTGAAGGTAAATACGGGGAAGAGCAAGGTTATGGTCTTCGAAAGGGGTGAAGTCACAGAGTGTGAGGTGAAGCTGAACGGTCAGGCTATGGAGATCGTCAACTCTTTTAAGTATCTGGGCAGTGTGTTGAGTAAAGATGGGACTATGGATGAAGAGGTGCGGGAGAGGGTACAACAGGGGAAGAGGGTTGTAGGAACGCTAAAAGCAGTAACAAGAAATAGGGTGGTCAGTATGGAAGTGAAGAAGTCCTTGCATGACAGTGTGGTAATCCCGACACTGACTTATGGAAGCGAAGCATGGACGTTGGTTGAGAGACTCAGACCAAGAGTGAGAGCAGTGGAAATGAATTACTTAAGGAGTGCGTGCGGAGTTACATGGAGGGATAGACAGACTAATGAGGAAGTAAGAAGGAGGTGTGGTGTGGAGGTAGATGTGCTGGAAAGTGTGAAAAGGAACAACTTGAGATGGTTCGGCCATATGGAACGTATGGAAAGCGAGAGAATGACTAAGAGGGTGTACGAGAGCGAGGTGGAGGGACAGAGGGGGAGAGGTAGACCGAATATGAGGTGGAAGGATGGAGTGAGGAACTACATGAACGAAGGCGGTGCTGGTTGGGGGGAGGGGCGTCGACTGACTGGGGACAGAGGTGCATGGGGGCGGTTCGTTCGTGGCCACCCCTTCGGGGATCACGGCGTCAGGCAATAGATAGATAGATAGATAGAAAACTTTCATTGGTATTTCATCATAACCAGGAGAGGAGTCCCGTAGTTGTTTTACTGTATTGATTATTTCATCGCTTGTGACGGGAGACATGGAAAAAGGCGTTACTTGTCTATTTTGTAGGTAGGATGTAAAGTCTACATTTGAAGTATCTATATTTTCTGCTAATTTTTTACCGACATCAATAAAATATGAGTTAAAGTGTTCTGCAATATCATTAGGTTTACTCAACTCGGTATTATTATTAATGAAAGTGTTGTTTATTTTGTATATACAAAGTAGAAAGGATTTTTTTTTTTTTATCATTAATTCCCGCCCACTCACCAACTCTTTGCAAACTCTCTTTCTTCGCCGCAATGTTGCATCTCTCGCTATTCTATCGCTACTACAATAATCAGTGTTCCTCAGTGCTCTCCCAGTGTATACCACCTCCTCTACTTACGGTACATGGTACCTGTCTTGCAACATAATCCCACCCCTACTCTGTGCAACTTTCCAACCCAAGAGTGAAACGTTGCTCTCAAACTTTCTTCTATTCAACAGCTGAGCTCTTAACTCTCTCAGAATCAGTCTTTCCCTCCTCCTATGACTTAAATTGCTTCAAACTCCGTGTGTCCGGGTATTTTGGCTCGAACGCCCCTTGATTTTGGCCCTGTCACTCTTTCAACTAAGGGGGAGGCACTCGCTACAGGCAGTTCTGTCTTTTGTCTCCCTCACTCACAGAACAAAAACAAATATATATATACTAATTGTGTTAGTTAAATTTGTTAGTTACTTACATACATATATATATTATTCTTCAAACAGTGTTTCGGCAGCGGTTTTGTCAACTCTGGCAGTGATAGCGTCACCTGCACTGGCACAGCGACCCCCAGCACAAGGACCCTTTTTAGGAGGTAAAATCTCTCTCTTTCTGTATATATCTCACTCTCTTTAATACACACGTTTTATTGACACAGGCACCCCTAAAGCGTCTTACTATGAGGTAAGGTCTTAGTATATGGCAATTCAATATTTACCTGTAATATTTTTAGGCCGGAGTACTTTGTTTGGACTGTGTTGTCTGTCCATCTACTTAACACTTTCCCGCTATGTTAAATTATGACACACATACTGGCACTGGCACCCCCAGCATGGGGTCCCATTCTATGAAGTGAGGTTTCGGTTTCGCTCAGAATCATGCATAAATAATGTCAACCCTTTTCCTGCAATGGCTTCTATGGGGAATAATATGCCCTGTCGACTATGTTCCTGTTTTTATGTGAATGAAGGAGATAGAAGACAAAACTGCCTATAACAAGTGTCTCCCCCAAAGTTGAAAGAGTTACATAGCCAAAATCAAGGTACGTTAGAGGCAAAATATGTTGACACACGGAGCTTGAAGAAGTTTAAATCATAGGATGATGGAAAGACAGAATAAGTGAGAAAGTTCCAAAGTATGCTTGTTAAGTAGAAGAAAGACTGGGAAAGTTGATTCAATCTTGGGTTGTAGAGTTGGACAGTAAGTTACTGGGTATACACTGAGAAAGCTCTGAAGAACATTGATTAATTTATTAATGGTAGAAGAGTGAGAGATGAATGAGAGATATGCAACATTGCGGTGTGTAGAGAGAGAATGTATTGAATTAGTGAGAGGAGGTGATTTGATTAGACAAAAGGCTTTTGACACTACCCTTTCGATAAGTGTGGTATAGGGAGAACATCCCCACACATGCAAACACTACTCGATACATGGGCACACTGTATCCCTATAAAGAGCAAGAAGCTGTGTGGGGGTGAAAAACCCCACGGAGACGGTTGAGAACACCTAACTTCAGGGAAACCCATTTTGCAAGATTGGAAACATGATCCGTCCAAGAAAGGTAAAAAGAAAAAAGAAGCACCAAGAATAACGATAGAAGATGAAGGGTTGATTTGTGTATCATTGAAGAGTAATTGTTAGTCTTCCGGAAGTTCTTGACGGGTAGATAAATTGAGAAATTGGGTTTTTGAAGCATTGAAAGTAACAAGATTTTCTCTTATCACCATCGGAAATGGTTGATAGATCAGAAGTGTTCTGTGGCATCATCATGTGAGTTTTAGAGTGATTGCATGCTGGATCTTTCTGTAAAACTAGTTATATTGTAAGGTAGAACCATCAGTATATCAATGAATAGGAGTGGAGGTACAGTTAAGATCATTAATGAATATTTTCATTAATGAATATTTTCATTCATGCCAGAGGATAACAGGTTTTTCACAATACGTAGACGGAGGTCTTTTTAATAAAACTGGAAGGAGGATAGAACCCTGAGGGACACCGAGAACCCTGAGGATGGTGATATCTGTCCACAACCGCAGCTATAGAATGACCCAAAAGGAAATAAGAGACAAAGGCACAGATGGAGGGATAGAAACCGTAGGAGGGTAGTTTGGAGATTAGAGATTTATGCCAGACTCTATCAAATGTGTTATATATGTCTAATGCAATAAAAAAGGGCTCACTATAATCCAGAAAGAAAGATAATCAAGAGTTAGTAAGATAAGAAAGAAGTACACCAGTAGAGCAGCCCTTAACCCATACTGTACCATAGGATACAGTAATAAAAGTCACCAGCAGTCCCAGGCAATGTGGCAAAAATGACAGGAGAGACCATATTTTCACCTCAAGAGAGGAGGCAAGAGTGGACCTATCATTTTTTTTTTTTTTTTACAAGACTTAAAAAAAAAAAAAAAAAAAATAGGCCTAGCCTTGTACAGACAGTTACAAGACAATTTTTTTTTTTTTTTTTTTTTTTTTCTATATTCCAACTTACTTCCTCTCGGGCATAGGCTGAGAGCCTTAACATTCACCGCTTTACAATGAACAGTGAAGCCCGTGAGGTCTTGTTCCAGTCTAGGGAGTGAGACATGTGAAGCACGTAGAGTACAACGAGCACCTGCCATCTTGCCTTCACATGAGGCACGGTGCTCACTCATGGCCCAAAACGACCCCATCTCTGAAGCCACCTCGTTCCCTTGCTTCACTGTCTCACTCCCTACACTCGGACTCTCACACTTACACACACACAACGCCACCTGTTGAGCATATAACTCACCAGGCATTGCACCCCTATAGCATATTTTGAATATGGGAATATTCATACAGTGCTATTTAATCAGGGAACAATGAGGGTATTTTATTGACGTTTCGGTGGGCTTGCGGTAATGCACTGATACCAGGTACAGCACAAATTCCATCCCAATAATATCTTCCCATTGATACATCGGGATTTGAACCCGGGACCTTTGGATTACCAGGCCAGTGGCAAGACCACTCCACCACACCTCCCCCAATATACTGACCCAACATTACTGACGGCTATAACCGTCGCTGGGACTGGGGAGTTAATTGACTACTGACGGCTATAGCCGTCGCTGGGATTGTACGGGTTAAGGAAACCATACTGGCGCTCTGAAAGTAGATAATAGGAAGACAAATGCTTAAGAAACTTTGAATTCAGATGAGTTTAAAAAACTTTAGAGATGCAAGAGATGAGAGCAAATGGACGATACAGTGGTAGTGGTAGTGGCAGTCGCAGTGGTGCCATCAGAGTGGAACAGAGGAGGACAAAAGGAGGAAGTAAAATGTTTGAGAGGTTTTTGGCTATGTGCCAGAAAGATTGGGGAGAGATCACACAACATAAACCCACATTTCTCCATGGCATTGGCAGGGTCATCTTTGAGGAGGTAAATTACAATGTAGCTGAAACTGATACTGAAGTAAATGAGTTATATGTATAAATAATGTGTTCATTATATCCGTCATGTGTGACAGATGCAACAGTGTGGCAAGCATTCTAGAATACCATGCAATATGTCTTTTTGGTGAATATTTTGTCAGTCATGTGTCGTGGGTACAATAATATACTGTAGTGTGCCTGGACCCGAAAATATCTTGATATATGAATTGTATATATTTTATCAGACCGTTGTGAAGGATACAATGGTGTGGAGGGCATCTGCTTAGCAGTCTTCACGTGCCCCACCCTTCAACAAGAGGTCAACTTGCTGCCCGTACCTGAGTTTATTAAACGGCACGGGCCTCCATGTCACTTTGATTTGTGAGTACATTATTATTATTATTAGTTTCATCTATCTATGCCTGCTGCGGTCTCGGTGGGCGAGGGGGGGGGGGGTGTTGGAGTGGTGGCTATGTAATTATAGTAATTATAGCCACTGTTTTGAGTCCCTTGGTCTCTGTGTTCACCTCTTGCTGAGGCTGTGAGGGTGGGGCTTTTCATACATAGGGATAATTATAAAATATGACACATCTAATTATCTCATGTAAACAAATGATCAAGTTACATTCAAGGTGCCGTAAAGAGAGATTGCTCTCAAAAGGCGCAGATATGTAATTATTATTATTGTAAGATTAACATAATATGTATGTTTGCTTGCCAAAATATAATTTTCAGTTTCAGTTTCAATTTAGCAGAATGTTAGTTGACCATTACCTCATTGCCATGATATGTTTGTTACTTAAGGAACCAAGAACCATAGCGATTGCAACTGTATTTTCCTAAGACTATATTATCCTCCGATTGCATTTGGCTGTGATTCTGTAACCTTTGACTTTGATTCCCAGCGACTATAATTATCTGTTGCTTTATTTTCGCGCGACTATTTCCATGTTACTATATTTTCCTGGAACTTCATATACAGTATTTTCCTTCGAAAACATAACTTTCAGTATAATCTACTCTCTAGGGCAAGTAGTTAGCTAGTTGGTACCCAATCTAGTTAGTTAGTTGGTACAGTAGTTGCTCACGTAAAGGTGTAGTTACGTTTCTGAAAACCAAAACAGCGAACTTGTTATGCCAACTTTTCATTACAACACAATCTGCAAGAACATCACAAACTTTTATCACCCCACGTTCAGTTGCATCATTGAAAATGGAGTTTAGCCCTGGGTTGCGTTTTTTTACCACTGTTTTCTCGAAGCCGCTGGTAGTGGTCAAAGCATAAATTTGAGGGGTGAAACCTAATCCATCACTTCGTAGCACCCTCTTAAATTTGAAACCATCCCAAGAAGCACATACCCAATAGCGGGGGGGGGGGGGGGCTGACAAGAGACAGAATCTGCACAGAAACAACAGAACAAAACAATAATAATAATAATAATTATTATTATTATAATTAAAGTTGCAAGCAACGTTGTGCAGGGTTCGAGCGAGGTTGCACGCAGGGTATTGTGTTGGATACAAGGGCTGTGTCACATAATTATATCAAAATATCATGTATCTTATCGGGCATGGAGAAAGTATAGAAGGAATATAGTGTAGCCATTTTGGCTATGGCCACTTAGACCATTAAGGAGTGTGACCATTTTGGTTAAAGCTATTAATCCTGTACGAGTAGGCATAATTGCCCGAAATTGCCTTCATTCCCTGCTCATTTTCATGCATAAGCAAAAGCCAGAGCGTAGTACAATTATGTATTCGTGAAAGTACGGTAATAGCTTTCAAATTACTCCTGAATCACCCCTTTACGACGTCTGGTTTTCTTGTAACGATCTTGCAAACGAAGGGCAAAATTGCTAAAAATTACCAAATCCGGTAGGCGAAATCGCTAAAAATTACCAATTATTTTCTGTTTTCGCTATGGGTGACGCTGCACATAAGTGAGCTCTCTCTCACACAAACCTCAGTGTCGTGGCGGGGCCTGTAGGCTCCGGCTGACGTCCATCCGTGCTGCTTGCAAAAGCTGGCCTGGCTCACAGGCTACAAAATAGCCGGAAAATCGTCTCCGTCATATGAGGGGCCCCGCAGAAATTGGGTTAAGAAGTGTGGTTGTTTTGATTATTTGATAGGGTCACCATAAGGGTAATGGTGTGTGGCATTTATTCTGTACAGAAGCTTGGCCTTTTTGGTTGAGGCTTCTTAGGAATGTGACCTTTTTGGTTAGCCATGGAGAAACTACAGAGGTACAAATTATTATAAGCAACCTCATGTTAAAAATATCTTATATATTTTTGTTTAGCTTTACTTGGCATTCCTCTTTCTCTATGTATCTAGCAATTTAACCCCCTCAAACTCCTTATGACGCGATGGTGTGGTAATTACCCCGGGCCAAAAAGCTCTAAAAGACGTTCGAGTGATAACTCAAGCGAGCTTGAAATACGCAGGCGTTTCGTTTGTGGCCACCCCTTCGGGGATCAAGGTGTCCGGCAATATATACCGGTAGGCTATAGATAAATTCATTTTTGGGCTATTTCTTCCATTTTATTTATCCTGTTAAAGTGATTGATTGATTTTTGTGCTAATGTAGTTGGTATTTGGTATAATTTTACATATTTTAGATAAATCAGAATAGCACATGCAATATATTTGGGCATTTGCGGGGGAAACTGTTAACATACAGTATTCATCATAGGAAGGGATGAGGATGTGTAGCTCAGATCTTTGCCCTGAAATATGTTGTGGAGAAATATCTTGAGAAGGGACAACATTTGTAAGCTGCCTTCATGGACTTGGAAAAGGCCTATGACAGAGTTGATAGAGAAGGTACCGGTATGTAGAAAGTACTTGGAATATACGGAGCAGATAGCAAGTTGCTGAAAGCAGTGAAAAGCATGTATGAGGGTGCAAAGGTGTCAGTATGTGTTGAGAATGAACAGAGTGAGTTCTTTGATCTGAATTTTGGGTTAAAGAAAGGGTGTGTGATGTCCCCGTGGTTGTTCAATATATACTGTACTGTATATGGATGGAGTCATAAAAGAAATACAAGGATGAGCAGTGGATGTTGGTGTACCACTAATAAGGGAAGGCAACGAGTGGAATGACAGAGTTGATAGAGAAGGTATGTAGAAAGTACTGAGAATATAATTATGGAGTAGATGGCAAGTTGCTGAAAGCAGTGAAGAGTATGTATGAGAGTGCAAAGGTATCAGTACGTGTGAAGAATGAACAGAGGGAGTTCTTTGATCTGAATGTTTGGTAAAGCAAGGGTGTGTGATGTCCCGATGGTTGTTCTATACTGTATATACAGTATATGGATGGAGTCATAAAAGAAACACAAGGAAGAGCAGTGGATGTTGGTGTATCGCTGATAAGGGAAGGAAGCATACCGTATACGGAGCAGATGGTAAGTTGCTGAAAGCAGTTGTTGTTGTTGTTATTGTTCCCTAGGCAGCCTGGCTGAACAGCCCCGGCTGAAAGTAGTGTGGAGTATATAATGATGGTGCAAAGACGTCAGTATGTGTGGAGAATGAACAGAGCTACTTCTTTGATCTGAATGTTGGGTTAGAGCAAGGGTATATGATGTCCCCATGGTTGTTAAATATATACTGTATATATGCAATAAAGTCACAGCAACATGTGTCTGTCTGACCTCCCTTGAAGATGTAATAATACACAAAAGCGCTTGGGACTCCGTGTTTTTCTTCTTTCCTTGTGGATTTTCCTGCATACTGTATATATATATATATATATATATATATATATATATATATATATATATATATATATGGATGGAGTCATAAAAGAAATTCAAGGAAGAGCAGTGGATGTTTGTGTACTGCTGTTTGCTGACGATATGAATGGGAGTTGCAGGGTCTGGTAAATATATTTGAAACAGTGCGAAAAATGGAATGCACTGGAAGGTAAATGCGGGGAAGAGCAAGGTTATGGTCTTCGAAAGGTGTGAAGCCACAGAGTGTGAGGTGAAGTTGAACGATCAGGCTATGGAGATTGTCAGCTCATTTAAGTATCTTGGCAGTGTACAGAGTAAAGATGGGAGTATCGATGAAGAAGTGTGGGAGAGGGTGCAACAGGGGAAGAGGGTTGTAGGAATGCTGAAAGCAGTAACAAGAAATACGGTGGTCAGCATGGAACTGAAGAAGTCCTTGCATGACAGTGTGGTAATCCCAACACTGGCTTATGGAAGCGAAGCACGGACGTTGTTGGAGAGATTCAAACCAAGAGTGAAAGGGATGGAAATTAGTTACTTGAGCAGTGTGTGCAGAGTTACATGGAGGGATAGACAGACGAATGAGGAAGTACGAGAGAGGTGTGGTGTGAATGTACTGGAAAGTGCGAAAAAGAACACCTGGAGATGGTTCGGCCATGTGGAACGTATGGGAAGCGAGAGAATGAGAGTGTACGAGTGAGGTGGAAGGACAGAGGGAGAAATAAACCGAGAGAGAGGTGGAAGGATGGAGTTAAGAAGTATATACGTGAAAGCGGTGCTGGATGGGAGGAGGGGCATCGACTGACTGGGGACAGAGGTGCATAGGGGTGTTTCGTTCGCGGCCAATCCTTCGGGGATCAAGGCGTCCGTCAATAGATAGATAGATAAATTCATCTTTAGGGCTATTTCTTACATTATCTTTATCCTGTTAGTGTACTTTATAAATTTGTTTGGTAATGTAGTTGGTAATTGGTGTAATTATACATATTTCAGATAGAGGATGTCAACAGAATAACAAATGATGAGTTGAAGAGACGTTTAGGTATAAAGAGTATTAAGCGAGGAGATGTGTACAAGTAAACTGGGATGGTATGGACATGTGGAGAGAATGGATGAAGAAAATTGGGTGAAACGATGCAGGTCTGCGATTGTGGAGGGAGCTGCACCAAGGGGTGGACCGAGTAAGACCTGGGATCGGACTATACGTGCCGATCTCAAATCCAAAAACTTGACAAGTAAAGCATCCCTTAACAGGGTTGCCTGGAACGCCGCCATTAGGACAAGAGACTGAAACTGCACATCTGTGTGGACCACTCGGTCTTAAAATGTTATGTACGTATGTATGTATAAATCTGAAGAGCACATGCAATCTATTTAGGCATTTTCAGTCAGTATTGCTGGGTAAAGGGTTAACATATTAATCTTTTGTAGTATTTCTTCCATTTATTTATCCTGTTAGCGAGTTTTATTGATTTCAGTGCTACTGTAGTTGGTATTTGGTGTAATTTTACATATTTTAGATAAATCTGAAAAGGACATACAATATATTTGGGCATTTTCAGTCCGTATTGCTGGGGAAACGGTTAGCATGCTGTAGTCATCTTAGGAAGGGAAGAGGATGTGTAGCTCAGAATTTTGCCCGGAAATGTGTTGTGGAGAAATATCTGAAGAAGCGACAAAAGTTGTATGCTGCATTTATGGACTTGGAGAAGGCCTATGACAGAATTGATAGAGAAGGTATGTGGAAAGTACCGGTACTGAGAATATACGGAGTAGATGGCAAGTTGCTGAAAGCAATGAAGAGCATGTATGAGGGTGCAAAGGTGTCAGTATGTGTGGATAATTAACAGAGCGAGTTCTTTAATCTGAATGTTGGGTTAAAGCAAGGGTGTGTGTGATGTCCCCATGGTTGTTCAATATATACCGGTACAGTATATGGATGGAGTCATGAAAGAAATACAAGGAAGAGCAGCGGATGTTGGTGTATCGCTGATAAGGGAAGGAAACGAGTGGAAGTTGCCTCAACAGTACAGTACCGGTACTACTGTTGCTGAAAATACAGTTCTGATGAGCGATAGTGAATGGGAGTCGCAGGGTCAGGTAAATATGTTTGGAACAGTGTGTGAAGAACGGAATCTGGAGGTAAATGCTAGGAAGAGCAATATTATGGTCTTTGAAAGGGGTGCAACCATAGAGTGTGAAGTGAGGTTGAACGGCTATGAAGAATGTCAGCTCATTTAAGTATTTGGGCAGTGTGTTGAGTAAAGATGTGAGTAGGCCTATGGATGAAGAAGTGTGGGAGAGAGTGTAACAGGGGAAGAGCGTTGTAGGAACTCTGAAAGCAGTAAGAAGAAATAGGGTGGTCAGCATGGAAGTAAAGAAGTCCTTGCATGACAGTGTGGTAATCCCGACATTGACTTATGGGAGGGAAGCATGGACGTTTCTGACTGGGATTGATCATTGATAATCATCGGTTATGCTAGTTGGAAAATTAGTGGGGTAGAATGTAGAGTTCGGGTGTACCGCCAGCCTTGTTTACACTACGCGGAGCGGCGGCGGACGCTGGCCATCATGTTCCCGTCTATTTGACTGTTTTTGGATACAATAATAGGTTGATGGGGGTCACCCCCCATGACATATTGTCATCATCATATATATTGCGAGCAGGAGGCAAATAACCGAAAAAAACGCCTTCAAAATAGACGTGAACCAAAGGCTGGTTCACACATAGCCGAGTCGGTGCGCGAGTCCAACACGAGTGATGAAATTTTTGCTATTCGGCAATGACTCGTCGATACTCCTCAACACTCGTGTAGACTCGTGCTATACGCTCGTGTATACTCTTTGTTTACTCGACACACTCGTGGCTACTCGCCACTGGGTCCAAAAATTTCATGCATGCATGACATTTTTGGGCCCTGTGGCGAGTACCCACGAGTCTGGCCTAAATATGTGTAGACTCGTGTACATACGTGTTAACTCGTGTTTGGCTCTGAATAACTCTTCGTTATTCGTGTTAACTCGTGTTGACTCGTGTAAACCCGTGTAACACTCTTTGGTGATTCGTCGCTTTTCGTCATCATTTCGACGTTGATGAAGCAACACGTGTCTACACGCAACAACACGTATGTAACACACATGCAACACGTATCAACAAGAGTAGAAAGCACAAATGTGAGTGCCAAAATTTGGTGCCCCCATGATGCCAGAGTTTACACGATTCAAACACGAGTGAAAACACGAGTAAACAAGAGTAAACACGATCCACTGAGAAAAAACACGAGTGTAACACGAAAAAGCGAGTGTCATTTGAAATACCGTTATTTCAAAAATGTAGGACGAATCAACGAGTTTACACGAGTTTACATGGATGTAACACGAGTCAACACGTGTGCAACAGAGATCCAACGAGAGTCAACGCGTTGTCTTTCGTGTTGATCCGTATAACAATCGTGTTGTTCCGTGTAACAATCGCGTTGACTCGTGTTAGACTCGTCCATACTCTTTGTTTACGTGCCCTGGAATGTGGCCATTATTTTTCACATTTTTGACACTCGTGTTGGGTTCGTGTTACACTCGTTTTGACTCTCAGTTACTCGTACAGACTCTTGCATGAACACGTGTTGACTCGTATTGACTCGAGTTAACTCGTGTTACACTCTCCTTGACTCGGGAGCAATTGCTACTCGCGGCCGACTCGGCCTCCAGCGACGGCGATAATCGACGAGTGTGACTCGTGTTGGACTCGCGCACCGACTCGGCTATGTGTGAACCAGCCTTTAACCACGGTGATCGACATATGTAAACATGACGGCGGCGGTGTCGGCTTCGGATGTTCGCGATAATGTTCCCGTCTATTTTGAATGCCATTGGATACAATAATATGTTGAGGGGGGGCTTTGCCCCCTGTGATGCCTGCCAGCGTTGGCAGAATTGCCTCCCGGTAGCCACTAGCGCTCGCCAGGGCAGTGAAATGGGCTACAGTCTATCTACAATGTTGTACTTTCTTTCTTGTGAATCGTCATGTCACAGGCAGTATAGAAGTGGTCTTTATTTTCGCCTGTGACAATGCATTATATTTTATATCATGAGTTGAACATAAGATGCATTGTAGTGAAGGAGAGAGAGAGAGCGAGCGAGCAGGGTGGGGGAGGTGAGTGTTGCTTTTCCTCCTCCTCCCTCCTCCCTCCCAGAGGAGTTGCTCGCCAGCGTGGTCTTTTCTCTCGGTTTTGATTGGCTGGTGGTTCCTGGCGCCTTCTGCAGGCCTGCTGCCTGGTGACGTAGCGGCCTGTGATTGGCTGACCACCATGCCTTTGTGTGTGATCCTGGAGGGGTCCCGAGGAGCTATTCTCTTCAGAGCTTGTCTGACCAGTATACCCTTCACATGTCCCCTTGCTACCTGTCTCCCGACTTCTACCTGTAGAACACTTTCTCTCTCTCTCAACTTCTTACCTCTCATTCTTTCAATCTATTTAATATCATAACTCCCCTTTGGTTCTCCACGATTTCATACATCAGCCATCGTATTATATGCTGAAGCTCTCAGATATTATATGTTTAGTTAGGCATTTTGGAGGGGTTACCATTTTGTCTGTAGAGGTTCGACACACTCACAGTGTCTCCCTGCCTATTCCTTGGCTGTCTGCTGGGCTATTTAATGCTAGACTGGGGTGAGGCCATTGTTGTTGTGATTTCCGATGTGTACTAGGTTTTGTTGAACCTGTACAATCGCAACGGAGACGTGGGAAGCCTAGGTATTCTTTCTGACTGTGTACCTTGTGAGTTTAGCACTGTGTTGCGAGTGAGGGCTTTTGCCTCTGCCACCCAACACTGTGCTAACTCATTTGCTTTGACTTTGAGAGGGTCGCCAGGAGAGAACCAGATACTAGCGATCTGGATCTCTCAAGAGAGCACCCCGTCAATTAACGTAATTTGGCCGCACACTCTTAAGGACCTCGCTAAGCTACGAGCCGCTTGCTCAGCCATTGTTTCCTAGCCTACGACATCCCAGCTAGACTTTATTAGCCTAGCAGACACCCGTTTAGAATTATAAACTCTTATGTTATGTATGCAGCATTCTTATTCGCATTGACCGTAAGCCTTGGTTGTTGTTGAGTTGCACAACCTGAGCAGGTTTTTTGAGTTGCCGACGAAGGACTTCTTTTGTTGTTGGAGATAATACTAGTGTGCATTTATCGTTATTCCCATGTCAGTTGACACTGTCTGTCTCTACACTTGTCCTATATTGACCGTGCTTTATATAACAGTTCAAAATCCGATACGATCATCTTACCCCAGCATCAGACTTTCTTCAGAAGATTCCTGCTCGATGCTTTGGGACTTTCGTTCACTTTCTTTAGTATAGGAGTGACAGTTCATTATTGTTTAGAGTAACTTTAAATATACCTTCTTCTAGTTTGCATTAAATCATTGCAGTGATTTAATTAAGATCTCTATCTTTTCCTAGTATACCTTATTAACGTAATTGTATGTTGTTGTGATCAGGTTGTATCAGAGATCATCAGCCTGTAGTAGTAGTGCACTTATTCTGAGTTATAGGATACCCTGTTATCGCAGATTTAACTCTGGAGGGTATAGGTGTTTTTTGTGCGCCGGCATTATAAGTTCAGGGGTTGGATCTAGTGTTACCGTTGTGGCTGTGTGCTTTCCTAGTCCAATGATTAAGAGCCCTTGTTTTATACGAGCCCCGGTCGTAACAAATGGCGACCTTGCTTAGGATTTTGTGAACTTAGAGAAATATTGCAGGAGTGTTGTGGCCATTTGTTTTGTTTAAAGGAATATAGTGGACACGTGGATTTTTTTTTGGCAAGTAGTATAACACTTAAGAGTCTTCGAGCAATCTTGTATTTTTGAGTGAATAGTGCTGCATAAGAGTTTAGGTACTTTTTTTTTTTATAAACGTTGAGAATTTTCGGTGGACACTATGTCGGACGACGGATCAGTGTACAGTGAGGACACAGTACGGGAAACAGAAACTGAGGTGCAGCAGCGGGCTTTGTTAGATGACATTAGAGTTATAGCTAGTGAGGAGGATGCAAGGAAGTTTCTGGATATACCTATTACTGCTGACCGGGTGTCGGGGATTGATCGGTATGGTCTCCAGTGTTTGGCCACGGTCATGGGGCATGTGGGCATTAGCAGCATGTCGAGAGGTGACCTGGTGGCCTGTGTGCTCGGCGGGGTGCATGGGGCTTCGGGTGGAGCGTGAGCTGGGGCACCTTCGGCCCAGCCCCCATTCCACTCGACTCCTACCATGGCGCCCCCTCGGGCTCCGGAGCCGGGTACGTTCCCGCCGGCCGATCGTCACTGTCAGCGTGGTTTGCACTTGGGTGAGTCTCCAATTGTTGCATCTCTTCCTCCTCAAGGTTTGACGGCAGAGATGCTCTTCCAGCTTGAGATGGCTAAGCAGCAACGGGAATCTCAGCAGCAGCAGCGGGAGTTTGAGATGGCTAAGATTCAGGCTGGGGAGAGAAGGGCCAGATATGAGACTGAGGCTGAGGAGAGAAGGGCCAGATATAAAAGTGAGCTTAACGCGTGGAGCCCCGGCTAGTTTTGTATTGTTTGTTCACCAGAACCCGGCCGGTTTTCAAAAAATGATTTTATTCCAGAAACAATAGCGAATGGGTTAGGAATGAAGGAAAAACCACGAAAAACCGCTCAAAAAGCTTAAAGAATGGTCCTACAGAGCCCCCGAAAACGTATTTTACAAGAGTAAAAAATTGAAGGCAATTACCCCAAAAAAACAGGTTATTGCGCGCTCACGCGCACGCACGTGGACTTTGAGTTTTCAACCATCGGCACGGTTGTGTGGGATAAGTACACAGTTCCCATACAAATCTGAGCCCTCTCGAGTGGCTATACCTGAGGTTACGGTCGGAGCAATTAGGGTGACTCGTCAGACGCGTCGCTGGGGCTGTGCGTTACATACATCGCCGACGCGCCAGACGCGTCGCTGGGGCTGCACGGGTTAAGCAGAGAGAGCTTGAACAACGAAAGCATGAATCTGAGATTGAGATGTCCAGGATTCAGTCTGAGGAGAGAAAGGCCATGTACTGTGCAGACAAATATCTTGAGAGGTCTCGGGTGGAGACGATAGGGCAGCGTCTCGGTTCTGGGAATCGAGGTCTTGAGCAGTCTTTATCGCACCTTATTAAGTTGGTCCCTGTATTTGATGAGTCGGGCGTTACTGAATTTTTTATGCGTTTTGAGAAGAAGTGCCGGGAGCACCAATGGTCCGAGGTTAATTAAGTGGGCAGCCCTTGTTTCCTCTAGCTTGGTTGGCAAAGGACTCAAGGCATATGATGCGTTGCCCTTGGAGTCGTGCATCGATTACGAGGTATTGAAGGAGGCTGTCCTGCGGGCATATGAGTTACAACCAGAGACGTACAGATTGAAGTTCCGGGTGTAACGAAGGGTCGTGAGTGCACCTTTCTTGAGCATGCCCGGGATCTGTCCGATGCATTTAGAAACTGGCTGCGTTCTGAGAAGGCATCGACGTTTGAGGAGTTGAAACAGCTGATGCTTCTAGAACAATTTTTTAAGTGTACGGGCAGCGATCTGACGTTGAATCTTAAAGAAAAGAACTCGAAAACTCTTCAGGAGGCAGCTGAGATGGCTGACTTTCGGATGTCACTGATTCGTGGGTGCGGGTCTGCACAACGGAACGATGCAGGTAACAAGGGGCGCAACACTCCACCACCCCGAGTCAGTGATACACCATATAACAATTACAACAAGAGCAACGATACTAAGTCTGACCATAAACCTAATACTGTCCCGTTTAAGAAGGGTCAGGGCCCTTCCCCACCTCAAGGGAAGCCCAAGGGGGAGTTAGAGTGTTTTCATTGTCATGAGAAGGGGCATTTTGCAAGAGCCTGTCCAAGCAAGCTACCTAATGCAGTTGTGTCTTTGGCTCGCAACATTGGGGTGTCCCCGAAGTCGTCTGAGTTTGCCCGGGGTATAACGTCAGAGGCTGGGACACAGCCAGTGGAGAAGAATCCGGAAGGCTCGAACCCTGTCCGCGATGTCTTTTGCGACCATTGAGGGCGTGGCTGCGTGGGGTGGGCTGGTAAGAAGCATGGAGTTGAGCTGTTGCGAGACACGGGTGCCTCTCAGACTTTAATGAAGAACTTTACTGGTAGACCAATAAACGCGGCACGGGTGGTTGTGGTGCAAGGTATCAATGCTGTCAAGTCATACCCGTTGGTCAGGATGGAACGGGAGGTGGATGGTGTGACACGAGAGTTGGATGTGGGTATTGTGGAGAACTTGCCTTTTGGGGGCGTCGACCTCCTTCTCGGCAACGACTTTGCGGTGCCTACTTCTGAGGTTTCACCCTTAGTCGTTGTCGAGAAGCCGGCCGACGTGAGTAGGGAGGAACAGGAGTGGTAGAGAAGTGTCAAGTACAACCTATGGTGTGCGTTGTTACAAGACCTCTTGCATCCAAATTGTCACAGCCTATTCCTCAGTCTTCTGATCAGCGGAGGTACGGTTGGAAGAAGACGGCTGATGTTGGTAAAAGTTTGGAGAGTTTAGTACCAGCTGCTCTTCTTGGCAACTCAGTATTGGCACCATTGTTGGAGTCTGGAGAGGCCCCAGGACCTGTCACAGCTAGTGAGGAGGTAGGGCAGGAAGAGACTCCGAGGCAGCAACGTTACACACCGAGAGAAGAAAGGGTTGCTCAGTTTGATATTGGGGGAGGACTTGGGTTGCTTCGGAAGCATCTAGACAAGTTGGTTCCCTCAGATATTTGTAAACTGCAGTTGGAGGATCCGGAAGTTCTGAAGTGTGGTAATGGTGCTGTCGAGATCAAACACGAGGACGGGGAAACATGTCATGTGAACCTGTTCGAGGAGTTTGTGAGGCAACCACCTGAGCAGCCTACTGTCCCTGCGTTGGTCTGCAGCGGCCAAGGTGGAGAAGGAGAGGGGGGCAGTAGGGCACAGGTGGAGGAGAGTAGGGATTGTCATGTCTCGGCGGAGCAGTGGGCGGGGGACACGAGTCTGGTGGCTGTGGAAGCGGTAGAGCACCTGCCTTAGCAGCAGTGTGCAGCGCTCCAGCACCAGCTCGGTTCATACCCCACTGGTCGTGCCGGGCCCCTGAGCCTCACAACTCAGGCGGTGCAAGATGTCCCGCGGGCCGGTCACGTGAATGTTGGGAGACCGTTAGCCTCGTTGTTTCGGTGGTTCAAGGTGGGCGACGAGGCTTGGACATGGTTGTCAGGTCAACCCCTGGCTGCCAAGGGTGGTGGTCAAAAGGAGGACTTTGAGCAGATTGGTAAGGTTGGCTGTGGCATTGAAGTGCCCGGTCGTCACATAGCCTCCCAATGCTGCTCTAGTCGAATGCAACAGCCCTACCAGAGACCGACTGTATCTGGCCATGTCGCTAAAAGCGGTGATGCTGCGCAGGCAGATGTAGTCGTAAGGAATGCGGGGGTGCGCATGTACGGTATCGGCGGGGAAGCCTTAGCAATAATGAACTATGGGAGTGACTGCACAGGTGGTACTGATTGTCCCTCTCATGACCTGGCTGTTCTAGGGACGAAGGTGGAGAAGGAGGGAGACTACAGGTTAGAAGCTGCGGTCTCGGCGGGGTTGTGGGAGGGCACTAGGATTGTTGTTCTGTGAGATAAGTTGTTTACTAGGCTGTGGCAGTGCATCCGCATGTTTGTTGCTTCTCCAGGCCTGATGTACGGGGTAGAATCCGACATGCAGGCTGGAGATAGTGCAAGGCTCAGTTTAATTCCCTACCGTATAAATCCTGCTCGACAGCCTGTGGTGCAAGCAGAGCTGGATTACGTGTTGACGAAGGGTCTGAGGGATAAGGAATGTCGTGAGTGGTCGTTGCCTGTAACTTTGCAACCTGTGTTAAGTGGCAAGATCAGTGTGTGTGCATTATCTCTGACAGACACCTATCCATTGCCCAAGGGTCTGAGGGATAAGGAATGTCGTGAGTGGTCGTTGCCTGTAACTTTGCAACCTGTGTTAAGTGGCAAGATCAGTGTGTGCATTATCCCTGACAGACACCTATCCATTGCCCAAGGGTCTGAGGGATAAGGAATGTCGTGAGTGGTCGTTGCCTGTAACTTTGCAACCTGTGTTAAGTGGCAAGATCAGTGTGTGTGCATTATCCCTGACAGACACCTATCCATTGCCCAAGGGTCTGAGGGATAAGGAATGTCGTGAGTGGTCGTTGCCTGTAACTTTGCAACCT
Organism: Paralithodes platypus; assembly: GCA_032716605.1. Lineage (NCBI taxonomy): Eukaryota > Metazoa > Arthropoda > Malacostraca > Decapoda > Lithodidae > Paralithodes > Paralithodes platypus. The sequence continues at coordinate 929,760 of CM064551.1, forward strand.
GTGTTAAGTGGCAAGATCAGTGAGTGTGTGTGCATTATCCCTGACAGACGCCTATACCTTATCGAGAGTTGACGACACCATAGACCGCATCGGGGCTGCATCGCCTAACACGAAGGTAGAACTAGTGAATGGCTTTTGGCAGGTCCTGTTGCCGGAAAGAGCGAAGAGAAGTGCCAGTCTTGTGATGAACTGGGCAGTTTGTCAGTGTTGTTGTGCTGCCGGAACACAAGTTGGATGTGTGGCATGCTAAGGGCACTGATAATGTTTTGGCTGATTGTTTGTAACGGGAGGGTCTGTTTGCAGGAGAACCCGCGCCGTTCAGTCAGTGTGTGTTGAGAGTGGAGAAAAACTAGGCTTGCCCCTGTAGAGCAGCCGCCAAAAACAAAATTAAAATTAAATCGAAAAAAATCACGTAAAAACTCTTTTTTTATATAGTTAATTGTAAGTTGCCAATATTATAGCTAAAGTCCTAAGTTGAACCTGTCTTTCACTTAGGAGGCTGGGCTCTGTGAAGCTCGCTCAGGGAGCATAGTAGGCTAAATTATACTATTATGTTTGGGAGGGGTTATAAGATTTTCTTTATGTTGATATGTTGTTTTATGTAAGACTTGAGCTTTGAATTTCATTTCTGGTGGAGTGGCTATGTGTGACGGGTCTTGTTGGCATTCTGCCTTGTCAGATATCGTGCTCGCCTAATGTTGAGCATCCTATATCTTGGGCGGGTGTGACGCCTGCCAGCGTTGGCAGAATCGCCTCCCGGTAGCCACTAGCGCTCGCCAGGGCAGTGAAATGGGCTATAGTCTATCTACAATGTTGTACTTTCTTTCTTGTGAATCGTTATGTCACAGGCAGTATAGAAGAAGTGGTCTTTATTTTCGACTGTGACAATACATTATATTTTATATCATGAGTTGAACATAAGATGCATTGTAGTGAAGGAGAGAGAGAGAGCGAGCGAGCAGGGTGGGGGAGGTGAGTGTTGCTTTTCCTCCTCCTCCCTCCTCCCTCCCGGAGGAGTTGCTCGCCCGCATGGTCTTTTCTCTCGGTTTTGATTGGCTGGTGGTTCATGGCGCCTTCTGCAGGCCTGCTGCCTGGTGACGTAGCGGCCTGTGATTGGCTGACCACCATGCCTTTGTGTGTGATCCTGGAGGGGTCCCGAGGAGCTATTCTCTTCAGAGCTTGTCTGACCAGTATACCCTTCACATGTCCCCTTGCAACCTGTCTCCCGACTTCTACCTATAGAACACTTTCTCTCTCTCTCAACTTCTTACCTCTCATTCTTTCAATCTATTTAATATCATAACTCCCCTTTGGTTCTCCACGATTTCATACATCGGCCATCGTATTATATGCTGAAGCTCTCAGATATTATATGTTTAGTTAGGCATTTTGGAGGGGTTACCATTTTGTCTGTAGAGGTTCAACACACTCACGGTGTCTCCCTGCCTATTCCTTGGCTGTCTGCTGGGCTATTTAATGCTAGACTGGGGTGAGGCCATTGTTGTTGTGATTTCCGATGTGTACTAGGTTTTGTTGAACCTGTACAATTGCAACGGAGACGTGGGAAGCCTAGGTGGTCTTTCTGACTGTGTACCTTGTGAGTTTAGCACTGTGTTGCGAGTGAGGGCTTTTGCCTCTGCCACCCAACACTGTGCTAATTCGTTTGCTTTGACTTTGAGAGGGTCGCCAGGAGAGAACCAGATACTAGCGATCTGGATCTCTCAAGAGAGCACCCCGTCAATTAACGTAATTTGGCCGCACTGTCTTAAGGACCTCGCTAGGCTACGAACCGCTTGCTCAGCCATTGTTTCCTAGCCTACGACATCCCAGCTAGACTTTATTAGCGTAGCAGACACCCGTTTAGAATTATATACTCTTATGTTATGTATGCAGCATTCTTATTCGCGTTAACCGTAAGCCTTGGTTGTTGTTGAGTTGCACAACCTGAGCAGGTTTTTTGAGTTGCCTGAAGAAGGACTTCTTTTGTTGTTGGAGATAATACTAGTGTGCATTTATCGTTATTCCCATGTCAGTTGACACTCTCTGTCTCTACACTTGTCCTATATTGACCCTGCTTTATATAACAGTTCAAAATACGATACGATCATCTTACCCCAGCATCAGACTTTCTTCAGAAGATTCCTGCTTGATGCTTTGGGACTTTCATTCACTTTCTTTAGTATAGGAGTGACAGTTCATTATTGTTTAGAGTAACTTTAAATATACCTTCTTCTAGATTGCATTAAATCATTGCAGTGATTTAATTAAGATCTCTATCTTTTCCTAGTATACATTATTAACGTAATTCTATGTTGTTGTGATCAGGCTGTATCAGAGCTCATCAGCCTGTAGTAGTAGTGCACTTATACTGAGTTATAGGATACCCTGTTATCGCAGATTTAACTCTGGAGGGTATAGGTGTTTTTGTGCACCGGCATTATAAGTTCAGGGGTTGGATCTAGTGTTACCGTTGTGGCTGTGTGTGCTTTCCTAGTCCAATGATTAAGAGCCCTTGTTTTATACGAGCCCCGGTCGTAACACCCCCATGACATGTCATCATCATATATATTGCCAGTAGGGGGCAAACAACCAAAACAATTGCCGCAAAGCCCTCCCCTCAACATACAGTATTATTGTATCCAATGGCAGTCAAAATAGACGGGAACATGATCGCAAGCGTCCACCGCCGCCGCCGCCGTCATGTTTACATGGTCGATCGCCGCAGTTACTGTAAGTTCTCGTTTATTTTGAGTTTTTGACGACGATTTTTTTTGGTTAGGCCTATTTGCCCCCTGCTGGCAAATTATATGATGATGACAATGTGTCATGGGGGGTGTTTGCCCCCCTCAACATATTATCGTATCCAACGGCATTCAAAATGGACGGGAACATGATGGCAAGCTTCCGTCGCCGCTCTGCGCAGTGTAAACAATGGTGACGGTACGCCCGAACTCTACATTCTACCCGGCTAGGCCTATATTATAGGCTACAATAAATGAGTAGGCTAGGCTATTTTATCTATAGGCTAGGCCTAGTCTAATATTAAAATTTAAGGTAGCATTCAAGTTGACTACAGCAGGACTTACCTTTGACCAGGTATAGGCTATCCTAGTGTTTACTAGGCCTTAGGTGTTAAGTGAGCTCTCTCTCACACAAACCTCAGTGTCGTGGCGGGGCCTGTAGGCTCCGGCTGACGTCCATCCGTGCTGCTTGCAAATGCTGGCCTGGCTCACAGGCTACAAAATAGCCGGAAAATCGTCTCCGTCATATGAGGGGCCCCGCAGAAATTGGGTTAAGAAGTGAGGTTGTTTTGATTATTTGATAGGGTCACCATAAGGGTAATGGTGTGTGGCATTTATTCTGTACAGAAGCTTGGCCTTTTTGGTTGAGGCTTCTTAGGAATGTGACCTTTTTGGTTAGCCATGGAGAAACTACAGAGGTACAAATTATTATAAGCAACCTCATGTTAAAAATATCTTATATATTTTTGTTTAGATTTACTTGGCATTCCTCTTTCTCTATGTATCTAGCAATTTAACCCCCTCAAACTCCTTATGACGCGATGGTGTGGTAATTACCCCGGGCCAAAAAGCTCTAAAAGACGTTCGAGTGATAACTACATTAGCCATACGAAGAAACGTTGCATCCCTTGCATTATTCTACAGATATTTTCACAGCAATTGTTCCGAGGAACTTGCTTCAATTGTGCCGCCTCTCCACATCTTTCCCCGTAGAACTAGGGCAGCTGAGAGCGCCCATGAATTTACACTTTCTCCTCCACAATGCAGAACTTCTGCTTATCAGAATTCATTTATCCCCAGAGCTACTACTCTTTGGAATTCACTTCCCTCGAATTGCTTTCCACAAACTTACAATCAACAAATGTTTAAATCCAGTTGTTACAAACATTTTATGAATGGAGGATGCCTTTAGGCACATGGACCTTTTTGTTTTATCTGTGTTTTTCCTTCCTCCATTCATTGTCTCTTAAAAAAAAAAAAAAAAAAAAAAAAAAAACTCAAGCAAGCTTGAAATACGCAGGCGTTTCGTTCGTGGCCACCCCTTCGGGGATCAAGGTGTCCGGCAATATATACCGGTAGGCTATAGATAAATTCATTTTTGGGCTATTTCTTCCATTTTATTTATCCTGTTAAAGTGATTGATTGATTTTTGTGCTAATGTAGTTGGTATTTGGTATAATTTTACATATTTTAGATAAATCAGAATAGCACATGCAATATATTTGGGCATTTGCGGGGGAAACGGTTAACATACAGTATTCATCATAGGAAGGGATGAGGATGTGTAGCTCAGATCTTTGCCCTGAAATATGTTGTGGAGAAATATCTTGAGAAGGGACAACATTTGTAAGCTGCCTTCATGGACCTGGAAAAGGCCTATGACAGAGTTGATAGAGAAGGTACCGGTATGTAGAAAGTACTTGGAATATACGGAGCAGATAGCAAGTTGCTGAAAGCAGTGAAAAGCATGTATGAGGGTGCAAAGGTGTCAGTATGTGTTGAGAATGAACAGAGTGAGTTCTTTGATCTGAATTTTGGGTTAACCCTTATTTAGCGGGGTCGGACTTAAGTCCGATACGAGAAAATTGGACTAAATGGCGGGGTCGGACTTAAGTCCGTGGGCGTATTCCCGCCCTAATTTAGGTGGAAAGCGAAACTTGGTGGTCAGGCGGTGTACTACAAGGGCCCACCCACACATCCCCACTGCGTGACCGTGACTAAGTGACCCTCAAGCAGCCATAATGGAAGGTCAAGATTTGCCCGTGTTCGATTCGGTGGACGCCATCCCTAGTGCGTCGCGCCACCCTACTAACCACGCCCGGCTTACCACCCAGGAACTAGATATCATGCTGAACTCTTCAGAACTTTCTAATAAGCTGTTGGATGAAACCGTCGAAGGTCTGGGTGAGAGTTTTGGTAGTGTGGATGACTCGGAAGACGAAAATAACCCGATCATAGGCTTTCGCCCCAAGCATAATTTGCGTGGGGTGGATGTGTTGGTTGATATTGGACAGACCCTTCAGCAAATTGGAGACGTTCCTGACGAAGAACATACTGGTGTGGGTGTTGGTAAGTACAATTTATATTTTATAATTGCTTGAAAATGTGATTGCAAGCATTTTATCACCTTACGAGCGGCTGGTGGAGTATATTTCACTGTGCCGCCCAGCGGGGTTTTTTTTTATACCCTAAATGGGGTTGTTCCGTGCTCTTTTTCATGCATAAACAAGACCCAGAGCGTAATACAAGTATGTATACTGAAAGTGCGTAAATTGAGCTTTCCAATGACACCCGAACCATCCTTTTACGATCACTGGTTGTCTTTCAACGATCGTAAAACACGAGTGAAAAAACCCTAAAATACGGTAATTTCCTTATATAATTCCCTGTGTGGCGAGCGGTCTTGAGGTAATTTATGCTCCTAATCACCGCTTCGCTCTCTCTCAGAGCACATTACGTCCTCAAAATTGCACTCTACAAGAAATTTCCTTTGCATTTTATAGCGTATTATTTGCAGGCGTTCGGTTAATTTCTTACGGTAATACAAACAACGAAAGATTGAATATTTGTGCTTGGCATTATATGATTGTGGGGAACAGATGTAGGCCTACCGTATATATTATGTTTTCATATATATGATACATGTGTAACATTTTTATATTATCACGACTCTCTCTCTCTCTGTTTCACTCTCTTTGTTTGTACTCCTTTGTACTCTCTTTGTCTGATGTAGGCCAGGGCACGCCCCTAACTAATCTCTTCCCTCCCAGGGGAAATCACACCTAGCAGATGTTTTGACTACCCTCTCTCTCTGTCTGTCTCTTGCTCTCTGGGTCTACCTATACTGCATGTGACATTGAAATTGCTTGAGAGTTTGATTGCAAGCATTTATAGCGTATTATTTGCAGGCGTTCGGTAAATTTCTCACGATAACCAGGGTGTATGGTACATTTCTCACGATAATACAAGCAACAACGAAGCTTGGCGAAGATTGTGGTCTACAATATACCTTTTTATAATTGCATGTGACCTTGTAATTGCTTGAAAGTTTGATTGCAAGCATTTTATAGCGTATTATTTTCAGGCGTTCAATAAATTTGATAAATATATCAAAATAAGTCCTGTGGGACTATGAAATAGCTATTATTGGACAAGGACAATATTTTGTTCATCCCTCCACTGGAACATCAACAACAATGTCAACAACGTATCGCCGTCGGCAATCGTAAGATTCAGAGTCGTAAAGATTCCAGGACGAGCTCAATAGAAAATGAATGAATGAAATGAATGAGTGTGCAGTACTGCCAATACGTATAGCGACTTCCGCTAGATCTAGAGACCTTTACTTCGATCTAGCAGCAATGACTTACACTAGCGGTTTTGTTTGGCGATGGGCTGGTCTATCAGAGTGAGACCTGAGCGATCTCTGCCATACCCATAGCTTACTCTGACTGTTCCTTTTACTTATATATTTTCTAAATCTCAAGTGACGGCGTCTCTTCCGTGGATTGACCTCCCAATCTACCAAGATTGGAAGCTAAAGCATCACATTATTCCTTTGCCCCTCAACTTTCTCTTCATAATTGCTGAGGGGCACAGGGCCCTGGGTGGGGCTTTGGTTTCCCGGGCGTTTACGCACCCTCTCAGCTCCCCGCCATGGAGTGGCTTCGGTCACCCAGGCTTTATTGTGGTCGGCAGGGAGGGTTCTGTGGGGGCGCTCGTTTATGGCCTTGGCCTTACTCGGGGCCTTGGGGCTGTTCGGCCAGGCAGCTTGGGGAACAACAACAACAACAACAACTAGCGGTTTTGTTTTGAAATTTCAGAACAATTTCGAAGTGATATTATATGGATATTGCCAATTCATATTTCTAGTGGTATTTATCATGTCTTACATCTAACAATATATGCTAGCGGATTTAACTTCAATTGGTAACCCTCCCGCTCGAGTCGGCTCCAAGAAAATCGATAATGGTGGCACTTTAGTAAACAGGTGATAAACAAAACCGCATGCGGATCGGTTTGGTGTATCGGTATTATGGTAAGTTGGCTACCTACTATTGTTTATACGATATAGTAAGTAATGATAAGTAAATTATTATATATTATATATAAAACAAAAACAAAATTCCTGCAAAGCAAGCGAAACAGAGAGAGAGAGAGAATGCAGAAACTTAACTGAAGAAAGAGTGAAAAAGATATAATAATACAGAAATATTACAAGCAAATAAATTAAATAGAGGGATTAGTTAGAGAAAATAATAATGAGAAATACATAATACGGATGAGGAAGAGAGAAAGGGAGCACAAGAGAGGGAAAGCGAGCGAGCCAGAGAGACAGACAGACAGACAGGAGGAGTGAGAGAGATTAGAGAAAATAATAATGAGAATTACATATACGGATGAGGAAGAGAGAGAGAGAGAGAGCGCGCGAGAGAGGGAAAGCGAGCGAGCCAGAGAGACAGACAGACAGACAGGAGGAGTGAGAGAGATTAGAGAAAATAATAATGAGAATTACATATACGGATGAGGAAGAGAGAGAGAGAGAGACAGAGCGCGCGAGAGAGGGAAAGCGAGCGAGCCAGAGAGAGAGAGAGAGAGAGAGAGACAGACAGACAGACAGGAGTGAGAGAGAGAGAAAGAAAGAGAGAGAGAGAGAGAGAGAGAATACAGAAATAAGGAGAAATAAGAGAAAAATAAGACCGATTACCGAAGGAATACTAGACGCGCGAGAGGCCGAAGTCAGGCCAAAGCGAACGCAACCGAACGCGCCCGGGAAATAGACCAAAAAGTACCTCCTCTTCCTCACCTCTTCCCACCCTCCACACTCATTCATAACATCCATTCATAGACTAATATGGGGAGACGAAGAGTTGCTCTTTCCAAAAAAATGATCGTTTCGTTCGCATTGGAGCCATAGTAACGGCGCTAGGGCGAGTGCAATTGAACGAATATTTCGGGATTATGCCCGCTGAGCGGTACAGTGTAAAATACCTTACCACCCGCTAAATAAGGGTTAAAGAAAGGGTGTGTGATGTCCCCGTGGTTGTTCAATATATACTGTACTGTATATGGATGGAGTCATAAAAGAAATACAAGGATGAGCAGTGGATGTTGGTGTACCACTAATAAGGGAAGGCAACGAGTGGAATGACAGAGTTGATAGAGAAGGTATGTAGAAAGTACTGAGAATATAATTATGGAGTAGATGGCAAGTTGCTGAAAGCAGTGAAGAGTATGTATGAGAGTGCAAAGGTATCAGTACGTGTGAAGAATGAACAGAGGGAGTTCTTTGATCTGAATGTTTGGTAAAGCAAGGGTGTGTGATGTCCCGATGGTTGTTCTATACTGTATATACAGTATATGGATGGAGTCATAAAAGAAACACAAGGAAGAGCAGTGGATGTTGGTGTATCGCTGATAAGGGAAGGAAGCATACCGTATACGGAGCAGATGGTAAGTTGCTGAAAGCAGTTGTTGTTGTTGTTATTGTTCCCTAGGCAGCCTGGCTGAACAGCCCCGGCTGAAAGTAGTGTGGAGTATATAATTATGATGGTGCAAAGACGTCAGTATGTGTGGAGAATGAACAGAGCTACTTCTTTGATCTGAATGTTGGGTTAGAGCAAGGGTATATGATGTCCCCATGGTTGTTAAATATATACTGTATATATGCCATAAAGTCACAGCAACATGTGTCTGTCTGACCTCCCTTGAAGATGTAATAATACACAACAGCGCTTGGGACTCCGTGTTTTTCTTCTTTCCTTGTGGATTTTCCTGCATACTGTATGTATATATATATATATATATATATATGGATGGAGTCATAAAAGAAATTCAAGGAAGAGCAGTGGATGTTTGTGTACTGCTGTTTGCTGACGATATGAATGGGAGTTGCAGGGTCTGGTAAATATGTTTGAAACAGTGCGAAAAATGGAATCTGAAGGTAAATGCGGGGAAGAGCAAGGTTATGGTCTTCGAAAGGGGTGAAGCCACAGAGTGTGAGGTGAAGTTGAACGATCAGGCTATGGAGATTGTCAGCTCATTTAAGTATCTTGGCAGTGTACAGAGTAAAGATGGGAGTATCGATGAAGAAGTGTGGGAGAGGGTGCAACAGGGGAAGAGGGTTGTAGAAATGCTGAAAGCAGTAACAAGAAATAGGGTGGTCAGCATGGAACTGAAGAAGTCCTTGCATGACAGTGTGGTAATCCCAACACTGGCTTATGGAAGCGAAGCATGGACGTTGTTGGAGAGATTCAAACCAAGAGTGAAAGGGATGGAAATTAGTTACTTGAGCAGTGTGTGCAGAGTTACATGGAGGGATAGACAGACGAATGAGGAAGTACGAGAGAGGTGTGGTGTGAATGTACTGGAAAGTGCGAAAAAGAACACCTGGAGATGGTTCGGCCATGTGGAACATATGGGAAGCGAGAGAATGAGAGTGTACGAGTGAGGTGGAAGGACAGAGGGAGAAATAAACCGAGAGATAGGTGGAAGGATGGAGTTAAGAAGTATATGCGTGAAAGCGGTGCTGGATGGGAGGAGGGGCGTCGACTGACTGGGGACAGAGGTGCATAGGGGTGTTTCGTTCGTGGCCAATCCTTCGGGTATCAAGGCGTCCGTCAATAGATAGATAGATAAATTCATCTTTATGGCTATTTCTTACATTATCTTTATCCTGTTAGTGTACTTTATTAATTTGTTTGGTAATGTAGTTGGTAATTGGTGTAATTTTTCATATTTCAGATAGAGGATGTCAACAGAATAACAAATGATGAGCTGAAGAGACGTTTAGGTATAAAGAGTATTAGCGAGGAGATGCGTACAAGTAAACTGGGATGGTATGGACATGTGGAGAGAATGGATGAAGAAAATTGGGTGAAACGATGCAGGTCTGCGGTTGTGGAGGGAGCTGCACCAAGGGGTGGACCGAGTAAGACCTGGGATCGGACTATACGTGCCGATCTCAAATCCAAAAACTTGACAAGTAAAGCATCCCTTAACAGGGTTGCCTGGAATGCCGCCATTAGGACAAGAGACTGAAACTGCACATCAGCAATTTTCACAGCAATTGTTCCGAGGAACTTGCTTCAATTGTGCCGCCTCTCCACATCTTTCCCCGTAGAACTAGGGCAGCTGAGAGCGCCCATGAATTTACACTTTCTCCTCCACAATGCAGAACTTCTGCTTATCAGAATTCATTTATCCCCAGAGCTACTACTCTTTGGAATTCACTTCCCTCGAATTGCTTTCCACAAACTTACAATCAACAAATGTTTAAATCCAGTTGTTACAAACATTTTATGAATGGAGGATGCCTTTAGGCACATGGACCTTTTTGTTTTATCTGTGTTTTTCCTTCCTCCGTTTATTGTCTCTTAAAAAAAAAAAAAAAAAAAAAAAAAATCTGTGTGGACCACTCGGTCTTAAAATGTTATGTACGTATGTATGTATAAATCTGAAGAGCACATGCAATCTATTTAGGCATTTTCAGTCAGTATTGCTGGGTAAAGGGTTAACATATTAATCTTTTGTAGTATTTCTTCCATTTATTTATCCTGTTAGCGAGTTTTATTGATTTCAGTGCTACTGTAGTTGGTATTTGGTGTAATTTTACATATTTTAGATAAATCTGAAAAGGACATACAATATATTTGGGCATTTTCAGTCCGTATTGCTGGGGAAACGGTTAGCATGCTGTAGTCATCTTAGGAAGGGAAGAGGATGTGTAGCTCAGAATTTTGCCCGGAAATGTGTTGTGGAGAAATATCTGAAGAAGCGACAAAAGTTGTATGCTGCATTTATGGACTTGGAGAAGGCCTATGACAGAATTGATAGAGAAGGTATGTGGAAAGTACCGGTACTGAGAATATACGGAGTAGATGGCAAGTTGCTGAAAGCAATGAAGAGCATGTATGAGGGTGCAAAGGTGTCAGTATGTGTGGATAATTAACAGAGCGAGTTCTTTAATCTGAATGTTGGGTTTAAAGAAAGGGTGTGTGATGTCCCCATGGTTGTTCAATATATACCGGTACAGTATATGGATGGAGTCATGAAAGAAATACAAGGAAGAGCAGCGGATGTTGGTGTACCGCTGATAAGGGAAGGAAACGAGTGGAAGTTGCCTCAACAGTACAGTACCGGTACTACTGTTGCTGAAAATACAGTTCTGATGAGCGATAGTGAATGGGAGTCGCAGGGTCAGGTAAATATGTTTGGAACAGTGTGTGAAGAACGGAATCTGGAGGTAAATGCTAGGATGAGCAATATTATGGTCTTTGAAAGGGGTGCAACCATAGAGTGTGAAGTGAGGTTGAACGGCTATGAAGAATGTCAGCTCATTTAAGTATTTGGGCAGTGTGTTGAGTAAAGATGTGAGTAGGCCTATGGATGAAGAAGTGTGGGAGAGTGTAACAGGGGAAGAGCGTTGTAGGAACTCTGAAAGCAGTAAGAAGAAATAGGGTGGTCAGCATGGAAGTAAAGAAGTCCTTGCATGACAGTGTGGTAATCCCGACATTGACATATGGGAGGGAAGCATGGACGTTTCTGACTGGGATTGATCATTGATAATCATCGGTTATGCTAGTTGGAAAATTAGTGGGGTAGAATGTAGAGTTCGGGTGTACCGCCAGCCTTGTTTACACTACGCGGAGCGGCGGCGGACGCTGGCCATCATGTTCCCGTCTATTTGACTGCTTTTGGATACAATAATAGGTTGATGGGGGTCACCCCCCATGACATATTGTCATCATCATATATATTGCGAGCAGGAGGCAAATAACCGAAAAAAACGCCTTCAAAATAGACGTGAACCAAAGGCTGGTTCACACATAGCCGAGTCGGTGCGCGAGTCCAACACGAGTGATGAAATTTTTGCTATTCGGCAATGACTCGTCGATACTCCTCAACACTCGTGTAGACTCGTGCTATACGCTCGTGTATACTCTTTGTTTACTCGACACACTCGTGGCTACTCGCCACTGGGTCCAAAAATTTCATGCATGCATGACATTTTTGGGCCCTGTGGCGAGTACCCACGAGTCTGGCCTAAATACGTGTAGACTCGTGTACATACGTGTTAACTCGTGTTTGGCTCTGAATAACTCTTCGTTATTCGTGTTAACTCGTGTTGACTCGTGTAAACCCGTGTAACACTCTTTGGTGATTCGTCGCTTTTCGTCATCATTTCGACGTTGATGAAGCAACACGTGTCTACACGCAACAACACGTATGTAACACACATGCAACACGTATCAACAAGAGTAGAAAGCACAAATGTGAGTGCCAAAATTTGGTGCCCCCATGATGCCAGAGTTTACACGATTCAAACACGAGTGAAAACACGAGTAAACAAGAGTAAACACGATCCACTGAGAAAAAACACGAGTGTAACACGAAAAAGCGAGTGTCATTTGAAATACCGTTATTTCAAAAATGTAGGACGAATCAACGAGTTTACACGAGTTTACATGGATGTAACACGAGTCAACACGTGTGCAACAGAGATCCAACGAGAGTCAACGCGTTGTCTTTCGTGTTGATCCGTATAACAATCGTGTTGTTCCATGTAACAATCGCGTTGACTCGTGTTAGACTCGTCCATACTCTTTGTTTACGTGCCCTGGAATGTGGCCATTATTTTTCACATTTTTGACACTCGTGTTGGGTTCGTGTTACACTCGTTTTGACTCTCAGTTACTCGTACAGACTCTTGCATGAACACGTGTTGACTCGTATTGACTCGAGTTAACTCGTGTTACACTCTCCTTGACTCGGGAGCAATTGCTACTCGCGGCCGACTCGGCCTCCAGCGACGGCGATAATCGACGAGTGTGACTCGTGTTGGACTCGCGCACCGACTCGGCTATGTGTGAACCAGCCTTTAACCTGACAAGCGCGATATAGACGTAGGTGCTAGGGTAGTTATTTGTGCATTTCTAGCCCTGGATTCTGACAGAATTCGTTATATTTACAATATAAACCATTATTTGTTTTCGGTATGCTTTTATTTTACATATATGATGTATATATGAACCTTCAAGAGTGCTAAAATAAGTGGGAAAAGCATTTGGGTGGTGAAAAACGAAGATATTGGCCACCCGGTCATAATCTCAGGCGAGAGAGAGAGACAGGCAGCCCTCCCCTCTCGCTGTCTGGGAGTCAACTGAGAAGAGCGGGGCGGTGTGTGCCGGTGTCTGGGTGTTGCATAACGATCTTTTATGCAACCCACTTGTGCTACATTATCGCGGGAGAGAAAAATAACCGATAAATGATGATAATAAGAGGAAAAATAGGTGATAATTGAGGTGGGGAGGGAGGGGGGAATAAGGTGGGGAAGGAGGGGAGGGGGGTGGGTGAGATTTACATGGATGAGTACTGGAGGGGAATTATCTCACCTAGAGACAAATTCCTTTGTTTTGATAGGCCCTTTTTTTTTATGGAAGGCTTTTTTTATGGTCCTGCTTCCGTGAGGCCTATCGCGTTCCCTATAGGAAGCCTTCCGTGAGGCCTATCGCGCTTGCCGGGTTAACCACGGTGATCGACATATGTAAACATGACGGCGGCGGTGTCGGCTTCGGATGTTCACGATAATGTTCCCGTCTATTTTGAATGCCATTGGATACAATAATATGTTGAGGGGGGGCTTTGCCCCCTGTGACGCCTGCCAGCGTTGGCAGAATTGCCTCCCGGTAGCCACTAGCGCTCACCAGGGCAGTGAGATGGGCTACAGTCTATCTACAATGTTGTACTTTCTTTCTTGTGAATCGTCATGTCACAGGCAGTATAGAAGTGGTCTTTATTTTCGCCTGTGACAATGCATTATATTTTATATCCTGAGTTGAACATAAGATGCATTGTAGTGAAGGAGAGAGAGAGAGCGAGCGAGCAGGGTGGGGGAGGTGAGTGTTGCTTTTCCTCCTCCTCCCTCCTCCCTCCCGGAGGAGTTGCTCGCCAGCGTGGTCTTTTCTCTCGGTTTTGATTGGCTGGTGGTTCCTGGCGCCTTCTGCAGGCCTGCTGCCTGGTGACGTAGCGGCCTGTGATTGGCTGACCACCATGCCTTTGTGTGTGATCCTGGAGGGGTCCCGAGGAGCTATTCTCTTCAGAGCTTGTCTGACCAGTATACCCTTCACATGTCCCCTTGCTACCTGTCTCCCGACTTCTACCTGTAGCACACTTTCTCTCTCTCTCAACTTCTTACCTCTCATTCTTTCAATCTATTTAATATCATAACTCCCCTTTGGTTCTCCACGATTTCATACATCGGCCATCGTATTATATGCTGAAGCTCTCAGATATTATATGTTTAGTTAGGCATTTTGGAGGGGTTACCATTTTGTCTGTAGAGGTTCGACACACTCACAGTGTCTCCCTGCCTATTCCTTGGCTGTCTGCTGGGCTATTTAATGCTAGACTGGGGTGAGGCCATTGTTGTTGTGATTTCCGATGTGTACTAGGTTTTGTTGAACCTGTACAATCGCAACGGAGACGTGGGAAGCCTAGGTATTCTTTCTGACTGTGTACCTTGTGAGTTTAGCACTGTGTTGCGAGTGAGGGCTTTTGCCTCTGCCACCCAACACTGTGCTAACTCGTTTGCTTTGACTTTGAGAGGGTCGCCAGGAGAGAACCAGATACTAGCGATCTGGATCTCTCAAGAGAGCACCCCGTCAATTAATGTAATTTGGCCGCACACTCTTAACACCTTACGAGCGGCCTATGCGGTTTATTTATGTGTACCGCACAGCGGGGTGTTTTTAGCCAAAATAGGGCTGTTTACGTGATCATTTTCATGCCTAAATAAGACCCAGAACGTAAAACAAGTACCTATCCCTGAAAGGGCATAAACAGAGCTTTCGAATGACACCATAACGATCCTTGTATGATGGATAGTTTTCTTGCAATAACCGTGCAACGCGAGTGCAAAAAGCAGGTAATTCGGTACTTTCGGTACATAATTGAGTATGTAGCGAGTGAGAGAGGGAGGAGGGAGCTGAGATTTGTGTCAGTAGGTTCGCCGCGGTGGTCTGGAGCAGTCATACGCTCGCTAGTCTCCTGCCACCACTTGTCTCTCTCTCTCAGCCACATTACGTGCTGAAATTGCCACTCGAGTTATGTCGAGCGCCGCCACATAGTCCAGCTTTATTTAACTCGACTTATGTTGCTCGCCGCTAATTAAGGGTTAAGGACCTCGCTAGGCTACGAGCCGCTTGCTCAGCCATTGTTTCCTAGCCTACGACATCCCAGCTAGACTTTATTAGCCTAGCAGACACCCGTTTAGAATTATAAACTCTTATGTTATGTATGCAGCATTCTTATTCGCGTTGACCGTAAGCCTTGGTTGTTGTTGAGTTGCACAACCTGAGCAGGTTTTTTGAGTTGCCTGACGAAGGACTTCTTTTGTTGTTGGAGATAATACTAGTGTGCATTTATCGTTATTCCCATGTCAGTTGACACTGTCTGTCTCTACACTTGTCCTATATTGACCCTGCTTTATATAACAGTTCAAAATCCGATACGATCATCTTACCCCAGCATCAGACTTTCTTCAGAAGATTCCTGCTCGATGCTTTGGGACTTTCGTTCACTTTCCTTAGTATAGGAGTGACAGTTCATTATTGTTTAGAGTAACTTTAAATATACCTTCTTCTAGTTTGCATTAAATCATTGCAGTGATTTAATTAAGATCTCTATCTTTTCCTAGTATACCTTATTAACGTAATTGTATGTTGTTGTGATCAGGTTGTATCAGAGATCATCAGCCTGTAGTAGTAGTGCACTTATTCTGAGTTATAGGATACCCTGTTATCGCAGATTTAACTCTGGAGGGTATAGGTGTTTTTGTGCGCCGGCATTATAAGTTCAGGGGTTGGATCTAGTGTTACCGTTGTGGCTGTGTGCTTTCCTAGTCCAATGATTAAGAGCCCTTGTTTTATACGAGCCCCGGTCGTAACAAATGGCGACCTTGCTTAGGATTTTGTGAACTTAGAGAAATATTGCAGGAGTGTTGTGGCCATTTGTTTTGTTTAAAGGAATATAGTGGACACGTGGATTTTTTTTTGGCAAGTAGTATAACACTTAAGAGTCTTCGAGCAATCTTGTATTTTTGAGTGAATAGTGCTGCATAAGAGTTTAGGTACTTTTTTTTTTTATAAACGTTGAGAATTTTCGGTGGACACTATGTCGGACGACGGATCAGTGTACAGTGAGGACACAGTACGGGAAACAGAAACTGAGGTGCAGCAGCGGGCTTTGTTAGATGACATTAGAGTTATAGCTAGTGAGGAGGATGCAAGGAAGTTTCTGGATATACCTATTACTGCTGACCGGGTGTCGGGGATTGATCGGTATGGTCTCCAGTGTTTGGCCACGGTCATGGGGCATGTGGGCATTAGCAGCATGTCGAGAGGTGACCTGGTGGCCTGTGTGCTCGGCGGGGTGCATGGGGCTTCGGGTGGAGCGTGAGCTGGGGCACCTTCGGCCCAGCCCCCATTCCACTCGACTCCTACCATGGCGCCCCCTCGGGCTCCGGAGCCGGGTACGTTCCCGCCGGCCGATCGTCACTGTCAGCGTGGTTTGCACTTGGGTGAGTCTCCAATTGTTGCATCTCTTCCTCCTCAAGGTTTGACGGCAGAGATGCTTTTCCAGTTTGAGATGGCTAAGCAGCAACGGGAATCTCAGCAGCAGCAGCGGGAGTTTGAGATGGCTAAGATTCAGGGTGGGGAGAGAAGGGCCAGATATGAGACTGAGGCTGAGGAGAGAAGGGCCAGATATGAAAGTGAGCTTAACCCGTGGAGCCCCGGCTAGTTTTGTATTGTTTGTTCACCAGAACCCGGCCGGTTTTCAAAAATGATTTTATTCCAGAAACAATAGCGAATGGGTTAGGAATGAAGGAAAAACCACGAAAAACCGCTCAAAAAGCTTAAAGAATAGTCCTACAGAGCCCCCGAAAACGTATTTTACAAAAGAGTAAAAAATTGAAGGCAATTACCCCAAAAAAACAGGTTATTGCGCGCTCACGCGCACGCACGTGGACTTTGAGAGTTTTCAACCATCGGCACGGTTGTGTGGGATAAGTACACAGTTCCCATACAAATCTGAGCCCTCTCGAGTGGCTATACCTGAGGTTACGGTCGGAGCAATTAGGGTGACTCGTCAGACGCGTCGCTGGGGCTGTGCGTTACATACATCGCCGACGCGCCAGACGCGTCGCTGGGGCTGCACGGGTTAAGCAGAGAGAGCTTGAACAACGAAAGCATGAATCTGAGATTGAGATGTCCAGGATTCAGTCTGAGGAGAGAAAGGCCATGTACTGTGCAGACAAAGATCTTGAGAGGTCTCGGGTGGAGACGATAGGGCAGCGTCTCGGTTCTGGGAATCGAGGTCTTGAGCAGTCTTTATCGCACCTTATTAAGTTGGTCCCTGTATTTGATGAGTCGGGCGTTACTGAATTTTGTATGCGTTTTGAGAAGAAGTGCCGGGAGCACCAATGGCCCGAGGTTAATTAATTGGGCAGCCCTTGTTTCCTCTAGGTTGGTTGGCAAAGGACTCAAGGCATATGATGCGTTGCCCATGGAGTCGTGCATCGATTACGAGGTATTGAAGGAGGCTGTCCTGCGGGCATATGAGTTACAACCAGAGACGTACAGATTGAAGTTCCGGGGTGTAACGAAGGGTCGTGAGTGCACCTTTCTTGAGCATGCCCGGGATCTGTCCGATGCATTTAGAAACTGGCTGCGTTCTGAGAAGGCATCGACGTTTGAGGAGTTGAAACAGCTGATGCTTCTAGAACAATTTTTTAAGTGTACGGGCAGCGATCTGACGTTGAATCTTAAAGAAAAGAACTCGAAAACTCTTCAGGAGGCAGCTGAGATGGCTGACTTTCGGATGTCACTGATTCGTGGGTGCGGGTCTGCACAACGGAACGATGCAGGTAACAAGGGGCGCAACACTCCACCACCCCGAGTCAGTGATACACCATATAACAATTACAACAAGAGCAACGATACTAAGTCTGACCATAAACCTAATACTGTCCCGTTTAAGAAGGGTCAGGGCCCTTCCCCACCTCAAGGGAAGCCCAAGGGGGAGTTAGAGTGTTTTCATTGTCATGAGAAGGGGCATTTTGCAAGAGCCTGTCCAAGCAAGCTACCTAATGCAGTTGTGTCTTTGGCTCGCAACATTGGGGTGTCCCTGAAGTCGTCTGAGTTTGCCCGGGGTATAACGTCAGAGGCTGGGACACAGCCAGTGGAGAAGAATCCGGAAGGCTCGAACCCTGTCCGCGATGTCTTTTGCGACCATTGAGGGCGTGGCTGCGTGGGGTGGGCTGGTAAGAAGCATGGAGTTGAGCTGTTGCGAGACACGGGTGCCTCTCAGACTTTAATGAAGAACTTTACTGGTAGACCAATAAACGCGGCACGGGTGGTTGTGGTGCAAGGTAGCAATGCTGTCAAGTCATACCCGTTGGTCAGGATGGAACTGGAGGTGGATGGTGTGACACGAGAGTTGGATGTGGGTATTGTTGAGAACTTGCCTGTTGGGGGCGTCGACCTCCTTCTCGGCAACGACTTTGCGGTGCCTACTTCTGAGGTTTCACCCTTAGTCGTTGTCGAGAAGCCGGCCGACGTGAGTAGGGAGGAACAGGAGTGGTAGAGAAGTGTCAAGTACAACCTATGGCGTGCGTTGTTACAAGACCTCTTGCATCCAAATTGTCACAGCCTATTCCTCAGTCTTCTGATCAGCGGAGGTACGGTTGGAAGAAGACGGCTGATGTTGGTAAAAGTTTGGAGAGTTTAGTACCAGCTGCTCTTCTTGGCAACTCAGTATTGGCACCATTGTTGGAGTCTGGAGAGGCCCCAGGACCTGTCACAGCTAGTGAGGAGGTAGGGCAGGAAGAGACTCCGAGGCAGCAACGTTACACACCGAGAGAAGAAAGGGTTGCTCAGTTTGATATTGGGGGAGGACTTGGGTTGCTTCGGAAGCATCTAGACAAGTTGGTTCCCTCAGATATTTGTAAACTGCAGTTGGAGGATCCGGAAGTTCTGAAGTGTGGTAATGGTGCTGTCGAGATCAAACACGAGGACGGGGAAACATGTCATGTGAACCTGTTGGAGGAGTTTGTGAGGCAACCACCTGAGCAGCCTACTGTCCCTGCGTTGGTCTGCAGCGGCCAAGGTGGAGCAGGAGAGGGGGGCAGTAGGGCACAGGTGGAGGAGAGTAGGGATTGTCATGTCTCGGCGGAGCAGTGGGCGGGGGACACGAGTCTGGTGGCTGTGGAAGCGCTAGAGCACCTGCCTGAGCAGCAGTGTGCAGCGCTCCATCACCAGCTCGGTTCATACCCCACTGGTCGTGCCGGGCCCCTGAGCCTCACAACTCAGGCGGTGCAAGATGTCCCGCGGGCCGGTCACGTGAATGTTGGGAGACCGTTAGCCTCGTTGTTTCGGTGGTTCAATGTGGGCGACGAGGCTTGGACATGGTTGTCAGGTCAACCCCTGGCTGCCAAGGGTGGTGGTCAAAAGGAGGACTTTGAGCAGATTGGTAAGGTTGGCTGTGGCATTGAAGTGCCCGGTCGTCACATAGCCTCCCAATGCTGCTCTAGTCGAATGCAACAGCCCTACCAGAGACCGACTGTATCTGGCCATGTCGCTAAAAGCGGTGATGCTGCGCAGGCAGATGTAGTCGTAAGGAATGCGGGGGTGCGCATGTACGGTATCGGCGGGGAAGCCTTAGCAATAATGAACTATGGGAGTGACTGCACAGGTGGTACTGATTGTCCCTCTCATGACCTGGCTGTTCTAGGGACAAAGGTGGAGAAGGAGGGAGACTACAGGTTAGAAGCTGCGGTCTCGGCGTGGTTGTGGGAGGGCACTAGGATTGTTGTTCTGTGAGATAAGTTGTTTACTAGGCTGTGGCAGTGCATCCGCATGTTTGTTGCTTCTCCAGGCCTGATGTACGGGGTAGAATCCGACATGCAGGCTGGAGATAGTGCAAGGCTCAGTTTAATTCCCTACCGTATAAATCCTGCTCGACAGCCTGTGGTGCAAGCAGAGCTGGATTACGTGTTGACGAAGGGTCTGAGGGATAAGGAATGTCGTGAGTGGTCGTTGCCTGTAACTTTGCAACCTGTGTTAAGTGGCAAGATCAGTGTGTGTGCATTATCTCTGACAGACACCTATCCATTGCCCAAGGGTCTGAGGGATAAGGAATGTCGTGAGTGGTCGTTGCCTGTAACTTTGCAACCTGTGTTAAGTGGCAAGATCAGTGTGTGTGCATTATCCCTGACAGACACCTATCCATTGCCCAAGGGTCCGAGGGATAAGGAATGTCGTGAGTGGTCGTTGCCTGTAACTTTGCAACCTGTGTTAAGTGGCAAGATCAGTGTGTGTGCATTATCCCTGACAGACACCTATCCATTGCCCAAGGGTCTGAGGGATAAGGAATGTCGTGAGTGGTCGTTGCCTGTAACTTTGCAACCTGTGTTAAGTGGCAAGATCAGTGTGTGTGTGCATTATCCCTGACAGACACCTATCCATTGCCCAAGGGTCTGAGGGATAAGGAATATCGTGAGTGGTCGTTGCCTGTAACTTTGCAACCTGTGTTAAGTGGCAAGATCAGTGTGTGTGCATTATCCCTGACAGACACCTATCCATTGCCCAAGGGTCTGAGGGATAAGGAATGTCGTGAGTGGTCGTTGCCTGTAACTTTGCAACCTGTGTTAAGTGGCAAGATCAGTGAGTGTGTGTGCATTATCCCTGACAGACGCCTATACCTTATCGAGAGTTGACGACACCATAGACCGCATCGGGGCTGCATCGCCTAACACGAAGGTAGAACTAGTGAAAGGCTTTTGGCAGGTCCTGTTGCCGGAAAGAGCGAAGAGAAGTGCCAGTCTTGTGATGAACTGGGCAGTTTGTCAGTGTTGTTGTGCTGCCGGAACACAAGTTGGATGTGTGGCATGCTAAGGGCACTGATAATGTTTTGGCTGATTGTTTGTCACGGGAGGGTCTGTTTGCAGGAGAACCCTCGCCGTTCAGTCAGTGTGTGTTTAGAGTGGAGAAAAACTAGGCTTGCCCCTGTAGAGCAGCCGCCAAAAACAAAATTAAAATTAAATCGAAAAAAATCACATAAAAACTCTTTTTTTATATAGTTAATTGTAAGTTGCCAATATTATAGCTAAAGTCCTAAGTTGAACCTGTCTTTCACTTAGGAGGCTGGGCTCTGTGAAGCTCGCTCAGGGAGCATAGTAGGCTAAATTATACTAGTATGTTTGGGAGGGGTTATAAGATTGTCTTTATGTTGATATGTTGTTTTATGTAAGACTTGAGCTTTGAATTTCATTTCTGGTGGAGTGGCTATGTGTGACGGGTCTTGTTGGCATTCTGCCTTGTCAGATATCGTGCTCGCCTAATGTTGAGCATCCTATATCTTGGGCGGGGTGTGACGCCTGCCAGCGTTGGCAGAATCGCCTCCTGGTAGCCACTAGCGCTCGCCAGGGCAGTGAAATGGGCTACAGTCTATCTACAATGTTGTACTTTCTTTCTTGTGAATCGTTATGTCACAGGCAGTATAGAAGAAGTGGTCTTTATTTTCGACTGTGACAATACATTATATTTTATATCATGAGTTGAACATAAGATGCATTGTAGTGAAGGAGAGAGAGAGGGCGAGCGAGCAGGGTGGGGGAGGTGAGTGTTGCTTTTCCTCCTCCTCCCTCCTCCCTCCCGGAGGAGTTGCTCGCCCGCATGGTCTTTTCTCTCGGTTTTGATTGGCTGGTGGTTCCTGGCGCCTTCTGCAGGCCTGCTGCCTGGTGACGTAGCGGCCTGTGATTGGCTGACCACCATGCCTTTGTGTGTGATCCTGGAGGGGTCCCGAGGAGCTATTCTCTTCAGAGCTTGTCTGACCAGTATACCCTTCACATGTCCCCTTGCAACCTGTCTCCCGACTTCTACCTATAGAACACTTTCTCTCTCTCTCAACTTCTTACCTCTCATTCTTTCAATCTATTTAATATCATAACTCCCCTTTGGTTCTCCACGATTTCATACATCGGCCATCGCATTATATGCTGAAGCTCTCAGATATTATATGTTTAGTTAGGCATTTTGGAGGGGTTACCATTTTGTCTGTAGAGGTTCAACACACTCACGGTGTCTCCCTGCCTATTCCTTGGCTGTCTGCTGGGCTATTTAATGCTAGACTGGGGTGAGGCCATTGTTGTTGTGATTTCCGATGTGTACTAGGTTTTGTTGAACCTGTACAATTGCAACGGAGACGTGGGAAGCCTAGGTGGTCTTTCTGACTGTGTACCTTGTGAGTTTAGCACTGTGTTGCGAGTGAGGGCTTTTGCCTCTGCCACCCAACACTGTGCTAATTCGTTTGCTTTGACTTTGAGAGGGTCGCCAGGAGAGAACCAGATACTAGCGATCTGGATCTCTCAAGAGAGCACCCCGTCAATTAACGTAATTTGGCCGCACAGTCTTAAGGACCTCGCTAGGCTACGAACCGCTTGCTCAGCCATTGTTTCCTAGCCTACGACATCCCAGCTAGACTTTATTAGCGTAGCAGACACCCGTTTAGAATTATATACTCTTATGTTATGTATGCAGCATTCTTATTCGCGTTAACCGTAAGCCTTGGTTGTTGTTGAGTTGCACAACCTGAGCAGGTTTTTTGAGTTGCCTGAAGAAGGACTTCTTTTGTTGTTGGAGATAATACTAGTGTGCATTTATCGTTATTCCCATGTCAGTTGACACTCTCTGTCTCTACACTTGTCCTATATTGACCCTGCTTTATATAACAGTTCAAAATACGATACGATCATCTTACCCCAGCATCAGACTTTCTTCAGAAGATTCCTGCTTGATGCTTTGGGACTTTCATTCACTTTCTTTAGTATAGGAGTGACAGTTCATTATTGTTTAGAGTAACTTTAAATATACCTTCTTCTAGATTGCATTAAATCATTGCAGTGATTTAATTAAGATCTCTATCTTTTCCTAGTATACCTTATTAACGTAATTGTATGTTGTTGTGATCAGGCTGTATCAGAGCTCATCAGCCTGTAGTAGTAGTGCACTTATACTGAGTTATAGGATACCCTGTTATCGCAGATTTAACTCTGGATGGTATAGGTGTTTTTGTGCTCCGGCATTATAAGTTCAGGGGTTGGATCTAGTGTTACCGTTGTGGCTGTGTGCTTTCCTAGTCCAATGATTAAGAGCCATTGTTTTATACGAGCCCCGGTCGTAACACCCCCATGACATGTCATCATCATATATATTGCCAGTAGGGGGCAAACAACCAAAACAATTGCCGCAAAGCCCTCCCCTCAACATACAGTATTATTGTATCCAATGGCAGTCAAAATAGACGGGAACATGATCGCAAGCGTCCACCGCCGCCGCCGCCATCATGTTTACATGGTCGATCGCCGCAGTTACTGTAAGTTCGCGTTTATTTTGAGTTTTTGACGACGATTTTTTTTGGTTAGGCCTATTTGCCCCCTGCAGGCAAATTTTGTGTTGATGACAATGTGTCATGGGGGGTGTTTGCCCCCCTCAACATATTATCGTATCCAACGGCATTCAAAATGGACGGGAACATGATGGCAAGCTTCCGTCGCCGCTCTGCGCAGTGTAAACAATGGTGGCGGTACGCCCGAACTCTACATTCTACCCGGCTAGGCCTATATTATAGGCTACAATAAATTAGTAGGCTAGGCTATTTTATCTATAGGCTAGGCCTAGTCTAATATTAAAATTTAAGGTAGCATTCAAGTTGACTACAGCAGGACTTACCTTTGACCAGGTATAGGCTATCCTGGTGTTTACTAGGCCTATACCCCTATGAAAGGACATTAGCCTAGCCTAACCTAACAACCTTACCTAACCTATTATAGTAGGCTATTATGGGTGGGGGCTGCTGCCTCCACACCCCGATTGTTGGTGTATTTGTCTATTTTGTCTGTGAAGTGGGAATTTTTTCAATTTGTCGATAACGAAAATCCTCCATGCGAACTATAGCCTATGGAAAAAATATATCATAATGCTGCAGTAGTGTCATTTAAAATACCAACCATTTAATTGTGTGCCTTTAAAATTACCTAAATTAGGCTATAGGCTACTGGAAGATTAGAAGAATCTTTAAGAAAGACTAGGTTAGGGTCATTGTCGTGCCAAAGCTAGATTATAACCTAAATATAAAAGGAAGTGAATAAAATGAAATATGCCGAAAAAAATCGCCGTCAAAATAGACGCGAAGTTAACCGCGGCGATCGCCCTATGTAAACATGACGACCGTACACCCGGTAACTAAATCCATCCCATTAAAAGTTACTGTGGGACACAAAATATGTTGAGGGGGTCTCTGCGGCTCTGCCCCCCCACGTCGGCCCGTCACGTATTATGATGTACGATAAGTCATCATCATCTGTGCTAATTTATAGGATCCCCAATTAAGGACAAAGTCAATCAACAGACGAAATAAGCTCCCAAATTACAATAACATAGCGGCCCGCCGTTTATGGGCGAAATTTTACACGTCATTTTAAATGTTACTTTTCTGCCCTGGTCTAGGCCTAATAGATTTTTCCAAAGAATCAAACTTAAATTAAAAGGAAGCAGCCTAGCCTAGAGTTTATAGGAAGGCTATTCCAACATGCATTCCAGAACTTAGGCTAGCCTAGGCCTAGGCTATATGAAAATTTGTGGATGGTCTGCCAAAAAAGAATCACTAGGCCTATTAGGCTATGGGTAGGCTAGTATGGGGTGCATTTGCAAATTTTCTGAACACTTAGGCCTAGGCTAGGCTAAATTAAAACTAAAAAAATCTGAGTAAAACCAGTACTAGAATTTTGTCTTGTCTTGTCTTGGGGGTTAAGGGCAACCTCAGGCGAATACTCGCCCGCTCCGGCCCTACCGTAGTCGCGGAGATCCTATGTCACAATTAAATTAGTTTATAGTTAAGGTTAAAATTCACCACCGTGTCACTTTCACTCTAGGTCATTCGTAGAACTGTATCACTGGAAAGGCAACAACCCAATAGCAGGTCATCAGGTGGCGAACCAGAGACCTACAAACCGCGGTACTAGGGCCAGAGCAATGTCTTGAAGCGAGGTGCCCTTATCAACTAATCCCAGACAATCCAGTAGGAGCTGTCGGAAGGAATCCATCTTTGCTTATCCACATGCTTAGTGACGGGACGAGGCGAGGCTTAGGAGGCATATGTAGGACGACCAGATGTAGGATGTGGAGGGGAAGAGGTACCGTACGACGCTACATGGGATGCGGATACTGCGGAGGGAAGAGCTCGTCAAAGTCATACGGTTCCTCAGGACCTCAACAATAACCGGGGGACGGCCGGTGCGGGAAATAGTCGATCGCCGTAGTTAATATAAGTTCGCGTCTATTTTGACGGCGATTTTTGTTTTAGGTAGGCTAGGCCTAGACTATTTGCCCCCTGCTGGCAATATATATGATGATGACAATATGTCATGGGAGGTGATTGACCCCCTCAACATATTATTGTATCCAACGATCTCTAACCTCTGTATCTCAAAAAGGGCTAGACCAAATTGGCTGTAAATTTCCACATCTAGGCTATTCCTTGACAGTTTACTCCCTCCAATTAATATTTATTAGCATAAATTCAGCCTAGTTTAGCCTATAAAACAAAAACTAACATTTGTTTAGCCTAGGCCTACATATAAAAAGAAAAAACCCACTCGTACTGCAATTATAAGCATAAATATGAGTATCTAAGTTACAAAGCAAATGTTTTTGTATAAAATAAACCATAAAATTGTCATCTTTCAACTGTTGAGGTCATAAATATAAACAAATCTGATACACTAGGAAAAAATGCGTTAAGAGTTGTGTTAGCGGGTCTATCGTCCCCTTTATTTACGTAGTCGCACGCTCGCAGTTACATTCGCGTCTAATTTGACTGTGGTTATTTGCCCCTGCTGGTGATATATATGATGATGACAATAAGTCATAGGGGGATAAAGCCCCCTCAACCCATTATTGTATCTCACGGCCAGGCGTTGGGTAAATTGTTTTGTTACCGGCCGGCGGATTGAGGGTGGCTTTACCCCAGCAGTTAAATTAGACGCGAACGTAGGCCTAACTGCGAGCGTGCGACTAGGCTATATAAACAAAGCTTTTGGTATGCCCACAACTACAACTCTTACCAAAACTGCAATTAGCCTATTTTTGTTTGTTTTTTCAGTCTAGGCTAAATTGTGGAGGCTAGGCTAAATTCTTTAGCTGCAATTAGCCTAGCCTATTTTTGGTATAGGTCTATAATTGCACCTATACGAGCTAAACAAATTATTATTGTATTTAACAGGAAGGTATGATGAGGTAAGTGATGTGGTATAGGACTATTGGTGGAAATATGCGGAAATGGAATATAAGGGCATTCCGCCCCCTCTGACCCCCTTACGAAAATCTACGGTTACTCACTCCACCCCAACTGGATTTCTACTGTTTTACCCAACCAGCGGGGGGGTGTGGGCAGCAGCCCCCTCCCATAATACTAGGTTATGGTAGGTTAGGTTAGGTAAGGTTGTTAGGTTAGGCTAATGTTTCTCTGAAACAATGTCACATCTAGATTGATAGACTTGTCAGAGGGGGCGGAATGCCCTTATAATCCATTTCCGCATATTGCCACCTATACCACATCACTTACCTCGTCGTACCTTCCTGTTAAATACAATAATATTTTGTTTAGCTCTTATAGGTGCAATTATAGAAATTTACCCTATTTTTGTTTGTTCTTTCAGTCTAGGCTAAATTGTGGTAGGCTAGGCTAAATTCTTTAACATGTGTACTATTGTGTAGGCCTGTGCTTTCCAATAGAAGTAAAAATATGTAGCCTAGCCTAATGCAATTTTACTAAAACCCAAGCCTACCTGAATATATGCAGAGCTCAACAGCAAAAACAAACAAAAATATGTTGAGCAGTGAAATAAAATTAAGCTAGGCCTAGACGTTTTCTCATAGGCCTAGGCTAATAACCTAATGAAGTTTACTATAGACTAACCTAATTTAAGTTAGGTTCAATGTTATTTTAATACCACAAATTTTGTTGATATATTTGAAGATAAATATTGAATCTATATGCTCTAATGATCATAAGAAAATTTGTTTTAACCCTCGGCAAAACCTAGCCTAATAAAAAAGTATGGTACTAAAATTTATTTTTCGTAACAAGGTTGCCAATACGGTACTTCCAGTTATCGATAGCTCTAAAGATCATATGAAAATGTGTTAAACCCTCAGAAAAACCGAATATAAAAGTATGGTACCGGTACTAAAATTTAATTTTCGTAACAAGGTTGTCAATACCGTACATTCCCGTTATCAATGTACAGTACAATCAAAGTTGAAGATTGCAGACTAAACACCGCAGACTTCATCGACTTTCTTTCACCTTCGTATAATCGACAGCCAATTTTTTTGTTTTTATTTACTAAGGGATTAGTACTCAACCAGCGGGGGTGTGAGGGCAGCAGCCCCCACCCATAATACTAAGTTAGGTTAGGTAAGGTTGTTAGGTTAGGCTAATGTCTTTTCAAATCACTATCGGGGGGCGTGTCTCAACATCGATCGATAGGCCTAATGGGGAAAATAAGTTTTCCCGAGATTTCTAATTAATTACAAACACTATATATTGATGCAAATGAACCATTTTGGGTCAATATTTACTAGTCACACCACAGCTGGGATGTCATTGTTAACGGTAGTTTTGGGTTCCTATCATTCTATGCTTCATTGCTATAGGCCTATACTTTTTATCCACCGGATTTTTTTTTGTTTTCTTTGCTTTTTTTTTTTTTTAGCATTAACCTAACCAAAAAACCTAACCTAACCTAACCTAACCTAACCTAATAGCCCCCAAATACATTTAGGTTAGGTTAGGTTAGGTTTTTAGGTTAGGTTAATGCTAAAAAACAAAAAAACAAAATAAAAAAAAAAACAAAAAAAAAACAAGAACAAATAATATTTTCCGGTGGATAAAAAGTATATAGTAATGAAACATAGAATGATAGGAACCCAAAACTACCATTAGAAATGAGATTCCAGCTGTGGTGTGACTCGTAAATATTGACCCAATTTTGTTTATAAAAAACACTCGGAAAATTTGTGGTATTAAAATAAAAAAAATCCTTAAGTTATTTCACAAAATACTAATACCCAGCCCTCCTCATTCATTATTTTCCATTGTAAAATAAGTTTGTGCTTAACTTCAGTAATGAAAGGTATAAATAGGCTAGCCTATGTTGGCTGTGCAATTGTCTCGATTTGAATATTTTTACCTAATTAGGCCTAAAGCAGCCTGAGCCTATTCCCAACCCCCAAACAGTATCCCATGTTAAGCCCTAGGCTAGGCCTAGGCCTAATTCCACTGACCACTCTCAATCAAAATTCGAACTGATAAATTCGTACCTACCGGTAGCCTAGGCTAGGCCTATATTTTTCGTGAATAGATATAGACAATGGTTTAAAGGAAAGACCATCCTATATTATGTTCAAATAATATGTAATAGCACTGTGTATGGATGTATTAAATTTAAATAGTGATACCGGTAGATGTGTATATTAATGGGATAACTATTCCGAATCTTGAATACGTTCAGAAAATTATAGTACAACACTGTTGCCAGATACTAAACTACATTATCATTATATCATAATGGACTTTAGTCATTTGCATAATTTCAAATACCTAGGACATTAATATAATATTTTCCTGTCTTTTTTGTAGTGATATTTGTATGATTTAGTGGTATCTTGGTGTCTGTCTAGGGTTATAATGCATTGTGAAAGTTACCTCTGATTCTCTGACTTGGTAACAGTTCGGTATGGGCCGGCTTAAGTAACCCTGCTTTCTTTGAGTACTACACGGCAAGAGAAGCTTTTGGTCCTGTCATTACTGTTCAAGGTAAACAGCAACTGCTAAATTCGACATCATGTTCAAATAATAATTATGTAATAGCACTGTCTATGGTTGTATTAGACAACAATCGTGATAGGTTTCTATTTTATGTGGATAAATAGTATTAAGCTAAATATACTAAATACCGAATGTTCACTAGAGTGGTTGTTGATACATTTGCTAGATATGAGGTAGGAAGGAAGGGCAGGGTAAGTCACACAGGCAATTGCCAAAACTTTAACCCTTGTCTAGCGGGGGTTTTTGGGCTTATTTGGGCATATTCAGGCCCTCCTGCATGATAAATCAAGTATCTGCATGAAAAACAAATTATTTAGCAAAAAAATAGGCGCTAAAAGCTTCAAAATGAGACCAGAACGAGCTACGTAGCACTCGTGGTTCTCATACAGTGATACCAGTAACATGGGAGTTTAGCATATAGCGGCATATTTTTCCCAGCTATGCTCATTACTGGCTACACTGCCGGCCTCTCGAGAACACAGGGAACATGAGTTAATGGGCGGCGGTAAGCCCTGGGAGTCGGCTGTCTGGCCCGCTGCGCTTCCGGCCATTTGCACTCGATTTTAACCCTTTAAAAGCCTTAATAATGCTCCTAACTTGCTTCAAATTGGAACCGGACTTAAGTCCGACCCCGATCTTTAAGGGTTAAAGGTCCATATCATTGTTATTAACCCGGCAAGTGTGGGAAGACTCTTAAGAGTTTCCCCGGGCGACTGCGGGAAGACTCTTAAGATCCTGGGCCTAAAAAAATCCATTTAAAACACCCCCAAAAAACTTTAACCCTTTATTTTTTTATTTTTTGGCCCCTGGGCCATGCCAAATATCACTCCTCCACATCCCCTCCTTCCCCCCTTCCCTCCCCTCCTTCAGTTATCACCTATTTTCCCTGTTATTCCCTTATTCTGTGGTCTATTTTCGTGCTAACATTAACGAGTAGGTAGCAGGGCGTTGTCATCACTGTTACCAAGCGTGGGAAAGAGCGAGAGAGAGAGACTATTGCGTAAGTGTCTCTCCAGACAAGGGGAGGGGAGGAGGGGAGGGAGGTTGCCTCAGCCATACATTATGTAACTCCTGGCCTGTATCGCCGATTTTGGCCATCCAAACGCTGTTTCCCCTTGTTTTATTGCTGTAACAGGTTAATACCTTCATAATCAATCTAAATTTGGCGCATATGGATAAGTATTAATGCTATTTATGGTA
Organism: Paralithodes platypus; assembly: GCA_032716605.1. Classification (NCBI taxonomy): domain Eukaryota; kingdom Metazoa; phylum Arthropoda; class Malacostraca; order Decapoda; family Lithodidae; genus Paralithodes; species Paralithodes platypus. Next base: position 959,930 of record CM064551.1, read on the forward strand.
AAATAACGATGTTAGCGATGGGAACAGCTCAAATACGTGCGCACAGGCGTGTGGTGTCTCATACCCCCCATGCGCACGTCTTAGGTTAAACAAAGCATTTGGCAAAGGGAGGAATTGTTAAAAACCTTAGCCAAAACTCTGTCATTCACCAAATATGAATTTGAATTATCATTATTATTTGGTAGGGTAGGTATGTATAGGTAGGTTGACTAAATAATTGCTGGAATTTGTAGGGACTCGAACTGTTTTGAGAGAGTTAACCCGTGGAGCCCCGGCTAGTTTTGTAATGTTTGTTCACCAGAACCCGGCCGGTTTTCAAAAAATGGTTTTATTCCAGAAACAATAGCGAATGGGTTAGGAATGAAGGAAAAACCACGAAAAACTGCTCAAAAAGCTTAAAGAATGGTCCTACAGAGCCCCAGAAAACATATTTTACAAGAGTAAAAAATTGAAGGCAATTATCCCCCAAAACCAAGTTATTGCACGCTCACGCGCACGCACGTGGACTTTGAGAGTTTTCAACCATCGGCACGGTTGCGTGGGATACGTACACTTTTCCCATACAAATCTGAGCCCTCTTGAGTGGCTACACCTGAGGTTACGGTCGGCGCAATTAGGATGATGCGTCAGACGCGTCGCTGGGGCTGTGCGTTACATACATCGCCGATGCGTCAGACGCGTCGCTGGGGCTGTATGGGTTAAATAAACAAAAAATTATAGATCTGAATAATAAAGTGACTATATGTTATTAAGCAAAACTGGGGGATGCGTGGAAGCCGGTAGACGGTAAACTTTGTGTGGGTAGCGAATACGGTTGTAAAGTAATTTTAAGAATAGACAGTTTTCAATGCTGCGGCCAAACTATTCCACCCATTTATATTATTTTGGTATCAAAACGTTCGGAATCGCGAGCCTCACCCAACTACGCAAGCATGGCTTTGGTTTTCAAGATGTGGAATTTTAAGAGGAATTCGAGTTTTTTTCACGATTGCCGGAAAAAAACCCACGTGCAAAAGCAAAACCTCTATAACATTTGCGGAGCATTAGTAGGGGAGTCCGTATGCCAAAGCCCAGTCGTTTCCTATGAGTGGGAGAGACGGTATTTAGGCGTCAAGTTTTTCGGGAAATCGGCTGCCACGGACCTGTTTGGCCGCCATGCCGGATGTTCAGCATATCAAAAGTTGCCCAATACAAAAACGCACCTCTTGTGAAAGTTTGATCCTGATTCAAAAAGCAGTTCTGGAGTTATTGCGTCGAAACCGGTGTGTAAGAAGAATTTGGATGAAAAACCAGGTTTAATGATTACAATAGGGGTTCCCCGTAGAATAGGGGTTCCCCGTAGGGGTCGAACTCCTAATAATAATTAAAGTTGCAAGCAACATTGTGCGGGATTCGAGCGGGGTTGCACGCAGGGTATTGTGTTGGATACAAGGGCTGTGTCACATTATATCAAAATATCATGTATCTTATCGGGCATGGAGAAAGTACAGAAGGAATATAGTGTAGCCATTTTGGCTATGGCCACTTAGACCATTAACCCGTTGAGACCCAGCGTCGCACGTGTTGCGTCGGCAGTCTTTGATCACCAACTCCCAGCGACGCATCACGTGCGTCCGACATATAAAAAACACTTACGTGGCTCGTAAGGTAGGAAATGGCGGGAGAATAGGAGGGGGAGGTACCGTAGTGTGTGTGGGAGCCGGGCCAGTAGGTGTGAGCGGGCCGAGACAGCCGCGCGGCTGGTGGTGGTGGGCTTAGTGGGGATAGTTTACACCCCTAGTTCACCGCCACTTTGAACCTTCATTACTCCGGTCGTATGGGAGCTAGAGGCTTGAGATTTATGTGATATACTCCTTAGGATGTATGCCATACAATGCCATACTCAGTTTTTACCCTAGTGCTCCCGGGCGGGTGGTCATGCGGGGGAGACGAACTATTGAAACCCCCCCCCCCCCCCGCCCCCCAAATGACCGAAATGATTTTTTTTTATTTGTGTGTTCATTTCTCACCATTCTCTTCCATTTTGGCTCAACAAATTTTTTTGAGGCTCCCACCCCCAAAAATGTCAGAGGTGATTTTTTTTTTTTTTTTTTTCATTTCTCATCCTTGTCTTCCATTTTAGCAAACAAAAAAAATAAGTGAAAATGGCTTGGGACTGGGGTGAACAAAATATTATAACTAGCCGGGGCTCAACGGGTTAAGGAGTGTGACCATTTTGGTTAAAGCTATTAATCCTGTACGAGTAGGCATAATTGCCCGAAATTGCCTTCATTCCCTGCTCATGTTCATGCATAAGCAAAAGCCAGAGCGTAATACAATTATGTATTCGTGAAAGTACGGTAATAGCTTTCAAATCACTCCTGAATCATCCCTGTACGACGTCTGTTTTTTTTGTAATGATTTTGCAAACGAAGGGCAAAATTGCTAAAAATTACCAAATCCGATAGGTGAAATCGCTAAAAATTACCATTTATTTTCTGTTTTCGCTATGTGTGACACTGCACATAAGTGAGCTCTCTCTCACACAAACCTCAGTGTCGTGGCGGGGCCTGTAGGCTCCGGCTGACGTCCATCCGTGCTGCTTGCAAAAGCTGGCCTGGCTCACAGGCTACAAAATAGCCGGAAAATCGTCTCCGTCATTTGAGGGGCCCCGCGGGAATGGGGTTAAGAAGTGTGGTTGTTTTGATTATTTGATAGGGTCACCGTAAGGGTAATGGTGTGTGGCCTTTTTTCTGTACAGAAGCTTGGCTTTTTTGGTTGGGGCTTTTTAGGAATGTGACCTTTTTGGTTAGCCATGGGGAAACTACAGAGGTACAAATTATTATAAGCAACCTCATGTTAAAAATATCTTATATATTTTTGTTTAGATTTACTTGGCATTCCTCTTCCTCTATTTATCTAGCAATTTAACCCCCTCAAACTCCTTATGACGCGATGGTGTGGTAATTACCCCGGGCCAAAAGGCTCTAAAAGACGATCGAGTGATAACTCAAGCGAGCTTGTAATACGCAGGCGTATCGTTCGTGGTCAGCCCTTCGGTGATCAAGGTGTCCGGCAATATATACCGGTAGGCTATAGATAAATTCATTTGTGGGCTATTTCTTCCATTTTATTTATCCTGTTAAAGTGCTTGATTGATTTTTGTGCTAATGTAGTTAGTATTTGGTGTAATTTTACATATTTCAGCTAAAGCTGAAGAGCACATGCAATTTATTTGTGCATGTTCAGTAAGTATTGCAAGGGAAAAGGTTAACATATTCATCTTTTGGGGTATATATTCTATGTTTTTATCCTGTTTCTGTGATTGATTGATTTTTGTGCAAATGTAGTTGGTATTTGGTATAATTTTACATATTTTAGATAAATCAGAAACGCACATGCAATATATTTGGGCATTTTCAGTCAGTATTGCTGGGGAAACGGTTAACATACAGTATTCATCATAGGAAGGGAAGAGGATGTGTAGCTTAGATCTTTGCCCTGAAATATGATGTGGAGAAATATCTTGAGAAAGGACAAAAGTTGTATGCTGCCTTCATGGACTTGGAGAAGGCCTATGACAGAGTTGATAGAGAAGGTACCGGTATGTAGAAAGTACTTGGAATATACGGAGCAGATAGCAAGTTGCTGAAAGCAGTGAAAAGCATGTATGAGGGTGCAAAGGTGTCAGTATGGGTTGAGAATGAACAGAGCGAGTTCTTTGGTCTGAATTTTGGGTTAAAGAAAGGGTGTGTGATGTCCCCGTGGTTGTTCAATATATACTGTATATGGATGGAGTCATAAAAGAAATACAAGGATGAGCAGTGGATGTTGGTGTACCACTAATAAGGGAAGGCAACGAGTGGAATGACAGAGTTGATAGAGAAGGTATGTGGAAAGTACTGAGAATATACGGAGTAGATGGCAAGTTGCTGAAAGCAGTGAAGAGTATGTATGAGAGTGCAAAGGTATCAGTACGTGAGGAGAATGAACAGAGGGAGTTCTTTGATCTGAATGTTTGGTAAAGCAAGGGTGTGTGATGTCCCGATGGTTGTTCTATATATACAGAATATGGAGGGAGTCATAAAAGAAATACAAGGAAGAGCAGTGGATGTTGGTGTATCGCTGATAAGGGAAGGAAGCATATACGGAGCAGATGGTAAGTTGCTGAAAGCAGTTGTTGTTGTTGATATTGTTCCCAAGGCAGCCTGGCTGAACAGCCCCGGCTGATAGTAGTGTGGAGTATATAATTATGAGGGTGCAAAGGCGTCGGTATGTGTGGAGAATGAACAGAGCTACTTCTTTGATCTGAATGTTGGGTTAAAGCAAGGGTATATGATGTCCCCATGGTTGTTAAATATATACCGGTTTATATATATATATATATATATATATATATATATATATATACTGTATATAATTATGCAATAAAGTCACAGCAACACGTGTCTGTCTGACCTCCCCTGAAGATGTAATAATACACGAAAGCGGTTGGGACTCCGTGTTTTTCTTCTTTCCTTGTGGATTTTTCTGCATACTGTATATATATATATATATATATATATATATATATGGATGGAGTCATAAAAGAAATTGAAGGTAGAGCAGTCGATGTTTGTGTACTGCTGTTTGCTGACGATATGAATGGGAGTTGCAGGGTCTGGTAAATATGTTTGGAACAGTGTGCACAAAATGGAATCTGAAGGTAAATGCGGGGAAGAGCAAGGTTATGATCTTCGAAAAGGGTGAAGCCACAGAGTGTGAGGTGAAGTTCAACTGTCAGGCTATGGAGATTGTCAGCTCATTTAAGTATCTTGGCAGTGTACAGAGTAAAGATGGGAGTATGGATGAAGAAGTGTGGGAGAGGGTACACCAGGGGAAGTGGGTTGTAGGAGTGCTGAAAGCAGTAACAAGAAATAGGGTGGTCAGCATGGAACTGAAGAAGTCCTTGCATGACAGTGTGGTAATCCCGACACTGATTTACGGAAGCGAAGCATGGACATTGTTGGAGAGATTCAAACCAAGAGTGAAAGGGATGGAAATTAGTTACTTGAGAAGTGTGTGCAGAGTTACATGGAGGGATAGACAGACGAATGAGGAAGTACGAGAGGTGTGGTGTGAATGTACTGGAAAGTGCGAAAAAGAACACCTTGAGATAGTTCTGCCATGTGGAACGTATGGGAAGCGAGAGAATGACTAAGAGAGTGTACAAGTGAAATGGAAAGACAGAGGGAGACATAAATCGAGAGAGAGGTGGAAGGATGGAGTTAAAAAGTATATGCGTGAAAGCGGTGCTGGATGGGAGGAGGGGCGTCGACTGACTGGGGACAGAGATGCATAGGGGCGTTTTGTTCGTGGCCACCCATTCAGGCATCAAGGCATCCGGCAATAGATAGATAGATAAATTCATCTTTAGGGCTCTTTCTTACATTTTATTTATCCTGTTGGTGTACTAGATTGATTTTTGTGCTAATGTAGTTGGCATTTGGTGTAATTTTACATATTTCAGATAAATCTGAAGAGCACATTCAATCTATTTGGGCATTTTCAGTCAGTATTGCTGGGTAAATGGTTAACATATTAATCTTTTGGGATATTTCTTCCATTTATTTATCCGGTTAGTGTATTTTATTGTTTTTTGTGCTACTGTAGTTGGTATTTGGTGTAATTTTACATGTTTTAAATAAATCTGAATAGGATTTGCAATTTATTTGGGCATTTTCAGTCAGTATTGCTGGGGAAATGGTTAACATACTGAATTCATCTTAGGAAGGGAATAGGATGTGTAGCTCAGATTTTTGCCCTGAAATGTGTTGTGGAGAAATATCTGGAGAAGCGACAAAAGTTGTATGCTGCATTTATGGACTTGGAGAAGGCCTATGAGAGAATTGATAGAGAAGGTATGTGGAAAGTACCGGTACTGAGAATATACGGAGTAGATGGCAAGTTGCTGAAAGCAGTGAAGAGCATGTATGAGGGTGCAAAGGTGTCAGTATGTGTGGATAATTAACAGAGCGAGTTCTTTCATCGGAATGTTGGGTTAAAGCAAGGGTGTGTGTGATGTCCCCATGGTTGTTCAATATATACCGGTACAGTATATGGATGGAGTCACTAAAGAAATACAAGGAAGAGCAGCGGATGTTGGTGTACCGCTGATAAGGGAAGGAAACGAGTGGAAGTTGCCTGAACAGTACAGAACTACTGTTTGCTGACAATACAGTTCTGATGAGCGATAGTGAATGGGAGTTGCAGGGTCAGGTAAATATGTTTGGAACAGTGTGTGAAAAACGGAATCTGGAGGTAAGTGCTAGGAAGAGCAATGTTATGGTCTTTGAGAGGGTTGCAACCATAGAGTGTGAGGTGAGGTTGAATGGCTATGAAGAATGTCAGCTCATTTAAGTATTTGGGCAGTGGGTTGAGTAAAGAAGTGAAGTGGATGAAGAAGTGCGGGAGAGAGTGCAACAGGGGAAGAGCATTGTAGGAACTCTGAAAGCAGTAAGAAGAAATAGGGTGGTCAGCATGGAAGTAAAGAAGTCCTTGCATGACAGTGTGGTAATCCCGACATTGACTTATGGGAGGGAAGCATGGAAGTTTCTGACTGGGATTGATCATTGATATTCATCGGTTATGCTAGTTAGAAAATTAGTGGGGTAGAATACCGCCAGCCTTATTTACACTACGCGAAGCGGCGGCGGACGCTTACCATCATGTTCCCGTTTTTTTTTTTTTTTTTTTTTTCTATATTCCAACTACTCCCTCTCGGGCATTGACTGCTTTTGGATACAATAATATGTTGAGAGGGGGCACCCCCCATGACATATTGACATCATCATATATATTGCCAGCAGGAGGAAAATACAAAAAAAAAACGCCTTAACTCTCTCCGACTCATATGACGCTCGAGCGTCATATGGAACTTATGCCAAAAAACTCATATGACGCTAGAGCGTCATATGAACTTATCTTAATAGCTCTCTAATAAGTTATATGACGCTCTAGCGTCATATTGAGCTCAGTAAGTTAGGTAAGTTAGATTAAAATCTGTCGATTGGTGGCAACCCCAAGTTTCTCCGACTTCTAACGGTCCCGCATTGAGGTTTTGACAGTTATGGGGTACAGTGACAATAATAAAGTGTCGTCCGCCTCCTCGGACTTATTGGAACATAATATGTCAGTGGGAGTTAAAAATAGACGCAAACTTAACCACGGCGATCGACATATGTAAACATGACATCGGCGTCGGACGCTTGCGATAATGTTCCCGTCTATTTTGAATGCCATTGGATACAATATTATGTTGAGGGGGGCTTTGCCCCCCTCACCCCCCCATGACATGTTGTCATTGTTAATTAGCTCAATGGCCGTGTTCGCCACTCACCCGTATGTAAACGACTGACTCCGTCCTGACAGCTAGCCCGCTAAATCGGTCCGGTTGTAACGTCATCTCTTACACGTCAGCATATAGTAGACCACGCAATTTGGTGGGAAACTAGTTGGGCAAACTCCTGTGTCGATCGTCTGGTCACATATATAACCAGTTTGCACTCCTACACACATTAACATATTTGCCTATGTTAACACTCTCGTCCTCTTCTTTTAATGTGGGCGACATGTAAATCACACTCGCCCTTCTTGGTATGTAGTACAGCCACATACAAATATGTGATACCACAAAGAAGTTATCCCATTTAATCCCGGCTGACTGCATCCCGCACCCGCCGGGTGAGGCGCCTTTTTTCGTCAAGCAATCAGCCAGTTGCTGTGACGTCTCCACCCAAGATACCTCTTCAATTTCTCCCCTGTCCACCATGTCTCGCAGCACTGCAATGTCGATCCTCAATCTCCTGTCGTCCACATTTTTGCATGAGTGAAGTGCGTCTACTAAGCTCTTATTATCCACATAACATTTTATTCTGTAGCTTCCACCCCCAGATATTTCACTTAAAATGCTGGAGAGGTAAACAGCAGCTTCCGCACACTCAAGTAATGCTAGCGTCTCTGCAGATAAAGTGGACTTGACGACTCTTCTTATCTTCCTAGTCTGCCAAAATATTGGGCATCTCTTATCATCGGCATCTCTCAGAAAGATCACAAAGCCACCCTGGGAACCGTTACCTGCGAGGTTGGCAAATGAGGCATCCGAGAAACATTCCAGATGGCAGTCATGGATGAGTCCCAATCTAGGAATATACAGTTTCATGTTATCTGTCTTCACCCTGTCAATCACCTTGTTGAGCCTGAGCAATTCTGCAACAGTAGCTTGTTTTCTGGCCACACTTAACTCACACACGTCAAAGGCGATGTCAGGCCTAGTGTGAGTGGCTATCCAATTCAACTGTTCAATTAATGCTCTATACTCAGACTTCTCTGATTCAGACAATTCTCCCGTTTTTACCAGTGTTCGCTGTCTGCTGATTGTGATTGGTAATAAGGATGAAGCGTACTGGAACTGATCAAGAGTTATGCTGCCATCGCTTTCAGATATGGTGTTCAAACCCACATATCTAAAGGCTCTTGACTCCGAGCTGCCGACCAGGAACGCTTGACTCACTGGTTCTATCCCGTGTCGCTCAAATTCCTGTGTGCTGGCCCAGAGAAAATCGTCCACGTATATACATATGATGCCATCAACGTTGCCCCTATTACTCCAGAAGAACAATGCTGAATCCAAGGATGACATTTGAGCTCCAAGACACAACAGCTGATCCTTAACCCGCAGATACCAGTGCCTGGCAGCATCACATAGACTGTAAACTGTCTTCTTTAACCTCCACAGCCTACCATCAGCATACTCTGGAGGAGGGCGTAGATAAATCACTCGTTCAATCATGTTCTCTTGCCTTCACATCCATAGAGTGACAAACCCACTGGCTACCCGAGGCAAACGCAAGAGCCAGACGTACCGCTTCTTTCGAACACGTAGGCGAGTCCTTTCGTAAATCCACAGTGTCCTCCTCGAATCCTCTGGCTACTAGACGTGCTTTAACAACTGGCTTGCCATTCTTTATTTTCTCAGTCATCACCCAACGGACAGAAATAGTATCTTGTCCAACGTTATTAACTTCTTCGTACACATCATTACTCCTCCAGTTCTCAATCTCACTGTCCTTGGCCTTTAAAACATCCTCAGAATGGAACAGAATCAACATTTCAACATCATCATCTACCACTTCCCATGTGCTAAAATCCTTCTGCACATCCACCCAGCCAATACCGCCATCAGGGTCTCTTTGTAAGTTGTAACAATTTTTATACTGCCCAGTTGCTTTGCCGGCACGACTCACAATTTTTCCAGACACCGACGCTCCACTCTCTGCATGAATACCTCTAATCCGCTGGCCAATCTTGATCTTAGAAGCCTGATCACCAGATGTACCAGCTACTGCCGGCTGAAGGTCCACCATGTCACCATCCTCGGATTCATCATCTGGAGGGTATTGCGACACAGCTCCCGAAGACTCTTCACTGGATTCCTGCTCGCCCAACTCAGTATTGGAAACCTCAACCACTGTATCCTTTCCCGGAGCCGGCGCTATACGACACTCGTGAGCTCTCACATAGATGCCCCCGTGTCTTACCAAAACCTGCTTCCCATCTCTGCCGATTACGATACCAGGGCCGTGCCACTCATGACCGTCATTTCTCTTATAAAATACTTCATCACCATTCTGTATAATGTTCGAATCACTTGGGCGCACGTTGTGCCGCACAGCCCTGGTCAACCGCTCACAGGATTCTATCCTCAGAAATTCCTGTCTCGCCGTGTGAAGAGCATTCAAGTTATCTCTCACAATGCAGGATGGAGGCATCCCCAACGCAGGAGGATCATTGGCCCAGACACTAGGAAACACAGGGTTGTAGCCAAAAACAAGCTGGTTAGGCGAGAAGCCCGAATAGCTCGTAAGGGCATTCCTCGCAGAAATTGCCCAAGCCAAAGCCACCTCTAAGTTACAACGTGTATCTGCCATGATTTTCCTCACAGTATCACCTATCACCGCATTCTTACGTTCACAAACCCCATTACTCCAAGGGCTCTCGGCAGCTGTGGCCATAATCTTGATGTTAAAAGCCTCACCAAGCGTACGCATATCAGTATTGTTAAATTTACCCCCATTATCGGTAAGAAACTTCCTTGGTGGGCCAAATACAGTAATCCAGCTCCGAAACACTCCATGAAGGATGGTAGAGGCACACTTATCATTAATTACTACCGCACTGCAATATATTGTGGCCAAGTCAACTATAACCAAAAAATACTGTCTCCCCCAAACCTTTAAGTCCATAGCCACAGTCTCATTAAATGTATTCGCCATAGGCAGGCACACCACAGGACGAGGCCTAACCTTGAATTTGCAACAAACCTCACAGGTATCAGACACTTCACTTATTGACCGTTCCAAGTCAGCATTGTTAATTCCCGCATCCTTCACAAGTTTCAATAGCTTAGCCGACGTAGGGTGACCAAACTGTCTATGAAGCTTCAGTGCAGTTCCTTTTCCACCGGTTTCTAATGATGCCAGTGTAACCATACTCCTGGATTTCTGGCTTAGTCAGAACGAAATGGGCAACAGATAGTGTCCCGATGACGTAGACTCCAAACGAATGTCTTGTCCACAAACTCTCACCATGTCAGTCTCAAAATCCAACACCATTTTCGCCTTTTTCATTGACTTTTTACTCAAAAGCAAAGGAACGTTACACTCTACCACATCCGTCACGATAGTCGCACGCATATTGCCCACCTGGCATGGCAAGGTCACTCGCTTCATCGATGGCACTGTGGCTCCATCCGCAAATGTAAAAGTCGAAGTTGAAGTGCCTTCGGTAATTTGAGCTTTTTCATAATCACTTAACTCATGAATGTAATTTTCAATCCATTCCGATCCACACACAGTTGTAGAACATCCAGTATCCAGTACAGCACAACCCTTAGCTTCATCAACAAGCTTCTGCAACTTTCCACTGTGCTTGTCATCCTCACCAGCATAACCCATAAACATGGATAAATGCACTGCCTCTTCCGCATCATCCCTTTCACAAAAATTCCCTTTATTCTCATATGCATCAGGACAATCTCCAGCTCAATGAAATTTTTAACCACAAACTACACATTTTGACACTCTACCATCGGGCCCCAAAGGATTTTGTTTCCTGCCATATCTATGATTAAAACCTCTACCACGGCTTCTCATAGCACCTCTTCTAGCTAAAGGCCGTGCTCGACCCACACCGCCTGTATACAATGCTTCCTCTTCCTTCATGTCACTTTTACCTTCAGTAACAAACACAGGTTCACTTTTAACATTCACAACACTTGTCCCAACAGCTGCTGTCTCACCACCAAAAATACGGCACAGACCTGACTTCATATGTTCATAACTCACTTCAGTAACTGCAGACATGGCCAACTGTCTTTCATTATCAGACAAATTACAAGCGGACAACAGCATAAAGGCCTTTACTGCATCCGGCAATGTCATATCCTGTTCCGAACATTTAAAATACGTATGATCAAACCTAGACACGAAGGTACGCATATTCATGTCACTAGGCCGCCGTAGATTATAATTGTCATGGAACACCGCAAACTGCCTTCTTCCTTTGTCCACCAGTAACAACTCATCAAGCTTCTTTAACCTCTGAAGTGCGCATGGGGGTAATTGGAAACGTCCCCCTGTGCTGACGTATTTGAGGTGTTTCCGTCACTAAAATATTCATTGTGCCATTAATAGCATTAATACTTATCCATATGCGCCTATTATGGGTTGATTATAAAGGTATTAACCTGAAACAACAATAAAACGAGTGAAAACAGCGTTTGGATGGTCAAAATCGGAGATATAGCCCGCGAGTTGTATAATGTATGGGTGAGGCAATCTGCTTTCCCGCCAATTTCCCCCAAGGCCACTGAGACACAGTCGATCGATACTCTCTCTCTCTCTCTTGCACTCGCTTGCTATCAGTGATGACCACACCCTCCAATCGGATTTCTAATGTTAGCACGAAAATATACCTCAGAATAAGGGAATAACAGGGAAAATAGGTGATAACTGAAGGAGAGGAGGAAAGTGGGGAAGGAGGGGAGGTAGAGGACTGAGATTTTGCATGGCCCAGGGGCCAAAAAAAAAAAAAAAAAAAAAAAAAAAAAAAAATATAATTTTTTTTTTTTTTCGATGTCAAAAGTTGATTTTTGTTTTCTCTGACTCTTAAGAGTCTCCCCGCAGTGCGCCGGGGGAACTCTTAAGAGTCTCCCCGCAGCTCCCGGGTTAACAATACTTCAACTCCGTCGTCTTTGTTTAAGTCCGCGGCGGGTATTTCGGACGAGGCCTCTCTTGCCCGCCCTGTTAGAGACAAGTGGATCACCAATGCCTGTTTTTTCTTGGCCAAATCTGTCAACTCAAACCAAATGTTTATATATTTTTTCCAGTTTTCATACCCATCCTCATTCTCCAGTTTCGGTGGCCACTTAGTTGAACACGCCATTGTTTTCCGAACTACGCTCTGCAACCAATGTTAATTAGCTCAATGGCCGTGTTCACCACTCACCCGTATGTAAACGACTGACTCCGTCCTGACAGCTAGCCCGCCTAATCGGTCCGGTTGTGACGTCATCTCTTACACGTCAGCATATAGTAGGCCACGCAATTTGGCGGAAAACTAGTTGGGCAAACTCCTGTGTCGATCGTCTGCTCACATATACTGTATAACCAGTTTGCACTTCCACACACATTAACATATTTGCCTATGTTAACAGTCATCATCATATATAATGCCAGTAGGGGGCAAACAACCAAAAAAATCGCCGTCATAATAGACGCAAACTTACTGCGATGATCGACCTATGTAAACATGACGACCGTACGTCCGGACTCTACATCCATCCCAATTAGTGTATTATGTATACCTTAACTTCAGCATATTGTTCTACTTTACCATGCCTACACCTAGGCAGTGCTAGCTAAACCTAACTTTTCAAAATAGGCTTAGCATATTTTTATTTTTTATTTTTAGGCTATAGCCTTTAGGTACCGGTAATATATTTTGGGAAAGATGTACTATCCGGGCGTACAGTCGTCATGTTTACGTTGTGTTCTGGTGGTTATGTTTCTGTATATTTTTACTTTTTTCTCTATAATTAGCCCCCCGCTGGCAATATAGGATACCGGTATATGATAATGACAATAAGTCAGGGGGGGGGGGGGGGAGTGGGGGGGGGAATTCCCACAGCAGTCAAAATTAAAGGGGAGGTGATCGCGAGCCTGAAAGTACGGTACACAAGGACCCCAATGGAAATACGCCTAACGGCCTTATTGGGCTATCCTTAGTTGGAATTATGCAAAGCTGGTACATGTCATATTTGTAACATATTATGTGGTACCAACATTGTAAAATGCTAACTGAATAAATATTATTATTATTATTATTAGCGTAAACAAGGAGGGCGATACGCCCGAATACTACATCCCTACCTATGTTTTTTTAAAGAATCACTTCCATTTTTGTTGACTGCGTAGGATACAGTAATAGGCCTCAACCCCCCATGACTTATTGTCATCATCATATATATTGCGAGCAGGGGGCAAATAACTGAAAAAATAGCCATCAAAATAGACGGGAACTTAACCGCGAGCGATCGACCTATGTAAACATGACGACCGTACGCCCGGATACTACATCCTTCGGGATGGATGTAGATTCCGAGCGTACGGTCGTCATGTTTACATAGGGCGATCGCCGCGGTTAACCGCGTCTATTTTGACGTCGATTTTTTTTCGGTTATTTGCCCCCTGCTGGCAATATATATGATGGTGACAATATGTCATGGGGGGGGAGGGGGGGCAAAGCCCCCCTCAACATATTATTGTATCCAATGGCATTCAAAATAGACGGGAACTTTATTGCAAACGTCCGACACCTCAGCTCCCACTCACCCCCCCATGACATGTTGTCATAATTTATATTGCCAGGAGGGGGCAAACAACCAAAAAAATCGCCGTCAAAATAGACGCGAACTTATCGCGATGATCGACCTATGGAAACATGATGACCGTACGTCCGGACTCTACATCCATCCCAATTAGTGTATTATGTATACCTTAACTTCAGCATATTGTTCTACTTTACCATGCCTACACCTAGGCAGTGCTAGCTAAACCTAACTTTTCAAAATAGGCTTAGCATATTTTTATTTTTTATTTTTAGGCTATAGCCTATAGGTACCGGTAATATATTTTGGGAAAGATGTACTATCCGGGCGTACAGTCGTCATGTTTACGTTGTGTTCTGGTGGTTATGTTTATGTCTATTTTAACTTTTTTCTCTGTAATTAGCCCCCTGCTGGCAATATAGGATACCGGTATATGATAATGACAATAAGTCATGGGGGGGTGGGGGGGGGATTCCCACAGCAGTCAAAATAAAAGGGGAGGTGATCGCGAACCTGAAAGTACGGTACACAAGGACCCCAATGGAAATACGCCTAATGGCCTTATTGGGCTATCCTTAGTTGGAATTATGCAAAGCTGGTACATGTCATATTTGTAACATATTATGTGGTACTAACATTGTAAAATGCTAACTGAATAAATATTATTATTATTATTATTAGCGTAAACAAGAAGGGCGATACGCCCGAATACTACATCCCTACCTATGTTTTTAAAAGAATCACTTCCATTTTTGTTGACTGCGTAGGATACAGTAATAGGCCTCAACCCCCCATGACTTATTGTCATCATCAGATTATTGCCAGCAGGGGGCAAATAACTGAAAAAATAGCCATCAAAATAGACGGGAACTTAACCGCGAGCGATAGACCAATGTAAACATGACGACCGTACGCCCGGATACTACATCCTTCGGGATGGATGTAGATTCCAGGCGTACGGTCGTCATGTTTACATAGGGCGATCGGCGCGGTTGACTTCGTGTCTATTTTGATGGCGATTTTTTTCGGTTATTTGCCCCCTGCTGGCAATATATATGGTGGTGACAATATGTCATGGGGGGGGGGGGGGGGGGGGGAGGGTGGGCAAAGCCACCCTCAACATATTATTGTATCCAATGGCATTCAAAATAGACGGGAACTTTATTGCAAACGTCTGACACCTCCCCCGCCGCCGGGGGACGGGGGCGACGGGGGAACCCAAAAGTGGATCTAAGGTCCGGATCACGAAGGATCGAAACTGGTTCCAGGTAAACTCTGGCGTATTCTGTATCACAGTTTGGCGAATAAATTCTTTAAAGGTAGGCTTATCAACAAGTTGGGAAACGGCTTCTCCCAACTGTATAATATGCAAAATTGCCATGGCGATTTTTTCGCGGTCATTATGAAGTACCACATCGTACACTGGCTTTATTATGTCTAAGTAACTGGTGATATCATACGTGTTTACATCATACTTGGGAATGTCTGCGAGTGGCTGAAAATTTCGCGATTTTGCCATGCTTCTACTGTTCCAAACTTGCAGTGTAATGCAACCTTTTATCCGAATCAAGAACCACCGCTGCCGCCAATGTTATGCCCTGTTTTTCTACAGGTTTAACTTGGGTAATGTGAGTTCTAATTGACTGGGTATATAAGGCTGCATGCACAATACAAGATATGAGGAATAGAGAACACAAAGAAACACATGGTAGCAAGTTACACGATCACGTTTATCGATGTACCACTGCAGAATACTTGTGTAAGACAATATAATAGAATTGAACAACACTAGCATAAGTGGATCTGGATGGAGCCTAGTCTCCCACTTCCAACGTTCAGGTATTAATCTTCTGATCACTGGCTTTGATTCCACAGGTTTATATACCGAAGACCATCAATGTTACTTATAGATTCATATTCACTGTTAGATTTATTACTGGTAGCTCTGGTGCACAAGTAGTAGTTCACAGACTAGATTAGACACGCGTATTTTAGAGCACGGGAATTCTAGTAACCTCAGGGGGTACTGATCTAAGTTTTATATTCTTGTCTCAGAAATACATAGAACGCAAATCAGTGGGCGAACCTTCAGATATCACTAGGGTTTCCTTCTAGGTAATAATATCTGGGCATATGGTTGATTACGAGAGTTAGTATCGCCTGTTAAATAATGAACACTGATACGCTTAGCACTTCCTAATTGAATGGTTATATGAATTATACTGGGGCAAAGAGATAGCCAGTTCGTAGAAATATTAATTAGTGAATCTCTAAACAGCACAGTAATATGTAGTACTGCAAAAGGGAATCTTGGGTAGTGTCTGATGGGTCTGGTCCTGGTTATCTTGCGTCCATGATGTTGGGGGCTAACGACTGGTTCCGCGGCCGTCCAGGGGGCCCATATGTGTGAAGTTCTCAAATACGTGGGCAGGTCCTTCGATCCAAATCTGCCACGGAGTCTGCCGGCTCTGGAATCTCACTCCTGAACAACACAAGGGCAGAGCTAGAAGTTAACTGCAGGGTAGTGACCCCTGGTTGGTGTCTAGCTTTCAACTGATTTGACTGGGGGCGGGAGCTAGATTTATAGGCTCGGTTCTGGACCCTGTAGACAGTAGGGATCTCGAGTCTTATGGACTTATTTGAGCTCTCAATAGATATGGGGACTAGGTAAGATGGTATTTACTGTTGTGGCACATGGCTATAGGAAGCCTTTATATTTTCATATAACTGAGCCTTAGTAAGAGGTACTATTTTGGCTATACTGGAAGTATTTAGGGGAGAGAGACTGGATCTACTTTGCGAGGAGGATGGGGACAGCTGTGATAGGAGCGTCTCTCTAGATTGTTCAATCTTCATTCTATGGTATAGCTGAGGTGCTAATTTAGTGATCAGAGCATGCAAGAAAGGTAAATGGTTTATTGTGAGTTAATAAAGGTTAGTAAAGGTGTTAGTCATGCATGGTTAGTTCATTGATAGGAAGAATTCCTGTGCTACCTGGCAATGACTCGGAAGTCAAAACAGGGGCCAGGTATACCTCCGCGGGGGTGGGGGTCTCCCTCCTCGGGTGGGCAAAAAGGGGGAGCTGGGCGCCCTCTCTCTGTGATAGTCGTCCGGCGGCTGTGGCTAGGGGCTTGCCATATCACCAGTGTTTGTAATATCCCTCTGTGTATGAGACAGATGTGGGTGTCCTTAATACCAAATCCGAAGGTGCCTCAGCTAGCTGGTTTTACTCAGCTGGTTGTTAATTGTAGGGTTTGCTGGATGTGGTGGAGACTGGGTTGCTAACTCTGTCACATTTATCTGGAAGTATGGCAATAGAAGTTAGTTACTGGCGAGGCGGCTAGCCTCGCACCGACGACCATTGGGTGCAGGGTTGTGAATGGGTTGTAAGAGAATAGATGGCATGCACAGGGTTAGTAAAGTTCTAATGTTGTTCTGGCCTACTAAGGGAAGGTAGGCTGGATAGGAGTATATAATTATATAAAAAGCTGGAGAGCGTTAGTAACGGACAATTCAAGGATCTTCAAGAGGTATGAGAGAGAGGCTAGGTCGGACAAGAGTCGAGAAGCGCGGGTGTCTTAATGAGAGGGGGGGGGGGGGAGAGTTCAAGGGCTACAGGGAAATTTTGCCCCTAAGGTCCCTGGGCTTGGGGGTGGCATTAGGCTACAATTGATATGGAAGTTTTAAAAGGCAATAGAATACGTTAGCCAAATGCTACCGGGGAATGCAACTATGGGGTGGTATATGAGTTTGGAAAAGATAGTTATGTGATCAGTCCGAGGGGTTATGGATACTATTAGTTGGCCCTGGGAACTGCGTTTTCTATTAAATATAAATATACCAACAACAGCGGCAGTTCGTAGGGGTACTTAGTTATTGTTTCGGGGTACTTATGACAGATACTGGTAACCAGGTTATCTTATACAATCTCTGGTTGGGGTAAGAGGTGTATGACACGAAGTAAATTGGCGTAGTGTGGACTGTGGATACGAAGGAGGCAAGGGGAAGACGTATGACAATTGTGGAAAAGTAAATGGAAAAAGGTGAACACAATGGCGGATAAAATACTTAACCTAAGGATTGAATACATAGATTTATGGGACGATGGGTCTTCAGAAGCTTAGTCTGGCAAGACAAGATGTTAGGGAATGTTAATATTAATACTTAAACTAAGGATTGCATACATCGATGAACGATGACATTATAGTCGTCGTCCTAATAAGGTGATGAAACCTGGTTGATCTGTACTTGGCACAATACGACACAAGGACAGTGCCGCTATGTCGTATCAATGCTGGTGGCAGTTGATATTATAGACTTAGTTACTAGAGGAACAATGCAAGGGGCGACTGAGCACGGGTTACATATATCTATACTCGTCATGGGAAATGATATACGAGGTCTAGGGACAAGCGTGGGTGTTTTAACTTCTAAGATAACATCTACTTCTCGGATGTAAGAACATACATAGATATAATTATGGCTGTCTGATGTGTTGGCATTGGCTCAACGTCGGGACAGGGCATGGGTGTTTTTAATATGAATGTATATTCCTGTTCATCATCTTTGTAGTTAGGAGTGTAGGACACGAGGGGGTTAGTGTACGTGAGGTGTGGAAAATGGTCAGTTTAGAAAAGGTAAATGGGTGCAGCCTGGAGCTGCTTAGCCCTGCGGGCTTGGGCCTGTCTGAAATGGCTGGCTCGGTCAGCTGGTCCTTTCGTTCTGTGGACCTTTCCTTTGGGTGTTTCTGTGTGGTGTTCGCTCGTGGCTTCTGTGGTGGGCTTCTTGTTCTGGGGCATTTTACTTCCCTCTCCTTCATTATAGGCTCGTCCTCGAGCCTCAAGGGTGAAGTAAAAAGAAGCATAGTCAGAAAAGTGTAGGTTAACAAGAAAAGTAGTATGACTAAGGAAAACAAATATAATATATAGTATATGGAAAACATGTAAATTTAAGAAAGAACAGATAATTAAGAACACAGGAAATTAAGAAGAGGTAAAATGTTTAACAATGTATAAAGCAAATTTAAAAGATAGTCAGAGAAGTGTAGGTTAACAAGAAAAGTAGTATGACTAAGGGAAACATATATAATAAATACAGTATATGGAAAACATATAAATTTAAGAAAGAACAGATAATTAAGAACACAGGAAATTAAGAAGAGGTAAAGTGTTTAACAATGTATAAAGCAAATTTAAAAGATAGTCAGAAAAGTGTAGGTTAACAAGAAAAGTAGTATGACTAAGGGAAAAAAATAATATATACAGTATATGGAAAACATGTAAATTTATAGAATCATGCCCAATCGCTTAGGAATTGAAAACAATCAAAACAATTTAGTACAATAATATCCTCATCATCATCAGGGGGGGGTGGGGTATTTAGG
This sequence comes from Paralithodes platypus, assembly GCA_032716605.1. Taxonomy (NCBI): domain Eukaryota; kingdom Metazoa; phylum Arthropoda; class Malacostraca; order Decapoda; family Lithodidae; genus Paralithodes; species Paralithodes platypus. The sequence goes on from CM064551.1 coordinate 979,219, forward strand.
GTCGCCGTTAGTCTGGGTGACGGTCTGGTAATAGGGGGGGGTGGTGGTTGTGGCTTTGACCTTGGGGTTTCACTTTCACTTTGGAAGGGCGGGGTGGATATACCGTTAGTTCTTGTCGTTAGGAATGTGGGTCTGGGGGCGAGCTGGCCTGGGGCCAGTTTTGGAGGAGGGGTCTAAGTGGTTTCGGTCGGGGGTAGTGATAGGGGGGTTTTAAAGATGAAACGGGCAGGTCGAGTCGGGGTTGTTGTTGCGGAAGAGGTTGGTGCTGGGGAGGGGTTGAATTGTGTAGAGAGTTGTGGTCGTGAGCGGGGTTTGGGGAAGGGTGAGTCAGGCTGAAGGTTGAGAGTTTACTATGATCGGGTGGTTTGCAGGTTTGGGGTGTGGGGATTTGATAGGGAGATGGTGGGGTGGGGGGTCTGGGCAGGCAGGGTTGTGGTTTGAGAGGGGTTGAATTTGGATTTTATTTTCGGGAGAGACATGGATGGGATTTCGAGGAGTGGTTGAAGTTGAGGTTGATTGTTGTTTGGGGCGAGAGAGAGAGTATTTTGGGGTTTAGCCAAGGGGGAGAAAGTTTGGTGGATTGGGATGGGAGTGGTATTTTGTCGAGCGGGATCTTGGGGGTGGAATTTGGGGGGGTGGGGTAACGGTGAAGAGGGGAGGTTGAAAGTTTAGCTGGGCTATGATGGTGGGGGACCGACTGGTGAGCATGTGTTCGGTACGCATGAGGGGGGGGAAACCACTTTGGTGGGGGTCACGCGTGTGGGAGGATCAGAGTGGTGGGGTGTGTCGGTGGCAGTGACGGTTTGTTTAGAGGTTATCCGGGGTTGGTGGGTTTGTCTGTCATGAGGGGGTGAGTCAAGTGTGGGGTTTTGAAGTTTATTAGGGGTGTGAATTGTGGGGGGGTGGAAGGGAGCTACTGAGGGAAAACTGTCACAAGGGAAATTTTGTTGGTGGGTGAATAGCTGAGCATTTCTGGGGGAAGGGGGGGAACATGGTTGGGTCCCTAGGTCGTCACGCGTGAGGGGAGGATTAACGGCGCGTGTGGCAGGATCAGAGTGGTGGGGTGTGTCGGTGGCAGTGACGGTTTGTTTAGAGGTTATATGGGATTGGTGGGTTTGTCTGTCATGAGGGGGTGAGTCAAGTGTGGGGTTTTGAAGTTTATTAGGGGTGTGAATTGTGGGGGGGTGGAAGGGAGCTACTGACGGAAAACTGTCACAAGGGAAATTTTGTTGGTGGGGGAATAGCTGAGCATTTCTGGGGGAAGGGGGGGAACATAGTTGGGTCCCTAGGTCGTCACGCGTGAGGGGAGGATTAACGGCGCGTGTGGGAGGGTCAGGGTGGTGAGAGGTGAGCGAGTTAGGAAACGGGATTTGTTGGGGGGACTGCGGCGGGTTGGTGGGGGAAGACTTAGGTGTAGAACAGGGGTTATTGGTAGAGGACTGATGTATTGATTTGGGGTTGTTAACAGGACGAATTTGGGGAATTTACTTGGTGTCAGTCTCGGTCTGGTTAAAGGTTATGTGGGACTGGGGAGGATTAGTGGGGGCAGTCTCGGTCTGGTTAGAGGTTATCTGGGACTGGTGAGTTTGTTTGACATGAGAGGGCGAGTCAAGTGTGGGGTTTCGAAGTTTTCTAGGGGTGTGAATTGTGTGGGGGTGGAAGGGAGCTACTGACTGAAAACTGTCACAAGCTACCGACGGAAAACTGTCGCAAGGGAAATTTTGTTGGTGGGGGGATAGCTGAACATTTCTGGGGTCATGGGGAAAATATGTTGTGGTAGGCCCATAGGTAGGCATAGCTAGAATACGGGGCTTGTTGGGGGGGCTGCGGAGGGTTGGTGGGGGAAGAGTTAGGTGTAGAACAGGGGTTATTGGTAGAGGACTGATGTATTGATTTGGGGTTGTTAACAGGACGAATTTGGGGAATTTTCTTGGTGTCAGTCTCGGTCTGGTTAAAGGTTATGTGGGACTGGGGAGGATTAGTGAGGGCAGAGTTAGGCATAGGACATGGGTTATTGAGGGAGGAGTGATGTACTGATTTGGGGTTGTTAACAGGACGAGTTTGGGGAATTTTCTTGGTGGCAGTCTCGGTCTGGTTAGAGGTTATCTGGGACTGGTGAGTTTGTTTGACATGAGAGGGCGAGTCAAGTGTGGGGTTTCGAAGTTTTCGAGGGGTGTGAATTGTGTGGGGGTGGAAGGGAGCTACTGACTGAAAACTGTCACAAGCTACCGACGGAAAACTGTCGCAAGGGAAATTTTGTTGGTGGGGGGATAGCTGAACATTTCTGGGGTCATGGGGAAAATATGTTGTGGTAGGCCCATAGGTAGGCATAGCTAGAATACGGGGCTTGTTGGGGGGGCTGCGGAGGGTTGGTGGGGGAAGAGTTAGGTGTAGAACAGGGGTTATTGGTAGAGGACTGATGTATTGATTTGGGGTTGTTAACAGGACGAATTTTGGGAATCTTCTTGGTGGCAGTCACGGTCTGGTTAGCGGTTATCTGGGGTTGGTGGGTTTGTTTGACATGCATAGAAAAAGGATGGGGTTTATGGGGTAACACAATTGATGGAAGATGATCGTTGGTGGATGGCTGGGCAGGGGAAAATTTAGGGATGGTCAGAGAGGATAGAGGCAAGGAAGAGTGCACTGGGGTTGGACTTTCACCGGAAGTCATTTTGGAAGGGTGCACGGAGTCTTGGATAGGGGCTGAAGGGTTGGATAGGGGATTCATCGAACTGCGTAGGCATTCTTCTCTGATGGAGAGCATATGTTCTTCGAATAAGCCATACGGGTCGAGATTGGCGGTGATGTGGGGTGGGAGGATGTTTAACAATGCGGTGAATAAGAGTTCATTTTGTTGGTCGTAATCTTCATAGCTATACGTGGTCCTCACGTACCTGTAGAGTTGTATGAGGGTCACATTTATATCCCCTTCATACTTGATCTCGTCGACTTTTATTATTTTGGGGGCGACGGGGGAACCCAAAAGTGGATCTAAGGTCCGGATCACGAAGGATCGAAACTGGTTCCAGGTAAACTCTGGCGTATTCTGTATCACAGTTTGGCGAATAAATTCTTTAAAGGTAGGCTTATCAACAAGTTGGGAAACGGCTTCTCCCAACTGTATAATATGCAAAATTGCCATGGCGATTTTTTCGCGGTCATTATGAAGTACCACATCGTACACTGGCTTTATTATGTCTAAGTAACTGGTGATATCATACGTGTTTACATCATACTTGGGAATGTCTGCGAGTGGCTGAAAATTTCGTGATGTTGCCATGCTTCTACTGTTCCAAACTTGCAGTGTAATGCAACCTTTTATCCGAATCAAGAACCGCCGCTGCCGCCAATGTTATGCCCTGTTTTTCTACAGGTTTAACTTGGGTAATGTGAGTTCTAATTGACTGGGTATATAAGGCTGCATGCACAATACAAGATATGAGGAATAGAGAACACAAAGAAACACATGGTAGCAAGTTACACGATCACGTTTATTGATGTACCACTGCAGAATACTTGTGTAAGACAATATAATAGAATTGAACAACACTAGCATAAGTGGATCTGGATGGAGCCTAGTCTCCCACTTCCAACGTTCAGGTATTAATCTTCTGATCACTGGCTTTGATTCCACAGGTTTATATACCGAAGACCATCAATGTTACTTATAGATTCATATTCACTGTTAGATTTATTACTGGTAGCTCTGGTGCACAAGTAGTAGTTCACAGACTAGATTAGACACGCGTATTTTAGAGCACGGGAATTCTAGTAACCTCAGGGGGTACTGATCTAAGTTTTATATTCTTGTCTCAGAAATACATAGAACGCAAATCAGTGGGCGAACCTTCAGATATCACTAGGGTTTCCTTCTAGGTAATAATATCTGGGCATATGGTTGATTACGAGAGTTAGTATCGCCTGTTAAATAATGAACACTGATACGCTTAGCACTTCCTAATTGAATAGTTATATGAATTATACTGGGGCAAAGAGATAGCCAGTTCGTAGAAATATTAATTAGTGAATCTCTAAACAGCACAGTAATATGTAGTACTGCTAAAGGGAATCTTGGGTAGTGTCTGATGGGTCTGGTCCTGGTTATCTTGCGTCCATGATGTTGGGGGCTAACGACTGGTTCCGCGGCCGTCCAGGGGGCCCATATGTGTGAAGTTCTCAAATACGTGGGCAGGTCCTTCTATCCAAATCTGCCACGGAGTCTGCCGGCTCTGGAATCTCACTCCTGAACAACACAAGGGCAGAGCTAGAAGTTAACTGCAGGGTAGTGACCCCTGGTTGGTGTCTAGCTTTCAACTGATTTGACTGGGGGCGGGAGCTAGATTTATAGGCTCGGTTCTGGACCCTGTAGACAGTAGGGATCTCGAGTCTTATGGACTTATTTGAGCTCTCAATAGATATGGGGACTAGGTAAGATGGTATTTACTGTTGTGGCACATGGCTATAGGAAGCCTTTATATTTTCATATAACTGAGCCTTAGTAAGAGGTACTATTTTGGCTATACTGGAAGTATTTAGGGGAGAGAGACTGGATCTACTTTGCGAGGAGGATGGGAACAGCTGTGATAGGAGCGTCTCTCTAGATTGTTCAATCTTCATTCTATGGTATAGCTGAGGTGCTAATTTAGTGATCAGAGCATGCAAGAAAGGTAAATGGTTTATTGTGAGTTAATAGAGGTTAGTAAAGGTGTTAGTCATGCATGGTTAGTTCATTGATAGGAAGAATTCCTGTGCTACCTGGCAATGACTCGGAAGTCAAAACAGGGGCCAGGTATACCTCTGCGGGGGTGGGGGTCTCCCTCCTCAGGTGGGCAAAAAGGGGGAGCTGGGCGCCCTCTCTCTGTGATAGTCGTCCGGCGGCTGTGGCTAGGGGCTTGCCATATCACCAGTGTTTGTAATAACCCTCTGTGTATGAGACAGATGTGGGTGTCCTTAATACCAAAACCGAAGGTGCCTTAGCTATCTGGTTTTACTCGGCTGGTTGTTAATTGTAGGGTTTGCTGGATGTGGTGGAGACTGGGTTGCTAACTCTGTCACATTTATCTGGAAGTATGGCAATAGAAGTTAGTTACTGGCGAGGCGGCTAGCCTCGCACCGACGACCATTGGGTGCAGGGTTGTGAATGGGTTGTAAGAGAATAGATGGCATGCACGGGGTTAGTAAAGTTCTAATGTTGTTCTGGCCTACTAAGGGAAGGTAGGCTGGATAGGAGTATATAATTATATAAAAAGCTGGAGAGCGTTAGTAACGGACAATTCAAGGATCTTCAAGAGGTATGAGAGAGAGGCTAGGTCGGACAAGAGTCGAGAAGCGCGGGTGTCTTAATGAGAGGGGGGGGGAGAGTTCAAGGGCTACAGGGAAATTTTGCCCCTAAGGTCCCTGGGCGTGGGGGTGGCATTAGGCTACAATTGATATGGAAGTTTGAAAAGGCAGTAGAATACGTTAGCCAAATGCTACCGGGGAATGCAACTATGGGGTGGTATATGAGTCTGGAAAAGATAGAGTTATGTGATCAGTCCGAGGGGTTATGGATACTATTAGTTGGCCCTGGGAACTGCGTTTTCTATTAAATATAAATATACCAACAACAGCGGCAGTTCGTAGGGGTACTTAGTTATTGTTTCGGGGTACTTATGACAGATACTGGTAACCAGTATCTCTGGTTGGGGTAAGAGGTGTATGACACGAAGTAAATTGGCGTAGTGTGGACTGTGGATACGAAGGAGGCAAGGGGAAGACGTATGACAATTGTGGAAAAGTAAATGGAAAAAGGTGAACACAATGGCGGATAAAAATACTTAACCTAAGGATTGAATACATAGATTTATGGGGCGATGGGTCTTCAGAAGCTTAGTCTGGCAAGACAAGATGTTAGGGAATGTTAATATTAATACTTAAACTAAGGATTGCATACATCGATGAACGATGACATTATAGTCGTCGTCCTAATAAGGTGATGAAACCTGGTTGATCTGTACTTGGCACAATACGACACAAGGACAGTGCCGCTATGTCGTATCAATGCTGGTGGCAGTTAATATTATAGACTTAGTTACTAGAGGAACAATGCAAGGGGCGACTGAGCACGGGTTACATATATCTATACTCGTCATGGGAAATGATATACGAGGTCTAGGGACAAGCGTGGGTGTTTTAACTTCTAAGATATATAACATCTACTTCTCGGATGTAAGAACATACATAGATATAATTATGGCTGTCTGATGTGTTGGCATTGGCTCAACGTCGGGACAGGGCATGGGTGTTTTTAATATGAATGTATATTCCTGTTCATCATCTTTGTAGTTAGGAGTGTAGGACACGAGGGGGTTAGTGTACGTGAGGTGTGGAAAATGGTCAGTTTAGAAAAGGTAAATGGGTGCAGCCTGGAGCTGCTTAGCCCTGCGGGCTTGGGCCTGTCTGAAATGGCTGGCTCGGTCAGCTGGTCCTTTCGTTCTGTGGACCTTTCCTTTGGGTGTTTCTGTGTGGTGTTCGCTCGTGGCTTCTGTGGTGGGCTTCTTGTTCTGGGGCATTTTAAAATGGATAACCATTTTTAATAAAAGGGCCAATATATTCCCAGCAAACATTGGAAGTACGGGCCAATGCCGGCAAGTCTGGAATGTAGGCTTTCTCATATTGGGCCAATGTATGTTGGCCAGAATATTCTGAAACTATGTCTGTCCGATAGTAAATTTATAAAAAGTATTCCTTTGTCCGTCTTTGGGTTGGGTTTGCAGTGTTGGGCCAGCACCGGCACTTAACAGGATTCAGGATAACTTATTTTCTGTATTGGGCCCAATGTGTAACAGCCAAATAATTGCGTAATTATATCAGCCCAATATAGAAATAATAAATGTTTTCCATCATTGGATACGGATAAGATGCCCAATGTCGGGCCGATACTGTTATATAGCAAAAAGTAAAGGATATTGTTTTTCTTATATTGTGTAGATGTACTTTGGCCATAAGAAGGCAACATTTTGTTTTTTCATTATCATATTCAAAATGGTTTTCCATTCACCGGCATTAGATTGGATTCCAGGTGTTGGGCCATTACTAGCATATAGCATTAATAAAGGGTATTGTTTGCCTGTGTTTGGCATACATATAGCGGCCAAAATTCGACCAAGCTATATCAGCCCAATACTGAATAAATAAATGTTTTCCATCATAGGATAGTAGATGGATGGCAGATGTTGGGACAATACTGGCAAACATAGTGGATGATAACAGATGATGGCTTTCCTATACCTGGCTATTGTGTTTCGGCCAGAAGATGGCAAACTTGTATTGGTCCAATATATTATTCAGTATGATTTTCCATTAACCGGTAATTGGTTGTCTTTAATAATTGGGGCCAACACTGGCATTAGCTAGTCATGATGGATAATTAACTTTCTGTGTTGGGCCAATAAGTAACAGCCTTGAAGTGGCAAAGTTGTATCGGCCCAACTTTAATGTAATCAATATTTTCAATCATCGAGAATTGTGTGGTTGTCAGACCTTGGGCCAATACTGGCATATAACGGAAAGTAAGAGATGATGACTTGCCTATATCGGGCCGTTGTATGTAGCCCAGAAAAATGCCCAAAGATAGTTGTCTAATATTATGTTCATTACTATTAAGCATTAACCGGCATGAGGTAGTCTTCCATATGTAGGACCAATACTGGCATATTACAGTACTAAAGAAAAACAGTTGTCCTGTATTGGGCATATGCATAGCAGCAAATAAATGGCCAAATTATATCGACCCAATATTGAATTTATAAATGAATTTCCCTATGTGATAGTTGGTGTTTGCCAGATGTTGGGCCAATACAAGAATAGAAGAGAAAGAAAGAGATAATGGCTTCCTTACATCGGCCCATTGTACTTCGGCCAGAAAAAGGCAAAACTTTATTGGTCCTTTATCATATTTATAGTGGCTTTCTGTTAATCGGCATTGTGTTTGGTACCAGATGTTCGGCTGGTACTGGCATATAACCATACTAAAGGATATTAGATTTCCTATACGAGACCAATGTATAACAGTTTAGAAATGGCTAAAGGATATCGGCCTGATATGAAATAGATAAATGTTTTCTATAATGGGATATTGGGTGGCTGTCAGATGTTGGAGTGATACTGTTATGTTACTAAACAAAACGGATAATGTTTTTCTTATATTGGGTCTATGTACTTTTTCCATAAATAGGCCATATTATGTTTGTCCAATATTATTATTCAAAATAGTCTTCCATTCACTGGCGTTGGATTGGGTTCCAGGTGTTTGGCCACTATTGACATAAATCATTACAAAAAGATATTTGCTTATGTTGGGCATATGTACAGTATAGCGGCCCAAAAACTACCAAGCTATATCAGGCCAATTCTGTATTTATAAATGTTTTTCATCATAGGATAGTAGATGGATGGCAGATGTTGGGACAATACCGGTATATATAGTGGATGATATAAGATGATGGCTTTCCTATACCTGGCCATTGTGTTTCGGCCAGAAGATGGCAAACTTGTATTGGTCCAATATCTCATTCAGTATGATTTTCTATTAACCGGTAATTGGTTGTCTTCACAAATTGGGGCCAATACTGGCATTAGCTAGTCATGATGGATAATGAACTTCCTGTGTTGGGCCAATGAGTAACGGCCTTGGAGTGGCAAAGTTATGTCGGCCCAACTTTAATGTAATCAATATTTTCAATTATCGAGAATTATGTGGTTATCAGACCTTGGGCCAATACTGACATATAACGGAAAGTAAGAGATGATGACTTGCCTATATCAGGCCGTTGTATGTAACCCAGAAAAAGGCCCAAAGATAGTGGTCTAATATTATGTTCATTACTATTTAACATTAACCGGCATAAGGTAGTCTTCCATATGTAGGACCAATACTGGCATATTGCAGTACTAAAGGATAACAGTTGTCCTGTATTGGGCATATGCATAGCAGTAAATAAATGGCCAAATTATATTGACCCAATATTGAATTCATAAATGAATTTCCCTATGTGAAGAGATAATGGCTTCCTTACAACGGGCCATTGTACTTCGGCCAGAAGAAGGCAAAACTATATTGGTCCTTTATCATATTTATAGTGGCTTTGCGTTAATCAGCATTGTGTTTGGTACCAGATGTTAGGCTGGTACTGGCATATAGCCATACTAAAGGATATTAGATTTCCTATATGAGACAAATGTATAACAGTTTAGAAATGGCAAAAGGATATCGGCCTGATATGAAATAGATAAATGTTTTCTATAATGGGATATTGGGTGGCTGTCAGATGTTTGGGTGATACTGTTATGTTACTAAGCAAAAAATATATTGTTTTTCTTATTGGTAGATGTACTTTGGCCATAAAAAGGCAATACTTTGTTGGGGAAAGGTGCTGGGAACGGCCTCTGGGGCAGTCTGGAACCGGTGTCCTCGGGACGGTAAATTTTCCTGGCGAGCTTCCATTTAGCTGACTATGACAATTACAACATCACAGAAAACACCCAAGTCTGATGAACACATAATCTCACTGATGACGGCATGCAGCCTCCCGAGCGTTCAGGCTTACTAATGTGAATGTAGGAAGTTTGAGTGGCAGATCAAATAAAGTTGTGGAAGCACTTGAGAGAAGAAGAGTGGATGTGTGCTGCACCCAGGAAAGCCGATGGAAGTGGTGCGGTGCACAGTGGATAGTTGGCAAAAAACAAGAGATACAGGATCTACTGGAAGGGAGATGAGTCTGGAAAAGCAAAAGGAGGAGTGAGTGTTTTGGTGGCCGAGGAGTGAGAGAAGAGTGTTCTTCAGATCAAGAGAGTAAATGGAAGATTGATTGTTCTGAAGCTGAAAGTTGGTGAAAGAATACTGAATGTGATATCAGCATATGCCCCACAGGTTGGTTTGAGTAGAGAACGGAAAGATTTCTGGAACGACCATAATTTGTGTTGTTTCGGGCCTCTTTGAGAATGACACCACAGTAATAGACCGTGACCTAAATGGGAATGTGGGAGCACGTGCTGATGTGTATGGGGGCATTCATGGAGGAAATGGATACGGAAGGAGAAATCTAGAAGGCGAATGTATACCGGAGTCCTGTTACACTTTACATGGTAGTGTGTAACATAAAGTTCAAGAAACGGGTGAGTTATCTGATCACATACAATTCTGGGGGTTCCAGTAGCCAGATAGATTATTTCCTGGTGAACATGTAGAAATGACTGGAAGTGGTTTAGGGATGTAGGCTAAAGGTCATCCCGAGTGAGAATGTATCTCTCAACATAAGCTCCTAGTATGTGACATGATATTAACCCGGGAACTGCCGGGAGACTCTTAAGAGTTCCCCCGGCGGACTGCGGGGAGACTCTTAAGAGTCAGAGAAAAAAAAATCAACTTTTGACATCAAATTGTTTTATTTTATTTTTTATTTTTTTTTATTTATTTTTTTTTTTGGCCCCTGGGCCATGCAAAATCTCAGTCCTCTACCTCCCCTCCTTCCCCACTTTCCTCCTCTCCTTCAGTTATCACCTATTTTCCCTGTTATTCCCTTATTCTGAAGTATATTTTCGTGCTAACATTAGAAATCCGGTTGCAGGGTGTGGTCATCACTGATAGCAAGCGAATGCAAGAGAGAGAGAGAGTATCGATCGACTGTGTCTCAGTGGCCTTGGGGGAAATTGGCGGGAAAGCAGCTTGCCTCACCCATACATTATACAACTCGCAGGCTATATCTCCGATTTTGACCATCCAAACGCTGTTTTCACTCGTTTTATTGTTGTTTCAGGTTAATACCTTTATAATGAACCCATAATAGGCGCATATGGATAAGTATTAATGCTATTAATGGTACAATGAATATTTTAGTGACAGAAACACCTCAAATACATGCGCACAGGGAGAGGTGTCTAATTACCCCCATGCTCACTTGTTAGGTTAAAGCGAGATCTTGTGTGCAAGAAGGTATGCATGCCAAAAAGGAAATTAAGGTTGTTGAATAAATCATAATATAGAGATAGGTTTTGCAGCGAACTGGAGAAAATGGATAGGAATAGGGGCACTAGGTCACATGATGTAGGTAGTCACTGGAACTTCCTTGAATGTAGCCTTCTTGCTGCCACTGGCAAAGATATTTACTTAAAGCTAGGGATCTGTATCTTGTGTTTGTAAACCTGGAGAAGGCCTTTGATAAGGTGCCCAGGGATGTTGTACAGTGGGCCATGAGAAAACTTGGTGTAGAGACGTGGCTGGTGTGTGTGCTATAGTGCAAATGTACGAGGACTCGCAAACGGAAGGGAGGGTGAAAGGAATACTGAGTGAGGAGGTTGCAGTCCATGTTGGAGTTCACCAAGGTTTTTTGTTGAGCCCTCTCCTCTTTGTTATAGTTTTGGAGGCCCTATTAGGAGATTTTAGAACTGGGCTCCCATGGGAACTGCTATACACAGATGGCTTAATTCTAATCACAGATAATGTGCAGGATGCCGAGGTTCAGAAGGTAGAGTGAGGGCATGACAAACAAAGAATTAAAAGTTAATATCAATAAAACCAAGGTTTTTGCACAGTAGCTTGGGCCGTGGAAATGTAGAAAAAAACAGTGCATACCCATGTGCAGTATGCAGAAAACGGGTGGGCGTGAACTCAATTCAGTGTAGCATCTGTCGTTTCTGGGTACTTCATGGGAAGAAGCACTGTAGTAGAATAAATGGACCTCTGCTGAGGAAGAAAGCTGAAATAAAGAAATTTGGGTGTATAGTATGCAAATCTGAGCTTGTGTTGAATGATCGGCTCGGGAGTGTGAACCATAGCAATGTGTCGCTGGAGATGGTGGACAAGTTTTGCTACTTGGGAGATACCATCTCTGCCGGTGGTGGGGCCACTATTGCCAGAATTAGATGCAGCTGGGGAAAGCGCAGAGAACTGCTGCTAATTCTAACCATGAAACGACTCCCTCTCCCCTGAAAGACAAAGGTTTACACTTCATGTATTAGTAGCGCAATGACCTACAGTATATGTGCTTCAGGAACGTGGCCTGTCAAAGTGGATGATATCAACAGATTATAAACCTAATAATGATAGGCCTGTAGGCTACATGATGATGTTTTCACGGTTTAATCAATAATGGTTCCACCACCCGAGGACTTTCACCCATTTTTCTCATCATCGAGATTGCTCAGTTAATGATTTATCAGATTCTATGTTAAGTTCTGTGAAGTTAGAGACAATAGGCCTACCAGTACAATGTTTTCAATACCAATTCAGTAGCACTTCTACTGAATCTGAAAGCTAGTAGTCTACCAAATACAACTAACATTTCTGTAGATTTGGATATTTATCATGATGAAAGTACTGTAGATGGTGTTAGTGACCTGGAAACTGAGGCAGATGGCTAGGAAAGAAAAGTCTGTGACTTATGTAATTATCTTAATAATTTTGCAAAAGTTGTAGGTTAAATTACAAGCAAAGAATCTTATATATCCTCCAAGGTTATTCAAAGTATTGTGGAGTGCTTTCAAACCATATGTATTCCCTAGGAAATTCATTTTCTCCACTATCTAGAATCTAGATCTATGTAGATCTCTATTTATCTCTCTCTCTCTCTTTCTCTCTCTCATCTCTCATATATACATATATATATATATATATATATATATATATATATATATATATATATATATATATACAGTATATGTATATATATACAGTATAATAATAAGGTTTGGTGCTACATGTTTGAGAAATTCGTTATTCGCGCGAATATTGTGGGTCCGAGACTCCTACAGCTGACTGAGCTAAACAAAAAACATACCAATATAGACCTTCTTTCACCCGAGAGAAGAGGTTGAAATTAATTGTATTAGAACAGTCTAGTTCAAGTTAGAAGTCTCGGATATAAGCTGTAACCAATAGTGTGGCGACATATATTCCCTATGTTTACATCTCAGCTCAGCCAATCACAAGCCGCCATGCTCTCCGTCTAGGTACCATAGTCACGTGACGTTACCCGCTCGCCAGTCACCAGCTGTTTCAAATATTTAGTGAAAAGAAGTACCCCTCTCGTGTTTTATCGCTATTTTAGTCATATTCCGGCCTAATAATGGTGTCAAGTGACACAGAGTGAGGTAAAAGATCCAGTGATAACGAAAAGTGAAGACAAACTAGCGGCTCGCTTGGTGTAGTGACTAGCGTCTCGGACTTCCACCCAGAAGGCCCGGGTTCGCGCCCACGCTCGGCGCATTAAAGATTTTTCACAAGCACTGAGTCGTTACCATCCCTCATGAGCAAAGGGATTGGGTAGTAGTACAGGACCCCAATGGAAATACGCCTAATCAGCCTTATTGAGCTATCCTTAGCTAGCTTAGCATGCGCTAGCTTTAAGAACTATTATTATTATTATTATTAAGGAGCTCATTCACTGCCACAAAAATCAGATTTGAATTAGCTTAGGGCCTAGGCCTAGGCTACAGTGTTTGGTAGTGTTCACAATTACGGTTACACTTAAGGTCAGGGTGAGGTCCTGTGTAGTGTGCATAACTCTTTTCAGATGCCTAGGCCTATTTATTAAGAAACTGAACAATAGGCCTAGGCTATCTTTAACCTAACCTACCTAGGCCTAATCAAAACAAAACCTAGCCTAATTAGGCTGAATACAGGACGTTTCGACGGTGTGCCACTTCGACGGCGCTAATTGAACGGTTCGACGGTACCGTCGAACCTCCGTCGAAATGTCTTTTATTTGTATTATATTTGTATAGTGTTTTTTCAATTGTATTTGTTGATTATATATAATATTCTTGTTTAATAGATATTAGCTAGGCTAATAGTAATTTTATATTTACAGATATATTGAAAATGGGTTATATTTATCAGGCTTTTCATTTCGTAGATAGGGCCTATCTGTTTTCATATACATTGTTTACAGTTCGTAGTTCATATTTGTATTAATTTAAGTTCTAAAACATGAGGGTATGAGTATGACTACGTAATGCATTTACGTAAATATATCGGCTTGGATAAGGACGTATTAAACAAAATACTTACATATTTTATATTTTATTCAATGCATAAAAGTAATTTCCAGTGGAAATTGCAACCTCGTAAGGTTATTGATGGGAATACATCCTTAAATGCATACCATACTGCTGCCTCAAAGTCCATCATCACTGAATGTAAGCCTAATGATGTAGGTGATAGAGAAGACTTTATACATTCCAGCACAGCTTTATAATCAAGTTTAGAGCGGCGAGACATGAGTACAAACACCATTGGAACTTGTCTTATATTTTCATTTTGCTAAAGAAACGCATGTATGCTCCAGAGCTGGTAGAAAGGTTTTTGCACTGTCTTGAAAGTCGCATCCACATAGGCCTACCAAGTTTTTGCTGCCGAGAGAAGATTCAGTATGCATGCAGTAACAAATATTACATGGCATGCTGATCCCACTCAAAGGTCCTCCTGCTTAAAATCATGAAGATATCTTAGATAAGTTGAATTGCATAGTGGAGTTGAGATTGGAAGTGGCTGTGGAGTTGAAACGATTAGCAGGTTGAGAGTCTTGACGTACATTTTCTAACTCCATAGTTGGCATATTCTGCAAGGAAGTTGAACAGGATTCACAGAACCAGATGATGTTCATTTTCTCATGCACAGCTTTCCTGTAGTCAGCTTGGGATATGTTGATACCGCAAGTCCTATGTTGCCACCTATTGCAGCCATCACATTCCACTGCATGTTGGAGAGGACGGACAGGTCTTTCACACTTGCAGCAGTTGTTGTCCATTGTCGTTATGCTAACAACTCAAAACAATGTCCAGCTTATAATATAAGCCTACACATACAGTGACACACATATGCACAATTTCGAAACCGCTAGTCTTAAAATTGAAAACAATCAATTGTTCTAATCAAACACACAAATCAAGAAATTGTATTGTTCTAATCACACACACACGTACAAACAATTTCGAAACAACTAAGTCTTCAAATTGAGATATTCAAATCTTCTAATCCAACACACACATCCGTAGCCTATAATTTCGAAACAGTTAAGCCTTCAAATTAAGAAATTGTATTGTTTTAATCAAACTCACACACGTAGCCTACACACAATTTCGAAACTTAAAAACTTTCAAATGAACGCTTCGATGGTCTTACTTTTGTACACATAAAATCTAGTTTAGGCTATGAAGGTATTGTGAAAATTTTATAATTAATAGAAACCATTATAAAAAAGAACCCCAAGGGGTTGTAAAGTACAATTAGACGATGGCCAGTATTATTGGACGATTCGACGGTTCGGACAGAGACATTTCGACGATCGCGAGCATAGACGTTTCGACGGCATCGTCGAACTGGCGCACCGTCGAATCGTCCTGCGACCATTAGGCTAGTATCCTATAGGCTAGCCCTATTAGTATATTAGTGGACTAGGCTATTTATGACTGTAAAATGTAAACATAGGCCTAGGCCTAGGCTATAGGTACGGTATAGGCTATTGTAATTGTAACATTACCAAATTATTGAGATAGGCCTATATCCTAAGTAGGTCTAGGCCTATACAAGTCTCCCCGCAACACAGGATTAGGCTATGCCTTGGCTAGGCTATTAAAATGCCCCAGAACATGAAGCCCACCACAGAAGCCACGAGCGAACACCACACAGAAACACCCAAAAGAAAGGTCCACAGAACGAAAGGACCAGCTGACCGAGCCAACCAGTTCAGACAGGCCCAAGCCCGCAGGGCTAAGCAGCTCCAAACCACACCTGCCTACCCCTTCTAAACACTGACCTTTCCGACACCTCACATACACTACCCCTCGTGTCCTACACCTCTACCTACATGATGACGATCATAAATACACCATACAGTTAATACACCCATGCCCTGTCCCTAAGTTAGGATATTAATATCAACATACCCTAAAATACCTTGTCTTGCCAGACTAACTTTCTGAAGACCAATCGCCCCATAAATCTATGTATGTTCTTCCCAGGTTAAAACACCCATGCCCTGTCCCTAGGTTGAGCCAATGCCAACCAGTTCAGACAGCCATAAATCTATGTATGTTCTTCCATCCGAGAAGTAATATGTTCACCCCTTAAAATACCTTGTCTTGCCAGACTAAGTTTCTGAAGACCAACCGCCCCCATAAATCTATATATGTTCTTCCATCCGAGAAGTAATATGTTCACCCCTTAAAATACCTTGTCTTGCCAGACTAAGTTTCTGAAAACCAACCGCCCCCATAAATCTATGTATGTTCTTCCATCCGAGAAGTAGTATGTTAAAACCCCATGTCATAATTAATAAGAAACTATGATACCCACGGGTACACCATTGTATATATAACCATTATTCCTGTAAGACCTAGACAGAGATAATGACTGAAGATGCTAGCCACCATGCAGTAACTCTAATTCTTACCCCAACCAGAGATTGTATAGATAACCTTTTTTTTCCATTGTCTATCATAGTAGCACGAAACAATAACGAAGTACCCCTACGAACTGCCGCTTTTCTTTGGTCTATATTTCATAGAAAACGCAGTTCCCAGGGACAGCTAGATCAGCAAGAAATCGTGTCAAAATAATAGTGTCCATAACCCCTCGTATTGACGAGTAATAATACACCATGTTTTTCTCTACTTTTATCCACAGTCAAGCACACACCTACAGTTAACCTCCCCTTCCCCACAGCCCACAGTCCACATGATCCTATCTTTTCCAGACTCCTATACCACCCCGCATTTGCTCATCCCCCGGTAGCATTTGGCTAACGTACTTTCACTGTCCTTTCCCCCCAAACTCCAATATCAACTGTAGCCTAATGCCACCCCCACGCCCGGAGACCTTAGGGTCATATTTCCACGTAGCCCCCCTGAACTCTCTCCCTGTCATTAACACCCCGCGCTCCTCGACTCTTTTCCGACCTAGCCTCTCCCTCATACCTCTTGAAAATCCTTGATTTTTCCGTTGCTAACACTCTCCAACCTTTTATATAATTATATACTGCTATCCAGCCTACCTTCCCTTAGTAGGCCGGAACAACATTAGAACTTTACTAACCCCTTGCATGCCATCTATTCCCTTACAACCCATTCACAACCCTGCACCCAATGATCGTCAGTGCGAGGCTAGCCGCCTCGCCAGTGACTAACTTCTATTGCCATACTTCCAGATAAATGTGGCAGAGTTAGCAACCCAGTCTCCACCACATCCAGCAAATCATACAATTAACAACCAACTGATTAAAACCAGCTAGCCAAGGCACCTTCGGTTTTGGTATTAAGAACACCCACATCTGTCTCATAAACAGAGGGTTATTACAAACACTTGTGGTATGGCAAGCCCCTAGCCACAGCCGCCGGACGACCATCCCAGAGAGAGGGCGCCCAGCTACCCCTTTTTACCCACCCGAGGAGGGAGACCCCCACCCCTGCGGAGGTATACCTGACCCCTGTTTTGACTTCCGGGTCATTGCCAGGTAGCACAGGAATTCTTCCTATCAATGAACTAACCATGCATGACTAACCCCCTTACTAACCTCTATTAACCCACAATAACCCATTCACCTTTCTTGCATACTCAGATAATCAAATTAGCACCTCAGCTATACCATAGAATGAAGACTGAGCAATATAAGACAGACGCCCCTATCACAGCTGTCCCAGTCCTCCCCGCAAAGTAAATCCAGTCTCCCTCCCCTCAATACTTCCAGTATAGCCAAAATAGTACCTCTTACTAAGGTTCAGTTATATCACATTATGAAGGCTCCCTATAGCCATGTGCCACAAGAGTAATCACCACCCTACCTAGTCCCCGTATCTGTTGAGAGCTCAAATAAGTCCATAAGACTCGAGATCCCTATGGCCTACAGGGTCCAAAACCGAGCCTATAAACCCAGCTCCAGCCCCCAGTAAAATCAGTTGAAAGATAGACACCAACCAGTGGCTGACCCCCTGAAGTTGACCTCTAGCTCTGCCCTTGTGTTGTTCCTGAGTTGTGAGATTCCAGAGCCGGCAGACTCCGTGGCAGATTGGAGATAGAAGCCTCTGTCCACGTACAAGAATCTACGTGCACCTTATAACCTTCACACACACTAGTGGGTATATAAGAGTGTAGCTAGCACCGATCGCCAAGAGATCCGTCTTGAGAACTTCCTACATATGGACCACCTGGACGGCCGCGGAACCAGTCATTAGCCCCCAACATCACGGACGCAAGATAACCAGGACCAGACCAACAAAATACTATCCAAGATTCACTTTATTAGTACTAACGTGTTATAGTACTAATTAGAAATTCACTTATTAATCTTTCTATGAAGTGGCTATATCTTTGTTCAGTGTAATTCATATATAACCATTCCATTTGGGAAGTACTAAGCGCATCAGTGTTCATTAATTAACAGGCGACATTAACTCTCGTAATTACCTTTATCCAGATATTAAAACCCTAGTGATATCTAACGTTCGCCCACTGATTTGTGTTCTACGTATTTCTACCAAAAGAATATAAAACTTAGATCAGTAACCCCTGAGGTTACTAGAATTCCCGTGCTCTAAAACATACGCGTGTCTAATTCTAGTCTGTGAACTACTACTTGTGCACCAGACCTGCCAGTAATAAATCTAATTAGTGAAATTGAATCCATAAATAACATTGAGGTCTTCCAGTATATAAACTTGCGAACCAAACCAGTGATCAGAAGAGTATACCTGAACGTTGGAAGTGGGAGACTAGGCTCCATCCAGATCCACTAATGCTAGCGGTTCATTTCTATCATTTGTCTTGTACGAGTATTCCTACTTTCCTATGCTCCCTATTAACCTACTTAAATAAACGTGATCGTGTGTCTTGTTACCGTGTGTTTATTTTGTGTTCTCTATTCCTCATACCTTGTATTGTGCATGCAGCCTTATATACCCAGTCAGTTAGAACCCACATTACCCAAGTTAATCCTGTAGAAAAACAGGGCATAACATTGGCGGCAGCGGTGGTTCTTGATTCGGATAAAAGGTTGCATTACATTGCAAGTTTGGAACAGCCAGAACACGATAACATCATGGCGCACCGTTCTCACATTCCCATCCCACATTATGATGGAGAAACTTACGAGATCGAAACGTTCATGGACATAGTGAAACCCTACTTGACCTAGTTTATACCACGGATGCAGAAAAAATAGCCGTGACATTAACACACCTGGGAAAAGCCGTTTCCCTGGTTGCCTACCAAGTGCACCCTGCTCTCACATGGGACGAATTTCGCCCAATAGTGATAGAAGCCATTAAGCCTTCATTGGGCGTTTTCGTGGCCCACACCCGTATCCAAGACACTAAATTCGAAGGCGATCTAGATGCCACAGTGAATAAGATCGCCCAACACATAAAAGTTTCTTTCCCCACATTGACCAGAATCCAACAAGAACAGCAGATTCTGGTCAACCTTGTATCAATATTGCCCTCAGCAGTAAAAGACCATTTCTGTGTGCACGATTTCGTCGGATACCAAAAAGATCTCATCACGATCCGACGTATTTTGGCAGTGCGCACAGAAGCACCCACCCAAATCGCTGTGATCAAGAGGTTTCCCACGCACCCGCAGCACCCCGACCACCAAAACTCCAAGAATGCCTACCCATCCTCATCCTTCCACAACAGACCCACCTACCCTTCCGGCAAGCCCCAACCCAGTAGACCCCGGTTCCAACCTACTCAGCCACGCAGAATCTTCAACCGGAACAAAACCTACAACACCTACCAAAGTAAAAACCCTACCTTAGTAATTATCAACCCCTATGAATTTCCTGCCTGTAATGCTCAGTGTGCCCTCCATCAAATTCGTGACTCTGCCAAACCTCGCCCCTTTACTCCTCGCATTTCTGTAAATGAAGAGGAGTTGGGACAAGAGGAAGAAATGGAGGAAAGGCACACTGGAGAAATAGCCCCTATCATGACCTCAGAGGATACCGAGGAAACCCTGGAGGAGGTAGATACCGATCCCCAGGATTTTTAAAGTACCCCCCGCCCAAGATGGCCTCGGCGGGGGACGCCATAACTGACCGCACTGCCCCCATTTATTACATGGCCAAAATCAAGGACATTCCTGTCCGCTTGTTAATCGACACGGGAGCTGCCAAGTCATGTTTGTTCAAGTCTTATTATGATCAACACCACCGACTATTTGGCCCCTTGTTAACCACCAAAGCAGAACTAATCTCAGCTGCTGATACTTACTTAAATCTCCTAGGAGACACTTTGGCCCTATTAGTAACTACTCCTTCCCCC
This sequence comes from Paralithodes platypus, assembly GCA_032716605.1. Classification (NCBI taxonomy): domain Eukaryota; kingdom Metazoa; phylum Arthropoda; class Malacostraca; order Decapoda; family Lithodidae; genus Paralithodes; species Paralithodes platypus. The sequence goes on from CM064551.1 coordinate 999,514, forward strand.
CATGCTCGTTGTTATCGCATGTTCACAGTATTTTCCTCCCACTGTAAATATTACGATGGTTTCCTTGGACATGACCTCCTTCAAAAACTCCAGGCCCAGGTTGACTGCGGCCAAAGGCTGATCTCATTCAAAAACAAATTCCAACCCAAAGCCTCTGACAAACCAATCACGCAGAAACCAATTCACAAAAAGAAAAAACACCTTCCCCCTCAACAAACCCTGAGTCAGGGTTACCAAGTTGCAGCTAGCACTAAGGTGACTCCTAAACCCTCCCCTTGCCCCGAGTTCTCTCAAAATATCACCCAATTCAGTAAAAAAATGCCTCAACAAACGAAAGAAGACAAGTCCAAGCAACTCCCTCTCGGTAATCCCCTCAATTCTCGTAACTCTGTCCAGGATAAATTCTCCCATGTTTTCAGGACAGACTCTGATATATGTAACCATAATTCTATCAAAAGTTTATGTACACATGTTTCGAGGGAAAATGCCGACCTATGTACCCAACAATGTTTCCCCCATGCCCCCAGAAATGTTCAGCTATCCCACAACCAACAAAATTTCTCTTGTGACAGTTTTCCGTCAGTAGCTCCCTTCCCCCCCACCCCCCCCCACACAATTCACACCCCTAGAAAACTTCACAACCCCACACTTGACTCGCCCTCTCATGACAAACAAACTCACCAGTCCCAGATAACCTTTAACCTGACAAGCGCGATATAGACGTAGGTGCTAGGGTAGTTATTTGTGCATTTCTAGCCCTGGATTCTGACAGAATTCGTTATATTTACAATATAAATCATTATTTGTTTTCGGTATGCTTTTATTTTACATATATGATGTATATATGAACCTTCAAGAGTGCTAAAATAAGTGGGAAAAGCATTTGGGTGGTGAAAAACGAAGATATTGGCCACCCGGTCATAATCTCAGGCGAGAGAGAGAGACAGGCAGCCCTCCCCTCTCGCTGTCTGGGAGTCAACTGAGACGAGCGAGGCGGTGTGTGCCGGTGTCTGGGTGTTGCATAACGATCTTTTATGCAACCCACTTGTGCTACATTATCGCGGGAGAGAAAAATAACCGATAAATGATGATAATAAGAGGAAAAATAGGTGATAATTGAGGAGGGGAGGGAGGGGGGAATAAGGTGGGGAAGGAGGGGAGGGGGGTGGGTGAGATTTACATGGATGAGTACTGGAGGGGAATTATCTCACCTAGAGACAAATTCCTTTGTTTTGATAGGCCCTTTTGTTTTATGGAAGGCTTTTTTTATGGTCCTGCTTCCGTGAGGCCTATCGCGTTCCCTATAGGAAGCCTTCTGTGAGGCCTATCGCGCTTGCCGGGTTAACCAGACCGTTACTGCCACCAAGAAAATTCCCCACATTCGTCCTGTTAACAACCCCAAATCAATACACCAGTCCTCCACCAATAACCCATGTTCTACACCTAACTCTTCCCCCACCAACCCTCCGCAGTCCCACCAACAAATCCCGTTTTCTAACTCGCTCACCTCTCACCACCCTGACCCGCCCGCACGCGCCGTTAATCCTCCCCTCATGCGTGCCGACCGAGGGACACAACTATGTTCCCACCATGCCCCCAGAAATGTCCAGCTATTCCACACCCACCCCGATTCCCCTTGTGCCAGTTTTCCGTCAGTAGCTCCCTTCCACCCCAACACAATTCACACCCCTAGAAAACTTCAAAATCCCACACTTAACTCGCCCTCTCATGACAAACAAAACCACCAAATCCATATAAACTCCAAACAAACCGTCACTGCCACCGACAAAACTCCCCAAATTCGTCAATCTAACCACCACCAATCCTTACATCAGTCCTCCACCAATAACCCATCTTCTATACCTCACTCTTCCCCCACCAACCCTCCACAGTCTCTCCAACAAATTCCGTTTTCTAACTCCCTCACACCGCGCCCCACTGATCCTCCCACACGCGCCGTTAATCCCCCCCTCACGAGTGACCCCCACCAAAGTGACCTTTCCCCCCTTATGCGTACCAAGCACCTGCTCACCAGTCAATCCCCCACCATCATTAGCCCAGCTGTAGTTCAAGATAAATGCCAAATTCCCCCCCGCCATCAAAAATGGGTGAACCTTCGACCCATACCCCAAACTCACATGATATTTTCCCCCACTACCACGTCCACCAACCCCAATCGTTGCCTCTTACAACCCGCCAACATTTCCGCTCGCATCAACCACATTCTCGTGGCAAATATCTCCGAGGAATCCCTGACATTACCAAAAGGTCTCATTATAGGAGACCTCGAAACTTTTGATGACCTCCCCATAGATTTTAATGACACCCCTACCAGCCTCCAATTGCCCCCTCTCCCGGACACATTATCCGACCACCAAAAAAACGGCATGTACGACCTATTGCTAGAGTTCAGTGACGTGTTTGCCCAACAACCCACCGAAATCGGACAGACCGATGTAGAACAACACATCATTAACACCACAAGCCCCCCCATACGACAACCATCCCGTAGAAAAAAATCCCATACAACGTCAGGAAGAGGAACGCCAAGTCCAAGAGATGTTAGAGGCCGGTATTGCCACCCCGTCCATTAGTCCCTGGTCTTCCCCTGTTGTCCTAGTCAAAAAGAAAAATGGGTCAACCCATTTTTGCGTCGATTATAGGAGGTTCAATGACGTAACCATTTAAGACGCTACGCCATTACCCCAGATAGACGATTCCCTTGACTCCCTATACGGATCCAGATGGTTCACTACCCTCGACTTGCAAGCAGGGTATTGGCAAGTGCCTATTAAGGCCGAGGACCAAGAGAAAACAGCATTTTCCACTAGTGGTGGCCACCACTACGAATTTAACGTCCTACCTTTTGGCCTCTGTAACGGACCCGCCACTTTCCCCTGATTGATGGAAGCGGTATTACATGGCCTAACCTGGGAAACCTGCCTAGCCTATCTAGACGATATTATTGTGTACTCACCAACCTGGGAAGAACACCTCCTCAGGTTGAGACAAGTCCTTCAAAGAATCCGAGCCGCCGGGTTGAAATTAAAACCCTCAAAGTGCGAGATTGCCCGAAATAAGGTAGATTTCCTCGGCCACGTAATATCTGAACATGGTATTGCACCAGACCCAAAGAAACTTCAAGCCATACAAAACCAACCCCCACCCACCACCGTTAAAGGAGTACGTTCGTTTTTAGGTTTAGCCACATACTACAGACGTTTCGTCCCCCACTTTGCCACCATAGCCAGACCCCTCCACCAACTCACCCACAAAGACACCCCGTTCACCTGGACACCTGAAAGAGACCTCGCGTTTAACACTTTGAAACAAAAGCTAATCCAAGCCCCTATTGTCGCTTTCCCTGATTACCATAAACCTTTCCGTCTTTATACCGACGTATCTCTGTACGCCATTGGTGCAGTTTTAGCTCAAGTCAGAGACGGAGAGGAACATGTGATAGCGTATGCCAGCTCCACCCTCAACCAAGCACAACAGAATTATGCAGCCACCAAGAGAGAGTGCTTAGGGATCATTTGGGCACTCAGCCACTTCCGGTCATTTGTGTTGGGCGCAAAACTCGATATAATCACCGACCATCAATCTTTGCAATGGTTGCGTAAATGCGAAACCAACTCAGCCATTTTGGTACGTTGGAGGGAGACACTAGAGGACTACGACTTTACAATACAGTATCGTCCAGGAAAATTTCACACCAATGCAGACGCCCTGTTACGTTTGCCAGTACCAAAAGACCTAGCCGCCTTACAAAACACAGAGCTTTTATCCACCCTCATCCCCCCACACAATTCCCCCTCAGCCCCCTCCCTAATTCAATCTTGGGAAGCAAGAATCAGACCACCCTGGATACCGTTAAATGTCTTCAGGAAACTGACTCGCTGGGGAGATCAACTCGCCACAGACTCTGGTCACATAATCTTAGACCCCACCATTGCCCATGACTACATGATTGCCATCCACGAGGGAAACGGCATACACCTTGGACAAAAGAAGATGTTAAAAACCTTCACAGATCAATACTGGACCCCCAACCCCTCCAAAATTGCACAACGAGTGACAGAATCCTGCAAACCTTGTTTATTGGGGAAGGATAGATCACGCACCCCAGGCCCAGCTGGTACCATGTCTGCTAACAAACCGTTCCAAGTCCTATCCCTCGACATCATGGGCCAGTTTCCTTCTTACGCTGGCAACCGCTATATCGTCACATTTGTTGACGTATATTCAAAATTTTTAATAGCCTGCCCAGTTAAAGACCACACAGCCACCACAGTCGCCACACTGCTTGCCACAGAAGTGTTCCCTATATTCGGCCTTCCCCTTGCTCTTCTATCCGACAATGCCCCCGAGTTTAGTGGACACGTTTGGCAACAGTTCACCCAACAATGTGGTATTAAGATTAAACACTCATCCCCGTACTGGCCTCAAGAAAATCCAATATGCGAACGTAGCCATCGCACCATCAACAATCAGTTACGGACAAAAATGATTGCTCTTAACACCTCAGACTGGCCATCACAACTAAAGATGATACAATGGGGCATGAACACCTGCCCCCGAGAAGACGGTATTTCCCCTCATGAACGTGTTTACGGCGTACCCACCCTGATACTGCCGTTCCACCATCACGCTCACCTCCCCTCCACCACCTCCACAATTGACCCATTGCAACATCTGCAAAACACCCTCCATACCGCCCAAACCTGTCAAGACACCAAAACTGATAACCCCGATGACAAAAACCCTTTCGCCATCCATGACACCGTAATGGTAGCCAACCTCCCTGTCACCAACAAATTAGGCCCTCGCTATGTCGGGCCCTACACCATCACACAAGTCCCAAACGCCTATCAAGTCACCATCGATTATCACGGCGTGACTCGCACGTTCCGAACTAGATTCGTCCGTGCGTTTAAACCTCTAAAACCACAAGACAATACCCCACCCCACACGTCTGAACCGGAATTAAACACCCCTACTAACCCTTCCACTCACGCTATGAATATTCCCATACAAACCCCTAAGGACCTAAGCCCTCCGACACCGAACAGACAAATCATTCCTCAACCTACCCCCCAAACTAACCTCCACAAACCCCAAGCCCCCACTATCACACCCTCCTCCACCATGACACCTTCTTTCACTTCTGATAGTCAAGTACCTCCCCAACTTATCCAAGTACGAAAACCTCCACCCACAACCCCGACCACAACAGAAACCCTCCCGCCTAGCCCTGAGATACCTCCCCCAGGCACCACAGTAAGAAAGCCACCCCCTCCACCCAAAACCAAGTACACACCTAAACACACCACACAATCTACCTCAGTAACCTCACGCTACAACTTACGCCCATGACAAAAATCTTTTAAAACCTCCAGAAAACACACCCTGCTAACCAAGTTCCGTAGGGCTGCCAGACCACTATCCTACTCCTCCTCCTCCTATTCTTCTTCTTCGTCGAATTCTCCTCCACAAAGGGAAAGAAGACGAATAATCACCAGTAAACACCATAAACCCTCTAACTATATTCCAGAAGTAACAACCCCCACCCCCCCCCCACGAAAACACATACCTTCCTCTTCAACCTCATCCCCTCTCCACCCCCACCTCATTACCCCGAATTACCTGCTAGATCTACCCCCCCACCAAACACCCATAAAACCGCCTACTTCCACCACCAGCAAATCACCGACCTCACCAAAGAACACATCCCACACACGTCCCTACCCCCAACCCTCCAACTTAAATCTTCACTCCCTTACCAACCCGTCTAGCCCCCCCCCCCCGCATCCACCCCTTTCCCCTCCACTATCCCCGCAACCCCACCCACACATCAACCAACCTCCTCATCTCATCGAACCCCCAACCAACCCACCCCCAAAAATTCCCCCCACAAAGTCACCCCTGGGAGAACCCCCATACATACCCCCACCAAATCCTCTTCCATTCCGCCTACCACCCACACCCAACAAAAACCTCCACACGCATCTACCTCTCAAATAACCCCCGACCTCGCCCCCAATAAATGCCCTTCACCTGCAAAACGTTCTTCCCCTCAATATAAAACATCGTCGAGCGACTCAAGTCCCACGACAAAAATCTACCTTCCCACCAGGACCTACAAAGGTAGAATAATCAACAGACCCATCAGATTTAAAGACAGTTATACAAAAACAACACCCCGTTCTGACACTAAAGACCCAAGCCACACAACACACACACACACACCCCCTCCTTCTCACACACCTCCTTCACGCACCTTACCTAAACCGATCTTGCGCATTGCCTCACTATATTTCCCCAGCCTACAACACCACCCAAGAAAACCCCCAAAACCCCAGACTCATATCCCCCCTTCATCCCCAGCTCCGTTTTCACGCAGTAATCCCTCCCCTTCGGTTAGTAACCCATTCACCACACTAAACAGACCTCCTGTCAGTCCCACACACCTCACTCCGACCCCCACGGGGGAAAACTACAAACCATTCATACGAAAGGTTAAAGTAAAAAAAAACACAGGACGTTTAGCCCGTCTACAATGCCCACACCCAGCCCGGGCAACCGCCCTCCACAACACAGAGGACACATTCCTACAGGTATACATTGACCTGCAAAATAAACCTGACCCTCGCTCTCTTGCTTGGTGGGGCCTTCTAAATACCCTCAAAATGACCCACCATTACTATGCTTCTTTTTACTTCACCCTTGAGGCTCGGGGACGAGCCTACAATGAAGGAGAGGGAAGTAAAATGCCCCAGAACGAGAAGCCCACCACAGAAGCCACGAGCGAACACTACACAGAAACACCCGAAAGAAAGGTCCACAGTACGAAAGGACCAGCTGACCGAGCCAACCAGTTCAGACAGGCCCAAGCCCGCAGGGCTAAGCAGCTCCAAACCACACCTGCCTACCCCTTCTAAACACTGACCTTTCCCACACCTCACATACACTACCCCTCGTGTCCTAGACCTCTACCTACATGATGACGAACATAAATAGACCGTACAGTTAATACACCCATGCCCTGTCCCTAAGTTAGGATATTAATATCAACATACCCTAAAATACCTTGTCTTGCCAGACTAAGTTTCTGAAGACCAATCGCCCCATAAATCTATGTATGTTCCTCCCAGGTTAAAACACCCATGCCCTGTCCCTAGGTTGAGCCAATGCCAACCAGTTCAGACAGCCATAAATCTATGTATGTTCTTCCATCCGAGAAGTAATATGTTCACCCCTTAAAATACCTTGTCTTGCCAGACTAAGTTTCTGAAGACCAACCGCCCCCATAAATCTATGTATGTTCTTCCATCCGAGAAGTAATATGTTCACCCCTTAAAATACCTTGTCTTGCCAGACTAAGTTTCTGAAGACCAACCGCCCCCATAAATCTATGTATGTTCTTCCATCCGAGAAGTAGTATGTTAAAACCCCATGTCATAATTAATAAGAAACTATGATACCCACGGGTACACCATTGTATATATAACCATTATTCCTGTAAGACCTAGACAGAGATAATGACTGAAGATGTTAGCCACCATGCAGTAACTCTAATTCTTACCCCAACCAGAGATTGTATAGATAACCTTTTTTTCTCCATTGTCTATCATAGTAGCACGAAACAATAACGAAGTACCCCTACGAACTGCCGCTTTTCTTTGGTCTATATTTCATAGAAAACGCAGTTCCCAGGGACAGCTAGATCAGCAAGAAATTGTGTCAAAATAATAGTGTCCATAACCCCTCGTATTGACGAGTAATAATACACCATGTTTTTCTCTACTTTTATCCACAGTCAAACACACACCTACAGTTAACCTCCCCTTCCCCACAGCCCACAGTCCACATGATACTATCTTTTCCAGACTCCTATACCACCCCGTATTTGCTCATCCCCCGGTAGCATTTGGCTAACGTACTTTCACTGTCCTTTCCCCCCAAACTCCAATATCAACTGTAGCCTAATGCCACCCCCACGCCCGGAGACCTTAGGGTCAAATTTCCACGTAGCCCCCCTGAACTCTCTCCCTCTCATTAACACCCCGCGCTCCTCGACTCTTTTCCGGCCTAGCCTCTCCCTCGTACCTCTTGAAAATCCTTGATTTTTCCGTTGCTAACGCTCTCCAACCTTTTATATATATACTCCTATGCAGCCTACCTTCCCTTAGTAGGCCGGAACAACATTAGAACTTTACTAACCCCTTGCATGCCATCTATTCCCTTACAACCCATTCACAACCCTGCACCCAATGATCGTCAGTGCGAGGCTAGCCGCCTCGCCAGTGACTAACTTCTATTGCCATACTTCCAGATAAATGTGGCAGAGTTAGCAACCCAGTCTCCACCACATCCAGCAAACCATACAATTAACAACCAACCGATTAAAACCAGCTAGCCAAGGCACCTTCGGTTTTGGTATTAAGAACACCCACATCTGTCTCATAAACAGAGGGTTATTACAAACACTTGTGATATGGCAAGCCCCTAGCCACAGCCGCCGGACGACCATCCCAGAGAGAGGGCGCCCAGCTACCCCTTTTTACCCACCCGAGGAGGGAGACCCCCACCCCTGCGGAGGTATACCTGACCCCTGTTTTGACTTCCGGGTCATTGCCAGGTAGCACAGGAATTCTTCCTATCAATGAACTAACCATGCATGACTAACCCCCTTACTAACCTCTATTAACCCACAATAGCCCATTCACCTTTCTTGCATACTCAGATAATCAAATTAGCACCTCAGCTATACCATAGAATGAAGACTGAGCAATATAAGAGAGACGCCCCTATCACAGCTGTCCCAGTCCTCCCCGCAAAGTAGATCCAGTCTCCCTCCCCTCAATACTTCCAGTATAGCCAAAATAGTACCTCTTACTAAGGCTCAGTTATATCACATTATGAAGGCTCCCTATAGCCATGTGCCACAAGAGTAATCACCACCTTACCTACTCCCAGTATCTATTGAGAGCTCAAATAAGTCCATAAGACTCGAGATCCCTATGGCCTACAGGGTCCAAAACCGAGCCTATAAACCCAGCTCCAGCCCCCAGTAAAATCAGTTGAAAGATAGACACCAACCAGTGGCTGACCCCCTGAAATTGACCTCTAGCTCTGCCCTTGTGTTGTTCCCGAGTTGTGAGATTCAAGAACCGGCAGACTCCGTGGCAGATTGGAGATAGAAGCATCTGTCCACGTACAAGAATCTATGTGCACCTTATAACCTTCACACACACTAGTGGGTATATAAGCGTGTAGCCAGCACCGATCGCCAAGAGATCCGTCTTGAGAACTTCCTACATATGGACCACCTGGACGGCTGCGGAACCAGTCCTTAGCCCCCAACATAACGGACGCAAGATAACCAGGACCAGACCAACAAAATACTATCCAAGATTCACTTTATTAGTACTAACGTGTTATAGTACTAATTAAAAATTCACTTATTAATCTTTCTATGAAGTGGCTATATCTTTGTCCAGTGTAATTCATATATAACCATTCCATTTGGGAAGTACTAAGCGTAGCAGTGTTCATTAATTAACAGGCGACATTAACTCTCGTAATTACCTTTATCTAGATATTAAAACCCTATTGATATCTAACGTTCGCCCACTGATTTGTGTTCTACGTATTTCTACCATAAGAATATAAAACTTAGATCAGTACCCCCTGAGGTTACTAGAATTCCCGTGCTCTAAAACATACGCGTGTCTAATTCTAGTCTGTGAACTACTACTTGTGCACCAGACCTGGCAGTAATAAATCTAATTAGTGAAATTGAATCCATAAATAACATTGAGGTCTTCCAGTATATAAACTTGCGAACCAAACCAGTGATCAGAAGAGTATACCTGAACGTTGGAAGTGGGAGACTAGGCTCCATCCAGATCCACTAATGCTAGCGGTTCATTTCTATCATTTGTCTTGTACGAGTATTCCTACTTTCCTATGCTCCCTATTAACCTACTTAAATAAACGTGATTGTGTGTCATGTTACCATGTGTTTATTTTGTGTTCTCTATTCCTCATACCTTGTATTGTGCATGCAGCCTTATATACCCAGTCAGTTAGAACCCACATTACCCAAGTTAATCCTGTAGAAAAACAGGGCATAACAGCTATACCAAGATCAATTGTGCGGGCTTAAGTTAATACTTAATAGGCCTAGGCTTAGGATATTTACCAAGAAATGTAGTTATTTCTTTGATAATTAGCCTAGCCTATAGGGGATACAGTACGTTTCGTCACCAAGCCGTTTTATCACCACCTCTCACGGCTCTCAGACCCGTTTCGTCACCGCGATCTCGGACGTTTCGTCACCATAATGAGCCACTACCATTTCAAGGCCATTGGACGTTGATTTAAGTATTTATGGTTATAATTTGTGATGAAAACTTAGTGATTGGGTAAATCTACAGTTATACTACCCCTCCCCCACTACCTCCCCCCTTCAAAACACGCCTTTTAGCGTGTTTTTGGATGGTTCAGCAGACGCGGAAACTGGAAAAAAACATATTTTGATAAAAAATTATCACCAACCAGATACGAGTTTTTCAGGTAATTTGTTGTTGTTTTTTATTTTTTATTGGTATAGTTTACAGTGTTGTCTAATACCGAGGACCGTCGCATTTTAGTATTTTTAACATTAGCCTAACCTAACCTAACTTAACCGAAAAGTAACCCGTCTCCGCGACGGTCTAAACTCCCCCTCACGTTCCCTGTTTATGGGTGCGCGACGGTATAAACCCTGCTCACGTTCCCTGTATATGGGTTTGCGAAGGTTTGTAATACTTCAATGTATCTATTTCAAGTCAAATATACATTTCCGCGCATCATCAAACCATACTAAGTCTACTACTAATAATATTAACCCTGTGGTAAACTATCAATGGAAGTTAAATATTACTAAGCTATAATGAATAAAATAAAATCAATCTAAATGAAAACTACTCTATATCTAAATTGAATTCACTCTGAAATAAGCTAATTTATATCCAAAGGTCTCACATAATAAATGTATATATAGGGTAAGGTTATAAGGGTTAATATTAGCCAGGAATTAACTCACCAATATTCCACGTGGCAATGAGGCAAGGGAGAACGTTTTACCCAATATGGCGGTGGACAATGGGGAACGAGACTTCGGTCCCAAGACTCGAGTCAAGTTAAAGAAAGAATAAATGATTACATGGGAATGGACATGATTATTATAATTTATGCTTATCTATCAGTCAGTCATGATGTCGATGAGAGCGTCGTGATGGTGTAGCTGAGTGTATTGCTGTATGTGTATTGTGATTAGAGGCACAAAAGCTCGATCAACTGAGGGCGGAAAATTTAGATGTTAACTGGTTGGTGTTCGTGAAGGCTCTGGCGTCCCTCAAAAGCACACCTTGCTGCCTAGGCAAACCGCCAGGAGCCCAAATTATCGTACCGCATCTAGGTTGCTCTATACGATAAATTATATTAATATATACTACATAAGACCATGGCAATATTGCTTAATAGCATATTAGGCCTTAACTTATTTACAATCTTATAATATACGATCTACTCGTCCTACGTCGTGCTGTAGGAGAGATCGTGACGTCACAGAGACATACGAGATCACAAAAGAGTCATATTCTATCGTATTTATACGATACACTCCCCCCACAAAAAAGACCTGAACCCCACCTTAAATCTAAAGTTGCCCAGAGGCTATCTTCTGACGCCACAAGTCGACGGCGCCAGCAGCAGCGCGTCTGGGACGCGTCCCGGTCCGAGAATGATCACCATCAGTAAGAGGTGAGTCGTTCCTTTGAGAATCCTCGGACCCAGCAATAACAGGTGGAGCTTCAGATTACAATGCGGAATCGAGCTCCAAAGCGTACAAACGTGCGATAGGACAAACAGTAGTTCCAGTGGCTGTCTTCAATAGCGCCACCCGCTCTACAGAGTCTGCCCCCTTGTATACCTCCAATACGCGGCCTAATTTCCAGTATAAACGAGGACTATCTTCTTTAACCCATAATTAGCGGCGAGCAACATAAGTCGAGTTAAATAAAGCTGGACTATGTGGCGGCGCTCGACATAACTCGAGTGGCAATTTCAGCACGTAATGTGGCTGAGAGAGAGAGACAAGTGGTGGCAGGAGACTAGCGAGCGTATGACTGCTCCAGACCACCGCGGCGAACCTACTGACACAAATCTCAGCTCCCTCCTCCCTCTCTCACTCGCTACATACTCAATTATGTACTGAAAGTACCGAATTACCTGCTTTTTGCACTCGCGTTGCACGGTTATTGCAAGAAAACTATCCATCATACAAGGATCGTTATGGTGTCATTCGAAAGCTCTGTTTATGCCCTTTCAGGGATAGGTATTTGTTTTACGTTCTGGGTCTTATTTAGGCATGAAAATGATCACGTAAACAGCCCTATTTTGGCTAAAAACACCCCGCTGTGCGGTACACATAAATAAACCGCATAGGCCGCTCGTAAGGTGTTAATTAAAACAACTTCGCCAACTGTAGGTGCCGTTGGTCTACCAGAGGGAGTAACACTCCTTTCCCTCAATGCTAGCAGATATTCACTAATCCACCGTTTCCTAAAATCCTCGATTATCCTGGATATATACTGGTATCTCTTAGACACCGCTACCTCAGAGTACAATGAGGGATCCTCTAACTCTACTATGGACTGAAAATCAGATGGAAATGCAGTCAATGGTTTTCCATATAGCAAGTGAGCTGGCGTTAATGGTAGTGGTTCTTGCAGGTCGGTGTACACATATATAAGCGGGCGATCATTCACGACTGCCTCTATCTCTGTGAGGACTGTCGTCAACTCACTCTTCTTTAATAGAGCACGTCCTACAACCGCTCTGAGTCCCGACTTTACTATGCCGACACACCGTTCCCACATTCCACCAAACCAAGGTGCCTTAACTGGAATGAACCTCCATTCGCACTTCTTCTCTCCCAAAAAAGTGATGATAGCAGGATCACTACTCATATCCTTTAGATATTTTGATGCTTGGACATAAGTGGGAGCATTGTCGCTAAGAATGAGTTGAGGGAATGAACGACGGGCACAAAACCGTCTGAACGCCAGCATAAATTCTTCGCTAGACATATTATCACATAGTTCTAGGTGTACCGCTCGAAACGTCGCACAGGTAAACAATAATATATAAACCTTCTCATGCTCCCTCGTCTTCAATGCCCATGTGTAATCTAATCCTACCGCTTGGAAAGGTTCTACGTGCTTTACACGGCATTCAGGTAGAGGTGGAGCTGGTCCAGTTGCATATGGTTTACCCTTTAGTCTCTGGCATATTACACACTGTCGTACTACGCGTCGAGCTACTTGTCGAACCCTGGGTATCCACCATGTGAGACGTAAATTGGATATAATATGACATACCCCGTAGTGTTTTACTTCCCTATGTGCACGTATGATCAATAGATCAGTAACGTGATGTCTTGTTGGCATAAGTATAGGTCGGTTTGTGCCGTCTGGTACACCCGACCACTTCAGGCGACCCTCACACCTGATGAGGCCATTGTCTAGGTGCAACCTTAGTTGACGCACTATATTAGGCATTAATGTCTTATTCGAGCCTTTCAAGGATTCTAATTCATTGGAAAAGGTTTCTACTTGAACCCATTTGATCAAAGTTACTTCAGCTGCTTTAAATTCACGAGCATCAATGTTGTGACCCCTGTTGCAGAGTTGGCCCGATACTTTAAGCTTGAGATTGGATACATATCGCAACACCCAAGCTACAACTCTGACTAGTTTATTATAGTCACCGAATCTTGCCCACTTCATGATAGGACCCGGTGGCTCATTTGGTTGGGCTGTAACTGCCACTGTTTCCAGTGGCAGAAGTCCCTCACCAACAGCATGCCATATCGTCCCTTCACTTTCATGGAGCAACCACTTTGGACCATGCCACCACAATTCGGACTTCATTAACTGGCTAGCCGTTATACCCCTAGTTATGAGATCACTAGGGTTTTCTTTTGTATTTACATAATGATAAGCAACGTCTGGCAAAAGGGCTCTAATCTCATCTACCCTATTCCGCACATAAACTGGCAGAGACTTCTTGCTATGTATCCAGTTGAGTGCGACCTGACTATCGCACCATACATGAACTATTTCAATATTTAATTCGCTCTCGTATGCTGCGCGTACATGTTGCACCAGACGTGCTAATAGCAGCATGGCAGTCAATTCCATTTTAGGGATAGTTACCTTTTTAACCGGGGCTACCTTGGCCCGGGCTGTAACTAAATGTGCCCCAAATGAAGTAACAACATATATGGCTACCCCGTATGCCGTGGCGCTAGCATCGCAAAACGTGTGTAACGTAACGTCACCGAACGCCGCCACTTTACGAGGTATAGGTTTAGTACATAGGATGGCATATTCATTCAACAACAATGTCCCTTGGTCATTCAGGTCCTCGGGCAAACTGTCATCCCATCCTATCTTACGTCTCCAAACTTCCTGCATTAGAATCCTAGCTCTTATGGTAACGGGTAATGCTAGACCCAAAGGATCAAAAAATTGCGCAACTTTGCTCAACAGACTTCTTTTTGTGTGCGCTCCTGTCTGCTTAGCAAAAGACCTTGTTTGAAAAGTTAGTATGTCATGTTTAGGTTGCCAGATCATCCCCAAATTTCTGGACTTTTCCTGGTTAAGAGATGCCGTACCATCCACCTGTATTAAACTCTGAAGATCTTCACTATTAGTAACCCACTCGCGGAGAAGTAGATGTGCATCCGCAAACAATCTGCGTGCTTGCCAGTATGCATATAACAAATCATCTTGACTATCGCTAGTACCCTGCAAATTGTCAATGTATAATCCGCGAGATAGTTTACTTGTGTCCTCATGAGTGTCAGCTAGATGTTTTCTGATTGTGGCATTTAACAAAAACTGCGAGCAAGTGGCCCCAAAGAGTACAACCCGAAAACGGTATATTATGATGGGACTTTCAGAGTCGCTAATGTCGCCGAACCAAAGAAAGCGGGTAACATCTCTATCTTCCTCCTTTAGCTTGACCATCAAGAATGCTTTCTCGATGTCACTGGTATAGGCGTACTTCCCCAGCCTAAACCGCAATAGATGTTGGGACAGGTCCGACACCATGGACGGACCTGTCAACAGGCAGTCATTTAGACTGGGTTGTTGTCCTTGGTGGGCAGAACAGTCATACACCACCCGTATTGGTGTGGTGACGCTGTCTTTCTTTACCCCATGATGGGCAAGATAGTGAACCCTACCCTTCTTACACGGTTCCTTGACATCGACTCTCTCTATAAAGCCCCTATCCTCATAACTCCGAAATACATCGTCATACGCCTGGCGCGTGCTCGGTTCGTTAGACAATTTCCGCTGCAATGCGCGCAAGCGACCTAATGCCAAACCATAGTTGGTAGGCAGGCTTATCTCACTGTTCTTCCAGGGTAAACTAACTTTATATTGCTTGTCTGAGGCACAGTAGCACACAGACTCGTCAAACCTTTGTAGCGCAACTTCCGAGTCATAATCAGTCTCCATAGGATTAATGCCTATGTGATCCAATCTCCACAGTCGTTCCAGGTCGAACTCGGCAGCCATCTTAGGGTCACTAGGTTGGGAATCTTCCCTTCCCAACTCCTCTGCCGCGGTTACATTGACTCTATATATCGAGACCGTGTCGACCAGGACCTTTGACTGTGTACTATGCACCTTTCCGCTCATGCAGTATCCAAATTTAGTGGGGATTAAAATTACACCACACATCTTTTTAAATCCAGGGTATACTACTTCATAATAATGATCCACACCAAGTAGAACATGCACCTCACTCTGATTTCCCATGGGATCTGACAAGTTAACCCCCTTGCTACGTAATGCATGTTCCACCTTCTTCACACCCACAGATACATATTCTGGTAGGGTGTCTACTACGATACAAGTCATAAAGTACCGGTTTTTACGATAGAAATATGAAATCTCCGCTATCTCGTAGTCTTGTTTATCAGTAACCCCTGTGAAGCCCTGTAATCGAAGAGTCTCAGCCCCTACGATTCGGTGCTTCAATCCCACTAGTACGGACCTCTTTATAAAGGAACGTTGAGATCCTTGATCTAGAAGTACCCGACAAACTTTGTTACTGTCATTACCTTCCATGGGAATCTGTATTGTGGGCAATATAGTGGTGTCTTGCATGCTACCTAGTGCCACAGTTGTAGTACCCTCATTTTTGACGTCTTTGACTTTATCTGCTGTAGGACACAACTTATCAAAGTGATGTCCTTTGCAGTGGCGACAGGGCCTTAAGTATGTAGCAGTACATTGTCCCTGCTTACCATGTTCTTTACTTAGACAACCTACACATAGCTTCATTCTTTTCGCCTGTGCTAGTTTTGTCTCATTTGTTGGGTATTTTATGCAGAAACTCCATTTATGTTTGTTGTTACATAGCTTACATAGAATCTGAGCAGGTTTCTTATACACACCCTCTTTCTTTACTTTAGTCCCCACTGTCATGCTTACTGTTCCCCTCTTCTCCACATTCTCCCTCCCTCCCGACACATACATTCTCCCTTTGTTCAACTGTAGATTATTGATCTCCTTAATGAACTGAGTTTTGAATTCCCCCAGCTTAAATGATCTTACCTTATCAAGTATTGCCATAGGAAGCTTCTGACGCAAGATAATGACTATAATTTCCTGCGTGGTAAGCCCTAGGGTGTCTAGCGATCGAGTATGGCACTCCATATTTGCCCTGAAGTTTGTCAACTCATCAACCTTATACTGTGGTTCTGCGAGCCCCAACAAGGCAACAACATGGGCCATCTTCAACTGCTCTCTATCCCCGTATGTGGACTCTAATAGGTGTACCGCTTCAAGATAACTACCACCCACTACTGCAAAACCCTCTATTAAATGTAAGGCCTCTCCTTCCATTTGTCCCATCAGATAGTGAAACTTGCGGACATTATCCAAAAGAGGATTCATGAACCGTAGATCGAAATACGTCCCAGAAAGCTAACCACTCGGTTAACTTGCCCCCAAATGTAGGAATATTGAGCTTAGGGAGGTGTACAGTATGTTTTGGGTCAGCCCTTCTATGGGCCTCATTATCGCCTCCCTTCTTACTTGCGACAGCACGCTGTATTAGGCGCTTCGCTCTAAAGACAGGTTCGTCATAGAGGGCGCGATTATCACACTCTGTAACTATCTCTTCCTCCTCTATCATGTCAGCCACAATCACCTCACTCAGAGCCGTAATACGACCGTGGGTAGCCTGGACGTTATCTAATCTAGCCTCCAATTCCTCTAGTTCAGCAGTAGTGATGAAAGTGTTTAAGTCCACAATTAGCCTATTTAACACTCCCCGAAGTCCCGCCCTTTGATTTTTAGGGGCTTTGCTTAGCACCCCACTAGACGGTGTCTCTTTATGGTCTTTATCCATTTTGCATGTGAGCCTATAGGCTATGTATCTAAATGTTACGTTACAAAGACAACGGCAAATCAATAGTCTAGTTAAGAGACGCCAACCGGCGGACTTCTATGTTATGGAGAAAAAATAGTACACTAAATAGCAATACCTACTAATGGATCATATTGAACAAGAAAAAATGTTAGGTTAGGTCATATGTCACAGGAAGTCTGAAACGGAAAAGAAAATTATTGGGGAAAGATGATGGGTGGGATGCAGGACTTAGGCAGGTGCAACGATGTGACCCTGCATTCCGGCTCTAACCATCGCTTGGCTAGCCTTGCCAGTTTATCATAGAGTTGTTCCTGCATCCTGTTATATGTCCCCTTGTTCATTGCCTTAAAATCCCTTACTGGTAGCTAATTCCCGGGTCTGGGCACCAATGTGGTAAACTATCAATGGAAGTTAAATATTACTAAGCTATAATGAATCAAATCAAATCAATCTAAATGAAAACTACTCTATATCTAAATTGAATTCACTCTGAAACAAGCTAATTTATATCCAAAGGTCTCACATAATAAATGTATATATAGGGTAAGGTTATAAGGGTTAATATTAGCCAGGAATTAACTCACCAATAGTTCCACGTGGCAATGAGGCAAGGGAGAACGTTTTACCCAATATGGCGGTGGACAATGGGGAACGAGACTTCGGTCCCAAGACTCGAGTCAAGTTAAAGAAAGAATAAATGATTACATGGGAATGGACATGATTATTATAATTTATGCTTATCTATCAGTCAGTCATGATGTCGATGAGAGCGTCGTGATGGTGTAGCTGAGTGTATTGCTGTATGTGTATTGTGATTAGAGGCACAAAAGCTCGATCAACTGAGGGCGGAAAATTTAGATGTTAACTGGTTGGTGTTCGTGAAGGCTCTGGCGTCCCTCAAAAGCACACCTTGCTGCCTTGGCAAACCGCCAGGTGCCCAAATTATCGTACCGCATCTAGGTTGCTCTATACGATAAATTATATTAATATATACTACATAAGACCATGGCAATATTGCTTAATAGCATATTAGGCCTTAACTTATTTACAATCTTATAATATACGATCTACTCGTCCTACGTCGTGCTGTAGGAGAGATCGTGACGTCACAGAGACATACGAGATCACAAAAGAGTCATATTCTATCGTATTTATACGATAAACCCATTAGTTCCAACAGAATAGCGACAAAATAGGGGTAGTATAACTGTAGATTTATCAATGATTGGTTGCCTAGGCCTATTTGTATTATGGGACGGTAGATATGTATCTGATATGGTTTTGTTAGATTCTGGGAGCACCAAATCCTTCCAAATCCTGTCCTCTGCGCATGCGTGAGAATCTTAGGACCCTTGGCACGATTTGTTTTCCTTTATAGCCTACTATTATATTATCTTAACCTAACCTAAGCTAACCTAACTTAAACCTAACCTAGCAGTTGAGCCTAAATTAAAAATTAGCCCATTAAACATAGTGGTGACGAAACGGGTCGGAATTTTGGTAATGAAACGGGTTTTTGGGGACGAAACGGAATGGTGACGAAACGTCCATACCCCCCTATAGGGAATAGGCTCTCGCCCTTATTTTGGTACATAGGCCTAGGCCCATTACCGAAACTAGGCTGCCACTAATTATTTCGCAATATATGAAGGCTATTACAGAATAAGGATGTTGCAATTTAGATCATAGCCTATTAAAATTTGTTTCACTTTGGTGAAGGTTTTTAACACTTCAATGTAGGCCTACCTATTTCAAGTCAAATATACATTTCCGAGCATCATCGAAGTTTGAACCATATTAAGTCTGTACTACGAACAATAGTAACCTATTATGAGCAACATAATAGCGACAAATCAGGGGTTGTGAAGCTGTAGCGGTAAGATCCTGTGTAGACTGTAGCGGGAGTAATTGTTTTTCAGATGCCTATTTACTAAGAAACATTGAACAATATCTTTAACCTAACCTAACCTAACCTAGTATATTAGTGGATTATTTATGAATGTAAAATGTAAAAATATATTGTAACATTACCAAATTATTTAAATATAAATACAGGTCCTCCCGCTACACAGGATTATACCGCTGTAGCCTGTAGAGTTATCATTATATAGTTGTAGTTACATTTTGCCTATTCAAGATTTTACTCCAATACGTAAAAACAGCTACATTATACCGATTCAAAATGAAAGAAGTCCTATCGTTGTTAGTTAGTTAGGGGATGGATGTAGTTTTCGGGCGTACGGTCATTATGTTGTGCGCTCGCAGTTACGTTCCCGTCTATTTCGACGCTATATGTTCTGCTATTTGCCCCCTGCCATTACTACATGAATACTAGGTTTGGTTAGGTTAGGTTGTTTGGTTAGGCTAATGTATTTTGATATACAAAGGCAGTCAAAATAGACGGGAACATGATGGGAAAGGTCCGATGCCACTGCGCGTAGTGTAAACAAGGCTGGCGGTACGCCCGCACTTAACATTCTTGCCTTAGTTAGTTATGTATAGCAGATTAACCAGACCACTGAGCTCCATACGGAACTCGGTAATTTTTTTGCCTGGGAAACACTCTCTAGCCACCTACACTGGAAAATAATAGGCCTAGCCTATAAGAAAAGAAAAAATACAGTTTTTACGTAGGCTATTCAATAGATTTTACCTATTCAATAAGTAATAAGTACGGTAATTAGTTATAGTTACATTTTACCAATTCAAGATACAACTCCAATATCCGGTACCGGTACGTAAAAAGAGCTAGATTTTACCAATTCAAAATGAGAGAAGTCCTATCATGATGAGATAGATTTTGGGAAGCATATAGTTACCGGGTGTACCACTACCGACATACAACATAAATCATCTATAAATACTTATAATAAAATAAATACTTATAAATCTATAATACTAGGTTAGGTTAGGTTAGGTTGTTTGGTTAGGGTAATGTATTTTTGTATCCAAAGGCAGTCAAAATAAACGGGAACATGATGGTGAGCGTCCGCGTAGTGTAAACAAGACGGGCGGTATTACGGTACACCCGGTAACTACATTCTTGCCAATAACAGTTGGTATAATCCTGTGTAGCGGTTAGACCTGTATTTATCTCAATAATTTGGTAATGTTACAATATAATTTTACATTTTACATTCATAAAATAAATAGTTCACTAATATACTAGGTTAGGTTAGGTTAGGCTTTGGTTAGGCTAGGTTAAATATATTGTTCAATGATTCTTATAGTAAATAGGCATCTGAAAAACAGTTCCTCCCGCTACACAGGATCTTACCTAAAAAAAAAATTACGCATTTTCGGGGGGTAGGGGGGGGGGGGGGGGAGTGGCCGGGCCACCCAAGCCTTGGACACCCTCCCTCCATCCCCGCAAGCTCAGCCATCTTTTGAGTCTAGGTAAATTCTCAATTGCTCATTTAATTTGATTTTCTCAAGGATGATGATAATGTCTTATGTTTTTCTGTATTTTTCTTTATTGTGGGATGTATAATTACATGTATGTGTGTACAAACAAAGCAAATAAATGACGGAAATCATGAAAAATTGGGCCATCACTGATGAAATGTCGACCATATTCATTTTACATACTGTAGCCTATACGTATACTAGGTTAATTTTTGGCTTGGGGGCAGGAGGCTA
Source organism: Paralithodes platypus (assembly GCA_032716605.1). Lineage (NCBI taxonomy): Eukaryota > Metazoa > Arthropoda > Malacostraca > Decapoda > Lithodidae > Paralithodes > Paralithodes platypus. The sequence continues at coordinate 1,020,655 of CM064551.1, forward strand.
GGAATCCTTCTCCCAGGACCTCCGTTGTAAAATTCTCCTACTCAAGAGACAGAAAAAGGGGCAAGGGAATGCGAAAGTGGTCCCGGACCCTAAGAATAGGAACTTTACAGGTTTCTGTTCGTGCTCTGTTTTGAGTCGGCCGCCCCCAGCATTGGGGTGTGTGCCTGAGTATATACATACCTAGGTTAAAAATATTATGGCAAGGATGTTGTATTCGGGTGCCTCGTTTATAGTCTATACACACGCTCGCGATCATGTTCCCGTCTAATTTGACTGCTGTGGGATACAATAATGGATTGAAGGGGGGGCTTTGCCCCCCCCCCCCCCCCCATGACTTATTGTCATCATCATATATATTGCCAGCAGGGGGCAAATTACAGAAAAAATAGACGGAAATTTAACCGCGAGCGCACAACCTATGTAAACATGGCGACCGTACACCCGGATACTACATCCTTCCCAATATTGTTCAATATTTCTAAGTAAATAGACATCTGAAAAAAAGTTCTCCTGCTACACAGGAACTTGCCAAGCATTCAAATTAGACAGTAATATTACCGCAACCGTAATATAGGCTACAAATCCGCCAACACAACACTTACCGAGGAAAGCCGAAGAAAATGCGTGGTATAATCCTGTGTAGTAGGGAGACCTGTACTTATACAGTATCTCAATAATTTGGTACCGGTAATGTTGCAATACCGGTATAGCCTAAGTTTAAATTTTACATTCATAAATAGTCACCTAATATTATAGATTAGGTTAGGTTAACTGAAATATATTGTACAATGTTTCATGTACCAAGTAGCTGGTTAGCCTTTGAGGTAACCTCAGCAACATGGTCATGGAATTTTAATGAAGAGCTTACTGTATTACCTAGATCCTTTGCTTGCTCTTTAGCCGAGAGCGTCACATCCTCCAAATTTTAACTGGTTTTTGTGTTATTTTTTCCCAGGTGTAGCATATGGCATTTGTCAATATTCAGTTTAGGCTTCCACATGGCCAGTCTGCGGTTGCAAATTGCATGGTAATAGTAGGCTAGCTTTATGTTGCTATATTTTTGGGACTTTATTTCATGAGACAATAGCCTAGGCCTAGATTGGTACCCAGTACCGGTATATAGTAAGTGTATCGTGAGTGTGTTTTTGAGTCTCATTGAAACATAGGCCGGTAAGAGTTGTGTTGGTGGGCGTACCTTCCGAAACATAGGCCGGTAAGAGTTGTGTTGGTGGGCGTACCTTCCGCTATTTTTACATAGAAGCATGCTCGCAGTTCTCTGGGTGGATGGGACTCGTTAGCCTTGGTCGGCAACTCATCTGGGGGAGACAACCTTATACAAATCCGGGTGGATGGGACTCGTCAGCCTTGGTTAGCAACCTGTCTAGGGGAGTAAACCTGATACAAATCCGTACTGCTTACCTAAGGGTAAGGCAGGTTAGTGGATGGATTAGCCGAACACCACTGTAGAAAAATAGTGCTAACAAGATACACAGAGGGCCTCGGAGTCGGACAGATCCTAAATTGAGTGGTCAATCCTGTAAGTCCTTTACTAAACTGGCTCGGGTTGTCCCTCTCACAGGAAATAGGTCCGCTTGGGGGCATTCTGTGTATGGCCACCCTCGTAAGGGGAGTAAGGCGTCTGGCAATAGATAGATAGATAGATGCTCGCAGTTACATTTGCATCATCGCATATAATTTGACTGTTGTTATTTGCACCTGCTGGTGATATAGCCTATATGTTGATGACAATAATTAATGGGGGGGTTTATACCGGTCTATATATATATATATATAGGCCTATATATACTGTGTATATACCGGTCTATATATATATATATATATAGGCCTATATATACTGTGTATATATATATATATAGATAGATAGAGATAGAGAGAAGGGGGCCTATATATAGGCATACATAAGCTGCTTGCCTGGTAAAGTTAAGTATGAAGTACCGTATTTGCCTTAGACAGAAAGCGGCTTTTTAAAAATTTAGTTGGCCCAGGGGTCAGCCTGCCACTCTACCAGCCCTTCCCTTGCCCTTTTCTTTTAAATGCTAAGATGGCATTGGCAAGGCAGATGCCGCAACCTAGCCCGGGAAGGATTTAGTATCCAGGCATTTGGTCGTCATGTTTATATCGGTCGTGCGCTCGCGGTTATGTTCCCGTCTATTTAGATGGCTATTTTTTTGTTTTGTTATTTGCCCTCTGCTAGAAATATATATGATGATGACAATAAGTCATAGGCTATTTTTTTGTTTTTGTTATTTGCCCTCTGCTAGAAATATATATGATGATGACAAAAGTCATAGGCTATGGGGGTGAGGCTGGAAAAAGACCCCCTCAACCTATTATATCCCACGGCAGTCAAAGTAGATGGGAAAATGATCAAGAGCGTGCCGAGTAGTGTAAACAAGGCAGGTGGTATGCCCAAATACTACATCCTTACCCCTAGTGGCCCTAACTGGAGATATATTATTTGTATCTTATATTGTATTTATTTATTTATTGTTTTCCTTTCCCTGGGTTTAGGATTTGGGATGCCTAGCAGCCTAGCCTACTTAATTATAATATATATATACAGTACCAGTATTTCTTTGCAAGCATAAACAAATATATAGCAAATTTAAAGATCACGGCAACTCGAGGCTACTGACTTCAGCTGGGATTATTAAACTGAATTTAAAACTCTGGAGAGCTCTCATAGGTTTCACACAGGCTGGTTCAAACTTGTATACACTATGTTCCTCTTTCTTGTTAAGAATAATTGATACCGGTATTGAGTAAGACTCAATGTAAGGCAAAATATAATATACCGGTAGCCTACATGCATATCGGTACTGTACCGGTACTAATGATGATAGGCCTACCATTTAACAACACCTATATACTGATACCGGTACGTACTTGATGTGATGTATATCTGAACTAATATTCGCTGCATTTTATGTTCCTGTACTGATAAAACTCTGCATAAATTAAAACTAATGAAAGATTATACCAATAAATGACAGTGCTGTACATTCTGTCCAGTAAGTCATGTTTCAGCAGAGTATTTTTGTATAAAAATTGGAAAATTGAACCCGGTACCGGTACATGTACTAATATATATATATACCGTATATAGTACTATATACAGTATATATATATATATATATATATATATATATATATATATATATATATATATATATATATATATATATATACACACTATATATACATATACAGTATATATATATACGGTATATACAGGATGGATGGGACTCGTCAACCTTGGTCGGCAACTCATCTAGGGGAGACAACCTTATACAAATCCGGGTGGATGGGACTCTGTCAGCCTTGGTTGGCAACCTGTCTAGGGGAATAAACCTGATACAAATCCGTACTGCTTACCTAGGGGTAAGGCAGGTTAGTGGATGGATTAGCCGAACACCACTGTAGAAAAATAGTGCTAACAAGATACACAGAGGGCCTCGGAGTCGGACGGATCCTAAATTGAGTGGTCAATCCTGTAAGTCCTTCACTAAACTGGCTTGGGTTGTCCCTCTCACAGGGAATAGGTCCGCTTGGGGGCATTCTGTGTATGGCCACCCTCGTAAGGGGAGTAAGGTGTCCGGCAATAGATATATATATATATATATATATATATATATATATATATATATATATATATATATATATATATATATATATATATATATATAAATATATATATATACGGTATATATATACCGGTACTGTATATATATATAGGCCTATATATATATGTATACCGGTATATATATACCAGTACATGTACCGGGTTCAATTTTCCAATTTTTATATAAAAATACTGCTGAAACATGACTTACTGGACAGAATGTACAGCACTGTCATTTATTGGTATAATCTTTCATTAGTTTTAATTTATGCAGAGTTTTATCATTACAGGAACATAAAATGCAGTGAATAATAGTTCAGATATACATCACATCAAGTACGTACCGGTACCGGTATCAGTATATAGGTGTTGTTAAATGGTAGGTCTATCATCATTAGTACAGTACCGAAATGCATGTAGGCTACCGGTATATTATATTTTGCCTTACATTGAGTCTTACTCAATACCGGTATCAATTATTCTTAACAAGAAAGAGGAACATAGTGTATACAAGTTTGAACCAGCCTGTGTGAAACCTATGAGAGCTCTCCAGAGTTTTAAATACAGTTTAATGATCCCAGCTGAAGTCAGTAGCCTCGAGTTGCCGTGATCTTTATATTTGCTATATATTTGTTTATTCTTGCAAAGAAATACTGGTCTGCTGGCTAAGGTAAGCAGGCCAACCTACCATGACTATAAATATATCAAACAAAGGTTTACTGTCTTGTGATACCGGTACTAGAAACTGTGCTCTCACATCATGCAGAAATGCACTGTTTACAGCTATCCTAATTCAAGTGAGTAAAATATAGGTGTCTCCATGTTCCGTACTGAGATAAATTAACGAAGCTCATCTTTTTGATAGGCATTGACGGTTTGTAAATCAGTAAAGCTCTGCATACAGTGACAAGCAGAAACTAATTTCAATATAGGCCGGGTAGCAGTACCGGTACGGTAGGCTTAGTACCGTGCCGTAGTTCATCTTATAGAAAGGTAGTTTGGCCTTCTCAGATTGGCAGATTACCGTAGCATTCCCTTCAAGTGGTTCTCTGAATTTAGGTTGGTATAAGTTTTCCAGTCTTAAATAGTGTACAAATCTTGCCATATGGAAAATGTAGGTTACTAGTGTGACCAATCTGTCATTCAAAGCAGTGTCTGCACTTAAAAACGGTCAGGGGGAACATACAGGTGGATTCATGATCTTCAAGCTATACCGGTACATTAATAAATTATAAATAATAGTTATTAACCAAAATACTACCGGTACCGGTGAAAGTACAATATAATTAATTGGCATCATGTCTTACATTTGGAATTCCATTACGGTACGCCATCACACAGTACACTAGGACCATACGGCTGGGAAAGTGTGGATAGTAGAGACGAGGTGTTGTAGATAGAGGAAGTACATGTTGGAATGGCTTTGTTGTGTATGTCATTAGTCTGTATAGGCTAAGTCATCGAGGTGTCCCCCGACTGGGTGCGAACATGATATACATGCTAGGACGTACTACCACACCCACTAAATGTCCGCCTTGGCTGGGATTGAACCCAGGTCAAGCAGATTGACACATGAGCGTGCTCTCCACTCAACCGCCAGGGCTCTGCGCATATTATTTCCCGTAATTGGGTACGGTATGTAATTATATATATTTGTAATTTCTGTAAAAATGGGGTGAATTCAGACAGGATGAAAATGAATAAAATAAATACAACCTGTCAGATTCAGATATTGTTTGTAATTGGGTTGATTGTGGTCACTTACACGGGGTATTTTTTAGTTATGTCACAATAATCCTTATTTTTACATTGTCAGGGTCATAAATCCAGATATGTCTGAATTTGCCCCAAAAGGGTTGTACCGTATCTTATGATATGATAGGCCTATTTATGCTTTTAGGAAGTGTGATAAGACCCTTTTAAAATGTTCAAGTATGTCCGAATTGACCCGATAGGTCCGAATCTATACTGGGATCACTTGTTAGTATTACGAATATGTTTTATTTCCATGTACAAATTCAGGCTATAGGTGTCCGAAATTGCCCCAAACTCGGACACCTTTATTATACAGTATTTATAAAAAAATATATGTACGGTACAGTATATGTATTTTTATTTCTTTAATGCTATGACTGTATAGCCTAATTAATGTACCAGCTACACATACAATACTTAACATAACTGGGAATATTTATTCTATCAATTGCCAGATGTCATAATCCCTGAGAGAGGATGGCCACGAATGAATCACCTTCATAATAATAATAATAATAATAATAGTTCTTAAAGCTAGCGCATGCTAAGCTAGCTAAGGATAGCTCAATAAGGCCGATTAGGCGTATTTCCATTGGGGTCCTGTACTACTACCCCATCCCTTTGCTCATGAGGGATGGTAACGACTCAGTGCTTGTGAAAAATCTTGAATGCGCCGAGCGTGGGCGCGAACCCGGGCCTTCTGGGTGGAAGTCCGAGACGCTAGTCACTACACCAAGCGAGCCGCTTCATATGCTTTCATATGCCGAGGCAACTCACTATAGTATCCAGCTTGTACTACCTGTTTAAGAGGGAGGGTCGCTTAATCACAACCGCCATTTAATTGGTGTGTATTGTCTATAGTGTGTGAGGATGAATGTGGGATACCGTAAACTGGGGTGAATTCGGACGATTTTTACGTATTTCCGTATCATGTAAGCTTGGTATGGGAGGGAGAAGAAGAGAAGTAGTGGAGGAGGAGGTGGGGATCAGGAGGTCAGAAGTGTGGGAAGCCATGAAAAGAGTGAAGTTGGGGAAAGCACCAGGAACAGATGGAGTGTGTGGGGAAATGTTGAGGTATGGTGGTGAGATAGTGATAGAATGGGTATGGAAAATGTGCAAACTATCATGGGAGAAGGGGAGTGCACCCGATAACTGGAAGACTGGCATAATAGTCCCCCTATATAAGGGCAAATGGGAAAGAGGAGTGTGTGGTAACCACCGAGGAATATGTCTTCTAAGCGTAGTAGGGAAGGTATACAGTAGGGTAGTGATTGAGAGAGTGAGTGTGAGAACGGAGAAATGGATAGGCGACGAGCAGGGAGGATTTAGGAAGGGAAGAGGATGTGTAGATCAAATTTTTACCCTGAATTGTGTTGTGGAGAAGTATCCGGAGAAGAAACAAAAGGTGTATTTTGCCTTTATGGACTTGGAGAAGGCCTATGACAGAGTGGATAGAGAAGGTTTGTGGAAAGTACTTAGAATATACGGAGTAGAGGGCAAGTTGCTGAAAGCAGTGAAGAGCATGTATGAGGGTGCAAAGGCGGCAGTACGTGTGGAGAGTGAGCACAGCGAGTTCTTTGACCTGAATGTTGGTTTGAAACAGGGGTGTGTGATGTCCCCGTGGTTGGTTACAGTATATATGGATGGAGTCATGAAAGAAATACTATCAAGAGCAGTGGATGTTGGTGTATCGCTGAAAAGGGAGGGAATTGAGTGGAAGCTACCTATACTGCTGTTTGCGGATGATGCAGTTCTGATGAGTGATAATGAATGGGAGTTGCAGGGTCTGGTTAATGAGTTTGGAACAGTGTGCGAAAAACGGAATTTGAAGGTAAATGCGGGGAAGAGCAAGGTTATGGTCTTCGAAACGGGTGAAGTCACAGAGTGTGAGGTGAAGCTGAACGGTCAGGCTATGGAGATCGTCAACTCTTTTAAGTATCTGAGCAGTGTGTTGAGTAAAGATGGGACTATGGATGAAGAAGTGCGGGAGAGGGTTGTAGGAACGCTAAAAGCAGTAACAAGAAATAGGGTGGTCAGTATGGAAGTGAAGAAGTCCTTGAATGACAGTGTGGTAATCCTGACACTGACTTACGGAAGCGAAGCATGGACGTTAGTTGAGAGGCTCAGACCAAGAATGAGAGCAGTGGAAATTAATTACTTAAGGAGTGCGTGCGGAGTTACATGGAGGGATAGACAGACTAATGAGGAAGTAAGAAGGAGGTGTGGTGTGGAGGTAGATGTGCTGGAAAGTGTGAAAAGGAACAACTTGAGATGGTTCGGCCATATGGAACGTATGGAAAGCGAGAGAATGACTAAGAGGGTGTACGAGAGCGAGGTGGAGGGACAGAGAGGGAGAGGTAGACCGAATGAGAGGTGGAAGGATGGAGTGAGGAAGTACACGAACGAAGGCGGTGCTGGTTGGGGGGAGGGGCGTCGACTGACTGGGGACAGAGGTGCATGGGGGTGGTTTGTTCGTGACCACCCCTTCGGGGATCACGGCGTCAGGCAATAGATAGATAAATAGAATGTCAAGTGTCTGTGAAACACATTTTTTTTTATTATATATTTTTATATTACTGATTGGACTTAATGGTAATACCGCTAAGTCCTATCACTTGACAGCTAATTCCAATCACGTACCATTAATAATCAAAATATATATATTATACCTATTCCCTTTAGTATATTATTTTGCAACATAAAACGTACATTTCGTCTAATTTATTTCAAAATATAACCTCTATTTTGCCCTTAATTAATGACGAAATTAAGCAAAAGGATTTTTTTGGAAAAAATAAATAAAAGATGAATAAAGATGATATTAATGATTTACTAACTTGTAATGATGATAACAAATAGAAAACTATCAGTATTAGTACCCATTTACATACAAATAATGATTTTAATGGCTAGGATACTTTATTCTGATAAACCCTTTCAGACACAATTGATCGCAATTGTAATTTTTCTCCCGTTTCTTACGGCAACCCTTAAGGAAATGACTTTTTTATCAGCTTACAAAATATCTATATTTGTCCTTTTTAAATATATGATAATATATTGACAAGGAGAGGTGATTGGATACTAAACCCAAAATCCTTGATGCGTTAGTATCCGATCACAAAATATTTTCCTTTCAAAATGCTTCACTTTATGCTACATATTATTATTTTAAATTTTACATGTCTTACAGGATTAATAATTTCCCTAGCACCTATATTTTTTTATAATGTGGTGTGTTAGTATCCGATCACTGATCCACCACTGTGGTCGACTGGTTGACCACTGTGGTCAACTGATCCACCACTGTGGTCAACCGATTGAGCACTGTGGTCGACCGATCGACCACAGTGGTGGATCAGTGATCGGATACTAACACACCACATTATATAAAAAAATATAGGTGCTAGGGAAATTATTAATCCTGTAAGACATGTAAAATTTAAAATAATAATATGTAGCATAAAGTGAAGCATTTTGAAAGGAAAATATTTTGTGATCGGATACTAACGCATCAAGGATTTTGGGTTTAGTATCCAATCACCTCTCCTTGTCAAACTCATTTGCAATATAATCAACTATCTTCATTTTCCATGTGTTATTCCAACATTCCACTACAATATATTATCATATATTTTGAAAAGAATAAATATAGAGATCATTTTTAAGCTGACAAAAAAGTAATTTCCTTATGCGTTGCCGTAAGAATCGGAAGAAAAATTACAGTTGTTTACATTCGGTGTACGGTAGAAGCTAAACTATTTATCCATTTAATTTATTTTTCTCACACAATACTTAGCTTTCATAGCGCTATATTCTGTATATAAGGTTAACACTGTATCTTTTATAGTTTTTACACAATACTTAGCTTTCATAGCTCTATATTCTGTATATAAGGTTAATACTGTATCTTTTATAGTTTTGTTCGTAGCAGTTTTTTTGCACTAAAAACTGAAAGTGATTGGATACTAACACAGTGATCGGATACTAACGCTTCTACCCTACATTTCAAAAGTTACCGGTACCAAGATTAAGCTTATAAAATGTATGTAAAGGCATGCATAACCGGTAAGTTGCGGTACCGGTAGGCTACCTTAAAGGCCGCTGACACTGAACAACTGAATTTGCAAATTCTACTTTATTCAGATATGGTATGGTACACACACTTGAAATATATATCTCTTACAGCTGTATAGTTATTATATACCATACTTGGTCAATATATACATACAAACAGTACAATGGTTTAGCGTAATTTTCCATTAGCCTACATACATTGTAACGGCTCAAACGGGGTTGCCTTTCAGTAGTTGGAGTGTAGTACAATAAAGTCCCATCACAAGACTGTCCCAACATGCCATCACTGTGGCTGATGTTGGCATACCGGTAGTGCTAACTGCGCCTCAGCAAGACTCGACAAAGTCTCTACTGCAGTATCTGCAACCACACCAGCCTTAACAGTGCTACAAGACAGCACCATAACGTGACTCTACAATACATTAGACAACTTGGACTACAGAACAATAAAGTCCTGCCCCAACACTGGTCCAACATGCAAACACTGTGGCCCAGGGTGTCAAACCAGAACAATTTTGTTTGAAGGCTTGAATGAATATAAGGAGGAATACAAGAAAATTGACATAAAGTAGGCCTACTGTAGTATTGTTTTGGCCATTTTATCACTTCCAGACGTAATTTGAACTATAAACCCCAATTTTATCTTTGCATATAATAATAATCGTCTGGTTACTTATATAGCGTCCGTATCTCCTCCTTTGAGGATTCTCAAGCGCTTGACACTTCTTTAATCAACCAATGACCATTACCAATCCCCCTTGCTCATGGGGAGACAGTAACCGTCGGCTATGTCTCAGAAAAACTTTTCAATCTGAGTGGGGATTGAACGCAAGACTGCACAATGTGAAGCACTGACGCTATCAACTGAGCCACCCGGACGGCTAAAAAGAAAGAACTTGGCTTTCGTTTGACACCCTGCTGTGGCTGACGGTGGTGTGGTGCCAAACAGCGCCCAGGTAAGACTCTACGAGTAAAGTCTCCTGTAGCACCTTTCTGCACCACACCAGCCTCGGCAGTCAATAAAATGACAGCGCTAAGATTAAAACTTTATTGCATAGTAATGGCTGTTGGTCCACAATTCTATTGCCATCCCCCTAATTAGTCACCTTGTATGACACGCAGTAGGATGTGTGAGGCATATTCTTTTTTTCCCTCACCATAAGATGAAGGCCTCCTCACCCCCTGAGGTGAGGTCAGGTCAATTAGTCAATACAAAAGGGCAAAAACTATTTACTAGTAGGTTACCGGTAACTAGTTATCTTGACAGCCTTTGTTATGACATCATCATGGTAGTAGCTTACAACATTATTATTAACACCAGCAACACAAATAATAACATTTTGAAACTTTAGTCCCTTAAACTAATGTATACAATTAAATAATTATTAAACAACTATATACGGTAGGCTAATGTAAATATTATGTACCGTACTTATTTTGTTTACCGTACTTATTTTTCATTGAACCTAACCAATTTTTGCAATAATATAAATGGTGATAAAAATGTTAGGAACTTGTCTGCATACTGTGCATATTACTGTAAATAGAAAATATATCGATCTTTCATCTGTGATATCCATTAGCATATAGTACCAGTACAAAGCTACGGTACTTATAGTGTACACCTGCTTTATGTAATTAGTTTTCTTATTAATACGAGTATCTCATTACTGTAAGGTATGGTCAGTTCAGTTTCCACTTGAAATGTAAATGGTAGACTAATGCAATCCCTTCCCCCCAGGGGGTAAGGCCCCCCAGGGGTTAAGGGGGCCTTCATCTAATGGTGGAGGAAAAAATAATAGGCCTATGCCTCACGCATACTACTGTGTGTCGTACAAGGCGACTAATAGGGGGGATGGCGATAGACTTGTGGATCAACAGCCATTACTAGACAGTAAAGTCTTTATCTTAGCACTGTCTTGGTATGGCACACTGCCGAGGCTGGTGGGGTGCGGATAGGTGCTACAGGGGACTGAGTCTAACCTGGGGGCCGTTTGGCACCACACCTGTGTCGGCAAGAGTGTTTGCATGTTGGGGCCGGATTTTATTGTTCTATAGTCCAATTGCCTAATATACAGTAGAGTCTTGTTATGGTGAGAGGTGTCATGACAGATGGCTATAGAGTTTAGGCTATTTTGCCACTGCTGGTGATTGTTAAATGTGTGTTGTATATGAGCCTTCTTTTGATGCATTGATTTTTGTTCTTTTTTCTTTCTCTTTTCGAGCGCTAGTGAATTCTTCGGAAAAATTGGCGCTTATGAGAAATAAGTAACATGCTTATTATTATTATTATTATTATTCTCCCTGTTATTCCCTTATTCTTAGGTATGTATTCGTGGTTACATTAGCGAGTTGCTAGCAGGCCGTGGTCATCTATGTTACCAAGCGTGGGAAAGAGCGAGAGAGAGAGACTACCACGCAACAGTGTCTCTCCAGCCGTCTTCACGGCTGGCTGGCTGCCTGAGCCATACGTTACGTAACTCCCGGCCTCTATCGCCGATTTTGACCATCCAAACGCTGTTTCCACTTGTTTTATTGCAGTAACAGGTTATTATCTTTATAATCAACGTAAAATAGGCGCATATGGATAAGTATTAATTATATTTATGGTACAATGACGATTTGAGTTTAGGAAACAGTTTAAATACCTCTGCACAGGGAGGGATGGCCAAGACCCCACCTACGCAGCAGAGAGGTTAATCGATACCAGTAGGCCTATATAAACAAATAATTGTACAGTACTGGTACATATGAAAATCCAATGTTTATATGACAATATTATCAGTTTTGCATTACTAGTATGTATTTTATGTATTTGTATTTCTAACATTTTGTATAGAACTTTCAGTACTCCAACTGTGAGTGCCATGTAAGAGACATGTATCATATTGTTCAATAAACATATGGCTGTGCTATTATCTTTCATAATCATGTAAACAATTTTGTTTTTAATTATAGTGTGATCTTCACAGTATTATACAGTACAATACTGGTATATATATACTGTATATTATATATACAGTACCTGTATACAGTATATATACCTCGCAAACACCCATTTCTATTTATTTTTTCCATTTGTTATTTTTTCAAGATAGGGTGACACAAACGGGGGCGGCGCTACCTGGGTTTATCCCAGGTAGTAGTTTAATTTTACTGTAATGTTATTAAGTGTTTTGTATATTTTTAACTGTAGGCTACATAAATATAAACAATGGCCGGCCAAGGCAAACGGAGGCAGAGTTTATTGGGAGATGAAGAGCTATGAATTTGAGGGATTTCTGGCAGAGGGTAATGAAGTGGAGGATCAATTGACTGTGGTGAAGAGACAGATGATGGGTCTGTTAAGATGGAAGGGAGTTATGGAGAATTGGAGGAGAGATATAGGTGTGAAGGTGGAGTCACTGACAGAAATATGTGGAGCCAGTTCAGTGGCAACTGCAGATGGGCCATTAATTGCTAACCTAGATGCTGTGATAAGGAAAGTAGATGAGCTGGAGGCAGAGAACATGGCACTCAAGGAGCAGCTAAAGGAGTATGAGGGCCATTTAAGTGAGAAAGTAAAGGGAGTAATAAGTGAGGAGAAAAATGAGTGGACAAGGGTGGGGAATGCTAAGGTGGATGCATTGGAAGAAATCATGAAGGAGCAGGTGGAAGAGAGAGAAAAAGAGAAAAGAGAGTTTGAGAAGAATGTAGTGCAGGTTTTGAAGAGCAAGGAAAAGGTAGTGAGGGAAACAGTAGATAGAGGTAAAAGCATAATAATTTTTGGAGACATTGAAGAACATTTAGCAGATATGAGGGAGAGAAGGGGAAGGGATGAGGACAAAGTAAAAACAATATTGGAGTGTCTAGACGAAGGCTGTGATTGGGGGAGAGAACTGGACGAAGTAAGACAGCTAGGAAGATATAAAAAGGGTGAGATGAGACCGATAAAAGCAGAGTTTAAATCTAGGTCAGTGGTTGAAGCATTAACCATTGTAAGCTGGAGGCTAAATAGTTGTACTGGAATGAAACATATTAGGGTGAAAAAGGACTTAAGCATAGAGGAAAGGGAAAAGTTGAGAGAAGTTCAAGCAAGGGCTGACGATGAAAATCGAAAATTGTCAGATGAGGAGAAAAGGATTTTTTTTTGGAGAGTAAAGGAAGGGAAACTAAAGAAGTGGTACACTCAGAGTCAGAAAGAACGGAAAATACGAGGAGAAATGAACAAGGAGACAGTGAGTCAGGTAGTGGATCAAATCGGGGACAAGGAGATAGTGAGGGAGGAGCAGGAGATAGAGACAGTGAGTCAGGTAGTGGATCAAACCGAAGACAAAGAGATGGTGAGGGAGGAGCAGGGGATGGAGACGGTGAGTCAGGTAGTGGATCAGCCCGAGGACGGAGAGATGGTGAGGGAGGGGCGGGAGATTGTGGAGAGGGGGGGGGGGGGGAGAATAGAACTAGCAGGGAATGTGGAGGTAGGTCAGGGAGGGGATGGAAGAGGAGGTGAACCTGATGGGAGGCAGGGAGGGAAGAGAAACAAGGAGGAGGATTCCAATATACTGTGCTACTACACTAATATAGATGGAATAAACAGTAAAAAGGTAGAATTGGATAATATATTAAGAAAGGATCAACCACAGATAGTCTGTTTGACGGAGACAAAGCTGAACCAGGACTTTGACAGCAATATAGTGTTTGGTGAAGGATATAATATATGGAGATATGATAGAAAGGGAAAAAGGGGAGGTGGAATGGCAGTATTAGTTAAGAACCTTATGACAGCAAAGCAAGTGGAGTTAAATAATGACAAGGCAGAAATAATGGCAGTTGAACTCAATGATATAGAAGGAAAAAAGCTAGACATAGCAGTAGCTTACATGCCACCAAAGACCAGAGCATGGAGGGAGTTGGAGTTTGAGGAGATGGTCGAGGATATGATTCAGTCGTTGAGAAGATTGATTTTAAGGAAGAATCGATTGATCTTGGTAGGAGATTTCAACTGTAGTGAGGTTGATTGGGAATCGGGAGATGCAGGGGCCAAATCAGAGATCTTGGGGAAGTCGGCTAGTGGAGTTGGTTACGGAAAATGTACTTGCACAACATGTGAAGGAAAATACAAGAATGAGGGGTAATAACGAACCTTCTAAACTCGATCTGATTTTTACAAAGGATCCTCACGAAATTAGTGATATAAACTATCTATGTCCTGTAGGTAAAAGTGATCACCTATTACTAAAATGGAAGTTGACCTCGAGTAATGCCAATAGATTAGACAATAGCTACATAAATGACAGATTAAATTATAGTAAAGCTGATTATGTATCCTTGAAAAGATATTTAGAGGGAGTAGATTGGGATCTTATTTTGAAGGAACAGGACGTACAAGGTAAATATAGTAGATTCCTCGAAATTTATAGAGTAGGAACCAATCTGTTTGTCCCAAGATATAAAACTGGAAATTTTACTAAGCAGAAAGATTGGTTTAATTTGAAATGCAAAAGAGCTTTGGGTAGGCGTGATGCAGCTTGGGCTAGATTAAGAAGAAGGAACACTGAGAGTAATCGGAATAAATATAAACAGGAGAGGAATAGATATG
This sequence comes from Paralithodes platypus, assembly GCA_032716605.1. Classification (NCBI taxonomy): domain Eukaryota; kingdom Metazoa; phylum Arthropoda; class Malacostraca; order Decapoda; family Lithodidae; genus Paralithodes; species Paralithodes platypus. The sequence goes on from CM064551.1 coordinate 1,035,708, forward strand.
TTAACATAATTAGGCAAGTTAAAATGAACTATGAGAAGAACATAGTAAATAAATGTGAAAGTGATCCTAGATTATTTTATAAATATATAAACAGTAAGTTGAAGGCAAAGAAACAAATTACTAAATTAAGAGTTGATGCTAGGACGTATGAAAATGTATCGGAGATGTGCGAGGTAATGAATAACAAATTGGGGTCAGTTTTTACTAGAGAGGAAGGTTTTGACGAACCACAGGCTGAAGTGTCTGCCTGGGTTTTAAAGGAGTGTGCAGAGCAATTAGTGGAGCCAGTGAGGGACATAATTCAAGCTTCCTTAGATAAAGGACAGGTTCCTGTTGAATGGAAAAGAGATAATATCATTCCGATATACAAGAATGGAAACCCTGAGGACCCTCTAAACTATAGACCAGTTTCACTTACTAGTATTGTATGCAAGATTTGTGAAAAGCTAATTAGGAAGAGATGGATGAAAATGTTGGAGAGAAAGAAGATAATAACCCCAAAGCAATTTGGATTCAGAGAAGGGACATCTTGTGTTACCAGTTTGCTATGTTATTACAGTAGGGTGATAGATGTACTCCAAGAAAGAGGCGGATGGGTGGACTGCGTCTACTTAGACCTTTCCAAAGCATTCGATAAGGTACCACATAAGAGATTGTTATCTAAGCTTGAGACGCTAGGATGTGTCAGGGGGAGTTTGCTGAAATGGATGGAGAGCTATTTAACAGATAGGGAAATGAGGACCAACATTAGACGAACTTACTCATCATGGCGGAAAGTTGAGAGTGGTGTGCCGCAGGGATCTGTGTTGGCACCTCTCATGTTCCTTATGTACGTGAATGACCTGCCGATAGGCATAAACTCCTACATGTCAATGTTTGCAGATGACGTAAAAATTATGAGACAAATAACAAATAAAAGTAGTTGTGAGGAGCTGCAAGGGGATTTAGATAAAATATACGAATGAAGCACCAAGTGGAAAATTAAATTTAATATAAGTAAATGCCATGTGTTAAATATGGGAAGAAGTGTGAATAGACCAAATTGGGAGTACAGGATGGGAGATAATATAATTAGCAAGGCCGAAAAAGAAAAGGATTTAGGGTTGATTATACAAGATAATTTGTCGCCAGAGAAACATATTAACAAGCTCTTTAGCGGAATGTATGCAATGGCCGGGAATATGAAAGTTGCTCTGAACTACTTGGATGAGACCATGGTAGCGAAAATTATGAAGAGTATGATTAGACCAAGATTGGAGTATGCAGCAGTGGTGTGGTCCCCGCATCTAAAGAAGCATATTCACAAGTTAGAAAGAATCCAGAGAGCAGTTACTAGATTGGTTCCAAGTCTCAGAGAGCTGCCATATGAAGGGAGGCTAGACAAATTAAATCTACCGAGTCTAAAAGAGAGGAGAGAGAGGGGAGACATGATAATGATGTACAAATGCACCCGGGGGCTGGAGAGGCTGGATAGGGAGGATACATTAATTATGGATACAGGAATAACTAGAGGCCACAGCTACAAAGTAAAAAGACCTACCTGCAAGAACGATATCAGGAAGTTTAGCTTCCCCTATAGATGTATTGACAAATGGAATGGGCTGGAGGAGGATGTGGTAGGGGCAAGGAATATCCATATTTTCAAGAAAAAATTGGATAAAAAGTAGACTGAGAGACGGGACAACACGAGCTTAGCTCAACTCCTGTAAACTACAATTAGGTAAATACAATTAGGTAAATAGGTAAAATATACCGGTATATATATATACCGGTATATATATACCAGTACAATATTATTATTATTAGATGCTGATATCACATACAGTACAATAATTTTCTTAACATGTCATTTTTTTTTTGGCAAAATGACTACACTCGACAATGACGATCCTTAACCCTCTCGCATATATGCATCAATAATTTTAGTCAACTTTCATTGAGCGAAGTATCCAACTGCCAGAGCAGTGGCAACAGTAAGACTGATTAATGGATATAGACCAGTCAAAGTAGGGCTGGACTTAGAACAAATTGCAATAGAAGGTTTTTTGGCTTTAACTTGTTTATTAGGTCCCTCTGATGAACATATAAAAAGTCTCCAACTTTTGGACACCGGGAAAGTGGTTAATTTGCATAAATTCAAGATGGCCGCCGTCCAAAACTTCAATTTACAGATAACTTTTTTCTGGTTGCTCCTAGACCCTATAAATGTATTACAAACAACGTTTTTTGGCTTTAACTTGTTTATTAGGTCCCTCTGATGAACATATAAAAAGTCTCCAACTTTTGGACACCTGGAAAGTGGTTAATTTACAGCCAAAAAACCTTACAGCCAAAAAACCTTCTATTGCAATTTGTTCTAGGTCAAGCCCTACCTTTACTGCACATTATTGTCTATTACATTTTGCCTAGGCCTATACTAATCCCATCATCTTGTTTCTTGTTTCAACAGATTGGTGCGACATCTACCGAAGCCATGGAAGAAGAGGTGGTGCATAATCCCTGCGGCATTTGCTCAAACACGTTAGACGAAGGAGAAACAGTCAAGCTGAGGGCGAAGGGAGCAGATACTATCAACAAGGCCAGTACTGAACGTGGAACGCCATCAATTACCGTGTCCGAGGGCCAAACGGTGCACATTGATTGCCGAAAGAAGCATGTCAATACGAAGCCAAATAGAATTCCTGGGAAGCAGAAGAAACGTCCTGAAAAACCTGCTCTTCATTCTCAGACACCAGACTTTTGTTTTACAGAGAACTGCTTTTTTTGTGGTACAAAAATCTATTTGGACACAAAGCATGATTCAGAAGAAGTGTATCCAGTACGCACCTTCAACTTTCAAAGGGCAATACTTTCTGCATGTGATGCCAGGGCTGATGAGTGGGCTGACACTGTTAGAGGCCGAATTAACTTTGCACGCGATCTTCCAGCAGCTGACGCAATATATCACAAGCAGTGCAGCTCAAATTTCCAGACACATAGGCAGATCCCCTCCAAATATCGTGATTCCGCAGACAGTGAACCTCCTCGCAAGGGTCGCAAAGTAGATGCCTCACGAGAGGAAGCATTTCTACTCGCAATCGAGGACCTAGTCAGTGGCAATGATGATGAACAGACTACAGTGGTTGATCTCGTTGATAGAATGTCCCAGTTGTGACCTGATGTTGAAGCGTATAGTGTAAAATACATGAAACAGAAACTTATTTCATATTTTGGGGATGAACTGGTTATTAGTAACGTGCATGGACGCAGCGATGTTGTAACTGTCAAAGAAAGTGCTGCAAAGATTTTGCAACAATTCAAAGACTCACCACAGACTGATGATGAGGAAGCAGAACAAAGAAAGATAGTCAGGGCTGCGGCACGGTTGATCAAAGCAGATATAAAGAACATTGATACTTGTAGAGATTTCTATCCAGATCCTTCTGAACTCCGGTCGCTGGAAAAGAATGTGGCGTACGTTCCGCAGTCCCTTCGTATATTGCTGCAAGAGACGTTCAGTGGCAAGTCATGTGATCTTGAAGTTGCATCAATTGGACAAAGTATCGTGCAACTTACCAGACCAAGGGCCATTGTAGCACCCATTCAGTATGGATTGGCGGTTCAAATGCACCAGCACTTTGGTTCCCGCTTTCTTGTGGACAGTTTACACAGCCACGGCTTCTGTCTGCCTTACGCAGAAGTTTTGAGGTTTTCGAAGTGTGCTGCCAATTTCAGGGGCACCAACATATCCACTGCAGGCAGGTTTGGACAGTTCGTTGCAGACAATGTTGATCACAACTTGCGTACGCTTGATGGGCGAGGAACATACCATGGTATGGGTATAATTGTTGCTGTCACCCCTGAAGTAAGAGACACAACATCAATACCAAGATTGCAGTCACCTGAAAACAACTTCACGGCAGCTCAAATTGAAATCAAATACTACCGCAGTGTTCGCAAGAAGGGTGGGCCTCTCGAATTTAGAAAGCTTGACCCCATTTCAGCATCTGACAAGCTTGAAAATCTGGACATTCTGTGGAAAACGTCATGGTTGCTTCGACCAAAACGACCAGGCTGGTCCGGCTTAATGCAGAGTGTGTGCCATGGACCACACCCAGGGAAATCATCCGTCCATTTCTTGCCCATGATTGACATGGACCCTACGGACATGAGTTGTATTTACTCAACACTTCATTTCGTTGCTGCGGAAAGCCATCGCCAGGGAACGACGCCAATGCTGACATTCGACCAACCGCTTTATTGGAAAGCGAAGACGATCATTGTTCATGAGAAGGAAGGAAGTGAACTGAAACCCATTGTTTTGAACCTTGGTGGCTTTCACTCTGTGATGAGCTTTTTGGGATGCATGGGCCATGTTATGGAAGCATCTGGGCTTAAGGAGGTTTTGGAACTTATATACGCTGAAAATGCTGTGACCCAAATGCTGAGTGGGAAAGCCTATGCACAAGCAATCAGAGGCCACTTCTTGGTTGACACAGCCTTGAGTTCGATTGTGTTAGGCAGGGCATACGGTGTCAACCTCTCAATGGTAGATGAGGAAAGTGACGCATGCAAGGACTTCCAGGAGGCTGCAGATCTTTTGGATAAGCTGTTGCGTGAAGACGTTTCACCGGATGAAGTCTGCAGTAAAGACGTTTTCAACAGAATTTCTGAAAACTTAAAGCTGAGAAGAGCTCCTTAGCAGAGCATAAGATGGGAAAGCTATGGATTCAATACATGGACATGATTGACCTGCTGCATCGCTTCCTGAGGGCACTGAGAATGGGCGATTTCCTACTGTACCTCGGAACACTCCAGGAGATGTTGCCGTACTTTGCAGCGTGTGGTCATAACAATTATGCCAAGTCAGCCCATGTGTACATTCAAGACATGATTGAACTTGAGCAGCTCAACCCAGACATGTTCTGTCAATTGAACTCCGGTCTATTTGTGATCCGCCGAAGTGATCGGCTGTGGGCAGGACTGCCAAGCGACTTGGTTATAGAGCAGGTTTTGATGCGCTCTTTGAAAACGAATGGTGGATTGACACGTGGTAGGGGCATGGAGGAAACGCAACGCCTGCGCTGGTTACTTGCTATGCCAGCCTGCGCTGAGGTGAGTGAAGTTATGCAAGAACTGACAGGGAAGCATTTCCACACCTCTGAGCAGCAAAAAGAAATGACTGAAGCAAGGCGTGAACGAGATAGGAAGGACACAGAGAAGGTTCTCGCATTCTTCAAGGATTATGATCCATTTCAAGAATCAAATGAACTCAGGAATATTGCCAACGGTGTGACAGGACCAGCCTCGGCCAATCCTCATTTACTGTATGAGGTTGGTATGAACATTGTGCAGAAGATGGAAGGTAGCAATGCTTTTGACTTTTCATTTAGGAAGAAAGATCAAGTTGAGTCGTTGGGTGCAAAGGTTACAATCAGTGCTGAAAAAGTACCAATCGACCCACAGCTCCTTTTCCAGAGGCTCCTCATCTTTGCTAATAACAGGGACTTAGGTGTTGAAGAGGTCTTTGCGTATGAGTTGTCTAGCTACCCTACTGCTCTGTTCGATAAGTGGGGGAGGCTCAGGGAAGCCAATAAACCACAGCTAGGAGATGAGATAGCTGCTGTTGTTCCCAAGTCGTCATTGGAATCATTTGAGGAAGAAAGGACTGTGACCCATGTTCTGGATGGTGGTTCCTTATTGCAAAGGATTCCATGGAAGAAGGGTGACACATTTGAGGACATTGCAAGCATGTACATGAAGCATGTTTCCAAAAACTTTCTCAACCCGGTGGTTGTATTCGACGGTTATAAATCAGGACCTACTACCAAGGACATGACACACAATCGACGATCAAAAGGAGTCTTTGGTCAAAAGGTGATGTTCACTCCAACCATGCCCCTTCGGTCAAAAAAGGAAAACTTCTTGTCAAACTTGGACAATAAGCAAAACTTCATTGACTTATTGTGTGAAACATTCAAGGCAAATGGAATTGACTGTGTCAATGCGCCAGCAGATGCAGATGTCATGATTGAGAAGAAGGGAATTGAGGATGCAAGGGAAACCGTGACATATGTGATAGGTGAGGACACAGACTTGTTGGTGCTGTTGTGTCATTATGCGGAACGAGGGATGAATGATTTGTACATCCATCCAGTTCCTAAAAAAGGTGCCTCTTCAGATCCATCAAACTACAGACCAATAGCTATAACTTCCACTCTTGGCAAAGTTTTTGAAATTATATTAAATAATCACATAATTAAGCATCTGGAGAATAATAAATTAATCAGTGATAGGCAATATGGTTTTAGACGATGTCGATCAACTGCAGACATTCTTTGCCTTCTTACGCATCAAATCAACCAAGCTACAGACCAACATGGTGAAACACATACAATAGCACTGGATATATCAAAGGCATTTGATAGAGTCTGGCATCAATCCTTATTGTCGAAGATGTCACACTACGGCCTTGCATCATTAGTTCCACTAATTTCTTCTTATCTTCATAACAGAAAAATACGTGTAATGGTAGATGGCCTTTATTCTCAATTTCACTCAATAAATGCTGGTGTTCCCCAGGGATCAGTTTTGGCCCCAACTCTGTTCCTCATTCATATCAATGATCTCATATCTACCACTCATAATCCAATACATTCCTACGCAGATGACTCAACACTCCACAGTTCCTTCACATTTACCAATTCTTTCACCCAACCCGATCTTATAAATTCAAAAATAAACACTGCAATTTCTCTGAACCAGGACCTTTCTAGAATTAATGAATGGGGACAAGAGAATCTAGTTTCCTTTAATGCACAGAAAACCAAGTACATTCAATTTTCTAACCGACAGAATCTCACTGACTCCCATATATTTTTTAATGATGTAAATATTCCCACTTCCCCTAGTATTGACATTCTTGGTGTAACATTAACTACTAACTTGAGCTGGACACATTATGTTAGAAGCATTGCTAAGAATGCCTCTAAAAAACTGGGACTCCTGTACAGAGTTCGAGAATTCTTCACTGACGAGCAGTTGGCCGTAATATATAAAAGTCATGTGCGCTCTCAGATGGATTACTGTTCACCTCTGTGGGGTGGAAGTGGAGTGGTTGCATTGAGGCATTTGGACAAAATTCAAAATAAAGCTATTAGATTAATCAATAACCCTGCAATCACACAGGACCTTCCTACATTAGCCATACGAAGAAACGTTGCATCCCTTGCATTATTCTACAGATATTTTCACAGCAATTTTTCCGAGGAACTTGCTTCAATTGTGCCGCCTCTCCACATCTTTCCCCGTAGAACTAGGGCAGCTGAGAGCGCCCATGAATTTACACTTTCTCCTCCACAATGCAGAACTTCTGCTTATCAGAATTCATTTATCCCCAGAGCTACTACTCTTTGGAATTCACTTCCCTCGAATTGCTTTCCACAAACTTACAATCAACAAATGTTTAAATCCAGTTGTTACAAACATTTTATGAATGGAGGATGCCTTTAGGCACATGGACCTTTTTGTTTTATCTGTGTTTTTCCTTCCTCCGTTCATTGTCTCTTTAAAAAAAAAAAACAAAAAAAAAAAAAAACTTCAAGTCGAGCAAGGAAGGTGGGAAATGTTGGCATATTAACTCAGTAGCAGAAGCTCTCGGTGAAAGCATCTGTCGTGTCCTGCCAGTTGTCCATGCACTCTGTGGATGTGACACAACCTCACGACTGTATGGTATTGGTAAAGGGGCTGCCTTGAGGAAAGTGAGGGAAGACAACGGTTTCTTGAAATGTATAGAAGCATTCTGTTGCCAAAGTGGAAGTAAAGACGCGATATCATCAGCTGGTGAAAAGGCCTTGGTTTATTTGTATGGGGGAAAAGGAAATGACACCCTTGACGGACTGCGAAAGACAAAGTTTTGCAACAAGGTGGCAAAAAGTTCAACTACCGTTGAAGTTCACAGCCTTCCCCCAACAACCGATGCAGCCAAATACCACTCGTTCCGAGTTTATTGTCAGGTCCAGGAATGGATGGGAAACTGTGTGGACCCCGAGAAATGGGGCTGGTGTCTGCGGAAGGGACAGCTTGAACCGAAGACGATGGATTCGCCAGTGGCTCCTGATTCACTACTGAAATTGGTCAGATGTCAGTGTAAGGGCAACTGTGACACTCAACGCTGTAGTTGCAAACGGAATGAGCTTGAATGTTCCAGTGCATGTGGTCAATGTAAAGGACTCTGTCAAAATAGCAACTTTGATGCAAGCACCGATGATCCAAGTGAATACGAACTCCTATCATGAATTACATAATTGGCTCTGAATGACGTCATACTACGTCATGTTTTTTTTTTTTTTTTATAAAAAAGAGGGACAACAGGTCAAAAAACCCATACAAGCACAAAGTGCCTGTGTCACCCCTTGTGAAAGAGACAGTTCAGCCTGTCTGTAAGGTTTTTCGGCTGTAAATTAACCACTTTCCAGGTGTCCAAAAGTTGGAGACTTTTTATATGTTCATCAGAGGGACCTAATAAACAAGTTAAAGCCAAAAAACGTTGTTTGTAATACATTTATAGGGTCTAGGAGCAACCAGAAAAAAGTTATCTGTAAATTGAAGCTTTGGACGGCGGCCATCTTGAATTTATGCAAATTAACCACTTTCCCAGTGTCCAAAAGTTGGAGACTTTTTATATGTTCATCAGAGGGACCTAATAAACAAGTTAAAGCCAAAAAACCTTCTATTGCAATTTGTTCTAGGTCCAGTTAAATGATTGCTAGATTTACTGGACTAATAGTATGTGCCACCATATGGTGTGGACGTGATTGAAAATTACCGTATTACCTCCTTCAAATTACTAAAACATTAATGCGTCCTCTGAGGGACGTAATCTAGTCAATTTGATTCTTATTTACTGTACTTATCTATATATAGAGGGTGCATTTCGAATCACGGGTTCACATTTGGTGACCTACTCCAACTCGAAGGACTTGAAGCGCATCCCTATGTGCGAGAGGGTAGATTTTCCATTTAACTCTTAAAAATAAACTATTTGTAGATTTTCCCTTGAGTAGCACACACATAGCCTACACGGGCCAGTACTAAACACATATATCCCTGGGTGTAAATGGATATCAATATAAAATGTTGTTGCCAGTTTTGGACCGATGTATTTTAAATATCAGCTTTTAACACCTTACGAGCGGCCTATGCGGTTTATTTATGTGTACCGCCCAGCGGGGTGTTTTTAGCCAAAATAGGGCTGTTTACGTGATCATTTTCATGCCTAAATAAGGCCCAGAACGTAAAACAAGTACCTATCCCTGAAAGGGCATAAACAGAGCTTTCGAATGACACCATAACGATCCTTGTATGATGGATAGTTTTCTTGCAATAACCGTGCAACGCGAGTGCAAAAAGCAGGTAATTCGGTACTTTCGGTACATAATTGAGTATGTAGCGAGTGAGAGAGGGAGGAGGGAGCTGAGATTTGTGTCAGTAGGTTCGCCGCGGTGGTCTGGAGCAGTCATACGCTCGCTAGTCTCCTGCCACCACTTGTCTCTCTCTCTCAGCCACATTACGTGCTGAAATTGCCACTCGAGTTATGTCGAGCGCCGCCACATAGTCCAGCTTTATTTAACTCGACTTATGTTGCTCGCCGTTAATTAAGGGTTAAGGAACAGTACTTTGTCCAATATAGGACAATTTGGTGTTGGCATGATTTCGGTCTCCCATAATCAGTACTACACATGGGCCAGTTACTAGGCCCATACATTTCACTGTGAAAATGATAACTTAAATAAATTGGGCCAAACATGAGTCAGATTTATGGTTTTTGGCAAAATATAGTTATAATCTATAATGGCATGATTACGGTTCTTCCTCTTTTGTCCAGATTAAAACTATTATAGAACTGTTATACAAGCTGATATATAAATTGAATTGGGCGAATACTGGCACCTAGGTTTAAGATTGTTGGTCGAATGTAGTGCAAATTGGAGTCGGCATGACTTCTGTTTCCCCTCATCGGTCCGAAACATCTACCACTACTGGGCACATACCGGTACATATCCTGCTGTGCAAACGGATAACTATATTAAATTGGGCCAAAGCGGGCAATCGGAGTAAACGTTATCAGATTTATAAAGTTAAAATTGACATTGGCATGATTCAAGTTCACTGACATCGGTCCTGATTAGGGCCAACATTGAACCAATATAAAAAAAATATACTGAACAGTAAAACTTCGCTGTTTCGGACCCCAAAGCTCCTGAAATCCGGCAGAACCGGAATCTGTTGGACCAATACATGCAGCCAGCTTAAGGATTAATGGCACAATGTAGTAAAAACTGCTGTCAACATGATTCAGGTTTACCTTTATTGGTCTGAAACACGGGCCAGCACTGGGCCGGACATCCCGCTGTTCAAACGGACAACGGTAGCAAATTGGGCCAAAGATGGCAATCATAGTTTAGGTTATCAAATCAATAGAGTGAAAATTGTTATTGGAATTATTATGGTTTCCCGCAATCGGTTCTGAATATGGCCAATATTCAACCAATACAGACAGCCAGCTTCATAACAGTGACATTATTAACACTGTTGTTTTTGTCCCCTTTAAGGGATATTGGCACAATGTAGTAAAAACTGATGTCATGAATAAGGTTATCCATTATTGGCCCATTTAATGGGCCAATGTTGGTCCATCGAATGCCGGGGTGCAAATGGTAAACTAAAATGAAACGGAGAGGTTCTGGCAGTTATTGGCCCAGTACAGTATAGAGTGAATCGGCACATGCAAGGTCTTCCATCATTGGTCCAATGCTGGCAGCTGACATTTGATTTACTAGGCCACTTAAATACAACATTAATTGGCATGATTATGGTGATCATGCATAGGGCCAAAATATTTTGAGTTTCTGAATACCGGTATTTGCATAAATCAAATGGGCCGATATTGGCCGACAGATCTAAAGGTATCGGACCAATACAAGACAACACAGTGCTGGCCTGATTACATGGCCCAAATAATCTGGGATTCATTGGCCAACTTCAGGCAGCTACATTACACATATAATTGGCACAACATGTTAACATTGATGTCAGCACAATTATTATGGTATCCACCATTGGCCAAGTTAACGGGCCAATGTTGTTCCATCAAAGGCCGGGATGCAAGTGGTAAACTAAAATGAAACGGTGCGGTTCTGGCAGAGTTATTGGCCCAGTACAGCACAGAGTGAATCGGTACAGGCAAGGTCTTCCATCATTGGTCCAATACTGGCAGGTGACATTATATTTACTGGGCCACTTAAATACAACATTAATTAGCACGACCATGTTTCTCATGCATAGGACCAATGTATATTGAGTTTTGGTATACAGGTATTTAATTAAATCAATGGGCCGATATTGGCCGACAGATCAAAAGGTATTGGACCCATATAAACAAAACAATGCTGGTCTGATTATTGTTTTACTGCAGTGGCCCAATTAATCTTTGATGCTTATGAAATAACTAAAATACATTGGCCCACTTCAGTCAGCTACATTACAGGTTATTGGCACAATGTGTTAACATTGATGTCGGCACGATTATGGTTATCCACCATTGGCCAAGTTACCGGGCCAATGTTGTTCCATCGAAGGGCGGGGTGCAACCGGTAAACTAAAATGAAACGGAGCGGTTCTGGCAGTTATTGGCTCAGTATAGCACAGAGTGAATCGGCACATGCAAGGTCTTCCATCATTGGTACAATGCTGGCAGCTGACATTATATTTACTAGGCCACTTAAATACAACATTAATTGTCATGATTATGGTTATCATGCATAGGACCAATATATCTTGGGTTTCTGAATATTTGCATAAATCAAATGGGCCGATATTGGCGGACAGATCTAAAGGTGTCGGACCAATACAAGGCAACACAATGCTGGCCTGATTATTGCTCAAGTACATTGGCTCAATTAATCTGGGATGCTTATGAAATAACTAAAATACATTGGCCCACTTCAGTCAGCTACATTACAGGTTATTGGCACAATGTGGTAACTTTGATGTCGGCACGATTATGGTTATCCACCATTGGCCCAGTTACCGGGCCAATGTTGTTCCATCGAAGGCTGGTGTGCAAACGGTAAACTAAAATAAATTGGGACTGTGACGACAACAAAAACTACAGTTATCAGACCGATAAAAACAAATATTATAAGGCCGTTATTAAGACTATATCGGGCCGATTACCCAATGTGTGCTGGAAATACATTGGCCTACTTCAGGCAGCTACATTACAGGCTATTGGCGCAATATGTTAATATTTGTGTCGGCACGGTTATGGTTATTTACCACTGGCCCAGTTACTGGGCCAATGTTGTTTCATCGAAGGCTGGTGTGCAAACGGTAAACTAAAATAAATTGGGACAGTGACGGCAACAAAAAATACAGCTATCGGGCCGATACAAAACAAATGATAAGGCCGTTATTAACTACATATCAGGTCGATTGTTTAATGTTTACTGGAAATACATTGGCCCACTTCAGGCAGCTACATTCCAGGTTATTGGCGCAATATATTATAATTGGTGTTGGCACGGTTATAGTTATCCATAATTGGCCCAGTTAACGGGCCAATGAAGTTCCATCGAAGGCTGGTGTGCAAACGGTAAACTAAAATAAATTGGGACGGTGACGGCAACAAAAACTATGGTTTTCGGGCCGATACAAACAAAAATTAGAAGGCCGTTATTAACCTAACAAGTGCGCATGGGGGTAATTGGAAACGTCCCCCTGTGCTGACGTATTTGTGGTGTTTCCGTCACTAAAATATTCATTGTACCATTAATAGCATTAATACTTATCCATATGCGCCTATTATGGGTTGATTATAAAGGTATTAACCTGAAACAACAATAAAACGAGTGAAAACAGCGTTTGGATGGTCAAAATCGGAGATATAGCCCGCGAGTTGTATAATGTATGGGTGAGGCAAGCTGCTTTCCCGCCAATTTCCCCCAAGGCCACTGAGACACAGTCGATCGATACTCTCTCTCTCTCTCTCTTGCACTCGCTTGCCATCAGTGATGACAACACCCTGCTTGCAACTCGCTAATGTTAGCACGAAAATATACCTCAGAATAAGGGAAGAACAGGGAAAATAGGTGATAACTGAAGGAGAGGTGGAAAGTGGGGAAGGAGGGGAGGTAGAGGACTGAGATTTTGCATGGCCCAGGGGCCAAAAAAAAAAAAAAAAAAAAAAATCGATGTCAAAAGTTGATTTTTTTTTTCACTCACTCTTAAGAGTCTCCCCGCAGTCCGCCGGGGGAACTCTTAAGAGTCTCCCCCCGGTTCCCGGGTTAACTATTTATCGGGCCGATTGTTTAATGTTTGCTGGAAATACATTGGCCTACTTCAGGCAGATACATTACAGGTTATTGGCAAAATATATTAAAATTGGTGTCGGCATGGTTATAGATATCCACCATTGGCCCAGTTAACGGGCCAATGAAGTTCCATCGAAGGCTGGTGTGCAAACGGTAAACTAAAATAAATTGGGACAGTGACGGTAACAAAAACTACGACTATTGGGCCGATACTAACAAAAATTAGAAGGCCGTTATTAACTATTTATCGGGCCGATTGTTCAATGTTTGCTGGAAATACATTGGCCCACTTCAGGCAGATACATTACAGGTTATTGGCACAATATATTAAAATTGGTGTCGGCACGGTTATAGTTATCCACCATTGGCCCAGTTAACGGGCCAATGAAGTTCCATCGAAGGCTGGTGTGCAAACGGTAAACTAAAATAAATTGGGACAGTGACGGCAACAAAAACTACGGTTATTGGGCCGAAACTAACAAAAATTAGAAGGCCGTTATTAACTCTGTATCGGGCCGATTGTTCAATGTTTGCTGGGTCCCCTCAACCCATTATTATATCCCACGGCCAGGTGTTGGGTAAATTGATTTGTTACCGGTCGTGGGATACAATACTGGGTTGAGGGGGGCTCTGCCTCCCTCACCCCCCATGACTTATTGTCATCATCATAAGCGGCTCGCTTGGTGTAGTGACTAGCGTCTCGGACTTCCACCCAGAAGGCCCGGGTTCGCGCCCACGCTCGGCGCATTAAAGATTTTTCACAAGCACTGAGTCGTTACCATCCCTCATGAGCAAAGGGATGGGGTAGTAGTACAGGACCCCAATGGAAATACGCCTAATCGGCCTTATTGAGCTATCCTTAGCTAGCTTAGCATGCGCTAGCTTTAAGAACTATTATTATTATTATTATTATATATATTACCAGCAGGGGCAAATATCAGCAGTCAAATTATACGCGAATGTAACTGCGAGCATGCGACTATGTTAACAAAGCGGACATTATGCCCGCTAACACAACTCTTGCCTTCCTTTCTTCTCTTACTCAATTACTGAAGCCTTTCACACTTAGTGGGATTGGCTTAACAGCTCTTTATGACACACAAAGTAATTATTGAGGCAATAGGCCTATACATGTTAACGTGCTTAACACGCCATTAGGCATCTACTAAAAAAGGAAGATCAATTTTGTATTCATAGGCCTAGGCCTAATGTCTTATCATTCTTATGGCAGGCCTAATTAAGCTAAGAGTAGCCTACCTATGCCAGCCAAAACCTAATGTAGGCTAGGCCTAATTGATGCACAAATTTGTGCGGTGAAAACACATACTGTTATAGTCTATTCGCTGTTAGTAGGCGAGAAATCATGACCTCTAACCTCTGTATCTCAAAAAGGGTTAGAGCAAATTGGCTGTAAATTTCCACATCTAGGCTATTCCTTGACTGACTCTTCCCAAATGGTAGACATATTAGCTTGATCACTCTAGTTGTTTCTTAGTTACAGAGGTTATAGGTCATTATTTCTTGCCTACTTACAGTGAATAGACTAGGCCTATTGTAGATTGATAAAATATTTGCTTAATAGGCTATATTGGCTGTGCAATTGTCTCAATTTGACTATTTTTACCTAATTAGGCCTAATGCAGGGAATTTATCTAGTTTTACACCGGGTCGAAACCATCGATATATTATTTAGACAAATATGTTAGTTAGGTCATGTACTTCATTGCCATATATGTCCACCCTGTCGGAAATTCATTATAAAAAACACAAAAACAGGGAACGTGAGCTGGGTTTAGACCGTTGTGCACCCATAGACAGGGAACGTGAGCTGGGTTTAGACCGTCGCGAGACAGGTTAGTTTTCGGTTAGGTTAGGTTAGGTTAGGCTATTTTTTTTGCATTTTCCGATGGGGTTCATTAAAAAATATTCCTAAAAAACCCAAAAAAAAAAAATAAAAAAAAAAAATACTTGTAAAAATCGTCCCCGATGTAGTTTGTAGATGTTTAGGTGACAATCACCACGGTCGATCTGGGGATCCGCCGCTAATGAGCTCGTCCTGGAATCTTTACCACTCTTTACAGGACTGACCATGCCATTTTTATCGGCACTAGCTCAGAGAAGAGTGTTGAGAGGGGAGAAGGGGTGTTGGAGAGAGAGGAAGGTGTTGGAGTGGGTTTGTTATGTGTGTTTAGTCTGTATACGTCGTCAGGATGTCCCCTGACTGGGTGCAAGCATGTGAAACATGGTAGGACGTACTACCGCACCCACTAAATGTCCGCCGTGGCAGGGATTCGATCCCGGGTCTTTCAGATTCACACGCGAGCGTGCTCACCACTTGACCAACACGGCCTATAAAACTAGATATTTACTTAAAGCAGCCTGAGCCTATTACCAACCCCCAAACAGTATCCCATGTTATGCCCTGGCCCCTAGGCCTAATACCACTCTCAATCAAAATTCGAACCGATAAATTCGTACCTACCAGTAGCGCTGCCTAGGCTAGGCCTACATTTTTCGTGAATAGATATAGACAATGGTTTAAAGGAAAGACCATCCTATATTATGTTCAAATAATATGTAATAGCACTGTGTATGGTTGTATTAAATTTAAATAGTGATAGATGTGTATATTAATGGGATAAATATTCCGAAGTTAGCATACGTTGAGAAAATTATAGTGCAACACTGTTGCCAGATACTAAACAACCCCATTACCATTATATCATAATGGATTTTACTCATTTGCATAATTTCAAATACCTAGGACAGAATGATCCACAGGTACACGTGGAAACGGATGTTGACGATGAAGGATAAGACAGTGGTGGAACGAAAGTCATTGATTGATTATGTATGTGTGGATGAACGAATGAAGAAATCTGTGATGGATGCTAGGGTGTAAAGGGGTATTGGAGGGGGTCTGTCTGATCATTATGTAGTGGTAGCTAAGGTTAGGATACAAAAGAAGTGGGTGAGGAGAGCTGGAGGGAGGCGAGAGGAGGGTGGAATGGTGAGGAGGGTGGAGAGGGTGCAGGAGGAGGAAGTCAGGGAGGAGTACAGGAGAGCAGTGGAAAGACGACTAGGTGGGTTCGACCTGGAAGTTATGGAGGAAGTGGAGGAGATGAGCAAGGTGTTTAAGGATGAGATCTGTGCAGCATGTGAGGAGGTGTGTGGAGTGAGGAGTAGAGGGAGGGGAGTGAAAGGTACAGCATGGTGGACAGAAGAGGTAAGAATAGCTGTGGAAGAAAAGAAGAAAGCATATAGAGAGTGGTTGGGTAGTAGAGGGAATGAATATTTCGAGAGACAGAAACGAGCGAGGTACATGGAGAGTAAGAGGGTGGTGAAGAGAGTAGTGAAGGAAAGTAAGAGAAGAGTAGATGAGGAATTTGGAAGAAATCTGAGTGTAAAATGGAGGGAGAGTAAGAAACTGTTCTGGAAAGAAGTCAAGAAAGTTAGGGAAGGTAGCAAGGGAAACAGTAAGGGTGTGAAAGATAAGAATGGGAGAATGCTAGCCGAGAAGCAAGAGAGAGTCGAAAGATGGAGGGAGTACTTCAGTGAGTTGCTAAATGTAAGGAATGAAGAGCCAGCAAACATAGCTGGATATGGTATGGGAGGGAGAAGAAGAGAAGTAGTGGAGGAGGAGGTGGGGATCAGGAGGTCAGAAGTGTGGGAAGCCATGAAAAGAGTGAAGTTGGAGAAAGCACCAGGAACAGATGGAGTGTGTGGGGAAATGTTGAGGTATGGTGGTGAGATAGTGATAGAATGGGTATGGAAAATGTGCAAACTAGCATGGGAGAAGGGGAGTGCACCCGATGACTGGAAGACTGGCATAATAGTCCCCCTATATAAGGGCAAAGAGGAAAGAGGAGTTTGTGGTAACCACCGAGGAATATGTCTTCTAAGCGTAGTAGGGAAGGTATACAGCAGGATAGTGATTGAGGGAGTGAGAGTGAGAACGGAGAAATGGATAGGCGACGAGCAGGGAGGTTTTAGGAAGGGAAGAGGATGTGTCGATCAGATTTTTACCCTGAATTGTGTTGTGGAGAAGTATCCGGAGAAGAAACAAAAGGTGTATTTTGCCTTTATGGACTTGGAGAAGGCCTATGACAGAGTGGATAGAGAAGGTTTGTGGAAAGTACTTAGAATATACGGAGTAGAGGGCAAGTTGCTGAAAGCAGTGAAGAGCATGTATGAGGGTGCAAAGGCGGCAGTACGTGTGGAGAGTGAGCACAGCGAGTTCTTTGACCTGAATGTTGGTTTGAAACAGGGGTGTGTGATGTCCCCGTGGTTGTTTACAGTATATATGGATGGAGTCATGAAAGAAATACTATCAAGAGCAGTGGATGTTGGTGTATCGCTGAAAAGGGAGGGAATTGAGTGGAAGCTACCTATACTGCTGTTTGCGGATGATACAGTTCTGATGAGTGATAATGAAAGAGAGTTGCAGGGTCTGGTAAATGAGTTTGGAACAGTGTGCGAAAAACGGAATTTGAAGGTAAATGTGGGGAAGAGCAAGGTTATGGTCTTCGAAAGGGGTGAAGTCACAGAGTGTGAGGTGAAGCTGAACGGTCAGGCTATGGAGATCGTCAACTCTTTTAAGTATCTGGGCAGTGTGTTGAATAAAGATGGGACTATGGATGAAGAAGTGCGGGAGAGGGTACAACAGGGGAAGAGGGTTGTAGGAACGCTAAAAGCAGTAACAAGAAATAGGGTGGTCAGTATGGAAGTGAAGAAGTCCTTGCATGACAGTGTGGTAATCCCGACACTGACCTACGGAAGCGAAGTATGGACGTTGGTTGAGAGACTCAGACCAAGAGTGAGAGCAGTGGAAATGAATTACTTAACCTAACAAGTGCGCATGGGGGTAATTAGACACCTCTCCCTGTGCGCATGTATTTGAGGTGTGTCCGTCACTAAAATATTCATTGTACCCTTAATTGCATTAATACTTATCCATATGTGCCTATTATGGGTTGATTATAAAGGTATTAACCTGAAACAACAATAAAACGAGTGAAAACAGCGTTTGGATGGTAAAAATCGGAGATATAGCCCGCGAGTTGTATAATGTATGGGTGAGGCAAGCTGCTTTCCCGCCAATTTCCCCCAAGGCCACTGAGACACAGTAGATCGATACTCTCTCTCTCTCTCTTGCATTCGCTTGCTATCAGTGATGACCACACCCTGCAACCGGCTTTCTAATGTTAGCACGAAAATATACCTCAGAATAAGGGAATAACAGGGAAAATAGGTGATAACTGAAGGAGAGGAGGAAAGTGGGGAAGGAGGGGAGATAGAGGACTGAGATTTTGCATGGCCCAGGGGCCAAAAAAAAAAAAAAAAAAAAAAGTTTTTTTCGATGTCAAAAGTTGATTTTTTTTTTCTCTGAATCTTAAGAGTCTCCCCGCAGTCCGCCGGGGGAACTCTTAAGAGTCTCCCTGCAGCTCCCGGGTTAAGGAGTGTGTGCGGAGTTACATGGATGGATAGACAGACTAATGAGGAAGTAAGAAGGAGGTGTGGTGTGGAGGTAGATGTGCTGGAAAGTGTGAAAAGGAACAACTTGAGCTGGTTCGGCCATATGGAACGTATGGAAAGCGAGAGAATGACTAAGAGGGTGTACGAGAGCGAGGTGGAGGGACAGAGAGGGAAAGGTAGACCGAATGAGAGGTGGAAGGATGGAGTGAGGAAGTACATGAACGAAGGCGGTGCTGGTTGGGGGGAGGGGCGTCGACTGACTAATGACTGTTGGCTAATGACAGAGGTGCATGGGGGCGGTTCGTTCGTGGCCACCCCTTCGGGGATCACGGCATCAGGCAATAGATAGATAGATAGATTAATATAATATTTTCCTATCTTTTTTGTAGTGATATTTGTATGATTTAGTGGTATATTGGTGTCTGTCTAGGGTTATAATGCATTGTGAAAGTTATCTCTGAGTCTCTGACTTGGTAACAGTTCGGTATGGGCCGGCTTAAGTAACCCTGCTTTCTTTGAGTATTATACGGCAAGAGAAGCTTTCGGTTCTGTCATTACTGTTCAAGGTTAACAGCAACTGCTAAATTCGACATAATGTTCAAATAATATGTAATAACACTGTCTATGGTTGTATTAGACAAAAATCGTGATAGGTTTCTATTTTATGTGGATAAATAGTATTAAGCTGAATAAACTAAATACCGAAAGTTCACTAGAGTGGATGTTGACACATTTGCTAGATAAGTTTAAAGTCAAATATATGAGGGAGGAGGGAGGTAGGAAGGAAGGGCAGGGTAAGTCACACAGGCAATTGCCAAAACTTTAAAGGTCCATATCATTGTTATTAAACAAAGCATTTGGCAAAGGGAGGAATTGTTAAAAACCTTAGCCAATACTCTGCTATTCACCAAAAATAAATTTGAATTATCATTATTATTTGGTAGGGTAGGTATGTATAGGTAGGTTGGCTAATAATTATGGTTAATTTAGATGAAGTGGACTGTATATATTTGATTTAGAAGAAGAATTAACACATATAGAATATTTACCTTTTATGATGAACTCAGTTGGTGATTGAAAGATGGCGGAAGATATACTAGTTGACTTGAGTGGTTAGTAGGATAAAGAAGCGTATGGAAAAAAGGCTAGGATAGGCTAGATATTTACGTTATATTTCATGATAACTAACAAAAGATGATTATGTAGTGACTAAATAAAAATGAGATGAAAGTGAAGCGAAAACACCTAATATATGAAACTATGAAGAAGTAAGCTTAGCGTGTGTAGCGGGGACGGAGGTTGGTTGGAGAGTGAGGGCGAGAGAAACATCTTCGTGTCTCTCGTGACTATCCGCGCATAGTATGGAAAATGTATCCCATCTTTATATTGAGAGACATATGAACAATCTTAATACATAATACACAAATATATGGGAATTATAATCCTACAATACTTTCCCCTATACAACTAAAGAATAATATATTCTTACCAAAATGATGGAACGTTCGACCTATGGTTACGGAAGCGTTCAACGTAAGACTACGGAAGCGTTCGACTAAAGACTACGGAAAGATACGTAACGCTACATCACCCCAGATTACGTAACATCGAGACTGTTCATACTAGATAGAGTATACTAAGAGCTTAGTATGGTGTTATGACCGGCACAATGAAATAAACAAGGGCACTTAATATTGGACTACAAGATAGGCTAGATCTGCAACAACGGTACGCTAATTCCAAACCCTCAAACTATTAAGCCGGTGAACAAAACACTTAAACCCTCCAGAGTTAATCTACTGGATAACGGGGTATCAATTAACTGGGTTAAGTGTACTTCTACAAAGGCTTTCCGGTGACGGCAAAGCCTACTCACAACAAGAGTAATTACGTTAATAAAAAGCTCTCAAGTAATACAAATTCTTAAATAAACTATGACAAGATTTAATAAAAGATTATATGCTTACGTTATCTTTAGTGTGAGTCTGAATTCAACACTAAAACTCTTCAATGCTCTATGAAAACACTTGAAGTCTAGTCCTACAGCAAACAGATATGGAATCTTCTGAAAAACGTCTGATGCTCTAAGATGCTCGTCGAATATAGAACAGGAATAATGCAGGGGCAGGACACCAAAGCGTGTATCTTAAATACACCAAAAAGTAGGATACATATATATGGAAACTAGAGAGTGCAACAACTCTGTGACAGCACTAACAACAGCAACTCAAAAACAGTACTTCCTTAGCCAAAGTAACAGCCATACTGGGTTGTGCACTATGCATCAACCTAGGCTAAAACAATACGTGAATAATTGCTAAAGCATACGCGGTTAAAGTTAATAAACAAAATGCTGTCTTTCTTACTAATAAAGTCTAGCAGCAGCATAAAGGTACAGGGAGCCTAGGCAGAGCTCAAGCATGCTCGCAGCCTACTGTCTCCCCTGAACAGATTTCCCTTATCTTACGTTAAGTGACTAGGAGGCTCTCTTGGTAAGTCCAGATCTCAAGTATCTGGTCTTACCCTGGCGCTCCTCAAAGGTCAACAAAATGAGTTAGCAAGTATACAAGCAAGAGTAGGCAAAAGCTCTTCGCTTGTATACTGCTAAGCTCTCAAAGGAAAATATGCACAAGGGTGTACTACAGGCTACCTAGCTCCGTCGAAGTCGTACAGGCTCTGACTTGCCATATACATAACACAGACAACGACCAAAGATACCCTCCACTGTCTAGCATTAAATAGTAATAAAGAACAACCAAATAATTAGAAGCACCCAACAATATGAATCCATGTGACTATGATTCTAATAACCTCTAAAGCTAGTGCAAAACATATATGTGAGAACAGGCGCTGGTAATACGACTGGCCGACTATGGAAGTCGTATGCGAGAACCAGAAGGGATGGGTAATTGAATAAAGATAAGAAGTATTGGAAAGAAGGAGTTCAGAGAGGGGCACAGCAGTAAAGGGGGTTAGATGTGAGAGAGAATGCGAGGGACTTGTAGGGCCGAGCGCGCGATGCCATGTTCTGACGAGAGAGAAGGAGAGAAGTACTGAGTCTGGCCACCAGATGGCTCTGCGACCAATCACAGGCCGCTACGTCATATGCCATGCCAGGCCCGCCGTCCAATAGCGAGCTGGCGGGCCCACCGAGCGAGGAATGCACACGTACATACGCACACACACTGCCTCTTCACTCTCCCCTCCGACTCTCTCTCTCTCTCTCACGCGCTGCATGTTATAATCACTACCATGGATATAAAATACTTCTAAGTCTCACAGACAAGAATAAAGGCAAACACTGATCTGTCTGTGACAACATGAATACTAAGAAAGAAAGAATATCGTTCTACGATTATTATAGCCCATTTCACTGCCGTGGCGAGTGCTAGCGAGTCACGAGTACATTCTGGCAAGCTGGCCAGCGTAACAATGGACAGTTAAATGATTGGTGGAATTCGTAGGGACTCAAACTGTTTTGAGAGAGTGAAATAAAAAAAAATAATAGATCTGAATAATAAATCGACTATGTTATTAAGCAAAACTGGGGGATGCGTGGAAGCCTATAGACTGTAGACGGTAAACTTTGTGTGGGTAGCGAATACGGTTTTAAAGTCATTTAAGAATAGACAGTTTTCAATGCTGCGGCCAAACTATTCCACCCATTTATATTCTTTTGGTATCAAAACGTTCGGAATCGCGAGACTCACCCAACTACGCAAACATGGCTTTGATCATCGGCGTAGTTTTCAAGATGTGGAATTTTAACCCTTGTCTAGCGGGGTGTTTTGGGCTATTTTGGTCATATTCAGGCCCTCCCGAATGATCAATCAAGTATCTGCATGAGAAGAAATATATTCAGCAAAAAACTAGGTTCTAAAAGCTTCAAAATGAGACCAGAACGAGCTACGTAGCACTCGTGGTTCTCATGCAGTGGTGCCACCAACATGGGAGTTTAGCGTATAGCGGCATATTTTTTCCCACTACGCACACTACTGGTAACACTGCCGGCCTCTCGAGAACAGAGGGAGCGTGAGTCAGTGGGTGGCGGTAAGCCCTGGGTGTCGGACGTGTGACCTGCTGCGCTACCGGCCATTTGCACTCGATTTTAACCCTTTAAAAGCCTTAATAATGCTCCTAACTTGCTGCAAATTGGTGCACGACTTAAGTCGAGCGCCGCTCTTTAACCCGTTGAGCCCCGGCTAGTTATAATATTTTGTTCACCCCTGTCCCACGCCATTTTCACTTCTTTTTTTTGTTTGCTAAAATGGAAGACAAGGATGAGAAATGAAAAAAATAATAAAAAAAATCACCTCGGACATTTTTGGGGGGTGGGGGGGGGGGTGGGGGGGGGGAGCCTCCAAAAAATTTGTTGAGCCAAAATGGAAGAGAATGGTGAGAAATGAATAAAAAAATAAAAAAAAATAATTTCGGTCATTTGGGGGGCGGGGGGGGGGGGGTCGAAAGTTCGTCTCCCCCGCATGACCACCCGCCCGGGAGCACTAGGGTAAAATAGTATGGTATTGTACGGCATACATCCTAAGGAGTGTCTCACATAAATCTCAAGCCTCTAGCTCCCATACGACCGGAGTAATGAAGGTTCAAAGTGGCGGTGAACTAAGGGTGTAAAGTAGCCCCACTAAGCCCACCACCACCAGCCGCGCGGCTGTCTCGGCCCGTTCACACCTACCGGCCCGGCTCCCACACACACTACGGTACCTCCCCCTCCTATTCTCCCGCCATTTCCTACCTTTCGAGCCACGTAAGTGTTTTTTATATGTCGGACACACGTGATGCGTCGCTGGGAGTTGGTGATCAAACACTGCCGACGCATCACGTGCGACGCTGGGTCTCACTGGGTTAAGGCTTAAGTGGAATTCGAGTTATTTCAAGATTGCCGGAAAAAACCTACGTGCAAAATCAAAACCTTCTCTACAACATTTGCGGAGCATTAGTAGTGGAGTCCATATGCCAAAGCCCAATAATTTCCTATGAGTGGGAGAGACGGTTTTTAGGCGTAAAATGTTTCGGGAAATCGGCTGCCACGGACCTGTTTGGCCGCCATGCCCAATGTTTAGCATATCAAAAGTTGCCCAATACAAAAACGCACCTCTTGTGAAAGTTTGATCCCGATCCAAAAAGCGGTTCTGGAGTTATTGCGTCAAAACCGGAGTGTAAGAAGAATTTGGATGAATAAACGGGTTTAATGATTACAATAGGGGTTCCCCGTAGTGGTCGAACCCCTAATAATAATGATAATTAGAGTAGAAAAGCCCTCCACCAATCACCCCGCTCCCTTCTACTTGCTTGCCTCGCCAGCTGATATTGACAGTTCCAAACGTCAACACGACACACCTTCCCAGCCAGCCAATCAGCAGCCTCCATTTTCGGAGCACACAGCTAGACTTCCAACCTCACCTCTAAATTTGCTCTCGTTCTCTTCCCGGATATTTTCCTATGGTTGCAATAGATCCAATACCTCGGTGCCAGCCCTATACTCCCGTAAGCCACTGAACAAAATTTGTAACCAGCTTCCAGGAACTTATTATGAAGAGAAGAGAGTGGAGGTGGAGAAAGCGAGAAATCAAATCGAGCGGGCGGCCGTGCGAGCCGCTCAGCCAATCACAGCGTGGGAGAGCGGGAGGCGGGACTATAAAGGGAGGGGAGGAAGGGTTACTGGGGTCATTCACCCCTCGGAACTCACTGGGCTAGCTTCCTGCAACCCACTTACTCTCTCTCGCTCGGGCACGAAAGGGAACTCGGAGCCAACCATTCCAGCTACCCTGCCCCCACCTAATGTTCCAGCACAGACCACTCCTGAACTAGACTTGCTGTCACCCACTAGGTGGATACACCTTAAGTATCCGGCCGCCTGTCGTCAGATCGCTAGCTTACACACTCACAGCCAAGCGATTCAAGAGGGACGACAATTAGTGGACGGGAGCGAGAACTTTCAGAAGAGCTATTTGCCAGCTCTGTGGTGGTAAAACAGTTCCAGCACATACACTTGACCACAGACAATATATATATTTTTTAAGGACCCATATTGGGCCCGAACCAGACTTAAAGAGAAATAGAAAAAGTGCTTGACTAACCTAGTGGTTCCTTAAATAATTGATGTGTCCTTATAAGACAGACTAAAGAGAAAAGATCCTAGACTTATATGTACATAAAATGATGATGTGTTAAAAAGGGAAATAGTTATTCTTGTTAGCAAAGGCGTCATGCCAAGAGTTGTAATTAGATAGGATCTAATAGGAAAGATTTAGGTATAAAGTAAAGGGAGGGAAGAACAATTCTTAAAGATAGATGGGCAACTAATAGGCTCAGGGGAAACAGGTAATAGTTGCCCGATAGATCAGTTACAGATAGGAAGGACACTAGTCCATATAAATAACGAACTCTTTTGCTAAAAAGGAAACAATATCCCTTATCATTAGAGAGGACATTTGGTCAGTTTTGGTGGAGCATTAAGGGCGTTACGTTCAGTATAGTAATGTAATCATAAGAATTTATATAGAGGATTATAACCGTGAATCTTTTCCGTGTAGAGGTTTTGAGGTACAGTTTACCCCTTTAAAAAATATTATTGATTAAGTGTTTTATGTGAATATAGATTATTTGTAATAGGATAACGTGAGCACATAATCGGAGGGTGTTATCAACCAGATTGATCAAGGTAAATTTTGGAAACACCCTGTTCTTTTGAGTAACTGTGTGATAAAACCCAAGATTGTATTTGAGAGGGATCTAGATAATTTGTAATCCTGACCGGTTCATTTGGAGGAATTTATTGTATATTCAGAGAGTGTTGAGGTACCTTTGTTGTAACGACGTCTTTGTCATATGAGTCAATGTAATGTATAGGAAATATTAGTAAAGAGATTATATGTAGTAACGCCTTGGTCTCGGGAGTAGACGAAATAAGCCCAGTGGACGTGTTTAATTCGTAAGGTTAGATAAAGAATATCACTTTTGTTTAAATAGGTAAATAATGGTTGATTTATTAGGACCTGGTCTCTACAGTAGACACAGCAGGGCTCGGCATAAACTATATTAATTTAGAAACAAATAACGTGCCTTTGGATCGAAGTCGACTTGAGTCAATACCTAAATAACGGGAATTCAACTAGGGAGTAATGGGAGCTCTAGGGTTCCAAAGTACAACCTATCGTGGATCGACATAATATTCAATCCATGTCTTGAACTCACCTCGGCCCGCACAGAGAAACAGTTATTAGATTAGTTAGGAAGTTTGTTAAATAAAGTATTCAAACTTCTCAATGACTGTCGATTTATCCCCCACTTAAGTAGTATATAGGTGAGAAAAGAAAATAAGTACTACAATAATACTAATAGTAATAGTTAATTAAATGCAAAGACACAAAACAAAACATAACTCACACAAATCCAGGTTACCCTTTATAACTGGCCCTACATTACGCTATTAAAGTGAATTATAAAGACAACATTATGAACTATGTTAGTTATGTGAACTCTCTGGTTGAAGCTTTCCTGTCACTTTCCAACTAAATATTGCTGTGCTGTATATCTCTCTCTTAATTTAAGTGTACTGACTTCTCCAAATTCTTTGACTATCTAAATTCTAAAATGGAGCACCTCCTATCAACCTCTTCTTTCTCTGAAATCTCCATCTTGGAAGAATTTAATGGTCACAACTACCAATTGCTTCTCCTCTCATTCACTGACCAAGCTGTCCATCAAATCCTCCCAGCCGGCGGCACTTGTGGCATTTTGGCACTGCCAAAGAGGTGGGCTCTTTGGCAGTACTTCTTTGACTTCCCATGGAATGATTATTTCTTCCGTGGCCAGTCCCGACCACGTTCAGAGTGTGCTGAATGCATTACTGATGTGATCATTTTGGGCATGGAGGCGTACATTCCACTTTCTTTCTCTCAATCTAATGCAAATACATCTTTGTTTATTCATGCTTGTTCTATTGTTGTCTACAAAAAGGAGGAATCTTACAGATGGTACCGGAGCATTCAAACTCTAAAATCTTGCCAAATCTGTTCTTCGACTTGCGAAAAAGTCTGTCATAAGTACATATTTTTTTAATATTCATAATGATCTTCTCAACTGTAACTTTAGTCCTATCCACTCATATGCCGATGACTCTACCTTACATTATGCAACGGTATTTCTACAATGCCCCTTCAGGATCCATGCATTTACTCAAAAACTTATGTGATGAGGATCACCGGTCTTCTGACCTGTCAACTATTACTAAAATAACGAAGAAATTAAGCACCACGCCACCACCGCCAAACAGTTTTCCTGCGCTTCCACACCCCCGATAAATGAAGCTGTAACCACCACACCACCAAGGTGTGCCAGAGTCGCTGCGATAACTTTCGCACTCCATCCAACACTCGACAAGAATATAAAAGTTACAGTTCATAACCCTGATGCCCTACAGAAAAGGAAAACCACATAGGAAAGGAAGGCCACCAAAGGGCTGCATAAGCATCATACCTCCATGATCCCTTCTTCCTCCAAGCCGCATCATCACCATGACCGAGAAGCCAGGAGGGACTACCCCTAACGCCCAAGGATCTAAACACATTTGCCCTTATTAGTCAGAGAAGGGAGACCGGGAGGAACTCAGAAAGAGGATTGACTATGACAGGCAAGGTTAAGATCTTTACAGTTGGAAAACTATTAACCCGGGAAAGGCGAGTAGACTCTTAACCCAGCAAGTGCTGGAAGACTCTTAAGAGTTTCCCCGGGCGACTGCGGGAAGACTCTTCAGATCCTGGGCCTAAAAAAATCCATTTAAAACACCCCAAAAAAACTTGAACTTTTTTTTTTTTTTTTTTTTGCCCCTGGGCCATGCCAAATATCACTCCTCCACATCTCCTCCTTCACCACCTCCCCCCTCTCCTTCAATTATCACCTATTTTCCTTGTTATTCCCTGATTCTGTGTTCTATTTTCGTGCTAACATTAGCGAGTTGCAAGCAGGACATTGTCATCACTGTTACCAAGCGAGTGCAAGAGTATCGATCGACAGTCTCTCTCCAGAGGAGGGGAAGTGTGGAGGGGAGGGAGGTTGCCTCAGCCATAAATTATATAACTCCCGGCCTGTATCACCGATTTTGACCATCCAAACGCTGTTTCCACTTGTTTTATTGCTGTAACAGGTTAATACCTTTGTAATCAACGTAAAATAGGCGCATATGGATATGTATTAATGTTATTTATGGTAAAATAACGATGTTAGTGATGGGAACAGCTCAAATACGTGCGCACAGGAGTGTGGTGTCTTATACCCCCCATGCGCACGTCTTAGGTTAATAGGTTTTGGTGGGCAAAGGATAGTAGACTCTTATTCCCCTTTCCCACTGGTGAGACAAGTCACGATTTTCGTCGCCGATGCCTTAGTTTTGTCAAATTCGCAAGAATACGTGCGACGTTCACAATTTCACCGTTACAAACAGACGACAAATTATACTCGGCGAAGATGTCGCCGATGTCGGCGACACAATCACCGACCTTCTGTGACGTTATTGGCGAAGTGAGCGATGTCTCGCCGAAGACCTATGCGAGGCATGTCACATTTTCAAAAATATCTTGCGAAATCATGCAAGGATGAAAGAAGACTCGCCGTATGTTCTGTGACGTCTTCGGCGATTCAAGCGATGGTTCGGCGTATTGAAACCTGGATGGGGGTAAACGTCTTATAACAGTAGGCTGAACGGGGCCGAACGGATTATAGGCAAAGAGAGAGGGAGAGAAATAGAAAAAAAAAAAAAAAAAAACGAGGAGAGAGGGAGAGAAAGAAAAAAAAACAGCGAGGTGGGCTCAATGTTTGCGTTATGGCTTAAAAATTGAGCCCACCTCGACTTTTTTTTTCTTTTTCTCTTCTCTCCCTCTCTCCTCATTTTTTGTTTGTTTTCTATTTCATCCCTAGACCTCCATCAAGCATATAAAGCACCCCCCAACACCCTCCTTCAAGATCAATTTGTACATTTGTCGATAGAAAATATCCTGGCCGAAGGCCGGTTCCTCAAAAAGTACAGGCTCGCTATCGCTAGCCAGGAAACACTCGATGCCTAAATGACACGAAAAGTCTTAATATTGACAACGAAATGGGTTGAAATGTTTTAAAATCGCCAAACTAATGGGCCGAACGTCAGGAAGTATGAAAACTAATGGGGTTAACCATGAGGAAGAAAGGGGACCAGAAAAACGACCCAAAAACAAAAATATATATATGTTGGCTCGCTACCGCTCACCAGGAAAATATTGAAACCTGGATGGGGGTAAACGTCTTAAAACAGTAGGCTGAACGGGGCTGAACGGATTATAGGCAAAGAGAGAGGGAGAGAAAGAAGAAAAAAAAAACGAGGAGGGAGAGAAAGAGAAAACAGCGAGGTGGGCTCAATTAGGCTAAGCCGTAACGTAAACATTGAGCCCGCCTCGCTGTTTTCTCTTTCTCTCGCTCCTCCTTTTTTTTTTCTTTCTCTCCCTCTCTCTTTGACTATAATCCGTTCGGCCCCGTTCAGCCTACTGTTTTAAGACGTTTACCCCCATTCAGGTTTCAATATTTTCCTGGTGAGCGGTAGCGAGCCAACATATATATATTTTTGTTTTGAGAGCAAGCTAATTTGTATATTTTTCGATAGAAAAATTTCTCCGGCGAAGCCGGATTTCTTCATATAATGCTGGTTCGCTATCACTTGCCAGGAAGATATCGATACTTGGATGGGGATAAACGTCTTAAAACAGTTGGCTGAATGGGGCTGAATGGATACAAACCAGAGAAAGAGAAAAAAGGAGAGAAAGAAAAGAAAAAAAGAACAGGTGAACCCCCCACGAGAGGTGCATATAAAAAAGGGTTCATCAGGTTCACTATAGGCCTAACAATTTGTTTTACCCACCTTGCCGAAGGTGCTCTTTGGCATCGTCGATGTTCTCGGAACATCTGAGAGCATCGGCGAGCAGAGCATCGGTGAGCATCCATGCAGCGTTGCAAAGTTTTTTTTGTGCGAAACACTCCGCGATGTCTCGCCGATGTCGCAGATGATCGCAGAAGCCCTCGCAGATCCCTCGGCGATGCTCGACGATGCTTGCGAGGGCAACCAATCCTCGTGAGTCCTCGTCCAAAATTTTGAACGGTCCGAACATTTGCGACGACCCGCGAGGGCCCTTGCGAGGCCTTGAGAGGCCTTGAGAGTCAAACGATTTTTCATGAGAGGTGTTGAGACATGTCACGAATGTGCCAATTTATTGGTGTCGGCGACGAAAATCGTGACTTGTCTCACCAGTGGGAAAGGGGAATTAATTAAGATCCAAGGCCTAAAAAAAAAAACTTTTAACCCGTTGAGCCCCGGCTAGTTATAATATTTTGTTCACCCCAGTCCCAAGCTATTTTCACTTCTTGTTTGTGTTTGCTAAAATGGAAGACAAGGATGAGAAATGAAAAAAAAAAAAAAAAAAAATCACCTCGGATATTTTTTTTTGGGGGGGGGGGGGAGCCTCAAAAAAATTTGTTGAGCGAAAATGGAAGAGAATGGTGAGAAATGAAAAAAAAAAAAAAAAAATCACCTCGGTCATTTGGGGGGCGGGGGGGGGGGGTCGAAAGTTCGTCTCCCCCGCATGACCACCCGCCCGGGAGCACTAGGGTGAAAACTGAGTATGGCATTGTACATCCTAAGGAGTGTGTGACGCATGTCCAGTGTGAGCATGCTGTACAGAACGCCTAGTCATGCCCCACTCTCGCTAGGATCGTCAGGGCAGGAACTTTGGCTGTAGCCTATGTAGAGTTTCCTAACTTAGTTCATTTGAGCCGTTGTACTATAAGTATTATGAATATGTATTTTGTTTTCATCTGAGTCAACGAGTTCTATTTTATATCATTAGTTATAAGTATTGTGTGTAAAACTAATTTGTAATGATGGGAAGAGAAACAGCCACAGTTGGGGGTCAGTGGGTGTGCCAGGCGGGAGGTGGGCCTAACTCACTCCCATTCCTCCCTCCCTCAGTGCTAGGGGAGCCTTTGTCTATCCCAGAGGAGAGAGAGAAATTACGTAATGGTTATCAGTGGGCGGTCCTTAGTAGTTCACGTTGGGCTCACTAGAGGGCCGGGTATAAAAGGGAAGTCTAGCCATTTTTTCATCAGAACTCATTAGGCAGAGCGACTTCTCATTTCCCTTGCTAACTATATATATT
The DNA here is from genome assembly GCA_032716605.1 of Paralithodes platypus. Lineage (NCBI taxonomy): Eukaryota > Metazoa > Arthropoda > Malacostraca > Decapoda > Lithodidae > Paralithodes > Paralithodes platypus. Next base: position 1,066,729 of record CM064551.1, read on the forward strand.
CTTCTGACTGATGGGAACTTTCTCTACTACCTTACATTCTTATCTCCTCTTTTCCCTGCCGTTTAACTTCCATGGTCCCGTTGGTGCAGAGCTAGTCAGCCAACGTATTATCGCTTGAGTTCTCATGAGATACTTGCCTATTAGATAGCCTATTTTGGAAGGGTTGACTTAGAATAGGATTGATTTATGTTTGTTGCACTTGTATATGCATTTCCCTGTGTGTTATTTTTATTATTCCTGTTTTCTGCTAGTCTAGGTAATGCTAGACTGGGGTAAGGCTTTTCTGTGTTACGAGTTGTTGTTTGATGCAGTGGTTAAGCTATAAACCTGCAAACTCGTTTCGGTTCAGTGAAGCCTAGGTTGTCTTCGCGGCTGACTGTGTTGAGTTAATAATTTACAGTGCGTGAGGGCAAGAGCCTAACCACCCTGTATTTTATTAACAGTTTGTTTTTACTTTGTCAAGGAGCCGGGAGAAAACCAGATACAAGGGATCTGGATTTCTCAAAGTGCACTTGTTAGTTTTAACGTAATACTTTAAACAGTCGTGAGGACTTCGCTAGGCTACAAGCCGTTTTTGCTCAGTCACTGCTACCTTTTGCCCACAGTACCCCAGCTAGACTTTACTTGATTAGTAGATACAGAATAGTATTGAAACTTTCCTTATGTATGATATTGTTTATGCACTATTGATTTCATGTGTTGCAAGCTTGGCTACTTTAGTGATTAGTGGCCCACGAGCACAATCCGAGTAGGCTATTGCCGTTGCATTTGCGGAGTACTTCTTTTTAATGTTTGCCCTTTACTATTGCATATTCTTTTAATTATTCTTATGCCAATTTAAACCTTTAATAGTATTTAATTGCCAGTGTTTTTGCTTATTGAATTACTGTTCAAAATCCGATACGTACTTCTTACGAGCATCCGAGAAGCATCTAACTTTTTTCAGAAGATTCCTTGCTCGATGCTTAACACCTTACGAGCGGCCTATGCGGTTTATTTATGTGTACCGCCCAGCGGGGTGTTTTTAGCCAAAATAGGGCTGTTTACGTGATCATTTTCATGCCTAAATAAGACCCAGAACGTAAAACAAGTATCTATCCCTGAAAGGGCATAAACAGAGCTTTCGAATGACACCATAACGATCCTTGTATGATGGATAGTTTTCTTGCAATAACCGTGCAACGCGAGTGCAAAAAGCAGGTAATTCGGTACTTTCGGTACATAATTGAGTATGTAGCGAGTGAGAGAGGGAGGAGGGAGCTGAGATTTGTGTCAGTAGGTTCGCCGCGGTGGTCTGGAGCAGTCATACGCTCGCTAGTCTCCTGCCACCACTTGTCTCTCTCTCTCAGCCACATTACGTGCTGAAATTGCCACTCGAGTTATGTCGAGCGCCGCCACATAGTCCAGCTTTATTTAACTCGACTTATGTTGCTCGCTGCTAATTAAGGGTTAAGGACTATTAATTAACGTAACGTAATAGTGCCGATCCGAAGTAGAGGGTGGAGGACTTCTTAAGTTCATAGTCAAGGGTGGATTACTTCGGCTTCGGCCAACACTATTCTTTGGTGTTGTTGTTTCTTACTTCATTGTTTGATTGTTGACCAGACTAGATAATTCCTGTCTCTTTATTAGTCTGTTGTTGAACACTAGTACCGAGTTCTTGTATACCCCGTTATAGCAGATTGAACTCTGGAGGGTATTGGTGTTTTTTGTTCGGCTGGCAGTACTCCGGGGTTGGGATCGTGTGTTTCCATTGTGGCAGCGAGCCATATTAAAGTCCTGATTGAGAGCCCTTGTGTACCCGAGTGCCAGTTCGTAACAAATGGCGACCTTGCCAGGATTTTGTGAACAGTATAAATTTTTGCAGAGTTGTACAACAATTTTGTTTGTTTGTATTTTAGCGTGCATATTGAAGAATATTTTTTTTGTATGGCAATTAGTAAAGCATTTAAGAGACTCCAGTTAATTTAGTAATTAGTGCTTGCATAGGAAGTTTAACACTTTTGTCTCGAGAATTTTTTTGTGGACTTCATTATGTCGTGCATTAGCACTGACGATGAGCGAGTGATGTCATTTGAAGGTGTGCCATTAGTAACCAGTGAGGAGGATGCTAGAGTTTTTGTGAGTAAGCAGTACCACGTGACGGAGGAGAGGCTGACTGGGGTGGATGTTTGTGGCTTGCACCTGATAGCCAAGGTTTTGGGCATTTCCAATGTAGCAGGGATGTCCAAGGGGGAGCTGACTTCCTGGGTGTTGCGTGGGCGACATGGGGTTTCGGAGGAGAGGGCGTTTGGGGGGGTTCCTCCCCAGATCCCCTCTCACTCGACTCCCACAGTGCCGTCCACTCAGTTACCGGAGGTTAGCACTCTCCCACAGAGGGATGAGAATTGGCAGATTGGAGTGCCCTCGGGTGGTGCACGTGGTGGTTCCCCAGTTTTTGCGCCCCCTCCTTCAGTAGTGGCAGCTCCCTCTTCCTGCCTGTCTCCAGATATGGTATTTAGACTTGAGCTTGCTAAGATTGAGGCTAGGAAGCAGGAGAATGAGACTAGGAAGCAGGAGGATGAGACCAGGAGGCAGGAGGATGAGACGAGAAGGCATGAGATTGAGGTTAGGAGGCATGAGGCTGAGCTTAGGTACGACTCGGAGAAATATTGTGCTAAATTAGATTTAGATAAGACTCGTGCAGAGTCGACAGGGACTCGGATGGGCCGCGAGGGCTAAGTAAGAGAACAGTCCTTGGCCCACTTAGTCAAATTGGTGCCGGTATTTAGTGAAACTGAAGTCACAGAATTTTTTAATCGTTTTGAGAAGAGGTGTATGGAGCATAATTGGCCTGAAGAGAAGTGGGCAGCTCTAGTCTCCTCAAGACATACGGGTAAGGGTCTGAAGGCTTATGATGCACTGCCTTTAGAGTCTTGCATTGACTACCCAGAATTGAAGAAAGCTGTCCTACGGGCATACGAGTTGCAACCGGAAACATATCGATTGAAGTTTCGGGGTGTTACAAAGACTAGGGAGGCGACCTTTCTTGAACATGCCCGGGACTTAAAAGATGCACTTAAAAACTGGACACGTTCTGAGAAAGCTGAGATGGCAGAACAGTTGACTGAGCTGTTTCTGCTCGAGCAGTTTTATAAGTGTACTGGTGCAGAAATGACTTTAAACATTAAAGAAAAGAACCCAAGAACTCTTCAAGAGGCAGCTGAGATGGCTGACCTCAGGTTGTCGCTAATCAGGGGATGTGAATCTGTAAAGCGTGTTGATGCAGTTCCCAAGGGGCGCGATACTCCAAACCCTCGAGCTCAGGACAATCACTATAGATATAAACCTCAGTTTAAAAGCCAAGATACCAGGACTGAACCAAAGACTACAGCCGTCCCATTACAGAAGGGTCAGAACTCCGCCCCTTATCGGAAGAGACCGATAGGGGAAGTGGAATGTTTTCATTGTAGAAAGAAGGGGCATTATGCAAAATCTTGTCCTAGTAAGCCGCCAACTGCAGGCGTGTCTTTGGTGCGCAGCATAGGTGTGGCTGAAATGTCGTCTGGATTTACCCAGTGTAGTTTGCCAGCGGCAGGGTCACAGGCTATGTATAAGACTCAGGAAGGCTCGTCCCCTGTCCGTGATGTCTTTTGCGCCCATAGAGGGAACGGTAGGGTAAGTTGGGCGGGTTGCCAGCATAAGGTGGAAGTTTTGCGTGATACTGGAGCTTCACAGACACTTTTAAAGAATTTCACAGGGCGACCAATTAATGCGGCACGGGTGGTTGTTGTTCAGGGTATTAATGCGACCAGGTCATACCCGTTGGTTCGTGTGGAGCTGGAAGTTGATGGTGTGATTAAGGACTTAGATGTTGGGATCGTTGAGAAATTGCCAGTGGAGGGCGTCGACCTTCTTCTCGTCAACGACTTTGCGGTGCCTACTTTAGAAGTTCCACCCTTAGTCGTTGCCGAGAGGCCGGCCGACGTGAGTAGGGAGGAACAAGAGTGGGTAGTGAGTTGTCAACGCCAACAAATGGCATGTGTGGTAACTCGTTCCCAAGCATTTAAGGTATCACAGCCTATTTCCCAGGCCACAGAACAGCGGAGGAAGGGAATTAAGGAGAAGCGGAAGGCTGGGAAAAGTTTGAAGAGTTTAGAACCAGTGGCTCTCCCAAAAGACCCAATAGCAGTACCTTTGACCGAGTCTGTTGTAACTCCAGTGCCTAACACAGTTGATAAAGTAGTGGAGGAGGCAGAGACTCCGAGACAGCACCGTTACCTGCAGCGAGAAAACCGGATGTCTAAGTTGGATGTTGGGGGAGGGCATGAGTTGTTGATCAAGCAGTTAGACATGTTGGCTCCCACAGACATTCGAAAGTTGCAATTAGAGGATCCAGAGGTTTTGCAGTGTACCAATGGGGCTGTGGAGTTAGAAGAAGATAGGGATGCAAAGGCAGGGGATTTTTTTTTCGTTAATGTAATTTTATACCACCGATATCAAGATCCTAAAAGGAACTAGGAGGGCGGATCAGGTACAGTTGACCAGCTGGTCGTGCCAGAGGGCTGCAGGGAAAGTTTGCTTAGGTTGGCTCATGATTCTCCATTATCAGGACATTTGGGTGCCAAGAAAACGGTGGCGGCTTTGGGGAAATTGTTTTGGTGGCCGGGGATGAAGTCTCATGTGAAGTCATGGATAAACTCATGTGATATTTGTCAACGTGTCGGGAAACCGAACCAAGTTATTCCTAAGGCTCCGTTACACCCTATTCCTGTGATTGGGCCACCCTTTAGTAAAATTATTGTTGACATGGTTGGTCCACTCCCTCCCACTAAGGCTGGAAATAAATTTTTGTTAACCATAATGGATGTTGCCACTAGATACCCCGATGCATACCCTATGAAAAATGGAATGGCTAAGACGGTAGTCAGTAACTTGTTGTGGTACTTCTCAAGGTACGGGTACCCGGAGGAGATTCAGTCTGATCAGGGATCTAATTTCACCTCCAACATGTTCAAGCAAACAATGCAACAGCATGGGATACGAGCAGTAGTATCGTCAGCGTATCACCCTGAGAGTCAAGGGGTGCTTGAGCGGTGGCATGCTACACTTAAAAGCATGCTCAGGTGTTATTGTGCTGACAACGGTATGGATTGGGATCTTGGATTGCCTTATGTGCTGTTTGCTGCTCGGGAGGTACCTGGTGAGAGCCTGGGATTTAGTCCAAACGAGCTGATTTTTGGACACGTGTCAGGGGCCCCCTTAACATGCTGAAAGAAATTTGGGAGGGGACTGTGCAGCCTTGTCCATTATTAAAGTATGTGCTTGAAAGCCGTGAGCGCATGCTTAAGAGTCTTGAGATGGCAGGTAGAAATTTGACAGAATCACAAGCTTTGATGAAGGACAGGTATGATCGCAAAGTGAGGCTCCGGAAGTTCACTGTAGGACAAGAGGTATTAATTTTGTTGCCATTGGTTGGTAACCCCCTCTCAGCGAAGTACACTGGACCTTATAAAATTGTAGAAAAAATGTCAGACTTAGATTACCTTGTTGCCACTCCAGACAGGAGGAAAAAGAACCAGTTATGTCACGTGAACCTTATTAAAGAGTATGTGAGGCGCCCCTCTGAGCCTCTCACTGTCCCTGTGTTGGCTTGTTGCGGCCGTGGTGGAGAAGGAGAGGGGGACAGTCAAGCTTCAGAGGAGGATAGCTGGGATCAACATGTTTCAGCGGATCAGTTGGCGGGTAACTCGAGCCTAAGGGCTGACGAGGCTATAGCTCATTTGCCTGAGCCGCAGTTTGATGCTATCCGTCAGTTGTTCGGTTCATACCCCACTGTATTTGCTGAACACCCAGGCCTCACTACTCAGGCTATGCATGATGTTGACGTGGGGGACCATCTACCCTTTAAGTCAATCCCGTACCGTGTGCCCCCCATAAAACTACCAGCTCTGAGGGATGAGTTGGAGTATATGCTCGGTAGAGGGTTGATAGAGAAAGGCACAGTTAAGTGGACTTCCCCCGTAACACTGCAGCCTAAGCCAGATGGCAAGGTACGCTTTTGTATTGATTTCCGTAGGTTAAACGGTTTGACTCCAACTAACCCATATCCTCTTCCTCGGGTTGATGATAGTGTTGACAAAATTGGTAATGCTCGTTTTTTGTCTAAAGTAGATTTAGTAAAAGGTTACTGGCAAGTACCTTTGTCCGAGCGTGCTAAAGAGGTATGTGGTTTTGTTGTGGACGGGAGTACCTACCTGTGCAATGTTATGCCTTACGGACTTAAGAATGCACCGGCAACGTTTCAGAACCTGATGAATGAAATTGTAAAGGACATTCCAAATTGCACCGTATATTTGGACGATGTAATAATTTATGATGACGACTTTGAGAGCCATTGTGAGCACCTTGAGATCTTGTTCCGGAAACTTAGTGAAGCAGGTCTGGTAGTAAATTTGGCAAAGTGTGACTTTGTAAAAGCCACTGTGCAGTACCTTGGGTTTGTAGTGGGAAGGGGACAGGTGTGCCCTCCTCAGAACAAGGTACAGGCTATCAATAAATTTCCGCACCCAACAACCAAGAAGCAGATTATGAGATTCTTGGGTATGATAGGCTACTACAGACGCTTCATAAAAGGTTACTCAACGGTGTTGGCACCTCTCACAGATTTGTTATCTAAAGACAAAAAGGTTTTTGTGGGCACCTGAGTGTGAAAAGGCTTTCACTTTGGTGAAACATTTGCTATGTACTCACCCGATACTCAGGGCCCCAGACTTTAACAGGCCTTTCCAGCTGGCAACAGATGCTAGTGGTGTAGGGGCTGGTGCCGTCTTGCTACAGACAGACAATGAAGGTGTGGAACACCCAGTAAGTTTCTTTTCTAAGAAGTTCAATGCAGCACAAAAGAACTATTCTACAATAGAAAAGGAATTACTGGCGATTGTGCTGTCGCTCAGGCACTTCGAGGTGTATGTTCCAGCCTATGGCCCAGTCGTGGTTATCTACACTGATCATCACCCTTTGAGATTCCTAAATCAATTTCACAATCGCAATATGAGACTGACCAGGTGGTCTTTGATGTTGCAGGAGTATAACCTGGACATCCGTCATATTGCTGGATGTGACAATGTGATCGCGGATTGTTTATCAAGGGTGGATGATCAGTCGTAGGCTATCACAGGTGTGGGGGTTTGAGTGGAGGAAAATAGGCTGCCCTGATAGTGCAGCCGGAAAAGAACATATTAAAATATAAAAATCATATAAAAACTCTTTCTTTTGATATAGGTAATCGTATAAGTTTGTCATAGCCTATAGAGTTTGAGTAGTCCACGAACTATCAAACGGCTGAGCTGCTGTAAGCTCGCTCTGGGAGCATGATATTGTGTCTTTTTGCTATTGTTGGGAGGAGTTATAAAATGTGAATTTTGTTTAATAATAAGATGTGTTTTGGTGATAAACTCAGCTTTGTTTTAGTGCCATGCGGTCGCTGGGTGTGAGGGGCTTGATGGGGTTCTGTGTTTGTCAGATTTTAGCTCAGGGTTGAGCAAGTAAAATCTTGGGGGAGGTGTGACGCATGTCCAGTGTGAGCATGCTGTACAGAACGCCTAGTCATGCCCCACTCTCGCTAGGATCGTCAGGGCAGGAACTTTGGCTGTAGTCTATGTAGAGTTTCCTAACTTAGTTCATGTGAGCCGTTGTACTATAAGTATTATGAATATGTATTTTGTTTTCATCTGAGTCAACGAGTTCTATTTTATATCATTAGTTATAAGTATTGTGTGTAAAACTAATTTGTAATGATGGGAAGAGAAACAGCCACAGTTGGGGGTCAGTGGGTGCGCCAGACGGGAGGTGGGCCTAACTCAATCCCATTCCTCCCTCCCTCAGTGCTAGGGGAGCCTTTGTCTATCCCAGAGGAGAGAGAGAAATTACGTAATGGTCGTCAGTGGGCGGTCCTTAGTAGTTCACGTTGGGCTCACTAGAGGGCCGGGTATAAAAGGGAAGTCTAGCCATTTTTTCATCAGAACTCATTAGGCAGAGCGACTTCTCATTTCCCTTGCTAACTATATATATTCTTCTGACTGATGGGAACTTTCTCTACTACCTTACATTCTTATCTCCTCTTTTCCCTGCCGTTTAACTTCCATGGTCCCGTTGGTGCAGAGCTAGTCAGCCAACGTAATATCGCTTGAGTTCTCATGAGATACTTGCCTATTAGATAGCCTATTTTGGAAGGGTTGACTTAGAATAGGATTGATTTATGTTTGTTGCACTTGTATATGCATTTCCCTGTGTGTTATTATTATTATTCCTGTTTTCTGCTAGTCTAGGTAATGCTAGACTGGGGTAAGGCTTTTCTGTGTTACGAGTTGTTGTTTGATGCAGTGGTTAAGCTATAAACCTGCATACTCGTTTCGGTTCAGTGAAGCCTAGGTTGTCTTCGCGGCTGACTGTGTTGAGTTAATAATTTACAGTGCGTGAGGGCAAGAGCCTAACCACCCTGTATTTTATTAACAGTTTGTTTTTACTTTGTCAAGGAGCCGGGAGAAAACCAGATACAAGGGATCTGGATTTCTCAAAGTGCACTTGTTAGTTTTAACGTAATACTTTAAACAGTCGTGAGGACTTCGCTAGGCTACAAGCCGTTTTTGCTCAGTCACTGCTACCTTTTGCCCACAGTACCCCAGCTAGACTTTGCTCGATTAGTAGATACAGAATAGTATTGAAGCTTTCCTTATGTATGATATTGTTTATGCACTATTGATTTCATGTGTTGCAAGCTTGGCTACTTTAGTGATTAGTGGCCCACGAGCACAATCCGAGTAGGCTATTGCCGTTGCATTTGCGGAGTACTTCTTTTTAATGTTTGCCCTTTACTATTGCATATTCTTTTAATTATTCTTATGCCAATTTAAACCTTTAATAGTATTTAATTGCCAGTGTTTTTGCTTATTGAATTACTGTTCAAAATCCGATACGTACTTCTTACGAGCATCCGAGAAGCATCTAACTTTTTTCAGAAGATTCCTTGCTCGATGCTTAAGGACTATTAATTAACGTAACGTAATAGTGCCGATCCGAAGTAGAGGGTGGAGGACTTCTTAAGTTCATAGTCAAGGGTGGATTACTTCGGCTTCGGCCAACACTATTCTTTGGTGTTGTTGTTTCTTACTTCATTGTTTGATTGTTGACCAGACTAGATAATTCCTGTCTCTTTATTAGTCTGTTGTTTAACACTAGTACCGAGTTCTTGTATACCCCGTTATAGCAGATTGAACTCTGGAGGGTATTGGTGTTTTTTGTTCGGCTGGCAGTACTCAGGGGTTGGGATCGTGTGTTTCCGTTGTGGCAGCGAGCCGTATTAGAGTCCTGATTGAGAGCCCTTGTGTACCCGAGTGCCAGTTCGTAACAAGTGTCTCACATAAATATCAAGCCTCTAGCTCCCATACGACCGGAGTAATGAAGGTTCAAAGTGGCGGTGAACTAAGGGTGTAAAGTATCCCCACTAAGCCCACCACCACCGGCCACGCGGCTGTCTTGGCCCGCTCACACCTACCGGCCCAGCTCCCACACACACTACGGTACCTCCCCCTCCTATTCTCCCGCCATTTCCTACCTTACGAGCCACGTAAATGATTTTAATATGCCGGACGCACGTGATGCGTCGCTGGGAGTTGGTGATAACAAACTGCCGACGCATCACGTGCGACGCTGGGTCTCAATGGGTTAAAAGGCCCCAGTATCACTTAACCAGTAAACGGCTGCAAAGCTCTTAAGAGGTTTTACTGGGCGACGGCGGCAAAGCTCTTAAGAGGGAGGCCTAAAAAAAACATTTAAACAGCCCCAGTAGCACTAAACAATTTTTTTTATGTTTTTTTTTATTTTTTTATTTTTTTTTTCCCTATACCTCATATCACTCCTCCACATCCCCTCCTTCCTCCCTTTCCCCTCCCCCTTCAATTATCACCTATTTTCCCTGTTATTCCCTAATTCGTTGGTATATTTTTGTGCTAACATTAGCAAACTGTGTGGAGGATGTGCTTACGTGCCTAGTGGGTGTGTTACATGACCGAGTGTGTGTATGAGTAGGCTCAGTGTGGCTTGAGGCCTCGTGGAGGGAGGGGTTGCCTCAATTTTCTCCATAATTCATGAATGGGCTGGTCCATCTATATTCGCGATTTTGACCAGAAAAATTATATTTTCACTTGTTTTATTGTTGTTACAGGTTACTATCTTCATAGTGAAGGTAAAATAGGCTCATATGAATAAGTAGTAACGATATTTATAGTAAAATGACTATTATAGGCCTGAATGGAGCCAATATGCTCGCCCATGGGGAGCTAGTTCAATACCCCCCCCCCCTCGCCGTTTTTGGGTTAAACAAAGGAATATGTGATTAAGTGAGATAATTCCCATCCATACCTGATATCACTCCTCCACATGTGTCAAAACCCCCTCCATCCCCCCTTCAATGATCACCTATTTTTTCTCTTATTCTCTCTTACGTTAGTTCGATGACATGTTACAGATGCACTGACATATTGTAAATGACATTTAAGGCCCAACACCTAAGAGTACTGGAAGGTTCTGCATCAAAACTCTTATAATGGTCAGAGTAGTTAGAGAGCCTCTCTCTATTTTCGCTCAATCATATTGTACAGATGCACTGACATATTGTACATATTATTTAAGACCCAACACCCAAGAGTCCGAGTTCCATCCACTGTCCACCAGCAACTTCAGGATCACGACCACGGCCAAGAACCTCATCAGAAGACTGTAGTAGTGCCTCATAATATAATACCTAGTGAAACCCCTAAGGAAGTACTAGTGACGCACCTTATTTAAGATAAGTACTCAAGTGATATCGATACAATAAATAATACATAATATTACTCCAAAACAGTACTAGTGACGCACCTGATTTAACACATTACGAGCGGGCGGGTGAGTTTTTTTCCACTACGCACCCAGCGTTTTTTTTTTACCATAAATGGCCTTGTTTCCGTGCTCGTTTCCATGCATAAACAAGAGCCAGAGCGTAATACAATTATGTATCCCTGAAAGGGCGTAAATTGAGCTTTCCAATGACACCTGAACCATCCTTCTACGATCACTGGTTGTCTTGCAACGATCGTGCAACCGAAGGGCAAAAACGCTAAAATACGGTCATTTCGTTACATAATTACGTGTGTAGCGAGGGAGGGAGGCTGGATGTGTGTGGAGTATATGTCAGTAGGTCCACGGCCGCCGTGGCGAGCGGTCATGAGGTAACCTACGCTCCTCCCGTCGCTCGTCTCTCTCTCAGAGCCAATATTGCGCCAAAATTGCACTACATACTTAAATTAAGTCGGGCCCCGCCACATAGTCCAGATTTTTAGATACAGACTTAAGTCGGGCCCCGCTAAAGAAGGATTAAGGAAGTACTGAAGTGATTTATAATACCTAGTGTAACTCCTAAAAAGTACTAGTGATGCACCGTATATAAAAGGAAGTACTTAACCCTTAAAAATCGGGGACATTTGTAACACTACTACCTGCCAAGCGGGCAGATTTACGCTAAACGAGTTATATGCCAAGCTCTTTTTCATGCATAAAGAAGAGCCAGAGCGTAATACAATTATGTATCCGTGAAAGGGTGATAATAGAGCTTTCCAATGACACCTGAACCATCCTTGTACGACCACAGGTTCTCTTACAACGATCGTGCAACACAAAGGGAAAAACCCTAAAATACAGTAATTTCGTCAGTTTTTACCCTGTATCACGGGACCAGGGATGTGGTGGGATGTGGTGGAACCGTCAGTGGCGGGACTACGTCCCTGCCGAACAGTCAGAGCCCGCCTGCGGTCCTCCCACCGCTTGGACTCTCTCTCAGAGCTGATAATGTGCTCAACATCACATACGACTTAAGTCCGGACCCGCTGGTTAGACCATGGTTCTCTAACAGACTTAAGTCGGGGCCCGCTACTAAGGTGTTAAGTGAATTAGTATTCAATATATTAATATGTTATTTTAACCTTAAAAGAAGTACTAGTTTAACACCTTACGAGCGGCCTATGCGGTTTATTATATGTACCGCACAGCGGGGTGTTTTTAGCCAAAATAGGGCTGTTTACGTGATCATTTTCATGCCTAAATAAGACCCAGAACGTAAAACAAGTACCTATCCCTGAAAGGGCATAAACAGAGCTTTCGAATGACACCATAACGATCCTTGTATGATGGATAGTTTTCTTGCAATAACCGTGCAACGCGAGTGCAAAAAGCAGGTAATTCGGTACTTTCGGTACATAATTGAGTATGTAGCGAGTGAGAGAGGGAGGAGGGAGCTGAGATTTGTGTCAGTAGGTTCGCCGCGGTGGTCTGGAGCAGTCATACGCTCGCTAGTCTCCTGCCACCACTTGTCTCTCTCTCTCAGCCACATTACGTGCTGAAATTGCCACTCGACCTATGTCGAGCGCCGCCACATAGTCCAGCTTTTTTTAACTCGACTTATGTTGCTCGCCGCTAATTAAGGGTTAAGTGCCTTATTTAAGGAAAGTACTTAATTGAAAATCCTATATATCTATACAAGTGAAATTTCAAAACTACTAGTGATAATATATCCCTTATACAAAGGGAAGTACTTATTTAGAAGTATACCTGTAGCGTGTAATCTCAAAAGTACTAGTGACATACCTTAATTATAGGGAGTACTAAAGTAATATTCCCAGACCAATTGTGGACCCTCGCTCGTGCGTCTATGTTTATATAATTCATTACCTATTACTTTACTAAACAATATTTATCATCTATTACCTTTGTGCATGTGTTTAAGTGGTGGATTCAACTTCTCCAGTTAAGCAAGAACCTAATTTATCCAATTAACCCCAGCAAAAACCTGGTATAACATTGGCAGCAGACGGTGGTTCTTGATTCGGGAAGAATCCATTTGGCACAAAAATCAAAAGGAAATAGAGCGTTATATAACATAAGTAATAATGGCTATTCGTTCGCACTTACCCATACCTAAGTATGAGGCAGAAACATATGATATTCGTACGTATCTGGATATGGTAAATCTAGTGCTTAGCCTGGCATATCAAACCGATCACGAATAGATTGCAGTGTTATTAACACACCTTGGAAAGGCCATGTCCCTGGTATTCGGACAAGTGACCCCTGACTAAACTTGGGATCAATTCCGGAATATAGTGATAAATGCAGTGCAACCTTCACAAAGCCCCGTCGTTGCCTTAAGTAAAATCGACGAATTAAAGTTTGAGGGAGATCAGGACATCACTCTAGGATTAGTGATCAAGCAGGGTAAAACCGCTTACCCTCTACAAACCCCCGAGCAACAACAACAACAGGTGTTCAATGTGCTCCTCAGAATGCTCCCCTCTTTTATTAAGGAGCATTTTACAATCCACGATCCTGTCGGTTACGGCAAGGATATCCTCACCATTAGAAAGCTGTTGAACACCCGGCCAGAAAACCTCCACAGTGGGAGCTACCAAGCGGTTTCCCACACACCAACAAAGAGGCAGGAAGCCAGGACAGTTTCAAAGTTATAGATCAAGACCGCAATATACACCACACGGCCACCCTCAACCCTTCTCATCAGGCCGCCCACTGTCAAGTCAGCGGACCTACCCAAACCATAATGATCCTGGCCGAACCTACCCATATACTAACCAAAGCAACCGAGGTCCTCAATGTCACAACGAAGCCGAGATAGTCCCATAGTCACTATAAATCCTTTTGATGTCAAAGTCTGCAATTCTTCGTGCCTCTTACATTACATCTGGGATCAAGCCAAAAAACGGAGCTCATCAAACCGAGTCCTCGCAGCCAAAGAGCAATCTTGTGATCTTGAATTGCAGCAGGATTATCAAGATGATGAATATTCTCCCCCTGAACTTGACCAAATTCAGTCAGTGGATGAAGAAGAAGAAGAAATAGAAGAGATGGAAGACCCTCCTCAGGTTTTGTAAAGCCTCCCATGCCCATTATGGCCTCGGCGGGGGAGTCTGTGTTTTCCAAACCATCTACCAAAAATTGAAGGTATTCCAGTCCGCCTTCTCATAGACACCGGAGCTGCAAGATCATGTCTTTTCAAGTCATTCTACGACAAACATCGCCGTAAGCTAGGAATGCTACATGCTTCAACCACCAATCTTATCAGCGTAGGTGACACACCCCTAGTCATCCGTGAGGAGACTACGCCCCTGCATCTCACCACTCCTCAACCAGATGCTTCCTGCCGTCATCCATTCGTAGTGTTTTACTCCGAATGCACTCAATACGATGGTTACATGGGATTAGACGTCTTACAAAGATTGCAAGCCCAACTAGATTGCGGACTTAAAGAAAACAAAAAAACAACAACAAGATCCAACTTCCGGTAACCTCACCTAAAGTCATCCCCAGGAACAAAATGCTAGCCAACAGCGGAAGTCACCACCACCACTCAAAGGTCACCAACAAACCTGCACCCTTGACCACCTACCTCAACAAAGGCCCCCTGCACACCACCTCCACCTCGTCACCAGCCTCCATCACCGTAGCAACTCCTGCAGTGACCTCACAAGTGTTCATACCGGCACAACACCAACAATGGGTGCCTATACATCACACCACAAATTCACCCATGATATTTTCACCTCAGCTAGAGCAACCTCAAGCTGACAGATGTCGTGTTCAACCTGCCAATTTAGTAGCAGTCTCTACGTTTCTAACGTAGGGCTTAAGATCTAAGCCGCTAGCACAGCGTGCCGATTTATCGGTATTCATGTGAAGTACTATTAATCTCTAGAGTTGCACCTCAATTCACTACTAGGCACGTTGTATACACTCCGAGACGACTAAAGAAGGAAAAGATAGCGAAGAAGAGAAAGAACTTATAGTTACCCATTTAATCTAGCTGCTCTCCTCTTAGCCATGCTCCATTTTCTATGAGCCTGCACCAGTACATGTAACAGTATCAGTCTCTTCACGCCTACCGTCGATGACACCCGCCTTTTTTGTCTGTGTTTCGCGAGTGCCTGATTTTGCCTGCCCCTTCGCTTCAACTAAGTGAGTGTGAGCCTTTTCAGGCTGTTGAGGTTTTAGAAGGACGTTTCAGTGATGTAGGCAGCACTTTATGGATTTATGGCGTGTTTTTGGGTGTGCGCGGAGTGCTGGAGACGTATTGAATTATATTGTTTACTTCGAGGGTGGCTGGTCCTCAGCGCCGTGTAGCGGTCGTTGAGTGCACTATACTACCCTCGCTTTTCGGGTTCACGTTCACTTTAATAACCCTTAACGTAAGTTGGAGGGGGATGTATGCTTACCGTGTAATGAATTGTGTTGCTTTTCCCTTTTTACGTGTTTTTTGTTATTTTGTTTTCGTATGACTGCGTGTCGAAGTTTTACAAGACTTGAGCATGAAGTTTTTCCGGATTCTGCTTTTTGTAAAAGGCATACAGCCTTTCTTCTCTTTCCAACATGCTGCTTTGGTCTCTACTGACCTAAAGCCTTTTTCAAAATGTCCATAGTGGTGGTCTTGTAATTCGTCACCTGGTTCACTCTTTTGTAAGTTCCTTTTCGTTTCCCCGGGCCTTGACTCGAGGATACTAGGTTTTGGTAACAGTGTCGGTCGCTTGCTTGCCCTAACTTTTATTTTATTTTCCGTTAACGTAGTAATTGTGGGGTTTTTTGCGGGCAGTGTTTAGCTTTGTTACTAGGTTCTTTCACTCAGGGATTGACGCTGCCCTAGTGTTTTATCTTTTTATGTGTACTGTGTAACTAAGCTAGGCCTGTTTTTTACCTTGAGCTGACTTCAGTCGGATTGGTCCACACAGGTCCTTTCCTTCTATTTCCTCTTGTCTCAACTGACTTGGTGGTTTAGGTCTTTTACGCTCTTGTTAAAATTCTCACCATTATGTTTTGTGTAACTAAGCTAATCGTTTTTTTGCCTCGAGCTGACCGCAGTCGGGTTGGTCCATACAGGACCTTTTCTTCTTTCTCCTCTTGTCTCAACTGACTTGGAGGTCTCGGTCTTGTCGCTCTTGTTAAAATTCTCGCTTTTCTTACAATTTTCACTATTTCTGTTCTTCCCCTGCCTGTGTTTACTTGATCATAAGGGAGGGGGGGGGGGGATTTCTGGAAACTGTGTAAGGGCCCCGCTCACAGGGAGGCTAGGCCTGGACAAGTTGACCCGACATTCGTGTTTACACACGTTTTTTCGCCACACAGGCGGGGGTCTTCAGCTTAACAAGTTGACTCGACATTCGTGTTTTAGTTTTATACACGTTTTTTCGACGCACAGGCGAGGGTCTCCTGGGTCCTCGTCTCCTTCATCTTTTCGAGAATTCCGCACTACAGGCGGTTATTCTACTTTTGATGTACCCTGTGCTATGTATCTGTATCAGGGAATCGGCCACATAGCTTTTTTCCTTGGTTTTTGATACTATTGGTACCCTGACTACATGTTAAGCCCTTTGCATGGAAGCACAATTCTGGACATGGCTGCTTGGCTGTTTCCTATCCCCTGTGTCCTCCTTATGTGCCTAGTTTCCGCCCTACACGCGGCCTCATAGTATACTAGATGGACCAATGGCCCTGATGAAAAGTCCCAGAACGTGTGTATTGGATTCCCCCCCCCCCCTTTTTATACTAGTAGGGTACTGTTGGGAAGCTCACACTCGACTTTTTCCCTTCCAGCTTATGCCCGCTCTACCGCCGGACATACCTGACCCATTACCGCTTCGCCACTTCCTACCTCCGCTCTTACGGAGGGTTCTCAGTTAGTTATTTTGGATGGGGGTCTCTTTTCACCTACGGAATTGGACCTGTTCGCCAGGGTTGGGTCTTGCTAAGGGGCTTGTCCCAGCCCTGGTGTTTGTGGTCTACTATGTGTGGGTCTTTCCTTGTTCTATTCGCTACTTGACGTATTCTTGGATGTTGTCTTCCTAAGGTGTGTCATCTGCAGTTTAGGCTACACTGCCTCATACTTTTTTCCTATCTCACCTCCGCTGGTGAGTACCGTTCCCCCATTTTTAACAGTCCCATGATGCCTCCTCTTCTCTGCCTCCGCCCGACATGCATTCGGCTCGTCATGCTGGGCCATCAGGAGTGCTGCCTCCACCTACCTCGGATGCTGCACACTGTTCCCGCTCCCCTGCTGCGACGTGGCTCCCTGGCCCGGGGTTCGGGTACGGCCACTAGGCGCCTACCAGGGAGTGCATGGCCCCTCGGCACGGTGAACCTCTGGTGCCGGCGTCTGCCCAATCTGTGGTATCTACAGCGACTGGCTGACGGGAGCGGCACTGTTCCCGCTCTGGTTCTCCTCCTGCTATTCGCCAGCTCCGCGCTGCTTCCCATTGCCAGGGGGAGAGCTCCCCAGTGAGGTTGGAGGGTCCCACGACCTTCAGGGTGATTCGTCGTCCTGTCCTACTGCTGTCCTATGCCTCTCTACCGCCCTAAGGGAGCTCTCTCTGCCCCGGGTGGGGTTCTTGTTCCACCCCACTTATGTAGCTGGTGGGTTGGGGGTCGTGCCTCGGTCCAGCCCTCTCCTCTCCATTCCCCGTTCTGTCTCACTGATGTCCTCGAGGTGGATTGGTGGGGGAATGGTCACGTCATGGAAGACCTGTGTCGGCGCACATTCCCTTGTCAGGTTGACTCGACATTCGTGTTTACACACGTTTTTTTGCCACACAGGCGAGGGTCTACTGGTGTCCTCTGGCTCTTCATCGTTTTCTAGAATTCCGCTCTACAACCGGATTTTCTACTTTTTTATGTACCCTATGCCCTGTATCTGTATCAGGGAACCGGCCACATAGCCCTTTTCCTTGGTTATTGAATATATGTACGGTCCTGGATATGGCTACTTGGCTGGTTTCCTATCCTCTGTGTACTCCTTCTGTGCCTAGTTTCCGCCCTACAGGCGGACTTCTAGTGTACTAGGTGGACTCCGGGACCTGTTGAAAAGTCCCAGGACTCTGCTCACGTGCCAATTGTCCTGTGTGTCTTCGCTTCCCCCCTCCTTTTTCTACCAATAAGGTGTCGGGTAGCTCACACTTGACTTTTTACTGACAGGAAGGTTCGGCCTTGACTCAACGTTGTGTTTACACACGTTTTCCGCCAAACAGGAGGGGTATCCTCTGCCTCTTCCTCTAACTATAGAAATCCGCTCCACTGGTGGATTTTCTACTCTTGAATGTACCCTGTGACCTGTATCTGTATCTGGGAATCAGCCACATAGCTTTTTCCTCTGGTAATTTATGCCCTTTGCATTCTTTGGCACCCAGATAACGGCTGCTAGGCTGGGTTTTCCCCTTGATAATATCTTCTGTTTCCTTATGTGCCTCGTATCCGCTCCAAAGGCGGCCTCTTGCTCCTAGATCGATACAGAGACCCGCTGAAAAGTCTCAGGCCTCCGCTCATGTGGCGTTGGTCCTGTGTGTCTTGGGTTCCCCCTTTCTACATTGAAATTTTACCGACCATCCTCACCGTGGCCTCCACTTTTGTGTCTGGCCTGCTGCTCTGCTCCTTGGACTTAACTGGGATCTTAAGCCCTACGTTGAATTTGCTTTTCCTACCCGGTGCAAGACGTTCGCCACCCGTTGCCGTCGACAAGTTCGGGTGGTGTTTCTGCTCGTCAGCCCCTGCCGAAGTCCGCAGCCACCTCCTCCTGACGGCCCTTTTTTCACTCCAGGACTGTTCCTGGGGGTGGCTAGGCAGGAGGCTTTCTTGCTTGCGCTGAGCGACATATGTTCCGCACAATGGGAGGTCGTGGCAAAGCCCTCATCGTCCTCCTCCAACCACGTGAGTGGAGTCTGTCGCCGGTAGGGAGCCCCGGGCCTAAGTCTTGGGACGGGCCGCGGGGGGCGTTGTGTACGCTCCTCCCGTGGCCGTTAATAACCGGTTTGCCGTCCCGTCCTGTGGCTGGACTATGCTTGCAGGTTCCGGGACCCTCGTTCCACGCTCCCTTGCTCGGACAGGAGGGGGACAGGCCGGAGCGCGATGCCCGCTCTCCGTTTTCATTGGGACGGGGGGAGGCCGTGGTAGCTCCTTTCTCCATGACGAGTTTACGGGAGGCTATGCTCCACACAACGCGTAGCTCCTCCTGGCCAATGCCCTCTCCCTTCACCCGGCTGTCTCATTGACTTGGTGGTGGGCCTGACACAAAGCGCCCGAACCGTCTTCTCCCGCCCCCACTTCCGGCACTAGCCACGCCGGTGGTATAGAAGGGTCTGGCCTGGAGGTGGAGGTACCAACCTCCGCTCGGGCCCCCTCCCTAACATCGACACAGTGTCTCAGGAGGTGGCCCAGGTAATCCGGTCCATGTATGGGGGAGGTGCCATCGCGGTAATATCTTCTACGCACATTGTGTACTGGACACACTCGCTGTAGTCGTCCGTGTCGCGAACCTGGGGTTCACAATCGCTATTCCCAAGTCGGGCCTCCCGCCTTTACACTGAGTGCCATGGGACCTACACGGTGCTAATGTTTCCCGGAGTCGGGTGCACACGTCAACACCTCGCGTGTCGTGTTCTGCCCGTTCTCATTCACAACACTGGGTTTTCCCTGCTGGGATCTTTACCGGCGGCACTGTCCGTGCCTTTAGGCCAGCTCAGCCTCGACCACCTTGTTCTGCTGGTCCCCTAACACTTCCCTGTATCGCCCTCTTACTGGCTGTGGCCGGTACCCCGCTTGCTACATATGAGACTGTCACACTGGGTCACTCGGTGCTCGCTCGTTGCAGCGGTGCCCTGGACTGCTCCCCCGGCAGCCATCTGGATGAACACAGATGCGTCGTGTGAGGTAGGGTGGGGCTCCCAATCTAATATGGGACGTCGACACCACGGCAAGTGGTCAGGGCTCTTACGCTTACACACTGACATAACCGACACAGGGTTATGGTCCCCCCGCAGTGCATTTGTCTCTTCGTACCTCTCCATGTCCACGGCCAGGCTGGGTATGCCTTGGATTGCGTTAAACCAACGTGTCACATGCTTCGTCATCCATCCTGATTCTATTCATGCTGTATTCGTCTCATACTGTATTTTCTTCGTTTCCCTGACAAGGGAGGGGGGGGGGAGGTATTTTTTGTATGCTTGTACAAAGCCTTTCTTTCAATACATGTATGTCCTGTCTGTTTATTATTGAGGATGTAGCTCTTACGGTTTTTACATTATGACTACACTGTCTCTGGGTTTTGCCTTGGTATGCTTATGCCTCATACCCATGCCATGTAACTAACGATTGTCATATGATGTCGTCAGCCGGCTATGCCGTGCCATTATGTTTTTGTAAATACTTTACACCTGACTTCAATTAAGGTTTTCGCTCTTCCTGTTTTTACATTCTGACTCCACTGTCTCTGGGTTTTGTGTTGGTATGCCTATGCCTCCTACCCATGTCATGTAACTACAGAGTGTCGTATGATGACATCCGCCAGCTATGCCATGCCTTGTGTTTTTGTGAATACTTTACACTTGGCTTCACTTTAGGATTTCGATCTTACAGTCTTTACATCCTGACTCCACTGTCTCCGGGTTTTGTGTTGGTATGCTTCTGCCTCCTACCCATGTCATGTAACTACAGAGTGTCATATGGTGACGTCCACCATCTCCTGTGTCTCTTCATCCCATACTGTATTTTCTTCCTTTCCTTAAACAGGGGGGGGGGGAGTTCTCTTTGTATGCTTGTACAAAGGCTTTCTCTTTCAATACTTGTATGAACAGTACTGTCTGTTTTGTGTTAAGGATGTACCTCTTAAGGTTTATTACATTTGGACTATACTGTCTACGGGTTTTTGTATTGGTATGCCTATTCCTCATACCAATGTCTTGTACTTAAAGAGTGTCTTCAGAGGTCATCCACCTGCTGTGCCGTGCTTTTTGTTATTGTAATACTTTACAATTGACTGCACCTTTACCATGTTGATGTGCCATTTCAAGGTCAACATGACCTATTCCTTTACCTGCCTGTGCATTTTAGACCCTAGACTGATAGGCTAGTAACTGTATTTTCTTAATATGCACCATACTTTTACGCTCTTTTTTCCCAATAAACTAAAATGTTTATTTGTGTCTTTTCTTGGTCCTCTATTTTGCTAAGGTTTGGGTTTTTGTGGT
Organism: Paralithodes platypus; assembly: GCA_032716605.1. Taxonomy (NCBI): domain Eukaryota; kingdom Metazoa; phylum Arthropoda; class Malacostraca; order Decapoda; family Lithodidae; genus Paralithodes; species Paralithodes platypus. The sequence continues at coordinate 1,087,815 of CM064551.1, forward strand.
TTATTGGATGTCCGCCTCCAATGTGGGACTCAAGCCCTACGTTGGAAATGTAGAGACTGCTACTAAATTGGGAGGTTTGACGACCTCCCTTATAACCAAATAAGGAAAACCTCTTATTTGGTAGCAGTCTCGGAGTATCCAACGACAGAGTATCCCGCCCTCATGCCGGTCCCCTGCCCATCCAATCTAAACTGATTACTTGATACCTAGATACTGTTACATGTACTGGAGCAGGCTCATAGAAAATGGAGCATGGCTAAGAGGAGAGCAGCTAGATTAAATGGGTAACTATAACTTCTTTCTCTCCTTCGCTTTCTTTTCCTTCTTTAGTCGTCTCGGAGTGTGTACAATGTGCCTAGTAATGAGTTGAGGTGCAACTTTAGAGATTATTAGTACTTCGCGTGAGTACTGATAAATCGGCCCGCTGTGGTAGCGGCTGAGATCTTAAGCCCTACGTTGGATACTCCGAGACTGCTACAATAATAAGAGATTTTCCTTATTTGGTTATAAGGGAGGCGTCAAACCTCCCATTGTGCCCCCTGACAGAGATGCCGCCCTAGTCGCCAACATCTCCGACGAGCCCCTTACCCTGCCCAAAGGCCTCATCATCGGTGATCTTGAAACCTTTGATGATATCCCACCCTCAACTCCTACACCTACTACACCACTCATTCCAAAACAATTGACAATGGCACAACACCAACAATTAAATACACAAAATGGATCATCTTTTATGAAATGAAGAGTAAAACAATCAAAAGGCAAGTTTATAGAAGATCCCGTACAGGCCCCAACTTGAAAACAACTCAAAGTATTGGACAACTTCTAGTGAATTGACTGGTTAAAGACTTGACCCGTGGATAGTCTAGAGGGATACTTTATGCGTTACAAACAGGCTGAATTTACCTAGGACATTCAGTGATGTTACTATTTCCATTATATTATGTTATATAATTTAGGAGGTACTGTAAGTGGTTGGTAAAATAATGGATGTCATTCATATACTTAATGTTTATTGTTTTAATTTATAATTATTGTTGTTAGGATTTGCTTTATTTGTTTATGTATTTTAAATGTATTAAAAACTATAAATATTTTCTTTATTTGCTTTATTTAGGATTTGTATTTCCTTGTTTTAATATTTAATTATTATTTTAATCTAATAATGATTAAAATAGTCTTTGTATTAGCACATTGTTGTTACTTTTCCATTCAAAATATTTGAACCCTAAATATTTAAGGAATTAAATTAAAGACGATAATATTGTTGTAAGTAAAATAAAGATATAAGTATATATTATTATAACAATCAAATATCTATATGTGTTAACAAAATAAAGACAACACATATAATGAAGACACAGTGAGCAATGATTTGGTAGACTTTTATAAGAACGTCATTGGCTACTAGGGAACAATTCACCAATAAAGGAAACTCCTCTCCCCTGGTGAGCATAGCCAGAACCTATTGCAACGTATCAATATATATATATATATATATATATATATATATATATTTTTTTTTTTTTTTTTTTTTCCTATATTCCAACTACTCCCTCTCGGGCATAGGCTGAGAGCCTGTACATTCCACCGCTCAACACGGTGAAGCCCGTGAGGTCTTGTTCCAGTCTGGGGAGTGAGACATGTGAAGCATCCATCATGGCTCGAAGCAGCTCCATCTCTGAAGCGGCTGGTTGCTTCGTTCAAGTGCTTCACCGTCTCACCCTCCAGACTCAGACCCTCACTCTCAGAACGCCACCTATTGAGCAGTGAACTCACTAAGCATTGTCCCCCTGTAACATATTTTGAATATGGGAATATTCATACAGTGTTATTTAATCAGGGAACAATGAGGGTATGTTTTTGGCATTTCGGTGGGCTTTGTGGTAATGCACTGATACTAGGCACAGCACAAATTCAATCCCAATAATATCTTCCCATTGACATATCGGGATTTGAACCCGGGTCCATTGGATTACCAATCCAGTGGCATGACCACTCCACCACACCTCCCCTAGAATATATATATATACAGTATATATACAGTATATTTGTATATAGTATAACCTATAGATAGATAATTCAGTATATATATAATATTTGTGTGTTTTCTTCCTGCAGGGAAGGCAACATGCTGTTGTGTTGTCCTAAGAATTCCACAGAACTTGGTGAGCTACAGTTCATAGTTTGTTTTAACTTATGATTTGCTTTATCAATATATCCCCAATGCAAGTCGATTACATTCAGCTTAGTCCATTGTAGAAACGTATATAGTTTGAGTTACACATTATTTTCTACAATATGTGCTTGCAAATACCAGACGAATATGTTAGTCAAAGAGAAACATGTCGGAACCTGACAGTGTTTCATTGAATATTAATCCACATAATATTATCCAATGTTTAATGTCATTAATAATTTTAAGGGTTGTCTACAATTATAAGTGATCAATAGGAGTGATACATTTTTTGTTCTATGTTAATGAGGGAGACAAAAGGCAAAACTGCCTGCAGCGAGTGCCTCGCCAGATATGAAAGAGTGACAGGGCCAAAATCAAGGGACGTTTGAGCTAAAATGCCTGGACACAGAGTTTGAAGCAATTTAAGTCATAGGAATAGGGAAAGACTGATTCTGGGAGAGAGTTCCAGAGCTCAGCAGTTGAATAGAAGAAAGTCTGAGAATAGTGTTTCACTCTTGGGTTGGAGAGTTGCACAGAGTAGGGGTGGAATTGTGTTGCAAGACAGGTACTACGTACCCTATGTAGAGGAGGTGGTATACACTGGGAAAGCTCCGAGGAACACAAATTATTGTAGTAGCGATAGAATAGCGAGAGAGATGCAACATTGCGGCGAAGAGAGAGAGATTGCAGAGAGTTGGTGAGTGGACGGGAGTTAATGATTCAAAAGGCTTTCCTTTCTACTTTGTCTAGGAGTGCGGTGTGAGAGGATCCTCTGAATGCATGTGAACAATACTGTGAAAGAAGCTCCACAGGGGTAAAGACCCCCTTGAGGCGGTTGAGCACACCCAGTTTCTGGGGGGCTGCCTTAACAAAACTGGTAATATGGTCCTGCCACGTGAGAGCAGAAGAAAAAGAGATACCGAAAATATTGAGAGAAGATGATATTCCTCTGGAAGTTCCTGACGGGTAGTAAGATGGATAAATTGGGTCTTGGAAGCATTAAATGCAACAAGGTTTTCTCTACCTCAATTGCAAATAGTAGCTAGATCAGAAGATAAGTGTTTTATGGCTTCATTACATTTGTTTTTGAGGGACTGCTGGCTGGGGCTTTCTGGAAAACTAAGTGAGGGGTGTAAGGCAGAGTCGTCTGCATATGAATGGATGGGACTGGATGTACAGTTAAGAAAATCATTTATGAAAATTAGAAAGAGAATAGGAGATAGGACAAAACCCTGAGGAACACCAAAGTTGATAGGATGAGGAGGTGAGCGATGGCCATCCACAACTGCAGCTATGGAACGGCCGGAAAGGAAATTAGAGAAAAAGGCACAGATGGAGGGATAGAAACCGAAGGAGGGTTGTTTGGAAATTGAAGATTTGCGCCAGACTCTATCGAAGGCCTTCGATATGTCTAGTGCAACAGAAAAAGTCTCGCCAAAGTCCCGAAAGTTGGATGACCAAGACTTAGTAAGATATGAAAGAAGATCACCAGTAGAGCGACCCTTAAGGAAGCCATACTGGTGATCTGAGAGCAGAATACGAGATGAGAAATGCTTAAGAAATTTGGAAGCAAGAATAGTTTCAAAAACTTTAGAGATACAAGAGATGAGAGCAATTGGACAATAGTTGGAGGGTTGAGAGCGGTCACCCTTTTTTGGGACAGGTTGAATGAGAGCAAATTTCCAGCAAGAAATGAAGACGTTAGAGGAGAGACAGGAACGAAAGAGTTTGCCTAGGCAGGGGGTCAGCACGGAAGCACAGTTTTTGAGTACAACAGGAGGAACTCCGTCCGGACCGTACGCCTTCTTAGTATTAAGCCCATAGAGGGTAGAAAATATATCTTGAGAATAGATTAGGATATTAGGCATAAGTAGGAGAGAGGGGGGTTGAGAGGGGGGTTGAGAGGGAGGAATAGCACCGCAATCATCCAAGGTGGAGTTTCTAGCAAAATTTGGAATGAAGAGTTCAGCTTTGTCAGAGGAAGAATTGATGGCTGTGCCATCAGCGGGGAAAAGGGGATGGAAATACGAGGAAGATAAATTGTTGGAGAGGTTTTTGGCTAGATGCCAGAAAGCTTGGGAAGAGCTAGAGTTGGATAGTTCAGTGCATTTATGATTGACAAAAGAGTGCTTGGCAAGTCGAATTGGAGGTTTGATGTTGGTGGGGAGGTAATATTATGATTTAATTATGAATCACAGTTACAGCTTCTCAATGTAGAGAAAGGCATGGGGAATATAATTTTTAAGTATTGCTCCGGTTATTAACATTCTTAAACATACAATGCACATATGATTATATGGGTGAACACATTCTATATTTATTAAAATTATATACAATGAGGAAAGGTTGTATAGGAATGAGTAGAAATTAATAAAGTGTGTGATGGAATTGCATACATTTGATCGTGATTATTGAATGGAATTTTTATTAAGAAGGATAGGGGAGATGTGATAGGTTCTCCATCCCCGCGTTGTGGTAGCGGTGGTCAGAGTAGAGTTGCAAGGAGGGGCTTTATGCTCTAATTGCATTAACATCTCATCGTATTCCAAATCAGGTTCTGGAGAGTGTGTTGGCCATTTTATTTTTTGGTGAAGGGGGTTAATGAGGGGGGATTACCAGGTATCTCTAGGCGGGTGCCCAACCCCGAAAGGAGTTGAAATAGGGGAGCTATCCCCCCGCCAAAGGCGGCTTTCTAGGGCCTTTCCTAGCTGATACTGAGAGGATTGGGTTCTAGTCATGTGGTGATGGGCTGGTCTATCCGAGTGAGAACTGAGCGATCTCTGCCATACCCACAGCTTACTGTTCCTTTTACTTATATATCTTCTAGATCTCAAGTGGCGGCGTCTTTTCCGTGGATTGACCTCCCTACTGCCAACCTAGAAGTTGGCAGATTGGGAGCCAAAGCGTCACATTTTTCCCTTACCCCTCAACTTTCCCTTCATAATTTCTGAGGGGCACAGGGCCTTGGGTGGGGCTTTGGTTTCCCGAGCTTTTCCGCACCCTTCTCAGCTCCCTGCCTTGGAGTGGCTTCGGTCACCCAGGCTTTGTTAGTGGTAAGCAGGGAGGATTTTGTGGGGGTGCTCGTTTATGGCCTTGGCCTTGCTAGAGACCTTGGGGCTGTTCGGCCAGACAGCCTGGGGAACAACAACAACAACAACAACCAGGTACCTCTTGAGGGGCCCTAGGGGGAGCACAGGGAGGGGGGAGGGGGGGGTGAATTGAGGATTAGATAGGGGTAACTGTCCTATTTTTTTCTCTACATTTAAGAAGGCCAACTTCCCTATTTTTATTTGATCATGGATGACTGCAATCCTGCACTCGATCGCTCCTGTATTCGGCCAGCTGTTGTTGAGGAGGACCTTCCACAGCGGTTATTTCACCTCCTTCGTCGATATCAAAGTCTCGGCCCCGAGGCTGGAGTACATAGGTGATGTAGTCTGGATTTTGGTGATCGATGGTGAGACCAAAGTAAGAAACGGTGCCACAGCACTGTAGGGGTGACGGAGGGGGTGTGGCACTTCCGGAACATGATGAGATGAGAAGGTGTGGCTGCCAGTTTTGCTATACGCAACAGTTGGGCAGGAGAGTTCACCTGAATGTCCTAGACGTTTCTTCGGACGACCACCCAAGTGATCTTCATAATTAGTGTTGTTGGAGCGAGGTCAGAACTAGGAATGGAGTTGGAGGAGGAGCTGGGGCTGGTTGTGTGCTCTGATATAGAGGGGCGGAGCTGGAATTTGGGCGGGTCAGCTGGCTTATCTGGTGTTTGCGGGGGTGACCTGAGGACCTGATTGATGTTTGCCGCCTGCATAGGTGGAGGTGAGGCTGGTGATATGGTTGTTGGTGCGACATCCAGAGCAGCAGGTTTTGTGACGGTGGTAATAGTATAGGTGAAATAACCGTTGTGGAAGGGCATGGTGGTCCCCACCAATACACATCCCCAAGACCAGGATTCTTGATCTCACCCCCAGGCCTATAATTTGAGAGATAAGAGATACATTCCCAGAATTATACATACATCAATCTCTGCAAATAGAATGTATAATGTTCTCTCAACACGAGGGGCGATAGCATTTATGAAGAGAATAATCAATCTATGAAATTACTGAAATTACGTTAAAATGGAACACTGCATATCTTAATCACCCTTTGCAATATTTAAATCGAACTCTTTATACAACGAGAAGCACTTAAGTTTTGGTTGGAGGTAGAGGTGACGTAGCTCCAAGAGGGAGATCTGGTGAAGCGTCGTAACCCAACTCGGCGTAATCCGGGGGAAGTTCCGGACACACACACACACACTCTCACCCACAGGTCTCCTCACGCTGTTCTCACGACGCCCTCCGTCGGTACTTTTTAAGGGGATAATGGCTTGCCCCATACAGAAGTATTTCCGAATCAAGATCCTAGTGATGCTGCGTAGCTTTAACGATGTCGTATGACAGAGGTATGCTAGCCTTGATTTGCCTAACCAAACCTTGGTTCGGGTAGGTAATATTATGATTTAATTATGAATCACAGTTACAGCTTCTCAATGTAGAGAAAGGCATGGGGAATATAGTTTTTAAGTATTGCTCCGGTTATTAACATTCTTAAACATACAATGCACATATGATTATATGGGTGAACACATTCTATATTTATTAAAATTATATACAATGAGGAATAATAATAATAATAATAATAATATTTATTCAGTCAGCAATTTACAGAGTTGGTACCACATAGTTTGTTACAAATATGACATGTACCAGCCTTGCATAATTCCAACTAAGGATAGCCCAATAAGGCCGTTAGGCGTATTTCCATTGGGGTCCTTGGAAAGGTTGTATAGGAATGAGTAGAAATTAATAAAGTGTGTGATGGAATTGCATACATTTGATCGTGATTATTGAAGGGAATTTGTATTAAGAAGGATAGGGGAGATGTGATAGATTCTCCATCCCCGCGTTGTGGTAGCGGTGGTCGGAGTAGAGTTGCAAGGAGGGGGTTTATGCTCTAATTGCATTAACATCTCATCGTATTCCAAATCAGGTTCTGGAGAGTGTGTTGGCCATTTTATTTTTGGTGAAGGGGGTTAATGAGGGGGGATTACCAGGTACCTCTTGAGGGGCCCTAGGGGGAGCACAGGGAGGGGGGGGGGATGAAGTGAGAATTAGATAGGGGTAACTGTCCTATTTTTTTCTCTACATTTAAGAAGGCCAACTTCCCTATTTTCCTTTGATCATGGATGACTGCAATCCTGCACTCGATCGCTCCTGTATTCGGCCAGCTGTTGTTGAGGAGGACCTTCCACAGCGGTTATTTCACCTCCTTCGTCGATATCAAAGTCTCGGCCCCGAGGCTTGAGTACATAGGTGATGTAGTCTGGATTTTGGTGATCGATGGTGAGACCAAAGTAAGAAACGATGCCACAGCACTGTAGGAGTGACGGAGGGGGTGTGGCACTTCCGGAACATGATGCGATGAGAAGGTGTGGCTCCCAGTTTTGCTATATGCAACAGTTGGGCAGGAGAGTTCACCTGAATGTCCTAGACGTTTCTTAGGACGACCACCCAAGTGAATTTCATGATTAGTGTTGTTGGAGCGAGGTCAGAACTAGGAATGGAGTTGGAGGAGGAGTTGGGGCTGGTTGTGTGCTCTGATATAGAGGGGCGGAGCTGGAATTTGGGCGGGTCAGCTGGCTTATCTGGTGTTTGCGGGGGTGACCTGAGGACCTGATTGATGTTTGCCGCTTGCATAGGTGGAGGTGAGGCTGGTGATATGGTTGTTGGTGCGACATCCAGGGCAGCAGGTTTTGGAGGTTTGATGTTGGTGGGGATCTTCTTCCTGGTCTTGGGGACGTGTATTGTTGGGGACCACCATGCCCTTCCACAGCGGTTGTTTCACCTATACTATTACCACCGTCACCAATACCAACACCACAAACATAAACATGATTAATGTAGTAGAAGAGTTACTATTGGCTAAGGTTATACTATTACCACCGTCACCATTACCAACACCACAAACATAAACATTATTATGGTAGTGGAAGAGTTACTACTGGCTAAGGTTATACTATTACCACCGTCCCCATCACGAAAACCACAACCATAAACACATTAACACTGCCCTTCAAACATAATACTAGAAGTATGCTGAACAAATAATTCTCTTGGATTTGGTATTATGTTCCTCGATGGTATTATTCTGTATAAGCTAGACTAATGTGTGATCAGCCTCCGCTCTTGTGAAAAAGTACCAACTAAGCCAGTGCTATCATTAAGTTTGAATCTAACTACTATCCTCACATAACAGTTGATTGAGTTGGTACTGGTTGAGAGCTACTTACTGCAGTGGTCTACTATTGGTTGAGTACTCCAGCCATCATAATTATATATTGCTCATGCACTAGACATATCCTCTCACCTGCTGTCACCCTAAGATACTATACACAGGCAGTTGATGTACAGTCTGGATGACTATAGCCTCTGACATAGTCCAGTTTCATTCACGCTAGAGATACCTTTATTTGGTACCGTAGAGTAATATAGCAAAAAGTAAAATAACTTTTTTATATAATGTATATCTCTAGAATTATAACATTTATCCTACAACTTCATAAACAAAACAAAACATGGGCCATGACCACCATGTTTCCTGTGTGCTTACATTCATGTTAGTACATGTACATTACAGTACTCTGTTTTGTTTTCAACTGAAGGTAAATTGCAAAGTTCCCATCAAGGTGTCTCAGTTCTTTTGAAGATTTCGTAGAGATATAGAGTGCTAATTATACAAACTTGGTCTTGATATGATACAGATAATTAGTAGTTTCATATTTGTCCAATAAGTATAGAGAAATTAGCTGTTAAGGGATTCAATTTAACGTCAGCTGAAAAGAAACAGAGTTTAGTATAATAGATTATTATACATCCACCAAAGTTTAGGTTAGGGTAGGCAAAAAAGGTTAGTTGATAATATATTGCTTGGGTTAACTTGACTAACTTTTAATGGGTAACTGAAGGAAATAAGGTTAAAACCGTATCAATTACATAACACTCACTGGAAAACAGCGTCTGTAGCTTGTGGCTACTTATGTACAGTTGGTCAAAGTTCCAGCTGACCCACCCTCGCTCTGGGGCTCGCAGAATGATCTGGCAATACTGGTGTAGGAAGGAGGTGTGTCTTACAGAGATTGGGATTGGTAGATCTGATTTCGGCTATATCATTGTTAGAACATATACTAAACAAGGGAAAGTAAGCCTATCTCAAATAAAAATGTATACATCGTTATGTATGATCCCGAACATTCACCCAAAGTTCGTAGATTTGCTTAAATATTCAAGTTATTATATCCACTGATTGGCAATGCATATAAAACCTGGTGGCTGCCACAACATACTTTACTCGATTTTATAAGAATACATATTTCTGTTTTATTGGTGGCTGCTTGATGAAGGAGCATTTAGTCTTCACAACGTGACCATTACATAGTCTAATTTGCAGTAATATACAGGACAGACACAGGTAACATATTAATGGCAATTGGTATCTCTGCACCACTACACCAGTATTGCCAGCTAATTCTGTGAGCCCCAGAGCGAGGGTGGGTCAGCTGGAACTTTGACCAACTGTACATCCTCGCTTTTCACATTACATCAAAATTAATAGTTTAACCAGATTTTGTTATATGTTAATGTCATACTATGTACTTTGATGAAAATATTCCCACTTACTGCCAATATAATCACTATCAACTATAACATGTGGTAATCTTCTTGCAGCCATTAACCCGTGTGGTGCTGAAGGTTGTCTAGAGGGACAGTTGTGTGGCGTCCCTGCAGACGGTGACCCTTTTTGCATAGGTCAGTATCGTTGGCAATATTTTTGCATAATATATATAAACATATATACTGTATATATACATACTAATATATTATATGTAAATGATACTCTTGAGGCAGTTTTTAACACCTTACACTCCTTGATTCACAGAGCTAGGGCGTAGGGAAAGCTGTAGGGAAAGAAAGGTTGTATTCCGTATTCATATTACAAAGAATTAACCCCTGTTAAACGGGGATGTTTGTAACTTCTACTACCTGCCTGGCGGGCATATTTACCCTAAACGAGCTTCATTCCATGCTCATTTGCATGCATAAACAAGAGCCAGAGCATAATACAATTATGTATCCGTGAAAGGGCGATAATAGAGCTTTCCAATGACACCTGAATCATCCTTGTACGACCACGGGTTCTCTTGCAACGATCGTGCAACACGAGGGGAAAATCCCTAAAATACGGTAAATTCCCCAGTTTTTCCTTGTTCTCGCGAGGCCTGGGGTGTGGGATGGTGCAGAGGTTATGTCAGTGGTGGGACTAGGTCCATGCCGAGCGGTCAGAGCCCGCCTATCGTCCTCCCAACGCGTGGACTCTCTCTCAGATCCGATAATGTGCTCAACATCCCTTCCGACATATGTCGGGCCCCGCAGTGATGGCCATGGTTCTCTCGCCCGACATATGACAGGCCCCGCGGCTTGAGTGTTAACAAAGCAATCATGTAAAAGAATGTACAGTACAAGCCAAATATATATTGTCCATTTTACAGAGAACAAAAATGTATGCACAGTAATACAATTGACTCTTAATAAACTAAATTTCCACGATGTACTTGCAATATACAGTATTCCTCTACTCTTTGCCATTCCTGTTATTAGATTTTGGAACAGATATTAAAAACTAACTAAATATATAATACAAAGTTGGAGTAAATGATATTGATAGTAATGATTGGTGTGCACAAAATTGGTATGGCATAAATAAAGTAATCTGAGTATATACATACATACACAAATGTAAAAACTGAGCGCTCCACACAAAGTGAAGTTACGGTCTCACAGCCTAATGGTGGCGTTCCAGGCAACCCTGTTAAGAGCTGCCTCACTTGTCAGGTTCTTTGATTTAAGATCAGACTGCAAGGTTCGATCCCACGTCTTTCTTGGTCCACCCCTTTGGTGCAGTTCCCTCCACTTTCATGGACTTGCATCTTTTCACCCAGCTTAGTTCATCCAGCCTCAGCACATGTCCAAACCATCTAAGCCTGCTAGTACACATCTCATCACTGATACTCTTTATATCTATCCTTCTCCTTAGCTATTCATTTAATATACCATACTGCAGTTTGGCACCACACATCCATCTCACCATTCTCATCTCGTAGCGTTCCATTCCGTTGATATCATATGCTTTGACAGGCCACTTTTCTGAAGCATATGTCATTGAGCTTCTAACTCATGAAACGTACACCTTTCCCTTCAAGGGGAGAGGGAGATTTCTCATGGTGAGTATTGACAAAAGTTCTCTAAACTTTCCCCATCCTCATTTTATTCTTGTGATAGTGGCAGCCTCTGCCCCACCACCGACAGATATGGTATCACCCGAGCAGCAAAACTTGTCCATCATCTCCACATCTCCACATCATTGGGCTCACTTGTGCATGCTATGCATACACATTTCTAAATTTCGGACTTCTTTTTTTATAGAGGTCCCTTTATTCTAGTGCAACGCTTCTTTCTGTTATGTACCTAGTTGTGGCAGACTCTACGCTGTATTGAGTTCACATCTACCCTTTTACTGCATACTGTGCATGGGTATGCACCATTCTTTTCTACCTTTGAATATATTTATATTAACTCTTAACCATTTACTTGCCATGCCCTTTCTCCATATTCTGAACTTGGCCTCAGTATCCCGCGCACTACCTGCGATAAGTACTAGGTCATCTGCGTATTGCAGTACCCAGGGGAACCCAAATCTGAAATCACCAGATATTCCCTTCAGAACCATAACACAGAGGAGAAGTCTTAACACAGAGCCCTGGTGGACTCCAATGTGAACTGTAAACTCCTCACTCAGTACACTTTTACCCCTCACTGCCGTTTGTGAGTCCTCATACATCTTCATAATTACACGCACCAGCCACTCCTCTACGCCAAGTTTTCTTATAGCCCACTGCATAACTTCTCTGGGCACCGTATCAAGGCCTTCCCCAGGTCTACAAAGACAAGATACAGATCCCCATCTTTAAGTAGATATCTTTCCTGCAGCTGCCTGACTATGAAGATAGCGTCCATTGTGCCATGTCCTGGCATGAAACCGAACTGCATATTGTCGATACATATGCTTTCCCTTATTATACCTTCAAAGACTCTCACAGACCTTCATGACTAGGTAAAAAATGTTCAGGCCCCTATTATTTCCCCAATTCAATGAGTCCCCCTTGCCCTTATATAGGTTAACTATTACACTGTTTTGCTATTCAAAATCAAAGATGAATTCAGAGTGTTCACCAACAAAGGGCTCCATCTTATCCACATTAACGCCAGATCAATGTACCATAAATTGTCAGAAATAAACTTGTTAGCTAATAAGGCCAAAGCTTCAATAATTGCAATCATAGAAACCTGGCTGGATTCAAGTATAAACGATGGTGAAATAAACATTCAAGGTTTCAACATGGTTAGGAATGATCGCAATAGGCATGGGGGAGGAGTATGTCTGTATGTAAAAAACAACCTCACATACACAACTAGGGCTAACCTCCATGTAGAAAATTACGAAGCTCTGTGGATCGACCTACACCTGCCGAGGACAAGAGCCATCACAATTGGGGTGTGCTATAGGCCACCAAACGACACACAATTCTTGACCAAATTTGAACGAACTATGTCATCGCTAGACCCTCGGAATGAATCCATCATACTAGGGGATTTTAACCTGTGTTACAAACAACGAAATAATAGGCTTCTATGAGAATATAGGCATATACTGACAATGCACAATCACAAGCAACTCATCACAACCCCCACACGTTGGTGATGGGCTGGTCTATCAGAGTGAGAACTGAGCGATCTCTGCCATACCCATAGCTTACTCTGACTGTTCCTTTAACTTATATATTTTCTAGATCTCAAGTGACGGCGTCTTTTCCGTGGATTGACCTCCCAATCTACCAAGATTGGAAGCCAAAGCGTCACGTTTTTCCCTTGCCCCTCAACTTTCTCTTCATAATTGCTGAGGGGCACAGGGCCCTGGGTGGGGCTTTGGTTTCCCGGGCGTTTCCGCACCCTCCTCAGCTCCCCGCCATGGAGTGGCTTCGATCACCCAGGCTTTATTGTGGTCGGCAGGGAGGGTTCTGTGGGGGCGCTCGGTTATGGCCTTGGAATTACTCGGGGCCTTGGGGCTGTTCGGCCAGGCAGCTTGGGGAACAACAACAACAACAACCCCCACACGTATCTCTGAGAACACTGCCACAATATTAGACCACATAAACTGTAACAGAGAGGACAAAATATCCCAATCAGGGGTTATACAGACTGGGATAAGTGATCACTTCGTCACATATTGCACACGGAAAACCACAAAAATTACCCTAGAGAATCACAAGGTTATCAAAACAAGGTCACTCAGAAACTACAACAAAGAAACATTTCTGGACATTTTAAGGAATACAGACTGGTCTCCAGTGTTTGGAAGTACAAACGTTAATGACACAGGGGTTGGCTTCAGAACCATCATCACAAACATCCTAGACGAAATAGCTCCTCTGAAAGACATACGAATTAAAGCAAGGTCAGACCCATGGATCAACAATGACATACTACACCATCTGGAACACAGAGACTATCTGTTAAAAAGGCTAGTGAAACATAGACAGGATCAAGGTCTGCAACATGAGTTCAACAGGGCCAGGAATAAACTAAGTAGGAAAATAAAATCAGCGAAAACTAATTATTTTCACAATAAGTCAGAGGAATATCAGAATAACCCAAAAAAACTATGGAGGCACCTAAAAACAACAGGCTACAGCAACAAGACAAGGGATTCGTCTAACACTAATGTTGCTCTCACCATTAATGATCAGGTTTGCCACGATAAACGACAAATTTCAACCTACTTCAACTCCTTCTTCACCTCCATAGCAAACACACTTGCACAGAACCTACCGCAACCTCTCAATAAATACATGACAACAACGGCCACCTTTCGAAATTTCTACAGAGATAAAGACATACACCCGAACACATTTGGATTACAAAATGTTACACCAAAATACACTTTTGACGAGCTGTCTAACCTAAATGTACATAAAAGCACAGGACCAGACAAAATTCCTGCCAAATTTCTACGAGATGGAGCCATTGGTATAGCAGGCCCCCTAACCCACATCATCAACTTGTCAATTAACACCAACACTGTACCTGCTGAACTGAAGGAAGCTATTGTAACCCCTCTATTCAAGAAAGGAAATAAACTAGAAATTGGCAACTACAGACCAGTTAGCATATTATGTATTGTATCTAAAATCCTTGAAAGAGCGGTATACACCCAAATTGAACACCACCTCAAACAAAATTATCTATTCTATAAGTTTCAATCAGGTTTCAGATGCATGTACTCGACAGACTCCTGTCTCATCCACTTAATGGATCACATTCGTAAAGAAATGTCAAAAGGTAACTACACCGGTATGGTTCTTCTTGATCTACAAAAAGCGTTTGGCACAGTAGACCATGATATCCTATGTAATAAACTACAAGCAATGGGCATTGGGTCGGTGAACTGGTTTAAATCTTATCTTAGTGGTAGAACCCAAAGAGTCAAAATTGATGATAATATATCTGATCCTATGCTAATTAACTGTGGGGTCTCGCAGGGAAGCATCCTTGGTCCCATACTCTTTCTCTGTTATGTGAACGACATGGAACTGAGCGTCTCATGTAAATTATTACTGTATGCAGACGACAGCGTGCTTCTGGTTTCAGGAAAAGACCCAATAAGTATTGCCGCATCACTTTCCAAAGAACTAGAATCATGTAGTGAATGGCTAGTGGACAATAGACTATCTCTTCACCTGGGCAAGACGGAAGCCATCTTATGTGGAACAACACGCAAACTGAAAGACATTGTGGGCTTCTCGGTCTACTGTAATGATATTCCTATAACAACAGTGTCACAAGTTAAATATCTCGGACTAAAACTGGACGCGAGTTTGTCAGGTGAAACAATTTTGGAATCTATCCTGAGTAAGTGTAGAGCACGTATAAAATACCTGTATAGACAGGTGGGATGCTTGCCCGCGGCGACCAAAAAGACCCTCTGCCAAGCGCTTGTTCAATGTCATTTTGACTATTCTGTGTCATCCTGGTACTCTGCATCATCTAAATCAGCACAGCACAAACTTCAGGTCACTCAAAATAAAATGGTTAGGTTCATGCTGAACCTAGGACCCAGATCACATGTGGGCCAGGAACAACTTCAGATACTATGTATGCTCAATGTCTCTGACAGGGCCAAACAAATCAGGCTCACTTAATGCCTTCAACATTTTCTATGACAGAGCTCCAGAGTATCTAAAGAGTGATTTTGTTAAAGCAAATGAGAGGAGTGGACATAATACAAGAAACAGGATGTTTAATTTTAAGGTCCCGAGAATCCAAGGACAGGGTAAGCAAACATTCTTCTTCACTGCCATCAAAGACTGGAACGACCTACCCCAGTCAGTCCGTGAAAAGAGAACACTGTATTCCTTCAGACGTAGCCTGAAGGAACACCTGAACTGGACAGCTGCGAGAAGGGAGCACCAAGCTTATGTCTACTACTAAATACGACATAAGAGATAGACAAACCAAACTGAAATGATTACTGATTACGGATTACTGATATTTACTATAGGATGTAAGGTATCTTAAAATAACCCCCTAGAAATACTTTCACTAAAGTATCTATTTCTTTATCCTCCCCATTTCCCCAGCTAACCTAATCCCACAAGGACCCCAATGGAAATACGCCTAACGGCCTTATTGGGCTATCCTTAGTTAGAATTATGCAAAGCTGGTACATGTCATATTTTGTAACATACTATGTGGTACCAACTCTGTAAATTGCCAACTGAATAAATATTATTAAATATTATTTTTATTATTATTATTCAGGGATTATTTCTTCTCTAATGTTGGAGTTAATTTGCTCGATGACCAAATTCACTTCTATAACACCTGAGGCTTAAATCATCTCAGCTACAATGCCAGAGCAACCTGCAGCTTTTCCGTCTTTCAATATATTTATTGTACTGCTTACAACAGCTAGCGCTATCAAATGGTGGGAGCTGAGTATTGGTTTTTCGTTACTAAGTTGGTCTCTATTCCACTCAAATTCCACGGTGGGTAATCTTTGGTAGTGTACCTTCCAAGCATCTCTACTTTCTTTGTCAGCGTATACAATTGTTCCATTATTTTTCCTGACACACTGTTCCCCTACAACATCTTTGCTATCATCCTTAACTCGCCTAGCTAAATTGAAGATCCCATTGGGATTTTCTGTGAAACTCACTTTGTTTATGACCAGTTTGTGTATGATTTGATTTGCCTTGTATATCTCTATTTTTACATTTCGCTTAGCCGCCAGATATTCCTCCCTGCTTCCTCCATTGTTCCATGCTTTGAAACTTCTTTTCTATTCTCCTTCATTTCATTTTCAACATCGTCAGTCCACCACCAGGAAGTCCTATAATTATGCCTGGTGGGGCCCTTATATTTGCCTCGCAGTTTGTCAGTGGCGGCAAGAAGGCTACGTTAAAAAAAGTTACATTGGCTATTTACATAATTTGGCTTAGCGCCCTTATTCCTATCCATATCCTCCAGTTCGTTGCTAAGCCTATCCTTGCAATCATATTTATTCAGCAGCCATATTTTCCTTTCGGGCATATAGACTTTCTTTTGCACAGGATCTCGCCTTAAGCTCAAGTCACAGACTAGGATCTTATGTTGGGAGATACATTCTTCGTATGGGATGACCTTTAGATCCCAACAAACGTTCAGCCTATTCTATTCACTAAGAAGTAATCTATCTGGGTACTGGTGCCCCCAGAACTGTATGTGATCAGATGACTCAACCTTTTATTGAACTAAATATTACACACAACCATGTTGAGTGCAACACAGGAGTCCAGTATAAACTAGCCTTCTAGAATTCTTCTTTCATCCCCTTCCCAGCATGCACACCCTCTCGTAACCATCAGCACATGCTCCCACATGCCCATTTAGGTCACCACCTACGACTGTAGTATCATACTCCGAGAGGCCCGAAACCACACTAAGAATGTCTTTCCAAAAGGCCTCTTTCTGCTCTCACTTTAAGGGAGGATTGGCCGTTTTTCTGGTTCCCCTTCTTCCTCATGTTTATACCCATTAGTTTTCAGATTAAGAGCTGTTCGGCTCATTAGTTTGGCGATTTTAAGACCTTTTGCCCCACTTCTTTGTCAATATTAAGAATTGTCGTGTCATGTAGGTATAATTTTTTCCCTGGCGAGCGTAAGCGAGCCTGAAACTTAAAAGAAACCGGCGTTTGGCCGGGACATTTTTCTATCAAAATATGTACAAATTTATCTTGAGGGAGGGTTTGGGCTGGTTTTTTTTAAGCTTGATGAAGGTCCCGGGAGGAAACTAATAAAATAATAACAAAATACATCAATGAGCAAATATATACGAACATCTCCCCTTAATAGAACCTGTGGGGCATATGCCGATATCACATTCAATCACACTATTCTCCCTCTCTTCAGATACCAGTACACCCACTCCTCCTTTCGGTTTTCCAGATTCATCCCCCTTCCAATGCAACCAGTATCTCTTGTTCTTTCCAACTATCCACTGTGTACCACTGTACCACACCCCACACACGCTCATACTAGCCAGTGTAGTATTATGACTTGACAGACATTGTGTATATCAACATTAATATTTTACTGAGGTATGGGAGGGAGAGAAGTGCTAGCAATATAATGACTATATCCATACAAGACACCTACAGTGAATATATTGCTGGCGACTGCATTTTATAGTGAAACAATATTTATTATGTGTAATAACCATCTCAGGGTACGACAACGCTTTTCTTCCTTTTATACTGGTTATCAGTAGACTATTTTATAGAGCTTAGGAAGAACCTTATGGGAGCCTAAGGGTTGAGATAAACGTTGCTCTTTTCATTCCTAGAGAGCCTTCCAAAGTGGAGTAAAGTTATCTAATAACAACCAAAATAAAGTAACAAAGCGTCCTCATATACTGAATCTGATCATTTTGGTTTCAGAGTGCCTTAACGATGGTGTATTTTACCAAAAGGGACAGATTATTGAAGACTCCTGTTTCCCCACCCAGTGTGATGAAGGAACGTTCAAGCCCTTCCTGAATTCTACTACAGGTAAATATTATATATAAAGAGTGGTCGCGAAACATTTACCCATAGGGACTTCCTATGTATTTTGTACATGGACATCCAACAGAGATACCTTTTCTTTTTTGGTTGGTATAGAAACTATAAATCTGCCTTATCAACGTTTGTTATAAACTAATACTAGTAGTAGTAGTAGTTGTTCACTAGGCTGCCTATCTGAACAGCCCCAAGCTGCTAAGGAAGGCAACGGCCGATACAAGGTTTTCCCACAAGGCTCTCAAGGAATGTATATAGAGTTGTTAATGTAGGTGGTTGTGTGCTATGCAGTCTCCCATAATGTGTTTGATAGTGTGCGGTGTTGTGTTACAGTCTGGACAGGTATCTTTGAAGGATTCATCCAGCTTCTGATAACTCAGAAGGGCTACATGGTGCCCACATTTCAGCCTAGCCAGGTGGACTCTGTCCTCAAGGGAAATAAAGGCTTCTGAGGGATGGACTTCCGGGGGCCGTACGTATAACACAGTGTTGTCATTGAGTGACTAAATGGATCAGCGAGTGATTTGAGTATGGATATGGTTCTGGAGGCAGGCTTGGGGTATGCGAGGGGGGGTAAGGACAATAGTTGTGTATGATGACAGGTGCTAGGTGTTGTTTTGATGTTTCTTGGTGTGTGTTGATGTTCAGCCATGCAATGTAGAGGTTGGATGATGTTGGGCATGTATGTTTTGTGTTGAATGTGTGGGTTATAGTGACTAGGTTATGTGGGGGACGATTGGGGAGGGATGTATGTATTTATGATTGTTGTTGTTGGTGTGTATGTGTGTGTGTGTTTGTGGGGGGGGGGGGGGGGGGTAAGTCCTCGGCAAAGACGCCGCTACACCAGACCCTAGTCTTAACTGCTAGTAACATCCCGTGGTTGTAGAAAAGGAAGGATATTGAAATAATGTCATATGCTTGGCTGGTCTGTGACTCTCCTCCTCCCAGTCCTCCACTATCGGTAAAAGTCACAGACTTGCCAGGAATATGATGTTATTTAAATCTTTATCCTGTTCTATTACAACAGTCTGTTGCTATAATCATTTGATAACAAACATTCATAAGGGAGGTTTATAGCTTCTATGTCAATAACAAAGGATGACATATCTTTGTTAGTATCTATCTGGTGCGTGGTAGTGTTTAGATCCTCCATGTTCTACTCCATAAATTTGGAGATTTTAAGACGTTTCACCTCTTGAATTTTGCGATTATAAGACATATCATCATATTCAGTTGTTGATTATTCTGTGGAAGCGAAAGTGAGTCTGTATTGTAAATGAAACCAACCTTCTGACAGGACAGTTTTCTAGCAGAAATACTATATATTTGCTTGAAGGGCGATCTGGGTGACTGATATATAGTTTGAGCATCTGTAGTCTAGGAGGAAAAATAAACTTACAATGCTCGAAAATGCTCAGGTGGATGGGACTCGATAACCTTGGTCGGCAACCCATCTAGGGAAGACAAACATATACGAATCTGGGTGGATGAGATTATTCAGCCTTGGTCAACAACCCATCCAGGGAAGTAAACCTTATACAAATTATAATTCTTCCTATGTTTCTGCTCGGAATCAAGCTAAATCTGTTCTTCGACTTGCCAAACACTCTTTCATTAATAATAAATGCACTGAACTATCCAACTCTAGCTCTTCCCAAGCTTTCTGGCATCTAGCCAAAAACCTCTCTAACAATTTTTCTTCCTTGTGTTTCCCTGCCCTTTTCAACTCTGATGGCATAACCATCACTTTTTCCTCTGACAAAGCTGAACTCTTCGCTCAAACTTTTGCTAGAAACTCCACCCTGCATGATGCTGGTGCTATTCCTCCCTCTCCACCCCCCTCTCTCCTACTTATGCTTAATATCCTAATATCTTTTAAAGATGTATTTTTCACCCTCTCTACTATTCTATTTCATTATGGTAAAAAAAAAAAAAAAAAATGAAAAGTATAGACAATATTTATTATAACAACATATATCCGTCATTTTTCTATCTACATCAGAATTCCCATTGTTTTTAGTCAAGACATTCAGTGATGACCTAGGTTATTATATATATGATATAAGAAGTACTATACTGTTCACGCTTTATCAATATATGCCATCAACATGTGTCATCAATACTTTGTTTATAATAATATAATTATGAAAGGTACAACTGGCGGCACGCGGATTACCTTATATTTGTTTTTTCTGTTTTGTTATGAATATGTTTAACTGTATAATTATATTATGGTTGTTCATACTAATCACAGTGTAATACAGTGAAATATACCACATTAAATTTCCTAGGCCCAATACCTATTTGTCTACGAATATATGTAGATATGAGTGTTCATGTGAGCCCTTTTTAGAAAAAAACATATGATATTCATCATATACCGCCTGTTTAATTTGTATTATTCATGTTTACAGAAAGCCTGAATAGAGTGTGAATTATCATGCAAAACAATAATAAATGACAGTAATAATAAAATTAATATAACATAAGCCGAACCAGACTATATTGAACATGTCATCATAAAGAATTAACTTGAACTAATTCATTAATTACTCCTTCCATTCGTCTATACAATAGGCTACCATAGCACAGTTTGAATATATGTACATGCTCAGATTAACATGTATGATTCAAAACTAATCGTAGGCTTGTGCATATTTCTTTAACTGTCTTGATAGCGTAATGCATAAGTGCGCGGAATTTCGGTGTGAGTGTCCTAGGTTCGAGTCCTTGGAGTGCCACATGTATTTGTTGATTTCATTAATGAGTTTAGAAGTGAAGTTGGTTGGTGAAAAAATATAATACTTGAACACCCGTAACCCAAGCAGTACGATAAGGCTTTTTATATCTTTGCAATAATATCTATTAACCAAAGGCATTGACAATGATACCTTAAACACTATTAATTCCCACATGCTCTATCTAAGCTGAACAAAATCATCAAGATATCAAAATATCAAGATTACTGGAATATAATGACCATGGGTCTGTGGTACTGAAGGACTTATCAGATCATCTAACGGAATTCATGTCTTTATTGTTGGACTGGTTTCAGGCAACCCATGTGTGGGGCCGTTCGAGATATTTGGAGACAACTGTTACCACTACAACTACACCGAGGTGACATGGTGCGAGGCCCGCAAGGCATGTGTGGCCCAGGGGGGTGACCTGGCCACGGGCAACTTCTACACACTCAAGGCCTTTTTCACCGCGAACCAAGGTAAGTTACAATCTTCATAGCAATGTACAGTCAACATTATAAGTTCGCCAAATATTCAATGAGTATTCTTAAATTACCATCATAATTATTATCTTGACATCCCTCATGTGTTTATAATAGCCGGTAATAAGTAGGCTACTCTTTCTTCTATCTATCTATCTATTGCCTGACGCCGCGATCCCCGAAGGGGTGGCCACGAACGAACCGCCCCCATGCACCTCTGTCCCCAGTCAGTCGACGCCCCTCCCCCCAACCAGCACCGCCTTCGTTCATGTAGTTCCTCACTCCATCCTTCCACCTCATATTCGGTCTACCTCTCCCCCTCTGTCCCTCCACCTCGCTCTCGTACACCCTCTTAGTCATTCTCTCGCTTTCCATACGTTCCATATGGCCGAACCATCTCAAGTTGTTCCTTTTCACACTTTCCAGCACATCTACCTCCACACCACACCTCCTTCTTACTTCCTCATTAGTCTGTCTATCCCTCCATGTAACTCCGCACGCACTCCTTAAGTAATTCATTTCTACTGCTCTCACTCTTGGTCTGAGTCTCTCAACCAACGTCCATGCTTCGCTTCCGTAAGTCAGTGTCGGGATTACCACACTGTCATGCAAGGACTTCTTCACTTCCATACTGACCACCCTATTTCTTGTTACTGCTTTTAGCGTTCCTACAACCCTCTTCCCCTGTTGTACCCTCTCCCGCACCTCTTCATCCATAGTCCCATCTTTACTCAACACACTGCCCAGATACTTAAAAGAGTTGACGATCTCCATAGCCTGACCGTTCAGCTTCACCTCACACTCTGTGACTTCACCCCTTTCGAAGACCATAACCTTGCTCTTCCCCGTATTTACCTTCAAATTCCGTTTTTCGCACACTGTTCCAAACTCATTTACCAGACCCTGCAACTCCCATTCATTATCACTCATCAGAACTGTATCATCCGCAAACAGCAGTATAGGTAGCTTCCACTCAATTCCCTCCCTTCTCAGCGATACACCAACATCCACTGCTCTTGATAGTATTTCTTTCATGACTCCATCCATATATACAGTAAACAACCACGGGGACATCACACACCCCTGTTTCAAACCAACATTCAGGTCAAAGAACTCGCTCTGCTCACTCTCCACACGTACTGCCGCCTTTGCACCCTCATTTTTACTCTTTCTTCCAAGTCGTATAAAGATCGAGTTAATGTCCCTCTCTCCAGTAATCACACAAATTATCATCAAGGTTTTCAGTGAACTATTGGTTTTGACTGTACCTACAACTAATACTAAGCCAAATAATGATGAAACAAATTATTTTCATGATCGTTTGAAGTTTGCCAGAAAATAACGAGAAAGCCATAAGGGAAAAGTACTCGCTTTTTATGGATCCCCTTCTCCCTCATGTTTAGCATATTAGTTTTGAGATTTTAAGACGTTCATTCCATAGGTTTGTTGATTTTAAGACCTTTCACCACATTTCTTTGTCAATATTAAGGCCTTACTGCCTTCGGCCAGGACATTTTTCTTCCGAAAAATTTAACAATTTATATTAAAAAGGGGGTATAGGGGGTAAATTATGTTATACTTGATGGAGATCTAACAAGGAAACTAACAAGTAAATAAATAAATGAATGAATGGACCAACAACAACCAAAAAAACAAAACCCCAGCCACTAGCCCCTTAGTTAGTTGTTCATGTATTTATGTTTACATTATTGTCTTTAGTTTACTACCAAACCCCAGCCACTAGCCCCTTAGTTAGTTGTTCATGTATTTATGTTTACATTATTGTCTTTAGTTTACTACCAAACCCCAGCCACTAGCCCCTTAGTTAGTTGTTCATGTATTTATGTTTACATTATTGTCTTTAGTTTACTACCAAACCCCAGCCACTAGCCCCTTAGTTAGTTGTTCATGTATTTATGTTTACATTATTGTCTTTAGTTTACTACCAAACCCCAGCCACTAGCCCCTTAGTTAGTTGTTCATGTATTTATGTTTACATTATTGTCTTTAGTTTACTACCAAACCCCAGCCACTAGCCCCTTAGTTAGTTGTTCATGTATTTATGTTTACATTATTGTCTTTAGTTTACTACCAAACCCCAGCCACTAGCCCCTTAGTTAGTTGTTCATGTATTTATGTTTACATTATTGTCTTTAGTTTACTACCAAGACCTGCATTAAACTTAAACAAATCTCGCAAGACCCCTTTGGAGATAACTTTGTACATTTTTTAGAAGAACAAAATTCTCGATCGTCAGGAAAAATAGACACATATTTGGCACAAAAGGTCTTAAATTAACCAAACTTATTAATCAAATGTCTTAAAATCTCAACACTAATTAGGCTAAACTTAAAGTAGAATGTGGTCCAAACAAAACAAACGACCTCCCCTTAATTCACTGAGCATCAGGTAATATAATATAAATGTAAAATCAAGGCCCGGCAGGTTGTCAACACATTTTTGTTTTGCTCCAGAAAACACCTGGAATGGGTTAGAGATGAAGGAATAACCACAAAAAAACGATCTGCTAAGTCATATAAGGGGTCCTACGGGGCGCCCGAAAGTCGGAATTAACATGGGGAAATGGGTAGTCAAAAACATGCAAAAACATGTTTATGCGCGCTCACGTGCACGCAGCTGGAATTAGAAGGTTTTCATCCGTGAGCATTATTGCGTGGGATATTTACGCAGTTCCCATACAAATCTGAGCCCTCTAGCTGCCATAGGACCAGAGTAATTAACCGCGACGCACCTGATGAGGCTCTGAGGTTTAGCATTACATACAGTGCCGACGCATAACGTGCGTCTCTGGTACTTTGGGGGTTAATGGGTTTACCCGAAAAACAATGTAGATAGATCGCATCTGCTCTCTACGAAAAGTGGAAAGCCTAGTGGAATTACTATACAATGTGCAAGATTTTTTGTTTTGTTTTTTATATGAATGACGGAAAGAAAAGGTAAAGTTGCCTGTAACAAGTGTCTCCCCCAAAGTTGAAAGAGTTACAGAGAGCCAAATTCAATTGAAATTAAGAGCCAAATATCTGGACACATGGAGTTTGAAGCAGTTTAAGTCATAGGATTAGGGAAATGCATATTGAGGGAGAGAGTTCCAAAGCTAACATGTTAAGTTGACTAAAGATCGCGAAAATCGGTTCATGCTTGGGCTAGAGAATTGGACAGAATAGAGACAGGAGTGTGTTGAAAGGTGGGTGCCCCCCACTCTTCGTAAAGGATGAGGTGTATACGGAACAACAATGATTATTGTGATAGTGGTAGAAGAGTGAGAGAGAGTAAACAATGCAGTGTGTAGAGACAGATTGTAGGGAAATATTAAGAGGAAAGAAGCTGATGAGACAAAATGCTTTTGACATTTACCCTTTCGAGAAGCGTGATATGGGTGGAAGATAAGACAACTCAAGCAACGAAATGGGAGCCTGGAGAGGTAGAAAGGGAACCAGATAAACGGATGGAAGTTTGCTGAGGTGGGATGGAACAGGCTAACATCTGACCGGTTAGATTGGAAATATGTTAAAGAGGCCTATCCTGCAGAAGAGGATTATCCTACCCCTCCCCCTCCCCCCACCCATTATCCTTCGTATTACAAAAACGTCACCCCAGACACCCCTTCTACCTTAACCCGATTAGTGCGATTAGTGCGTGGGATTTTCCACTATAACAGGGCTCATTCAGGCACTCCTGATTGCTTAAGCAAGTGCCCGAATTAAATTAAATATTTGAGGTAAAACACTAAAAGAAAAGCTATGTCATATAACACCAGAGCAAGCTCACTAGCTAGCGGGGTTCACCCGCAGCATTACTACAGACATCGGCAATATTTGCTAATAATTAGTAATGTTCCACTACATTTGCCTTTGGCAGCACTGAAAGACCATACCACAGAGCCTCAGTGCTGCGGCGGACGGGGGTCTGCCATGCTCCTGATCACTCACACACATCTCCAAAGGATTTAATGGGCTAATAATTCCAGTATATTTCCAGGACGTACCTGTAAAGTAACTGCAACAAAAGGGTTTAACATTTCCCCACAAACCACCTTAACACTATCTGGTCCGATGTCTGTGGGTTATTATGCTATTTTGTTTAATAAATATGGAGGATTTTGCTTGTTTTTCCCATTTTTTAGCAAATCATATTAGTTTGTTCCCTATGCTAACACTAACGTATTGCCATACTTTTATTAAACTGAAAAATACCCAACCAGTCTCCTTCAAGCTCAATTTTAGGCTCAATGTCCAGGCTGAAGGCCAATTGATTCTAAGTTACAGGCTCTATTGGCTATCCCAGAAAAATGTCCAGGCTGAAGGCCAATTGATTCTAAGTTACAGGCTCTATTGGCTATCCCAGAACAATATCCAGGCTGAAGACCAATTGATTCTAAGTAACAGGCTCTATTGGCTATCCCAGAACAATGTCCAGGCTGAAGGCCAATTGATTCTAAGTTACAGGCTCTATTGGCTATCCCAGAACAATGTCCAGGCTGAAGGCCAATTGATTTTAAGTTACAGGCTTTATTGGCTATCCCAGAACAATCTCCAGGCTGAAGGCCAATTGATTCTAAGTTACAGGCTCTATTGGCTATCCCAGAACAATCTCCAGGCTTAAGGCCAATTGGTTCTAAGTTACAGGCTCTATTGGCTATCCCAGAACAATGTTCAGGCTGAAGACCAATTGATTCTAAGTTACAGGCTCTATTGGCAATCCCAGAACAATGTTATGCTGAAGACCAATTGATTCTAAGTTACAGGTTCTATTGGCTATCCCAGAACAAAAATGGCTCTTGTATAGGGTGAAGCATCGTATTATCACCAAACGAATTGGGTGAAAATGTCTTAAAATCTCCAAAATACTGAAGCGCAATAGGGGAAGTCCAAGAAGATTCATCTTGGACAATAGGGTTTTACACAAAAACATCTATTGTATATCCTTCCCCAGACCCACTTTTGTCCCATTAGTTGGAACATGTTACGGAAATTTACCTCACCTTAGAAGTTAATTAAATCCTGGAAGGTGATAGTGAGCAGCCAGGTACTGTTGTTGTTGTTGTTGTTGTTAAATAATAAGACGGACCCTTTTAAAGCTACGACAAAATTGTGTCCCCCAGTCCCTTCCAAGCTAAATTGTTGGTGATTATCTGACATTTCGTTCCATTCAGGTGTCGATGTTTTTCTAGGCGAGCAATAGCGAGCCTGCAATGTATTATAAACCGTCAGAGTGTCTGATGTTAGCCAAATAATAGTGAAAAAGCGTCATTATCCTGAAAGGGTTAACTAGAAAGATATTTTGCGTGGCTCGTGGCTCACTATTGCTCGCCAGGAAAAGTGGAAATTCCTGTACAGTATAAGAATAATATTTAGTGTATGTGTGTTATGCTGTATGTGTGTTATGCTGTATGTGTGTTATGCTGTATGTGTGTTATGCTGTATGTGTGTTATGCTGTATGTGTGTTATGCTGTATGTGTGTTATGCTGTATGTCTGTTATGCTGTATGTGTGTTTCACCATGAGTGTGGTGCCTGTGTTAAGGAGTGTATGTGTGTTATGCTGTATGTGTGTTTCACCATGACTGTGGTACCTGTGTTATGGAGTGTATGTGTGTTATGCTGTATGTGTGTTTCACCATGACTGTGGTACCTGTGTTATGGAGTGTATGTGTGTTATGCTGTATGTGTGTTATGCTGTATGTGTGTTTCACCATGACTGTGGTGCCTGTGTTATGGAGTGTATGTGTGTTATGCTGTATGTGTGTTTCACCATGAGTGTGGTGCCTGTGTTATGGAGTGTATGTGTGTTATGCTGTATGTGTGTTTCACCATGACTGTGGTACCTGTGTTATGGAGTGTATGTGTGTTATGCTGTATGTGTGTTTCACCATGAGTGTGGTGCCTGTGTTATGGAGTGTATGTGTGTTATGCTGTATGTGTGTTTCACCATGACTGTGGTGCCTGTGTTATGGAGTGTATGTGTGTTATGCTGTATGTGTGTTTCACCATGACTGTGGTACCTGTGTTATGGAGTGTATGTGTGTTATGCTGTATGTGTGTTTCACCATGAGTGTGGTGCCTGTGTTATGGAGTGTATGTGTGTTATGCTGTATGTGTGTTTCACCATGAGTGTGGTGCCTGTGTTATGGAGTGTATGTGTGTTATGCTGTATGTGTGTTTCACCATGACTGTGGTGCCTGTGTTATGGAGTGTATGCGTGTTATGCTGTATGTGTGTTTCACCATGACTGTGGTGCCTGTGTTATGGAGTGTATGTGTGTTATGCTGTATGTGTGTTTCACCATGAGTGTGGTGCCTGTGTTATGGAGTGTATGTGTGTTATGCTATATGTGTGTTTCACCATGACTGTGGTGCCTGTGTTATGGAGTGTATGTGTGTTATGCTGTATGTGTGTTTCACCATGAGTGTGGTGCCTGTGTTATGGAGTGTATGTGTGTTATGCTGTATGTGTGTTATGCTGTATGTGTGTTTCACCATGACTGTGGTGCCTGTGTTATGGAGTGTATGTCTGTTATGCTGTATGTGTGTTTCACCATGAGTGTGGTACCTGTGTTATGGAGTGTATGTGTGTTATGCTGTATGTGTGTTTCACCATGACTGTGGTGCTTGTGTTATGGAGTGTATGTGTGTTATGCTGTATGTGTGTTTCACCATGAGTGTGGTGCCTGTGTTATGGAGTGTATGTCTGTTATGGAATATTTGTGTTTGCTATAAATTGTGCATGTTTCGGTCTGTATTGTTTTAGGGTGTATATAATTATGTGTTATGATGTGTGCGTAGTATGGTTGTTGTTGTGTGTGTTCTGGTGTAAGCATGTGTGTGTGTGTGTGATATGGTGTGTGTATGTATGTGTTTCAGGATGTGTGTGTGTCTGTTATGGAGTGTGTGTGCATCATACGGTGTGTGTGTGTGTGTGTGCTATAGTGTGTGTGTATTATGGAGTGTGTGTGTGTGTGTGTGTGTGTGTTATGACGTGTGTATGGTATGGAGTGTGTGTAATTGTTATGATTTATGTGTGTGTGTGTCTATGTTATGGCGTGCATGTGTGTGTTATGGCGTGTGTGTATAATGGTGTGTGCGTTGTGGTATATGTTATGGTGTGTGTACTATGGTGGTGTGTGTATATTACATTGTGTGTGTGTGTGTGTGTGTGTGTGTATTTGTTATGGTATGTGTGTATACTTTGGTGCGTGTGTTTTGTATGGTGTATGTGTAATATGGAATGTTTATGTGGTATAGTGTGTGTGTTGTAGTGTTGGTTAGTGTTATCATGTGTGGTTATGCTATGATGCTATGGTGTGTGTGTGTGTGTGTGTGTGTTATGGTGTGTGTATGTGTGTATGTGTTATGGTGTGTAGGTGAGATTATCCTATGAAAGCTTTTACACTGTCTGATCCGATGTCTTCAGAGTAATTATGGTTTAATTATTATTAACCCCTTCTTTACCGGCGACGTAATTTTAATATTCTTTCAGCTACATTTAGACAATTTTATGAAGCTTAGGAAGGATATATGGTAGCTAAAAGGATTAATTGAGATAGTATGTAGCCTTTTAATGAGCAGACATCCTTCCTAAGCTGTACAAAATCGTCTAATAGTTACCAGAATATAATGAAAAGTACATCACCGGTACTGAAGGGGTTAAGGATTTGCCTTCCTTTGGAAGCCGTGACCAGCCAGACCCCCTTAACCACTTCAGCACCATGACGCCTTTTAACCTTTGATACTGGCTATAATTAGAAGATGTCATGCAGTTTAAGAAGGACCTATCGTATTATAAGGGTGTATTGAGATTGTATTTACACATTTGAGTCGTATAAGTAGATTACACACTAAAGATAATCAACTAATGGTAACCAGAATATATTGAACATTCTGTAATGGTGGTGAAGGGGTTAAAGCAATATTTGTACACATTTCCATAAAAACAATGTCCCAGCCAAATGTTGATTTATTTAAAGTTACAGCCAGACAAAATTGAGGCCTGAATGGGTTGAAGTGTCATATTATCGTACAACTATTGGGATGAAACGTCTTATAATCTTCAAACTGATGAAACAAAACAAGGGAAGTACTAAAAGACACCCCCTCGGATCAAATAGGGTTGAAGGGACAAGTATACAGCCAATGTTTCATTCATCTATTATTATACAAAACAAGGGAAGTAGTAAACAAAAAAACTCGGATCAAATAGGGTTGAAGGGACAAGTATACAGCCAATGTTTCTTTCATCTATTTATACAAAACAGGGAAGTACTAATCAATAGGGTTGAAGGGACAAGTATACAGCCAATGTTTCTTTCATCTATTACAGCCAATGTTTCTTTCATCTATTAACCCTTTCAAGCTCCAAAACGCTAATCTTTTCTGTGTTTTGGCAATTATTAGACGATTTTATTCAGATTAGGAAGGGTATATGGAAGTCAGAGGGTTGATCGAGAGAGTCTTTACCCTTTTAATACCCACAGATCCTTCCTAAGATGCATAAAATCGTCTAATGATAACCAAAATAAACTGCTAAACCGCATCAGAGCTTCAAGGGGTTAATTTATGGATCAGATCCTTGGAGTATATTAACAAAGAGGAATGGAGAGGATAATTCACCCACAAACCACCTTAACATTATCTGGTCCGACGGCTTGTGGGTTATTATGATAGTTTGTTCAATTATTAATGAGGTTTTTACTCGTTGTATTTGTTGTTGTTATATTCGAGTGATGTGTTTCAGTTTATTCCCTCACCCTAACACAAATGTATTCCCAGACTTCCTTCAAACTAGAAAATGCCCAGGGAGACATTATTATGATAAGAGTAATGTCACGGTCGAAGGCCAGTTGCTTGTAAGTTACAGGGTCACTATCACGCGCCCAGATAACAATAATCAACTGTTAACCTATTATTCAGTACCGGTAATGTCCTATACAACTTTATTCTGGCTAACATTAGACGATTTTATTCAGTTAACAGGCAATTAACAGGTTTCAAACTATCTCGCTTAACCGTTTTTACTACCACAGATCCTTCTTAAGGGGAGGTATTTAGTTTGTTCCCTAGACCTCCATCAACCTTAAAATTACACCCCCTCGAGTCCCTTTCAAGATAAATTTGTACATTTTTCGGTAGAAAAATGTCCCGGACGAAGGCCGATTCCTCTTAAATTATAGGCTCGCTATCGCTCGCCAGGATAAAATAGACACCTGAATTGCACGAAAGGTCTTAATATGGGGTGAAAGTTCTTAAAATCGCTAAACTAATGGAGCAAACGTTTTATAATATCAAAAGCAATGGGGCTATACATGAGGGAGAAAGGGTCAAGAAAACAATCCCTCAAGTGGAGACCTCCCCTTAAGCTGCATAACATCGTTTAAATATAGCTAGAATATAATTTAAAAGACGTCGCTGGTACAGTAGGGGTTAAATGAGATAAAGTGTGTTCTTATATCAAACTAATGTGCTGAACCATCTTATATTCTCCAAACTAATGGAGAGAAACAGGGAAGGTCCAAACAGACCAACCATGGAGCAAATACGGTAAAGCTAAACATTTACATATCCTTCCCCACCATTAGTTAGATAATGTTATGACAATTATACCACACTTAATAGTTAATTAAAATATGGCGAGTGATAGCAAGCCGACAGACACTGTGGTTGTTGTGTATTAATAATATCGACCCCTTTAAGGCTAAACAATAATGCCCCCCAGGACTCTTCAAGGTATATTTCAGGCGATCACCAGATATTTCAACCTATTTAGGTGTCGATTTCCTATAGACGAGCGATAGCGAGCCTGAAATTATGAGAAACTGTCCTTCAGCCGGGACATTATTCTACCAAAAAAAGACAAACAAAGGAATACACTGTTGTTGTTGTTGTTGTTTATAGACCCACTCTTTCAAGGTAAATTTGTATATTTTTCGGTATAAAAACAGATGGCCCGGTTTCCTATATTGCAGGCTCGCTATCACTCGCCATAAGAAACATAACAAAATCTATATAGGTATTTGACATGTGAGAACCGTGTTGTACTTACTCTAGTTGTATTGCGGGAGTGAGCATGTTCGTGTGTAATGATAAAAATAATGAACCTCCCTCAGGCCGGTATCCATGGGTTGGTGTTCGGGATACCCTTTGGCTGAATGGACAACAACCACAACAACAACAGTGGTATAGGGGTGAGCCAGAGGACCAGTGTGGGGCGATAGGGCCCCGTGGTCTGGGGGAGTACCGTTGTGACCACACCCAACCCTTCATCTGTCAACTGTACTAACAACAACAACAACAACAACAACAACACCTTGGTAAGCAGTGTGAACATTTGACTTTAGTATCTTGTATTATCCCCCCCCCACATCTTCAGTACCGTAACACCTTGTGGAAGAATATTTTGGTCTGAATTTCGTGTTGCTTCAGATTAAGAAGGACCTCTACATCTTAAAATCATTTCATATGTTGGTCTGTATTTCCTGTTGCTTCAGAATAGGAAGGACCTCTACATCTCAAAAGTATTATCTAATGGGTCACATATATCCTATGTTTCTGGCTCGCTATCGCTCGTCAGTAATATGTTTTTACCTCATTGGGTCTTCAAACAGTCAGTAATGGGACAAGGCATCTTCAAACTATTATACTGTATATTTGTGCAACAAATAAAACATAAATAAATAAATAAACATTGGCAGCCGCTATCACTGGCCAAGAATAGTTTAATACCTGAATATGTCTTCAAATAATAAACATTGGCAGCCGCTATCACTCGCCAAGAATAGTTTAATACTTGAATATGTCTTCAAATAATAAACATTGGCAGCCGCTATCACTCGCCAAGAATAGTTTAATACCTGAATATGTCTTCAAATATTAAACATTGCAAGCCCGCTATCACTCGCCAAGAATAGTTTAATACTTGAATATGTCTTCAAATAATAAACATTGGCAGCCGCTATCACTCGCCAAGAATAGTTTAATACCTGAATATGTCTTCAAATAATAAACATTGGCAGCCGCTATCACTGGCCAAGAATAGTTTAATACCTGAATATGTCTTCAAATAATAAACATTGGCAGCCGCTATCACTCGCCAAGAATAGTTTAATACTTGAATATGTCTTCAAATAATAAACATTGGCAGCCGCTATCACTCGCCAAGAATAGTTTAATACCTGAATATGTCTTCAAATATTAAACATTGCAAGCCCGCTATCACTCGCCAAGAATAGTTTAATACCTGAATATGTCTTCAAATATTAAACATTGCAAGCCCGCTATCACTCGCCAAGAATAGTTTAATACCTGAATATGTCTTCAAATATTAAACATTGCAAGCCCGCTATCACTCGCCAAGAATAGTTTAATACCTGAATATGTCTTCAAATATTAAACATTGCAAGCCCGCTATCACTCGCCAAGAATAGTTTAATACCTGAATATGTCTTCAAATAATAAACATTGGAAGCCAGCTATCACTCGCCAAGAATAGTTTAATACCTGAATATGTCTTCAAATCATCAACACTGAGACAAAGTAACTTCAAATCATCATCAAATTGTCGGGAAACATCTTTTCGTTTTAAGCTCGCTATCACTCGCCAGAAAAATATGGATACTTGAATCTATCTGAAATATCTACAATCAGTTTATATAAGTCTGTATGTGAATATCTGTATAATTGTATGAATGAATGTGCCAAAGTGTCTGTATGAATGTATGTATGTCTATGAATGTGTGCATGCATATGTGTGAATATATGTATGAATGTATGTGTGAATGTCTTTTGAATGTGTTTATGACTGAATGTGTTTATGAATGAACGTGTGAATGTATGTGTAAACGTCTGTATGCATGCATGTATGAAGGTATGTGTGAATGTGTGAATTAATGTTTGTATGCATGTATATGTGTGTGATTGTTTGCATGTATGTATGTGTGTGCATGAATGTCTGTATTAATCTCTCTCTCTCTCTCGCTCAGCCAAACACCTTCCCCTTTGTCATACACTTAGCACTATCTGGTCCGACGTACTGTTGGTTACTATGATTGAATTAATTACTATCGAATGTTTTCCTTGCTTTTCTTATATTCGAGCAATATAGTTTAGTTTGTCACCTAGGGTAGCAAACACGTCTTCCCAGACTTCATCAAAAATATAAGTACCTTCCCATACTCCCTCAACAATATATATATAAGTACCCAGACCCCTTTAAGCTATATGGCATTCAATTTATTATGAAAACAATAAAGGCATTATAGTGTTTAGTTTATATTGTTGTGTATAACGGATATGGTGATGGTGAATAGGTCTAAGAGAGAGAGAGAGAGAGAGAGAGAGAGAGAGAGAGAGAGAAGGTAGGGACACATTTAACAACACAGTATTATTCCTTTCAAGATCCGATTACGCATTTATTTTCTGCTTTCTGTCTATTAGTTAACGATTATATTCAGGTTATGAAGGATATATGGAAGTCAGAGGCTTACCTGAGATACTTTTTACCCTCATAATCCCCACAGATTCTTCCTAAACTGTAAACCATCGTTGATAGCTAGGAGAAACTTTTAAAATGTGCTATAATCTTCAAGGTCTACATACAATACCACAATATGTTTTACAGAACCTAACACAAATGTCTTGGACTGATATTATAGCCAAACATATTGACATTGTCTGCAGGTTTGACTGAGAGTTCAGCGGTGTCGGGAAGTCATAGTTGGAAACATGATCCGGATCATCGACCAAATATCAATGAAGCTAAGAAATATTCTACAACTGGCTGAACAACAACAACTACATCTACCAATACTACAACGACAACTACAACAAAAACTACAACACCAACAACTACTACTACTACTAATACTAATACTACTACTACTATTACTACTACTAGTAATATTTTCTAGTATCGGCCAGATCAACTGATTAATCATGTCACTGTGCTGACGTTATCTGACGTTTGAAGATACCGAGGACATAAAATATAGACTTAATAAGTTTTATGCAAGTTTTAACAGTGTCAAGAGGGATTTTACTTACGTAGATTTAGATACTCTTATTTTCTTGTTTAATTCATATTGTAAGCCTGATTTCGGATTATCTCTATGGAACCATTCTAAAACCAAAAAATCATGTATGTTCAAAACTTTTAATATTGCATAATTATAGTAAAGCCATGAAAAATATGCTGGGTGCACCTGTTTATGCTAGCAGCCATGAATCAGCCAATGCATTTAACCTGTTATTATTGAACCATCAAGTAACACTGATACAATGTCGGTACGGTACGCAAAAAGACTTGACAAATCTCCCAACTACATAATAAGAAGCAGTATGCCACTTTTAAAAACAGGTTATTTGTATAGTTATGTACTCAAATTGATGAGGGAAGATTATAATGTGAGCATTGCGTTTGAAGACTTAAATATTATTATTTCTAGGATAAATTGGATCCAAAACCATGAAGAACGAAGAATCCCAGTGATATTATAATCAGGTAGACAGGTTTTTAATTGTTTGATATGGGCTAACATATTATGATCTATCCATGCGCAATACCATGGCTATACATGTCAAATGTTACAATGTGAGTGTAAGTAAGATACTTGCCCAAGTTCATGTGATAGCATAATGACATTTTTCTGTAACTTGTAACTTCTGCTGTTTAATAGTAGAACAGTATGAATTTGTGCCAGAGATGTACACTCGACCGAGAAGCGGTCTTTGCACTGGCGCTCTGAACATTCTGGAGGTGGGTCGAAGTCTTGTGGTGGTGCCTCACAGACGTGTGTTTCCCCCGATTCATTCCGTTCACATTGGATTTTTTGTGGCTCGCCGGTGTGAGGATTGTTTTTTGGTCGAGCTTGATATTAATGCCCGCCGGATATACAGCGGGTATTATTTTTATTATTTTTTTATTATTTTTTTAGTCGATTTGTAAATAATTATACTACATTTTTATTACTCTATTCTGACTGATTCCCCTCCATATGTAATATATGTAAATTTATGTATATTATGAAATAAAGACTGATTGATTGATTGATTGATTGACTACTACTAGTAATATTTTCTAGTATCGGCCAGATCAACTGATTAATCATGTCACTGTGCTGACGTTATCTAAACTAATAGTCTTTATTTTCAATTGTCAACAATAGTAAATGATGGGAAGAAAATGTACTGTATAATGTATTTGTCACATTCAATGTATACAGATTTTTTTTTTTTTAATGTGATGGTTTTGATGCAAAATTACATAATATTTACATCTGTGCCTCAGATATGTTGGATTTATATATAATTTTAAGATTGTTGGTGTATCCAAATAGCTATATATCTATAAATATGTCTAGTATCTTTCTATCTATCTACATATATTGATATATATATATTATTGATTGGTCCAGGTTGGTGAAGGGTAGCTATAATCTTTGCATAGTATAATTCCATAATATTCATAACCCATAAGCATGCTGCTTTTAATTATATTTGTTTGTGTACCATCATTTATCCCCTAATATTATATATATATATAGGCTAAATTATTATTATGATAATAATAGTTGGTGCAAGAACAAAGGCTGAACCAATTATCACGGTGTGTTAATCATGGCTATTCTGAACTTGCATCTGTTATTATAGATTAAAGAGGGCATTTGATTAACCTTTTCATTCACGACAATCAGTTATTGAAGATAATCACTAGATAGTAGTGATTAGTTTTAAAAGCCATATTTGGATTGAAAGTGTTAAACTAAATTAGTGAACTCATTTATTGCATGCTAGTTTGTATGTTTTGCGTGAAAAGCTTCAAATGATTCCTAGCATTATGAACGCTAAATATACTACTATATTTCGTAACGTGATTAATCAATTATTTAACATAAATTTTCATTAAATTAATCTCACTACAACACTAACTTATACATTAAGTTTCAATAAATATTAGGTACATGTTGCAAATTTCAAACGGATAAGAACATTTAGGTCATGATTAACTATTTGATATTTTGTCATGTATTTTATGAATCGACACCATCAATTGAGATACATTGGTCACTTAAAATGTATTTGTAAACAAAATTAACTTTTAACTTTAGTAAAAGTTTAATAAATATATTGGCAATGATGATTACTTATGTGTATCCCTGTTTGTAGAGTGTGTCTATCTTGAGTATACAGAATGATGCAAAAAATAAAAGTTAACAAAACTATATATACAGCCAAAGTCAATCATTAGCTGATAACCTGAAAATGTATGTTACAATAACTTATCCCCGGCAGTCCTAATGTGCGTCTAATAGCCTGAGAATAGTACTATTTGTTTCATGTCATAGAGATGTCAAGATAATGTCCCTCTCTAGATTAGGTTATCTGCCAACTATTGATTTTGACTATATATTCCTAAGTCAGAATATATATACAATTATTTGAATGTTCGAGTCTATAAGTATAATTGGGTAGTTTTTGGACAAAATTATATGATCTAGCTTTGGTTTAATACACATTCACATGAGTGGACCAATATACTGTACCTATGACTGTAATAAGCAATACAAAACGACATGGCCTTGGCCTTGCTCGGGACCTTGGGGCTGCTCGGCAAGACAGCCTGGGGAACAACAACAACAATATGGGATATACGCAACTTATTTTTGAAAAGCATGAAATTATTTAGTGCCATTTCAGGTATTTATTGTTTTAGTTAACTTAAACAAACACAACCTGGCACTGTACTAAATAATGAAGATACCAAATTGCAATAGTATTTAATGACAATTAATAACATGCACAAATATATGGCATTTCTTCTTCCTTTATCAATTATATCAGATGATATACTTTCATACTGTAACATTATTGATAATCTTGCGTACTGTATATTGGTAAAGTTATGTTTGAAACTCAAATAGAATCAGAAGTCCTTATACGCATATGATAACTTGTAAAACATAATATATTTTCCTGTACATCCGTTACTATAGCATACAAGATTGTTACATTAGATCGCTTGGGAGATCGGGGCTATAATGATGTAAGAGCTATAAACATCAGTATTTACCAAAATTAATGTAACAGTTAAAATAAATTAATTATTGGTACATAATTATACAAATAAGTAAGTAATTCATGTTCAGCCAACTTGCTATCACAAACTTGTACATAATTCCTATAGTACAGTTCCTACTTCCCGTGCTTAATTTTCTTGCGCCGATTAAACTGTGAATATATATATATATATATATATATATATATATATATATATATATATATATATATATATATATATATATACTGTATATACATACAGTATGTAAAAGCCTTCACAAATATGAACTCATTTTAATATGACAGTCTTTAGAATATTGGAACTTGAATGACTGCGTTGGAAGTCCCCACGCAAAACAATATTAACATAGGATTGATGCAATAGGCTGCTGGTTGGGGTGGCCTGTAGCGACATTGGTAGAGTGCCCGGTATCTAACCGAGAGGACCGATTTCGATTCTCGGCTGGTGGAGATGTTTGGGCAATTTCCTCACACCCCTTGCCTCTGTTTCACCTGACAGTAAAATAGGTTAAGCGGCAGGGTGAAAATGGGTCTTCGGATCCTCCGGCCCTTCAACCCATATAAACAAATAAATAAATAAATAAAAATAAATAGTCTGCTGGTTATGAGACATAAACACTTAACGGTGATTTGGAGAAACTCCTCAACTCCTTTGGTACCAAGTGTCTACACAGGATCATGGGGTACCCCTGGAATGGATATTACCACGACAGCGCCAACTCTCTGAATTTAATTTGAGACATATTGGATGCATAGTTCGTGAGTGCCAGCTTGGGCTATATGGGCACGTGACCTGCCTCCCTGAAACTGACCCTGCTCATTTGGATAATTATGGTGGGTAACAACCCTTAGTGGACGTGACCGCAAGGAAAACAAGGTGCTTAATGGATGAATCGAGCCACGACCTGGGAACACGCATGGAGAGACCCCAGGGAATGGAGTCGGAAGATGAGTGCTGCTACACATCGCCACAACGTAAGACCCCAATGAGTTAGTAATTGAAAATAGGTGGGAAGTAAGTGAATTCCAGAATTTTTTTAAAAACCTTGTTAATGCCCCTTGTTCCATTCATTTACAGTAGCCGCATGAATTTGCACCCACACCGTGATTTTATGGAAAGGAAATAATAGGGTTGGAGTACAAGAATAATTTGTTATTAAACTGGTATTTGGTCACATGGATGACCTGCTGTACAATTAACTACACTCCTAAATCAATCAGATTATTGTCCATCCAATCATAAAATTACTCAAGTGGGAACAAATTAATATTAGATTTTTGCCCTTACATTTAATTGTAGAATTATAAAGTCTATCTATCTATCTATTGCCTGAAGCCGTGATCCCCGAAGGGGTGGCCACGAAAGAACCGCCCCCATGCACCTCTGTCCCCAGTCAGTCGACGCCCCTCCCCCCATCCAGCACCGCCTTCGTTCATATACTTCCTCACTCCATCCTTCCACCTCTCTTTCGGTTTACCAATCCCTCTCTGTCCCTCCACCTCACTCTCGTACACCCTCTTAGTCATTCTCTCGCTTTCCATACGTTAAATATGGCCGAACCATCTCAAGTTGTTCCTTTTCTCACTTTCCAGCACATCTACCTCCACACCACACCTCCTTCTTACTTCCTCATTAGTCTGTCTATCCCTCCATGTAACTCCGCACGCACTTCTTCAGTAATTCATTTCCACTGCTCTCACTCTTGGTCTGAGTCTCTCAACCAACGTCCATGCTTCGCTTCCGTAAGTCAGTGTCGGGATTACCACACAGTCA
Source organism: Paralithodes platypus (assembly GCA_032716605.1). Classification (NCBI taxonomy): domain Eukaryota; kingdom Metazoa; phylum Arthropoda; class Malacostraca; order Decapoda; family Lithodidae; genus Paralithodes; species Paralithodes platypus. The sequence continues at coordinate 1,127,325 of CM064551.1, forward strand.
TGCAAGGACTTCTTCACTTACATACTGACCACCCTATTTCTTGTTACTGCTTTCAGCGTTCCTACAACCATCTTCCCCTGTTGTACCCTCTTCCGCACTTCTTCATCCATAGTCCCATCTTTACTCAACACACTGCCCAGATACTTAAAAGAGATGACGATCTGCATAGCCTGACCGTTCAGCTTTACCTCACACTCTGTGACTTCACCCCTTTCGAAGACCATAACCTTGCTCTTCCCCGCATTTACCTTCAAATTCCGTTTTTCGCACACTGTTCCAAACTCATTTACCAGACCCTGCAACTCCCATTCATTATCCCTCATCAGAACTGTATCATCCGCAAACAGCAGTATAGGTAGCTTCCACTCAATTCCCTCCCTTTTCAGCGTACAGTGCAACATCTATATCTGTTATAGAAATTGCCACCTGTAAGTGGCACCGATTAGCGTGTCGCCCATCGGTAATTTGTGTAGGGTTTTTCCCCTAGATAGGTTGCCCGCCAAGGCTATCGAGTCCCATCCACCCGGAAACATCCCTACACATTCATGGTTTACTTTCATAACTGATGAAATATTCCACTATTATAACCAAGCCACAGTATTTGTGGTTATTCCTGAAGTAAAACTACTGTAGAGTTATACCAAACCACACAATAGTATATTTACCTTGTTGCTGGAGTGTAGGCGATGGGATAGGGTTAATGTGGAGTGGTAACAAGGCAACAGGTTGGCAATGGAGTTGGGTGATAACAAGTGATGAACAAAGAGGAAATTAGTTAATAGTTAAGCACAGCACAGTAAGTTCTAGACTTAAATTATAATGAGGATAATAATAAGTGATCGGTGAATTAATGGGAACCTACGTTGAGGGTAGTTCTAGCGTATTAATGGAATGCGATGAGAGAACAATTGTACTATCGGCGGTGATGTTTGGAGAGCGAGTGTCTGGTCCCAGCTTAATCGCAGTAGCCTTGCTGATTCGCACATGCGTAGACAGGTCGGGAGATATTTTCCCTGCCTTTCATTTATTACCTAAGTTTATAGGAATGATATATTACTACTTATTATCTAATACAGAACCTAATTCAATATTCTTCCCATTCATATTAAATCATATTAGTATGATTCTTATTACTACAAACTTATTACTTATAAATACACTTAAACTTAAGACTGTCCGTGCTCATGGAATAAAAGTATGGACATATTCCCGCTACCGAGTTTGTACCACATTTACAACAGCCCGGAGGCTAATTTATCCCGCCATAATTGGGAGGATGCTTGAGCCTCCTGTCGACGAGGACGTCCACTTGGTACGTCAACAGGATGGCCGTTTGAGGTTGCCTCTACGGGAATGTCTCTGGGCAATGTCTCCGAGGTATCACATTTGCTTTCAATCTCCCCTTCATGAGGGTATTAACGGATAGTTGGCCACGTAAAGATGCCCGATTTAGTGCGGATTTTAGCCACTCTGACTTCACCGTCACGTCCGGGTAGTAATTCTGTGATACGGCCCAACTTCCAGAAAGCACGAGGACCCTCGTCATGGATGGTGACGACATCACCGGTATTTGGCCACCGACCATTAATTGGTCGAAGTTTATTCCTATGTGCCTCCCTGAGGCACCTTAGGAAGCTAAGGATGAGCTCTCCAAACCACTGACATTACTATTCAATAAATCCTTGCAGTCTGGAACTATGCCTGATCAGTGGAAGATAGCCAACGTAACACCGATATTAAAAAAAGGCAGCAAATCCCTACCCAGTAACTATCGTCCAATTAGCTTAACCTCAGTTGTATGTAAAATGCTAGAAACGGTCATAAGAGACAGACTCGTAAATCACTTAGAGGAAAATAACATACTTAAAGATACTCAACACGGCTTTCGTAAAAAACGTTCCTGTTTAACAAACCTCTTAGACTTCTTCCACGATATCCTCAACCTCTACGATGAGAGTAAAGCTGTAGATATTATATACCTTGATTTTCAAAAGGCCTTTGACAAAGTTCCCCACAAACGTTTACTGCTAAAACTAAAAGCGCATGGAATACAAGACGGTGTGTTGAAATAGATAGAAAATTGGCTCAGCGACAGAAAGCAAAGAGTAGTCATAAATGGTAAGGCATCTAAATGGACCAATGTAAGTAGCGGGGTACCCCAGGGATCGGTACTAGGACCAATTCTCTCTCTAATTTACATCAACGACATAGATGAGGGTCTCACCTGTACAATCTCCAAATTTGCTGACGATACAAAAATTGCAAATAGCGTACTCTCAAAAGATCAAGTTGACGATATGCAACACAATCTAGATAAATTGTCACATTGGGCCCAAATTTGGCAAATGAGTTTCAATGCGGATAAATGTAAAGTACTACATATCGGATACCTAAATGAGAAAGCAAACTATTCGATGAATGGCACTCAGCTTAAGAATGTAAACAGAGAAACCGATCTGGGAGTAACAATATCGAGTAACCTAAAACCGAGTCAACAATGTTCAGAAGTTGTTAAGAAGGCAAACAAAATAATTGGCTTTATAGGCAGATCATTCGAGCATAAATCCAAAGACGTAATCCTAACCCTTTACAATTCCTTAGTCCGCCCTCTTCTGGAATACTGCGTTCAATGCTGGTGCCCTTATTACCAAAAAGACATAAACAAGCTAGAACGAGTTCAACGTAGAGTTACCAAAATGATACCTAGCCTAAAGAACAAACCATACGAAGAGCGTCTTAGAGAATTAAATCTATTTCCTTTAACCCAGCGCAGATTAAGAGGTGACTTAATTCAAGTGTTCAAAATCATCAAAGGCATCGACAATATGAACTGTAGTAAGTACTTCACTATCGACCAATCTAATTACACGCGGGGAAACGGTTGCAAAATTATTGGTAAATCTTTTAACTCACACGAATCTAAGAATTTCTTCTTCAATCGAGTTGTCAACTTGTGGAATGGGCTTCCCCGAGACGTTATAGACTGCAGCACCGTTGATTCATTTAAATTCCGCCTAGACAAATATCTCGCATCAAACCGCGACTGACCGCGTTTGTAAATGAATAACTTTATTTTATCCTCCCCTCAGTTACTAACCCATATGTCCCCTACTAACTTCCTAGTCCTGCCACGTTAGTGGCAGGGCAGTAGTTCCCTTTCCAATGTTCCCTTACCCACTCTAAATCACTGTTTGGACACTTGATCCTCAGTGTTTTGGAGGACAAGCAGCCTAGAAGGGTCACTAGATCTGTTGTTGCTTGATTTCCTTTGTACTCCTTTGAGTGTCACCAGATACTCATTAGACCAGCGTTTCCAGACATCCTGCAACAATTTACGGATATACCGGTATCTGGTTGAAATAACATCTTTGTTGATGTAGTCCGGGTCCTCAATCTCTTCCCCCACTTTACTTTCCTCAGGAAGATCCCGCAACCGATGTCCCCTCACCAATACTGAGGGTATGATGGGGGTAGGATGCTCTAGGTCACCCAAAGCATAATAGAGAGGACGGTCATTGACAGTTGCCTCAATTTCCAGGAGTAGAGTTGTCAACTCCTCTAAAGAAATGAGAGCACATCCCAATACCTTCTTCAGTCCCGCCTTGACAATGCCAATGGTTCTCTCACAGACAGCACCGAACCATGGCGCTCTGGCAGGAATAAACTGCCATTCACACTGCACATTGCCAAGGTGAGACTGAGCCTTATGGTGATTGCAGATATCGAGTAGGTAACTAGAGGCCCCAACAAACGTAGTTGCGTTGTCACTCAAGATGATACAGGGAAAACCTTGTCAATTGCAAAATCTCCTGAAAGTGTGGAGGAAACTATCTCATGTGAGATTGGTGACTAATTGGATGTGTATTGACCTAGTGACAGCACAGGTAAATTGGATCATGTAAACCTTGACAGGTGAGTCTTTAATAGGGATTGCTCCACTATAGTCCACCCCAGTGACCTTATAGGGGTCTCCAAGAGTGGTCCGCAGGGCAGGTAAAGGGGGTAGTCCGGCATAGTTGTAGGGTTTACCTTGTACCCAATGACATTTTAGGCAATTGCGCAGTACTTTTTTCACCACCTGCCGGATTCTAGGGACCCACCATTTATGTCCTATTTAGGTAACCATGTGGCCGACCCCATAATGGCAAACACACCCGATGGCACCTATCTATCATTAGGTGGGTCAAGGGATGTTTGGAGGGCAGAAGCTTTGGATATTTGCACATTTCCGAGATAGCCGCTAATCTCAATCTGCCTCTACAATGTATTAGCTCTCCCTTCAGGTATAGTCCTAACTGGCAAATCAAATTATTTCTAGACTGTTCACCCTTCTCCAATATTGAGTACTCCTGCAAATAACTTTCCTTTTGGCATAATTTAAGTAGAATATTGTCTGCAGTCTTGATTTATTTTATGTTGAGGTGAGCACTAACTGTGGGAGGCAGGCCATTTATTTTTGCCTTCAAATATTTGATGAAAGGTATCACCCATGCTGTGACACGCTGTAATCTTTCATAGCTGCTATGTCTGTCCGAGTCCCATAACTGTGTATCATCTTGGGGCACCGTGCCTATGATTTGGGTCACGATACCAGCGGGTTGCTCTTTGAGATCTATGTTTTCTGGTCATCCATCGGGGTTCGGGAGCCAACTAGGTCCATTCCACCATAACCCAGAAGAACTCAAATACTTAGCAGACGCACCTCGAGATACCATATCACTTGGGTTCTCTTTAGTCGACACATACCAGAAATAATCAGTCGGGACTAGGGCATGTATATCGTCGATGCGGTTTGTGACATATACTGGTAATTTCTTTTTACTATTAATCCAGTGTAGGGTAATCTGACTGTCACGCCACCCATAGGTTTCAGAGATACGAAGTTTATTCTTATAGGCTACCTCAATAAAGATTACAATTCTGCAGCAAGCAAAACTGCAGTTAATTCCATTTTAGGGATAGAAAGGGACTTGATTGGCGCGACTTTGGTCTTTTCCATTTCCAAATGGCTGCCTTCTGACCCAACAAGATGCACAGCAGTTCCATATGCTATACTGCTGGCATCAGCGAATGCATGTAGGGATACAGTATGATCGTATACAACAGAGTACTAAATCATCTACTATCCCCAGCCATTCCGTGTTCAAGTCTTCAGAAAGATCCTCATCCCAATCCATCTTTAGTCTCCACAATTGCTGGAGAAATATTCTAGACTTTATGGACACTGGCAATAAAACACCCAAAGGATCAAGGAGTTTGGCAGAAAATCTCAAACACTTACGCTTTGTCACATGCTTGACCGAAGTGTACTGCACTCCAAATGAAAGATAATCAGAGGCCATCTCCCATACTAGTCCAAGAACTCTCACCAGTTCCTGCTGTTCAGCAGCAACACCATCCTCTCTCAGAACAGGACTATTGGTAGCCCATTGACGCAGGAACAAGTGGGCATTGTCCATAACTTCACGAGCCATACCGTATTCACGGACGAGGGAATCTTCATTGTCCCCCGTACTTTAGAGGTTATCGATATATAGACCGGCCCTAATTTCCTGTACGATCTTTGGGTCTACTTCAACGAGGGAAAGATGTTTTAGGATAGTGTGTTCAGCAGAAACTGGTAGCGCCAAACAATACAACCTGGAACCGATAACAACGTAGAAACGAATCCAGACGAAGAGGATCTTTTGGCCACACGAACCTGATGTAGCTTCAACATCAAAAAGGCCTTCTCGATGTCACTGACCCACACATACTGATGCAGACAGAATCTCAAGAAGACTTGAGCTAACTCCGGTACTAAAGATGGTCCCGTGTACAGACAGTCGTTCAGACTAGGCTTGTACCGGTTAACCTTAGCGGAACAATCAAAATACAATACGCACCGGAGTAGTCCTGCTTTCCTTTGCGATCCCATGATGCGCCAGATAGTGACAGGACCCAGAGTCATCGAATGGAACTTCCTCAATGAAACCACGCAACAACTGATCAGAAATTACCTGCGAATAATGTTTACAAAACCCAGGGTCAGCAATAAATCTCTTCTGGAGTCCTCGTAATCTACCCACAGCCAAACCTTTGTTGGTGGGCAACCGTCCCATTTCTTTGGTCCAGGGCAGACGTGCCTGATACTGTTGACTCTCAGGATCATACGTGACTGCTTCCTCATATGTAGTCAAAGCTTGCCGTTCGGCTTGTGAAAGCTCTTTAGATGAGATACCAATATGGTCTAAATCCCACAAAGCACTTAATTCATTATGACATGGAAATTGTCCAGTAGACATATATTGATCTACTGGGGTCACTGCCACTTTAAGTATTGTAACAACCTCAGTGCTGGAGCTAGACGTGCTTGTCACATAGGAACCACTACGGGCATATCCGTATTTGATAGGAAGTAAAACCAAATTTCTGGCCCTTTTGTAGCCAGGTCGCATATGTTGTAGTACTGGTCGGCACCTATTAGTAGCTCTAATTGTGCTGTCTCGGTAACGTACGAGTCGGCCAATTTTATGCCACGACGCTGTAAACTAGTGATTTCAATTTTTAGACTAATTTCGCCCTTGTGTTTGGGGAGATCATCGACAACTATTGCGTCAAGACGAGGAAATCTGCCACGATTAATATACTTTAGTGATACAACAGGATACTCATGAGGTTGTTTGTGTTCCGGTGAAGCCGTGAAGACTCAATTGTTCCGTTCCCTTTGATTCATAAGAAAGGGAAGGTAGTACAGAGCTCTTCACGAAAGTCTTCTGCGAGCACTGATCAAGTAGCGATCTGACCTGTACGGTCTTCTTGTACTTAACCATTACAGGCAGCTGAACTGTGGGCAAATTTACTGTCTGTTTACTCATACTTACGGACATTGTTGTTGAGGTTGTTGGTGTGGACTCATCTCTATTACTACCACCACCTGCCTCTCTTGCCTCTCTCTGCTTTTGGCACAAGGAGTTAAATTTTTTGCCCTGCCAGATTTTACAATTCTTAATATTAGGGTTAGTACACCCGTTACTACTATGCTCACTGGAGAGACATCCGACACAGAGACGTAGTTGCCTGGCTCTCTTTACTCTTAGAGAACCTGTCTTATATAATTATAAAGCATATGTACCAGGGATGATTATTTCCGTTACACAATTTACAGGCAAATCGGCTACTATCTCTCTGTGTCGTGAATGTAGCTGTAGCCATAGGAAATTCTTTCACAGGGGTATCTTGACCCACCATGTTGTAGAGTTCTGCCTGAAAACACTATGTAAAAGTCTTATAATCTAGACTCTGATCACCCCACTCCCTCCTAACGGTTTCCTTAACTGGTGATGGCAATATATTCAACAATGTAACCACGCAGAACTCCTCTAGACTTATCTTTTGACTATTCATAGATCGCATCGTACTTTCCATATTGGCGTAAAAAGCCTTTATTTGTGCTGTTTGACATTTAGATGAGACAAGGTCATGAAAGTTCATGATGTGTACCGTTTTTACTCTGTCGGGATGCCCGAAGGTCTCCTGAAGCAAGTCTATGGCGGGGGCATAGCTTGCACCCTCAACCGTAATGCCTTCTACAAGTTTATAGGCGTCTCCCTGTAGCTGACCACTTAAGTACGTTAGCTTTTGAATCGCACTTAAATCAGTCCTGTCATGCACCACACATCTAAACATATCCCAAAATCCCGACCTTAATGAGGGGTCGCCTGCGAAGGTGGGCAAAGTCAGGTGCGGCAATTTAACCCCCGATCCTTTCTTAATTTCGGACCGATTATGCCCTTCTGAGTTACCAAGTTTCTCCTTCAAAGTAGCGATTATCCCATTGATATCAAATAAGTAGATGGTATCCTCTTGGTTGTCCTTATAATACTCAGTGTCAGAGGTATATAGCGGCAACAAAACATCTTGTTTGGCTTCAAACTTGGCAACCTGTGTCTGCACGCTATGCAATTTTGCCTCGACTTCTACCCTTGTTGCGGTTTCCAAGAACTCCTCTAAATCTTTAGACAGAACGGTTAATGAACCTTTAATGCCTGCCCTAGGGCGTTTGCCTTGGGCTAGAGCCTCCATAGTCACCTTTAGTCAAAAACGGATGGAAATTGCGAATTACAATTGTTTTACTAATGTTTAGCCGAAAGATAAAATCTCCCGCTGATTATGCTCGGTTTGGAATTAACGCTGAAACACGAGCGGGTATTCATTGGTGAGAACTTATTACATGGTGATATCAAGGATCAAAGTAAGAACACACATGTTGAAATAAATGTAATTAGTTTATCATATGTGGTTAGGCCACCACCTTAACCCTTCCAGCCCGGGTGTCCTTTTAAAAGGACACCGCGGCAGATGGGCCGGTACCCGGGTGTCCTTTTAACAGACAGTAAGCTTGAAAGCCTATTCAGCTTGGTCTGAACGCCGTGCGTCCGACTCATGTAAACAAAGCCGGTCATTGCTTCACCGCACCTCCGAAAACAATAAGGAGACGTCGGATCAATGTTGTTGTTGTATGATATGACGAAATTAGTGTCTGAAAAGCTCCGATATTGTCAACACCGCGGAAAAATTCGCTCCACGGAAATCGTCATCACAACTGAACCAGTTGACTTAGAGAGCTCTACTCAACGCCAGTCCACAAATTGGAAACCGCACTACGTTTAGGGATGCCTGGGAAATTTCTAGCAGTTAAAATAACAAAGATACGGTAGCCTAGGCCTAGACGTTTTTCGGCCAGATCGCCCGGATACGACCTCCGTCCTTTGGTAAGGCAGCCCGGGGCGGGAGGGTTAAATTGCAAAAAAATAATTAAATTTGGTAGGCTACGTTATAATTTAATTCAAGAAGTGAGGCTAACATGATGCTAAATTTAGAAGATTAGGCTAACTTGCTATAAGCCAACCCGATTATTTATTGAGAATTAAATTTAGGTCAAGCTAAAATATATAAAATTACTCAAATGTAATTTGATTTTAATTTTGATAAGAAATTATTTGAGCCAAATTTAGTGAGAATTTTAAATGAGCAATTCTAACCAAGGCCTAAATAATATAATTTCAAAGAAAACATGGTGTTGGGCTAACCTACATGTTTAACTTAACAAAGGTTCTGTCCACTAGGGCTGTCGCATCGGCAACGAAAAACATCAGAGCCGACTCCACCAACTCCTTGAACAGCCGGTCTGATGCGGGTTAATTGAAGTGGACCCCGCCAGCTGCAAAATCGTTGACCGACGTGTTCATGGATGAGAATCGGCTACTGGTGTACGGCAGATTCATCTTGAACCACTGATTGACAGAGTTCCTGATTTGATTGAACTCGTCAGCTCCCATGCCCCTAGGGTTATGCCGCTTTTCAATGCCGATGATCTGGTAACAGGCCCCAGTCTCACTCTCTATCTCTTTAGCCAGTTCCTGTATCTGATTAGCCAGCTCCTTAGGTACGACCCTGCGGTTAATATCGTTTCCCCCTATCACCAAAAATGTGAGGTGAGGTCTATTACTGACCAATCGGGACCACGCATCGGTACCTCGTAGAGTGGTTACTGTGGCACCAGGGGCTGCTAGAGGGGTGACGGTGAAGTAGGGATGATATATGGGCTTATCTAGATAAAGATCCCTGACCAACGAGTGTCCAATTATGGCCACTTTCTTGATTGCCCCAGGATATCTAGCCCTTTCAGGTATAAAGTCCTCACCTACACCCCCCCCCCCCCCCCACCCCCCCCACCCTGCTGCGCCATGCCTGAAAAACCCTTGGGCCATGAGGCGACCCTCGCGACTGACACCCACACAGAAAAAGGGAAACAGGAGAACAAAAAAAACGCGCCGCTGCGCCAACCACAACAAACCACCGTGCTACAACCCCAAACAACCGAGATGACCAAAATAATTAAAATGTTCAAAGGACCATTTATTATGTGGTTATTCCTGAAGTAAATGGACTGTAGAGTTATATCAAACCACACCTTTGTATATTTACCTTGTTGCTGGAGCTTAGGCGACAGGATAGGGTTAATGTGGAGTTGTAACAAGGCAACAGGTTGGTGATGGAGTTGGGTGATAATAAGTGATAAACAAAGAGGAAATTACTTAACAGTTAACCCAGCGACGGCTATAGCCGTCAGTAGATTAGTAACTCCCCAGTCCCAGCGACGGTTATAGCCGTCAGTAATGTATTTGTCTTGTAACTGCCTGTAATTTTTTTTTTTTTTAAGTCATGTAAAAAAAAAAAAAAAAAGTGATAGATCCACTCATGCCTCATCTCTTGAGGTGAAAAGGTGGACTCTCCTGCCATTTTTGGCCACATTGCTTGGGACTGCTGGGGACTTTTATTACTGTATCCTACGGTAAGTACGGGTTAAGGACAGAATGGGGCCTCTAGACTTAAATTATAATGAGGATAATAATAGACGATCGGTGAATTGATGGGAATCTACGTTGAGGTTAGTTCTAGCATATTAATGGAATGGGATGAGAGAACAATAGTACTATCGGCGGTGGTGTTTGGAGAGCGAGTGTCTGGTTCCAGCTAAATCCCAGGAGCCTTGCTGATTCACACATGCACAGACAGGTCGGGAGATATTTTCCCTTATTTTTATAGGAATGATATATTACTACTTGATATCTAATACAGAACATAACTTAATATTCTTCCCATTCATACTAAAACATATTATTATGATTCTTATTCCTACAAACTTATTACTTATAAATACACTTAAACTTAAGACTGACCATGATCATGGAATAAAAGTATGGACAGTATTCAAGATAGGAACTTGACAATTTCTCACTAAGTTAAAATAAACCAAGTATATATAAGTAATACACTACTTAATATCAGACACAGTATAATGTGTATTACATAATAGAACTAACAGATTGTAAACAAACCGTTAATCACTGTAAGAGAAGTATTAGTAACAAGATACATTTCTGCATTCGAGAGTGTAGGACACAGACCTCATCTTCTTTTTGTTATTCATAAACGATTTTATTCAGTTTAGGAAGGAATTTTTGAAGTCAGGGACTTGGAAACTCGACCAAAATTGTCTAATGATGTCAACAGGGAGAACTGCATCCTCATATAGGTCTAGAGTGACGGTTAAATATGTAAAAGTAAACCTATCTAATCCTTGTTTTCGTAATTGACAACACATTGGGTAGAGGACACATTTTTCCCACATCATAGAAACAGATTTTATTATAACGACACAACAGTTTTGAGTTTCTCTGGAATCCTCTTGGCACCTGAAGAGGACTTCAGAGAGAATCAACACTGTGGTGTTGTTACAATACAACCATTTTCAATTATGTGGGTATACTTTCTACATTGACAGCATTGTTAATTATCATCCAATGCTGGATTTACATGAGCGTTTTAAGAGGGAATTTTGTATTTGCTCTCTAGACTACCAAGATAAATGTGTGCATATCTGGTTAGAAAAATGCTCCGGCCAAACTTTTCCGAAATTGCAGGCTCAATTTTGCTCGCCAGGAAAAGATCAATACCTAAATAGCACGAAAGATCTTAAAAGTGAGAAAGATATAGGGCGAAAGGTCTTAAAATAGCCAAACTAATGGGGCAAACGTCTTAGAACCTGAATTTTCCCTTCATAATTGCTGAGGGGCACAGGGTCATGGGTGGGGCTTTGGTGTCCCGGGCGTTTCTGCACTCTCCTCAGCTCCTCGCCTGGGAGCGGCTTCGGTCACCTGGGCTTTCTTAGTGATAAGCAGGGAGGGTTCTGTGAGGGTGCTCGGTTATGGCATTGGCTTTGTTCGGGACCTTGGGGCTGTTCGGGCAGACAGCCTGGAGAACAACAACAACAACGTTATAGAACCTCAAAACAAATGGGGCTAAGCAACACTAAAATACACTCCCTTAACCCGGGAACTGCTGGGAGACTCTTAAGAGTTCCCCCGGCGGACTGCGGGGAGACTCTTAAGAGTGAGTGAAAAAAAAAATCAACTTTTGACATCGATTTTTTTTTTTTTTTTTTTTTGGCCCCTGGGCCATGCAAAATCTCAGTCCTCTACCTCCCATCCTTCCCCACTTTCCTCCTCTCCTTCAGTTATCACCTATTTTCCCTGTTATTCCCTTATTCTGAGGTATATTTTCGTGCTAACATTAGAAATCCGGTTGCAGGGTGTGGTCATCACTGATGGCAAGCGAGTGCAAGAGAGAGAGAGAGAGTATCGATCGACTGTGTCTCAGTGGCCTTGGGGGAAATTGGCGGGAAAGCAGCTTGCCTCACCCATATATTATACAACTCGCGGGCTATATCTCCGATTTTGACCATCCAAACGCTGTTTTCACTCGTTTTATTGTTGTTTCAGGTTAATACCTTTATAATCAACCCATAATAGGCGCATATGGATAAGTATTAATGCTATTAATGGTACAATGAATATTTTAGTGACGGAAACACCTCAAATACGTCAGCACAGGGGGACGTTTCCAATTACCCCCATGCGCACTTGTTAGGTTAAGCCACATATTTTATCCACAACTGTGATCAGGCAGTTTCTCTGACATTTTTTAATCTGCATTCTGTCACTTTAATTTTCTAGGCCCCATTCTCCATCATCTTTATGCCCATTAATATATTTGTTTAAGCTTGTAGGAGGTTTAAAAAAAATACAATCTACCTTTATATTAGTTGCCGATATCAGTGCTAAAATCTGTCATATAATGTTGACAGGAAAAAGTTTTAGGAATAAGGTGTGGCGAAAATCAACCTTAACAAAGCTGATAAAGTCACAGCTCAGTAATCAAGATAGCAACATAATAATACATCACTTATACATTAGTTATACACCAATTATACATTAAGGTAGCAGGTATAGTGACAATTCAGTAATCAAGCTAGTAACATAATAATACATCACTTATACATTAGTTGTACATTAGTTATACACCAGTTATACATTAAGGTAGCAGGTATCGTGACAATTCAGTAATCAAGATAGGAACCTGCCAATTTATGACATAGATAACATACATTCATATTCTACTTATACATCAGTTATTTATTGTATAACATTAGTTATACATCAGTCATAAATTATTTATACAAAAGGTTTACATTAGTTATACATTTGTTGTCTATGTGCATGAAGGAAACAAAAGGCAGGCTGCCTATAACTAGTGTCGCCCCAAAGTCAAAAGAGTGACAGAGTTCCAAATTTAGGGGATGTAGGGGTCAAAACGCCAGGACACACGTAGTTTAAATCAGTCTGAGTCATAGGACAAAGGAAACATTGATTGGGGGAGAGAGTTCAGGAGTTCACTAGTTGAGTAGAAGAAAAACTGAGAAAATGTGCTAATTCTTGTGTTGGAGAGCTGGACAGAATTGGAATGGGACTGTGTTGAAAGGCTGGTGCCTCTCAATCGCCGCAAGGGAGGGGGTATGCAATGAAATGGGAAAAAGAATAAACATATGAAAACAAAAGGGGCTAAACATGAAGGAGAAGGGGGTTCAGGCGAACAAAACAATACTTTCCCTTGACACCATAGTATTATATACAATACCACAATATGTCCCACAGAACCTAAAACAAATGTATGGAACTAAATAACATAGCCGAGAATGATGATCATGTCTGCAGGTTTGATAAATATATTGAACTGATAACATAACCGAGAATGATGAGCAGGTTTGATTAAGGGAACGTTATATGTATATGTTTATTTTATATTATCACCGGTACATACATTTGTTGTTGTTTGCTCTCTAGACCCCTAGCAAGCTTAAAACAAAAAACGAAGCCCCCCCCCCCCTCCCCGTTAAGGAAACATTGTAAATTTTTTGGTAGAAACACGTTCAGGCCAAAGACCAGTACCTCCTTAACTAAAGGCTCGCTATCGCTTGCCAGGAAAAAAATATGGACTCCTAAATAGGGCGAAAGGTTTTAAAATCGCAAAACTAATGGGGCCAACGTCATAAAATCTCATAACCAATTGGGCTAAACATGAAGGAAAAGGGATCGAAAAAAAAACAAATACTTCCCCTTATCCTCTTTTGTACCAGGGCTATCCTATTTACTTTATTCTAACTAATAGTAATGAATTGTAGTTAGATTAGTATGGATCTCGAGAAATTATAAGGCTTCGAACTATCACAATCAACCATTCTAGCTACCACACCCCCTTCCTAATCTGCATAAAACCGTCTGAATATTGCTAGAATGAATGATATTAGACGTCGCTGGTACAGAAAGGGTTAAGAGTCAAGCGGTGTCAGGGAATCATAGTTCGTAACATGATCCGGATCATCAACAACCAAAATACACCTTTCTCCAACTAACGATAAAGGATAAACGCAACTGCATTTTTTTCCTATGTGAATCAAAGAGACAAAAGGTAAAGCTGTCTGTAACAAGTGTCTCCTCCAAATGTTGAAAAAGTGACAAAGCCAAATCAAATTGCATTGTAGGTACTTTAGAGGTTTCGGAAAGATGCCTGGTGTGCTTGTTAACCCTCCCAGCTCCGACAACTTAAATATGTAACTTATGGTAAGACCTTCTCTAAATTTGCCATGAAATACCAGGCTGGGCAAGTTTTCGAAGCCTTGTGTTTTTCTGTATTTTCATCCACCAGAATGCTGTTTATTGTGATGTATCATATGTCAATGGAAAGAGGAATATTTATATTACATGATAAAAAAAAAAAAAATGTAAATAAATCGAAATATGAAAGTGTAAATGAGTCCGGAATACAATTATTTCCCATGCAATTGTCTTCACACCGTCTTATCTCTAAATTGTGAGTGATGACCATATATTTGTTTTTACTCAAATAATAGTATTTTTTCTCCTCTTTCCAAATCTGCAAACAGAAATTGTTTTCCTTCAATAGTTCTCAAGCAGTGACCGAAAAAACAAAATATATGATTTTGATTGATATGGTTTAAAACATTTTCGATTTATTTCGTTGTTACAAAGTGTATGGTCTTATATTTAGGCTGTATGAATACGGCAAATAATGCTGATGAGTATAAAACAAACTAGAAGTTCCTACGACAAATACTTTTTGCGCTATGAATATTTGAAATGAAGAGCCAAAATGCGAATATTTATGCTTCATCCGTCTCTGTTCCGCCGACGCTAGCCGGGTTCCGAGCTATTCCCCACCTCGTTGCGTTATTTGCTAGGATACGTATATAACTGTATATATCACCGGAATCGGAAAATTGTGCTCTTTCTAATGGTGAAAACCAAAATAATATAGCGTAATTGGTTCGCGAGCTATGCACAATTGTTTCCATGCATTGTTATTGTTATGTAAATATATGAGAATGTTTATACAGTTGTATATCTTTGCCACAATGTACAACACTTTTATATAAATATATAAATATATATATATATATATATATATATATATATATATATGTATGTGGTATATAATATATATAAAATAAATAAAATCAAAATATAAATAAAATAAAATAAATAAATAAAATTAATAATAACTAATAAATAAAATAAATAAATATATAAATAAAATAAAAAATATAATAATAATATAAATACTCGATTATGGGCCTTGGTCTTGCTCGGGACCTTGGGGCTGACCCGCTAGATACCCTGGGCAACAGGAAAGAAAAGAAAAACAAAGACAAAAAAAAAATATATATAGGCCTAGGCCTATACAGTATATATACTGTATATATATATATATATATATATATATATATATACCGGTATATATATATATATATATATATAAAATAAATGAAATAAAAATATAAATAAAATGAAATAAATGAAATAAAATAAATAAATATATAAATAAAATAAAAATTTAATAATAATATAAATACTCGATTATGGGCCTTGGGGTTGCTCGGGACCTTGGGGCTGATCCGCTAGACACCCTGGGGAACAGGAATAAAAAAGAAAAAGAAAACAATATATATATATATATATATATATATATATATATATATATATATATATATATATATATATATATATATATATATATATATATATATACTGTATATATATTATATATATATATATATATATATATATATATATATATACATATATATATATATATATATATATATTAATAAAATAAATAAAATAAATAAAATAAAAAATATATTAATAATATAAATACTCGATTATGGGCCTTGGGCTTGCTTGGGACCTTGGGGGCTGATCCGCTAGACACCCTGGGGAACAGGAATAACAAAACAAAAATATACGGTATATATACCCGGTATATATATATATATATATATATATAAAATAAATAAAATAAACATAAATAAAATGAAATAAATAAAATAAATTAATTAAAAACAATAATCAATCAAATAAATAAATATTTAAATAAAATACAAAATATGATAATAATATAAATACTCGATTATGGGCCTTGGGCTTGCTCGGGAACTTGGGGCTGTTATATACTGTATATATATATTATTATGTTCCTTCCAACAACCAACCATACTCCTAAAATCGATTAATGAAATTTACAAACACATGTGGCAGTCCGTGGATTCGAACCCAGGATGCTCACACCGAAAATCAACACCTTATACATCGCACCACGAAGACAGTTAAAGGTTGGTGGACACTGCCTACGATTTATTATGCAACTTCGAATCCTGCATATCAATCTAAGCATGTACACACATCCCAACTGCAACTCACGTAGGCTATGCATATGTGAATGGAAAGAGCAATTAATGGGGCCTTAACCACTTAGGGAAGTCCTCTCGATAAATTACTCCTGAACCAATATCAATTATTATGTTCCTTCCAACAACCAACCATACTCCTAAAATCGATTAATGAAATTTACAAACACATGTGGCAGTCCGTGGATTCGAACCCAGGATGCTCACACCGAAAATCAACACCTTATACATCGCACCACGAAGACAGTTAAAGGTTGGTGGACACTGCCTACGATTTATTATGCAACTTCGAATCCTGCATATCAATCTAAGCATGTACACACATCCCAACTGCAGTCCTCTCGATAAATTACTCCTGAACCAATATCAATTATTATGTTCCTTCCAACAACCAACCATACTCCTAAAATCGATTAATGAAATTTACAAACACATGTGGCAGTCCGTGGATTCGAACCCAGGATGCTCACACCGAAAATCAACACCTTATACATCGCATCACGAAGACAGTTAAAGGTTGGTGGACACTGCCTACGATTTATTATGCAACTTCGAATCCTGCATATCAATCTAAGCATGTACACATATCCCAACTGCAACTCACGCAGGCTATGCATATGTGAATGGAAAGAGCAGTTAATGGGGCCTTAACCACTTAGGGAAGTCCTCTCGATAAATTACTCCTGAACCAATATAAATTATTATGTATAATATATATATAAAATATATACTGTAATATAACTAAAATTCCATAGAGTACTTACCATACTTCCTGTAAGCATTCCTGTGACATCTTCGTGATTATAATGTATTTATTTCGTAGGCAGTATTCATTGATAAATATATTTGTCTTTCAAGCAAAAAATAGCGTAAAGTCATCAATGATACCTAGACAAAACTGCATCAATACTCAAGGGGTTAACCAAGATTCACTCCATTCATTCACCAAAAGTCACAAGTAACATCTTATATACATATATAGTTCGAATTATTCACTAAACACTTTCACTGGGTAGATGAAATAATCCATAATTGCCTGCCTATAGCTAGGCATGGTGGGCCAGAGGGAGGGAGCCCAGAATTTAAAGGGCCGGGACCCTGCCTCACAATCTGGGGGCCGGGAAACTACTGACTTAACCCTCCCGCATCTTTAGGACGCGATCGCGTCATAACGCCACCCCTCGAAGAGTGCTCGTATGACGCAATCGCGTCATAATGCCACCTGTAAGTTAGAAATATTCGCCAAAAATAAGTTTATGACTCGATTTTGACGCAATTTGGACTGGTAAGTTAGGCATTAGTAAGTTACAAAAGGAAGTATCTAGCAACCCCATAGCGTCCCTCTCTGAGGAGCCCAGGCCTTTGTAAAGTCATTAGTTTCTCGGCCCCCAGACTGTGAGGCAGGGTCCCGGCCCTTTAAATTCTGGGCTCCCTCCCTCTGGCCCACCATGCCTAGCTATAGGCAGGCAATTATGGATTATTTCATCTACCCAGTGAAAGTGTTTAGTGAATAATTCGAACTACAGTATATATGTATATAAGATGTTACTTGTGACTTTTGGTGACTGAGGGGAGTGAATCTTGGTTAACCCCTTGAGTATTGATGCAGTTTTGTCTATGTATCATTGATGACTTTACACTATTTTTTGCTTGAAGGACAAATATATTTATCAATAAATACTGCCTACAAAATAAATACATTATAATCACGAAGATGTCACAGGAATGCTTACAGGAAGAATGGTAAGTACTCTATGGAATTTTAGTTATATTACAGAATATATTTTATATATATTATATTATATATAGCCTATATACAGTATATAACAGCCCCAAGGTCCTGAGCAAGCCCAAGGCCCATAATCAAGTATTTATGTTATTTTTATATTTTGTATTTTATTTAAATATTTATTTATTTTATTTATTATTGTTTTTATTTATTTTATTTTATTTATTTTATTTTATTTATGTTTATTTTATGTATTTTATATTTATATACTGTACATACCGTATATATTTGTTTTGTTATTCCTGTTCCCCAGGGTATCTAGCGGATCAGCCCCAAGGTCCCGAGCAAGCCCAAGGCCCATAATCGAGTATTTATATTATTATTATATTTTGTATTTTATTTATTTTATTTATATATTATATATGTATAATATATATATATATATATACCCGGTATACATTTTTTTATTTATTTTTTATTCGTGTTCCCCAGGGTGTCTAGCGGATCAGCCCCAAGGTCCCGAGCAAGCCCTAGGCCCATAATCGAGTATTTATATTATTATTTAATTTCTATTTTATTTATATATTTATTTATTTGATTTGAATTATTGCATTGTATTTATATTTTTATTTCATTTACTTTATATATATATATATATATATATATATATATATATATATATATATATATATATATATATATATATATATATGTATATACAGGTATATACAGTATATATATATATATATATATATATATATATATATATATATATATATATATACTGTATATATATATATTTATATATATATTTTTTTTTTATTCCTGTTGCCCAGGGTATCTAGCGGATCAGCCCCAAGGTCCCGAGCAAGCCCAAGGCTCATAATCGAGTATTTATATTATTATTATATTTTTATTTTATTTATATATTTATTTATTTTATTTATTACTGTTGTAATTTATTTTATTTTATTTATTTCATTTTATTTATATTTTTATTATATTTATTTTATATATATATACCACATAAATATATATATATATTTATGACACCTTGTATGTATACTGTATATATATTTATATATATATATATATACCGAGCATATATTTATATATACCGGTATATATATATATATATATATATATATATATATATATATATATATACATATATAGGTGGCATTCTGAGAGTGAGGGTCTGAGTCTGGAGGGTGAGACGGTGAAGCACTTGAGCGAAGCAACCAGCCGCTTCAGAGATGGAGCTGCTTTGAGTCATGATGGATGCTTCACATGTCTCACTCCCCAGGCTGGAACAAGACCTCAAGGGCTTCATCGTGTTGAGCGGTGGAATGTACAGGCTCTCAGCCTATGCCCGAGAGGGAGTAGTTGGAATATAGAAAAAAAAAAAAAAAAAAAAAAAAAAATATATATATGTATATATATATATATATATATATATATATATATATATATATATACAGTATATATAGATACCCACACACACATACACATATTTTTATTACCATTCATTATATTTTGTTTGACACCTTGTATATATATACCAGTATATATATATATATATTTATATATTTATATAAGTGTTGTACATTGTGGCAAAGATATATAACTGAATAAACATTCTCATATATTTACATAACAATAACAATGCATGGAAACAATTGCACATAGCTCGCGAACCAATTACGCTATATTATTTTTGTTTTCACCATTAGAAAGAGCATAATTTTCCGATGACGGTGATATAAACAGTTATATACGTATCTGAGCAAATAAACCAACGCCGAGGTGGGGAACAGCTCGGAACCCGGCTAGCATCGGCGGAACAGAGACGGGTGAAGCGTAAATATTCGCTTTTTGGCTCTTCATTTCAAATATTCATAGCGCAAAAAGTATTTGTCGTAGGAACTTCTAGTTTGTTTTATACTCATCAGCATTATTTGCCGTATTGATACAGCCTAAATTTAAAATCATATACTTCGTAGCAACGAAATAAATCGAAAATGTTATAAACCATATCAATCAAAATCATATGTTTTGTGTTTTCGGTCACTGCTTGAGAACTATTCAAGACAAACAATTTCTGTTTTCAGATTTGGAAAGAGAAGAAAAAATACTATTATTTGAGCAAAACAAAATATATGGTCATCACTCACAATTTAGAGATAAGACGGTGTGAAGACAATTGCATGGACATAATTGTATTCCGGACTGATTTACACTTTCATATTTCGATTTATTTACTTTTTTTTTGGTTTTATCATGTACTATAAATATTCCTCTTTCCATTGACATATGATACATCACAATAAACAGCATTCTGGTGGATGAAAATACAGAAAAACATAAGGCTTCCAAAAGTCGCCCAGCCTGATATTTCGTGGCAAATTAGATAATGCCTTACCATAAGTTACATATTTAACCCTCTCACATCCTTTTGACGCAGAGGTTGCCAGATTAGCAATAAGAAATAGATTACTCTCACTCTTATAATTACCTCTCCAAAATTAGTTTTCTGCCCACAGCTAACTCAAAGACAACTGCAGAGGTTGAAGTAAATAAACTAAAGGTTTATAAATACCCCTGACGGTAACAAAGGCTTTAAAGTATCCCTAATAGGCTCAAAAATTGCGTCAGGACGTGAGAGGGTTAAGTTACTGAATGCGGGAGGGTTAACAAAGGCCCGGGCTCCTCAGAGATGGACGCTATGGGATTGCTAGATGCTTCATTTGTAACTTACTAATGCCTAACTTACCAGTCCAAATTGAGTCAAAATTGAGTCATAAACTTATTTTTGGCGAATATTTCTACCTTACAGGTGGCATTATGACGCGATTGCGTCATACGAGCACTCTTGGAGGGGTGGCGTTATGACTCGATCGCGTCGTAAAAATGCGGGAAGGGTAAGTGTAGTGATAAATTTATAGGAGGAGGAGGGGTTTGTGAGAATTAGCTGGATTACTCTCTGTGTAGGGGAAAACATCGACGCTTAAATGGCACAAAAGGTCTTAAAATTGAAAACGAAATTGGGTAAAAGGTATTAAAATTACCCAAGTAATGAGCTATAGTCTTTAAATCTAAAAAAAATAAGGGGGCTAAGCACGAGGGAGAAGGGGGACCAAAATAACACCCACGTCCCCCTTAACAAGCTTAGAAATATTTTCTCGTATGAGCCAAATCAAATTAGCAGAACGAGGAAAGATTATTCTATACTATAATCGTAAACAAAATTCAAAACCTTGAATTATCATTATGTGTAATTAAAAATAGTCTGTCCTCCGTACATTGACAGACAATATATCAGACAAAATCAATGACAATACAGGACTTTTAGTTCAGCGCTAAATAGTATGTTCCATGCTCTTTCCAATGTTATCATCAACATCTATGTACAGTTGGCCAACTTAGTCCTGCGACAAAATGTTGTGGTGTGTGGAGGTGTGTAGCATTTCATCCGTAGTAAACAACGTAGTTTTAAGAATGAACCCCTCAAATCCCATGGCTTGTGAAAGACGGGAAGTGATTGGGTGAGACGAGAAATATCGGGAAATTAAATTGTTTCAATTATTTGCATTACTGGAGGGTTAGTAGATGTTTCAGAATGATGTTAGATATTAAATGGATATGAAATGAAGAGGCTTACAGTTATTATTAATACATAACCTATCCTTACTCAAATTATTAGGCATGCCAGAAAATGTAGTATGTCGGTGGCAGGTGGGTTGGGCTTCGTTTCACTTTAATCGAGACGGCACGGCTTGTATTAATGACTCACAGGTGAATGGTTGTATCTAGGATGCCTGCATATTGATTGTTTGGCATATAACTTCTATGGACAGTAACATTTAACATGTGTTATAACATGAAATGTGTAGTGTAAATGTCTGAAGTTGCTTTTTATTATACCAGTACTTTAATTATACTTTACGAGTTTAGTAGTGGCTATTTATTACTGATATCATATTCTTTTGGAAACCAAGACTCAAAAAGCGCCCTGGTAATGAATGTTTTTTTCCTCAGAATGTGAGAGATCCTTCTTAATTTTTTCAAATAGAGTATATACATATTTGTGTATATCCTAGCAATCATCAGACGATTATATTCAACCAGTCAGTTAAATGATTAACTTAAATTCTAATTAATCCTTTGATCCTTATAGGTCCTTTCTAATGTTAGCAGGAACACTTAGCAGTAGCATTAACAAAACAAAATGTCGTTGGCTGATTGAAGGGTTAAAGGTGGTCAACATATATTGGTTGTAGCTGGAATTACAAGGTGATCATCGGTTTCAAAAGGGTTGACTTAGTGTGTTTAATCTTTTTACTATGGCAGACGTTTCAAAATCACCTGATATTTGCCATACTAAAATAGTTATATACAGTGCGTCAATATACTAATAATTAAGAACAAATGATTAGAATAATGACGGCTAAAGGCCAGAAATATTTGTGTTTTTTAGTTCATGTGCATTTTGCAGACTAATATCACCTCTAGTTGCTATTGAAACATGCTTGCATAGTAGTTAAGTGCATACGATGATGTATAGTAAATATGTCATGAAAATAATATATTTAAATGTCACCTTTCAAAACTCGAAATAGTTTTTCTCTTTATTGCTTAAATCACTTCAGACATTTTAGTATTTTGCAACTGCAATTAAATCGACTTCATCAAGCCCAAAAATAACCCTGCCCGCCCTTCCACACAGCCATGATTGTGGTGGAGGTGGAGCGGGTAGTGGTAGTGTTGGGAGGGCAAACCAGCAAATAGTCCAGTAAAGGGTTGCCACATTTAAATAACTAGAGCCATTTCATTACACAATATGTTAATAGGATTGTGGTGTAAAGAATAGCAGGGTTTGATTATCAATTCAATATTTAGTGCATACCGAATCACATTTGCTGATAGAGAACAACAGAGGTTTCTATCAGTCATATTACCCCCCCTGGGGGTAAGGGGGCCTTCATCTTATGGTGGAGGAAAACAAGAATATGCCCCACGCGTCCTACTGCGTGTCGTACAAGGCGACTAATAGGGGGAATGGGGGTAGATTGTAGGCACCTATTGAACAGGGCTATACCAAGGAGGGGCTGTAAGCATTTGATAAGGAATCGCTGGAACTCCTGTTTCATTTGCTTGGCCTCTCTTACTGATGTCCTTTGTGCCTCACTTACACTGAGAGTAGTCCAGCATGCTCTCACAAACACCTCCTCCTCCTATCTACTTCACTACACTTTACATGCACACACACTTCCTCCTTCAAAATTAGTTAACAAAAACGATTAACACAGGCCCAGCCTTGGAGTCCCCAGGGGGGGGGGGGGGGGGGAGCATAAAAAAACCCACACATGCCCGGCGTTCCCCTGACGACCCCTCTAAATGCTCTGGACCACAGCCTGTCACTCTTACTATCAACTTCTGCAATATTCGCGGCCTTTCCTCTAATTTTCACTCTGTCGAACACCATCCCTCCTCCTCCAAACCTGATCTTCTTTTCCTCACCGAAACCCAGGAATCTGAAATAACTTCCAGCAGCCCCTTCTCTATATCCTCCTACTTTCTCTATCCTAGTTTCAAAGCAAAAGGCGGATTTTGTGCATGCGTGCACAACAAACTCACTTGTTCTCGTGGTCCAGATTTCGACTCTTCTGAATTTTCAACTGTACGGCTCAAACTATCCTGTCATTCTCATACTAAATATTTCTGTGCTGTCTATCTTTCCCCTAACTCTACCTACTTTCCCAAATACTTTGACTATCTAAACTCTAAAGTGGATCACATTCTATCCATCTCTCCCTTCTCTGAAATCTCCATCTTAGGAGATTTCAACATTCACCACCACCAATGGCTCTCCTCTCAAACTACTGACCAACCTGGTGAACACGCCTACGTCTTTTCTATCCTAAATGACATAGAGCAGCGTGTCCAGCAACCCACCCGTATCCCGGATCGCTTCGGAGATCGGGCAAACATTCTTGACTCATTTCTGACTTCTAACCCTTCTTCTTATACCGTTAATCTGTTCTCTCCTTTGGGCTCCTCCGACCATAAACATATCTCCGTCACCTGTCCTATCTCTTCAATACGACCACCCGATCCTCCCAGCCGGCGGCGCTTGTGGCACTTTGGCGCTGTCGACTGGGAGGCCCTCCGGCAGTACTTCTTTGATTTCCCATGGAATGTCTTCTGCTTCCGTGGCCGAGGACCCTCGGAGAGTGCTGAACGCATTACCGAGGTAATCCTCTCGGGCATGGAAGCGTACATTCCATTTTCTTTCTCTCAGTCTAATGCAAAAAAATCTTGGTTTACTCACGCTTGTTCTACTGCTGTCCACAAAAAGGAGGAAGCATTCAAACGGTACCGACGCCTTAAAACTCAAGAACCTCATTTTGCCTATGTTTCTGCCCGGAATCAAGCCAAATCTGTTCTTCGACTTGCCAAGCACTCTTTCATCAATAATAAATGCACTGAACTATCCAACTCTACCTCTTCCCAAGCTTTCTGGCATCTAGCCAAAAACCTCTCCAACAACTTTTCTTCCACGTCTTTCCCTCCCGTTTTCCACTCTGATGGCACAACCATCACTTCTTCCTCTGACAAAGCTGAACTCTTCGCTCAAACTTTTACTCTACCTTGGATGATTCCGGTGGTATTCATCCCTCTACGCCCCCCTCTCTCCTACTTATGCCTAATATCCTAATCGCTTCTAAAGATGTTCTTGCTACCCTCTCTGGGCTTAATACTAAGAAGGCGTACGGTCCGGACGGTATTCCTCCTGTTGTACTAAAAAACTGTGCTTCCGTGCTGACCCCCTGCCTAGGCAAACTCTTTCGTCTCTGTCTCTCCTCTAACGTCTTCCCTTCTTGCTGGAAGTTTGCTCTCATTCAACCTTTCCCAAATAAGGGTTACCACTCTCAACCCTCCAACTATTGTCCAATTGCTCTCATCTCTTGTATCTCTAAAGTTTTAGTAACTATTCTTGTTTCCAAATTTCTTAAGCATTTTTCTTCTCATAATCTGCTCTCAGATCGCCTGTATGGCTTCCTTAAGGGTCGCTCTACTGGTGATCTTCTTTCATATCTTACTAACTCTTGGTCATCCAACTTTCGGGACTTCGGTGAGACTTTTTCTGTTCCACTAGACATATCGAAAACCTTCGATAGAGTCTGGGACAAATATATATGTATATACATATATATATACTGTATATATATATATATATATATATATATATATATATATATATATATATATATATATATATATATATATATATATATATACAGGGTGTTTTAAAACAACACTGCCAGAGTATGACGACCACATTGATAACAATATATAATACACATATTTCTATTCAATTTTTACCAAAAATATATTGTAACGGAGATAAATGGTTATTTAGAAATGTAGCAAAACAGGGTTTGGAGCTCAGCACAAAACATATGATACATAATATGAATGATTACCAAGTAAAAAAGGTAAAGAGGAGATATCTAATGACCTAATCACATATGAAAAATTACAAAATCAAAGTAACATAAAATTGGTAATGATATTTTGCAATTAGAAGAAAACTGCTAAGTATTATAATCCAAGTAGCGTAAAAAGATATGCACCATTTGTAACGATGACCAAGAGGTAAAATAATGAATCTCAAGTCTGGGTCAAGTATCCGAACACTGCTATAGGTAATTTAATCGTTCGTGAAACTGTTTGAATGGGAAAAAAATGTTCCTGCGCAATTTACTGTTTCAATACAAATACCTCATTACGCTACTATTATCACAGAGTACTAACGAAATATGTCTATCAGTTTTATGGTTGAAGTTTGACGATTTTACGTAGCTGTAGACATACAAGTATACGGTATTCACTAATGAATATTTAAAATCATCTAATGGTACCCAAAACAAACAATTTACGTCACTTGGACTTAACGAGTATAAAATAACAAAGGCAGAGACACACCTAAATAACGACAATCCATATTTATGTGATATTATAAGGAAAATAAAATCACTATGACAGAAGAAGATACCACCATGGCTGAGCAGATGATTAAACACATGAGAAGATTCGTTATGACTCCAAAGCTTCGAAGAAAAACTCGAACTGGGATGGGAGGCAAGAGGTAGGCTATTTGGGGGGGAGGGGGGACACTAGCCTGTGTTCGGATTATAGCTCATACCTGGGTGTCACTAATTATTTTACTCTATGCAGTTTAAATCATTAATGGTATATTATTTTGCATTTTATCCTTAGATACTCTTCTTCGTTATTGTATTTACTAATTAGCAGATGAGGTCTGGCAGTGTTGTTTTAAAACACCCTGTACATATATATATATATATATACCGTATATATATTATATATAATATATATATATATATATATATATATATATATATATATATATATATATATATATATATACAGTATATATATTGTTAAGAAGGGAGGTTCGGGGAAAGCAGATGCTCTAATAGCCTAGCCCATAGCACTGTCCAAAGAGAAACGCCATGGCAAAAAGACAAACAATGCTGTAGACATGCACCCAACACTGCCCACCGTACTTCACTAACCCTGCAACAGACACGCTCTTATTATCCGACTCAAACACCAAGACACGCAGGTTCTCTAGGAACCCGATATCGTTCTCTTTACTCCATTAAAACAGTAATACAAGGAGACACAAAAATATCTACTGTCTCCAAGTCTGGTTGATAGTACTATTAGTATTTCACGAGGACTTCTAAGGTTATTCTAAGCTGCACAACAATAGTAAACTGAACTGCTGCTAGACTTCCAGAACAATCCATATCATGCCCAATCGCTCAGGAATTGAGAATACGAATAAAAAAAAACATGGGAAAGGTCTCCTGCAGTAGCCCAACAATACACAGGGTTTGGCATCTCAGTAGGTTGTGAGGTGGGCTTCTAAGAGCCACCAAACAAACCACTGTAGATGTCAACCTCAATAATACACAAGATATACATAATATAATAAATAACAATGCAGTAGAATAATGGAAAAGAAATGGAAGAAAAAAGGTGTGAAGCCTATATCTAAGAATGCCAGAGAAATGGATGTAGTACGTATATCTAGGACAACCGAAAACAACTCTAGAATGTTAAATATTAATATTAGGACAAAACTTTAATGCTCAAAATTATTCCAGCCTTGCTCTGCTACTGTCCACTATGGAACAAAAGACTTATATGCGGTATTAACCCTTAAAAAGCGGCTCACCACTTAAGTCGAGTTAAATAAAGCTGGACTATGTGGCGGCGCTCGACATAACTCGAGTGGCAATTTCAGCACGTAATGTGGCTGAGAGAGAGAGACAAGTGGTGGCAGGAGACTAGCGAGCGTATGACTGCTCCAGACCACCGCGGCGAACCTACTGACACAAATCTCAGCTCCCTCCTCCCTCTCTCACTCGCTACATACTCAATTATGTACCGAAAGTACCGAATTACCTGCTTTTTGCACTCGCGTTGCACGGTTATTGCAAGAAAACTATCCATCATACAAGGATCGTTATGGTGTCATTCGAAAGCTCTGTTTATGCCCTTTCAGGGATAGATACTTGTTTTACGTTCTGGGTCTTATTTAGGCATGAAAATGATCACGTAAACAGCCCTATTTTGGCTAAAAACACCCCGCTGAGCGGTACGCATAAATAAACCGCATAGGCCGCTCGTAAGGTGTTAAAGGAAACAATGAAACAAGCCTGACGAACACGGAGAAGCATGTGTTGTCACTACAAGGTCTCTGGCTGGAATGACTCATGCGGCGACAGGATACCCAGGCCCTCGCAAGGGAAGGAGGAGGGAAGCCCAGACACCGCCAGACTACATAATAGAACTAAGCTCCTATGCTCTCACTAACAACACATGAGCAATCAATAAAACACAAGACATCACTGGGTAACTTAGGATAAACTGAATTAATCACACAAGGGCTAAATAAACTTAATAATTATACACTTAGCGAACACGCCAATGTGGCACGGTACAGGGCCCACACTGGCGGCAACAGGTCCACGTGGGACAAAGGGAGAGAGAAGAAAGCAAGAAATTTCCCACCTCTCAACAATGGCTACGTGAATATAACACTTACAACTGAAATAGGTTATGAGTTTCAGGTGGAAGTGACACCCTCACACCCAGGCAGAGGTGGATCAAATACTGATTTTTTAGAAGTCAAATACAAATACAAATACTTGTATTCTTTAATTCAAAAATACAAATACAGATGCAAATACTTCTGAAATTAAGATGTACAAATACAAATACAAACACTTTTCGTTGACGCTCGATCTGAGTCTGTGATCTAACTCGGCAAGTAGCGGACCAAGCATCAACTTAATAGTGGCGCGGCATTTATATTAAAAACAAGCGTGAAAAGATGCACAACAGACTCAGAATGTTCAACGTTCCTGCTTGCGGATAACAATAGCAGTAATAATAATTAAAAAATATAACAAATTCACAAATTGTCTACGTAGCAATACATTTTTTTGTTTTTCTTTTGTTTATGGAAGAGGCGAAAGGCTAAACTAGCTTACTGCCTGTAACACTAACAAGTTTTGAAATACAAATACAATTACAAAATACTTTTTCTGCTGGGTGCCAAAATATAATTACAAATACAAATACATTGAAAATCATATTTAAATACAATTCAAATACAAATACAATTGTATTTGATCCACCCCTGCACCCAGGGGGAGTCTGTTGGTGCATCTTGGAACAACAGACTGCCTATACTTTACTAACACTAAAAGACATACACAACTACAGTCTTTATATCTAGTATTTTTTATATTTTTGTATATTTTTGTATTTAAATATTTTCTTCTATACAAAAACACAGCAACTCCTACTTTACGACCCTACGCTGGGCTACATACGGCAACCAACAAGCACCAGCCGTAAACATACTTCTCAAACCAATGTAGGAGGCTACACCAAAACTGACTGAACGGTAAGGGTTCTCCTTCAAACTTACCCTCCCATGAAAAACAATCAGCCATAACATTATCAGTGCCTTCAACATGCCTCACATCCAAACTATGTTCCGGCAGCAAAACATCACCTGACACTGATAACCTGCCCAGTCCACCACAAGACTGGCACTTTTCTTCGCTCTCTCAAGCAACGGAACCTGCCAATAACCTTTCACTAACTCCACCTTAGTGATAAACGTGGCAGCCCCGATGCGTTCTATGGGGTCGTGAACTCTGGGTAATGGATAGGTGTCTGTCTGGGATAATGCACTAACACTACTGCAATCAACACAAAAACGTATCTTGCCACTCGGCTCACTATATCCCTTCTCCTGCAGACACTTCTCCAACATGTAATCCAGCTCTGTTTTTAAGACAGGCTGCCGAGCAGGATTTATACGGTAGGGAGCCAACTTGAGCTTTGTACTGTCTCCAGCCTCTATGTCGGGTACCGCCTCAGACGTCAGGCCTGGAGAATCACCAAACATGCGGAAGTACTGTCACAGCCTAGTAAACAACTTCTCTTGGTGCTTAGGAACAAGAGGTTGCAACTTATCTCGAAGAGCAACATACCCATTGCCCTCCCACAACCCAGCCGGGACCGCAGCCGCTAAAATATAGTCTCCCTCCTTCTCCTCCTCCGTCCCTAATACAGCCAGGTCATGAGAGTAACAATCTGTACCACCTGTGCAATCACTCTCACAATTCACAAGTACTAAGGCTTCCCCTCCGATACCATACATGCGCACCCCCGCATTCCTTGCGGCTACACCTGCCTGCGCAGCATCATCTCCATCAGCGCCACGGCCAGATGCAATCGGTCTATGGTAGGGCTGTAGCATTTGAATAGGGCAGCATTGGGAGGCTATGCGACGGTCGGGCGTATTTATTACATAGTCAACCTCACCAATCTGCTTAATGACCTGGTACTGACCACAAAACTTAGCAGCCATGGGTCGACGCTTAACTGACAACCGTGCCAAAGCCTCGTCGCATACCGTGAACACCCTAGATTTAGCCTGTTTGTCACAATGGTTTCTCATCTTCGTGTTCATGCTGCTAACCAGGATAGCCTCCGGGTATCTAGTGGTAGTATTCATCAAAGTATGGAAGTATTTGTCTCCCGAGCTGGTTGATGATAAGGGACCAACCATGTAAATTATGACACAAGTTAATGGCGGTTCAACTGCAAGTGTAGGGATCAAAGGTGCCACAGGTATTTCTTGATGGGGTTCTCCAACTACCTTACCAATATGACCCATCAAAAAAAGAAGCCATCGATGCATACATATTAGGCCACAAAAAATTAAAACGTAGCCTATCAGTAGTCTCACATGCCCTTAAATGACCCGCCAGTGGTACCTCATGCATTAGCCTAACCAGCTCCTCCCTGAACTGGGCAGGCACCACTAACTGCTCCTCCCCCAAGCCTGAGTTCGTATTCGGCGTCCACTGCTGATACAACAATGCCCCTTTTATAATAAACTTTGCTTGACCGTTCTTCCCACCAGCCGTACCAACCTTCTTAACACCTTACGAGCGGCCTATGCGGTTTATTTATGTGTACCGCCCAGCGGGGTGTTTTTAGCCAAAATAGGGCTGTTTACGTTATCATTTTCATGCCTAAATAAGACCCAGAACGTAAAACAAGTATCTATCCCTGAAAGGGCATAAACAGAGCTTTCGAATGACACCATAACGATCCTTGTATGATGGATAGTTTTCTTGCAATAACCGTGCAACGCGAGTGCAAAAAGCAGGTAATTCGGTACTTTCGATACATAATTGAGTATGTAGCGAGTGAGAGAGGGAGGAGGGAGCTGAGATTTGTGTCAGTAGGTTCGCCGCGGTGGTCTGGAGCAGTCATACGCTCGCTAGTCTCCTGCCACCACTTGTCTCTCTCTCTCAGCCACATTACGTGCTGAAATTGCCACTCGAGTTATGTCGAGCGCCGCCACATAGTCCAGCTTTATTTAACTCGACTTAAGTGGTGGGCCGCTTTTTAAGGGTTAAATAGGAGGTCCAGACTCGGATCCTCTTGCTTCAACTTGCTCAGTTAGTTTCTAGGTAGCTCCAACAAGGCAGTTAGCTCTGACCTCTCAAAAATAGCAGAAGGTTGAGTCGGTGGCACTATGTCAGACTCCTAGTCCGGCACTAGGTCACCTCTACTAGTCTCGGTAGCCTCACTGGGATTAGCCAGGCCCACAGCTGTCTCCGGACCAATGTCATCTAGTAGTGCATCATGGGATGGCCCGCACTCATGGCTGTTGGCCCCTGCATCCACTAAATCATCCACCTGTTGTGCCAAATGTGCCACTTATTGGGTCACTGCACCAACAGGGTAGATAGAGTCCATGTTTTCTTCTTGCAAACAACCACCACCAGGGGGCACAAAAGCAGCCTCAGCGACGACTATAAGAGGCTGGAAAACTACATCCCCTGCCAAGTCAGTCCCGAGCAAAACGTCCACCCCCTCAACTGGCAGAGTGTCCACCATAGCCACCTTACCCTCGGCAATCAAAAGTGGGCACTCTAGGGTCACCGGGACTAAATCACAGAATTGCTCACTGCTGATTCCCCTGCACATTACAAACTCTCCTGTGCTAATAGGTCCCCCTGTCAGGTTGTGACACATGGATTGTTGCACACCAGTATCCCTAAACACCTTGACAGGGTAAGTCTGCTCCCCAACCCGTACTAATCCATCATGTATGAATGGCCGATACCAATCAGGGGAAGTCTGGTTATGCTCAGGTGGTGATTCCATCTGGGGCGGCAAAGTGCTTACAATCCTCCTTCGCGCTGGCCTACACTGCCCCTCAGACTCACCAGTACCTGGCTTGCCTTTCACAGGCACCTCCCCTAGTGTCGCCACCAACTGGACAGCCTTGGGTTCCTGGGTAGCCTTCCATTTAGCACATTGAGGTTTAATATGACCCACTTGCTTGCAAATATAACATCTCACTTCCGTAGAAGCTCGCTGGTTGTCAGCCTTGCTATGATATTGTGTCTTAATTGTGTTAACTTTGGGCGATGATGGGCGAGCTGATGCTGTGGCTGCTTGGTGCACAGGTCGGTCTCTCCTGTCACCAGTGCTCCCCATGCAACTGCCACGCTGGGCTAGTGCAAAGTCATCAGCCCAAATTGCTGCTTCCCTTATTGATTTAAACCTCTTTTCTTTTAATTTAGCCCCAATGTCCCGTTCAACTCTGCTGGTAAACTGCTCCATCAGCCAAACCTCACACGCTGCCTCAAAAGTATTAGCTGTTTCCGAGTGCAACCATTTAGCTAGAGCATCGCGCAGGTCCTGGCACATTCCACATGCGACCCCCTGCCGCTTCCGAGCCCCCCTGAAGGCCAACCTGTAAGCCTCAGGACGCAGCTCGTAGGCTTTTAACAGCCTCTTTAAGTACATCATACTCTAACTGCTGCACTTTTAGGCGATTGTATGCATCAATAGCCTTGCCTTTTAAAACATTAGACACCAACACTGCCCAGCGTTGCCTCGGCCACTGATACTCGTGGGCCTTCTTCTCAAAACGCAAGAACCACTCTGTGACCTTGAGTTCATCGAAGGCCGGCACGAGCTTCAGCCGTCGAGACAACAGCACCTCTTCTGCCTCCTCCTTATATGCATGACCAGCATTATTCCCCTGTCGTCTTTCCCAACTAGTTTCCAACTTCGACTTCTCCAACTCTGCCGGTATTCTCTTCTCCTCTAGGCCTATCTCCATCTTCCTCAACTCCATCTCTCTATCTCTCTCTCTCTGTCTCTTTTCCATCTCCAATCTCTTGAGCTGCAACTCAACCTCGACCCTATCGGGGTTATAGGTATGATTGTTTTATTACATTGAGGGTACTCACAATAGGTTGAATTTCAAATGAGCATTTCTATTTTTTCTATTTTGCATCTAATCGTGGAATGAGGGCGTTTACAATTTGGTAACAAATTAGCTGACACGTGTCTCGGGGTGCTGTGTCGAAATGGGAAAGAAATAAAAAAAAAAGGAAATGTAAGTTTGTCGGGAATTGTATGTCCTTTACAATTACACCAGAATCATTGTTGTAGCATTTTTTTAAATTTCTGGTGGCGCTAACTGGCGCGCTAACTTACGCGAGGTGCTAAGGCCACGAGAGAGCTGGCAACCGAGCCGGCCTGCCGCACCCTCCCTCGCCCGCAGCTCAAAGCACACTGACTCTCTCTCCTTTGTGTGTCTATAAGGGAGCTGTGAATAGGGTAGGGATAGCAGATACTGCCAGGGAAAATATCTTTGAAGGTAATGTATATACCAAAAATGCATGGTTTGACTAGTTTTTGTTTTACATGTATGAAAACCATAATGCATTTCCTGATTTCTGGACTATGACACGACTCGCGAAAGTTTGAAATAAGTACAAAAATAATATGTTTCCAGACTGAATATCGCCACATGACTTTCACTGAGTACAGAAAGATGGGTGCTGATGCCATATACCGGGTTGCTAAAAATTGCCTTTCTGAGCACAGTCACGTTCAAAAAAGCGGCCGGTCCCCTCGTTAGTGGGAGGGGTAATTTTACTTATATCCTCTAGTTTACTGGGGTTTGGTGCTATACCTTGCTCTGAGACAATATGTCCCAGAAAATTTACTTTATTCCTAGCCAAAATCCATTTGGATGGTTTAAGCTTCAGGCTAGCATCTCTGATCCTTTGGAAGACTTATTTCAATCTTTGCAAAATTTGTTCGGCCCAGGTTTTTCCGAAAACAATAATGTCATCTAGGTAGGCAAGACAGGTTTCCCAGGTTAGTCCTTGCAGCACTGATTCCATTAACCTGGAGAATGTAGCCAGCCCATTGCACAGACCAAATGGCAGTACCGTAAATTTGTACTGTCGGCCTTGGCTGGTGGAGAAAGCTGTCTTCTGTTGGTGTTCAGGCAAGACTGGAACTTGCCAATATCCTGCTTGTAGGTCTAGAGTGGTGAACCATTTTGCCCAAAGCATAGACTCCAAAGAGTCGTCAATTCTGGGAAGTGGTGTGGCGTCCTTGATGGTAACGTCGTTGAGCTGCCGGTAGTCAATACAGAAGCGTGTGGATCCGTCTTTCTTCCAGACAAGTACTACCGGAGACGACCAAGGGCTGGTTGATGACTTGACTACTCCTGTGGCGAGCATATCTTGTACTTGTTTCTCCTCTTCCTGCCGTTGGATTGGGTTTTTCCTATGGATGGGCTATTTGATTGGACGCCCTACAGTATGAATGGGGTGATGTAACATGTCTGTTTTCCCCATATCATGACTAGAAGTAGCAAAAATATCTTGATAGGAAATGAGGAGGTTTCTGAGGTCAGTTTTTTGGTCAAGAGTGAGGTTGGTAGGGATGTCGGGAAGTTTTTTTTTATATTTATATTCTTCTGGAAACGCAGATAAAGCTATCTGTTGCAATTGTTCAATAGTACCGTCCAAATCCCCCGAATATTTGACTTCATGAAATTTCTTATCGGCTGTTGTTTGTCCCAACACTGCAGTTTTCACATATACTTCAAACTGTGCCCAGGTTAACCCAGGCATATTATGGTGCACATACCCCGGCAATTTAGTTGCATACTTCCGTAGCTTTACCACAATAGTATGAATCTTGGAAGCGTCCTAGTTTCCGAACATAATGTCCAGGACCGGTTTGACTATCTCCATATATGTGTAGATATCATAATCCTCAGGCTTGAATGCCGGGATATCAATAGATCTAATGGCTGCCATGATGAATAATGTGAATACTTTAATTGAATACCAGAAAAAAAAAATCAGTAGGAACACTCGTGTTGATATGCCGTATTGAGACACCGCTGCCAACAGTGTTATGCCGGGATATAATATTTATATCCCGTTACCCAGTCTTTACTAAAATCCAATTATGGACTTATAGACCGTAAATATCCTCAAAAGGAACACGTCGAACACGTTCTTAATCACAAAATAGGTACTCAATCAGGTGCTACAGAACTCAATGACAACACACATGTAAATTATACACATATAGTTTATTAAATGTATATACTTGAATTATTTCTTATGGTATGCTCCTTATCTTTTAGCACGTTGCATAAAAATCTCAATGTTAACCCATCAAGTGCGGGTAGACTCTTAAAAGTTTTACCGTTCCACTGCGGGAAGACTTATAATCCTAGGCCTAAAAAAAACATTTAAACCACCCCAGTATCAATTCATTTTTTTGTTTACTTGTTTTTTTTTTTGTTTTTTTTTCCCCTTGGCCATGCCAAATATCACTCCTCCACATCCCCTCCTTCCCCCCTTACCCCCTTCAATTATTACCCCCTTCAATTATTAACTATTTTCCCTGTTATTCCCTTATTCTTAGGTATATTTTTGTGCTAACAATAGCGAGTTGCTAGCAGGGTGTGGTCATATGTGTTACCAAGCGAGTGAAAGAGAAAGAGAGACGTCAGTGTCGCTCTAGGCATCGTGAGAGGTGGATGTTGGCCAAGCTGCTCACACTTGAGTTATGTAACTCTCGCTTTAATTTCGCGATTTTGACCAGCCAAACACTGTTTCCACTTGTGTTATTGTTGTAACAGGTTAATATCTTCATAATAAACGTAAAA